>CM030365.1:162753006-163353006 GCA_017893485.1 Hemerocallis citrina
AGAGAGCACCCCCAAAATCACAAATTTTTGACTATAACCTAGGTCGTTGTCTCAGACAACGGATTCAGGTATTTATCAAAAATGAGATTGCTCTCTGACTTGTTGATCCTTTTGTGTTCTCCAAGTTAGAGAGCACCCCCAAAATCACAAATTTTTGACTATAACCTAGGCCGTTGTCTCAGACAACGGCTTTAGGTATTTATCAGAAATGAGATTGCTCTCTGACTTGTTGATCCCTTTGTGTTCTCCAAGTCAGAGAGCACCCCCCAAAATCACAAATTTTTGACTATAACCTAGGCCGTTGTCTCAGACAACGGCTTTAGGTATTTATCAAAAATGAGATTGCTCTCTGACTTGTTGATCCCTTTGTGTTCTCCAAGTCAGAGAGCACCCCCCCCCCCCCCCCCCCCCCCAAATCACAAAATTTTGACTATACCTAGGCCATTGTCTCAGACAACGGCTTTAGGTATTTATCAAAAATGAGATTGCTCTCTGACTTGTTGATCCCTTTGTGTTCTCCAAGTCAGAGAGCACCCCCAAAATCACAAATTTTTGACTATAACTTAGGCTGTTGTCTCAGACAACGGCTTTAGGTATTTATCAAAAATGAGATTGCTCTCTGACTTGTTGATCCCTTTGTGTTCTCCAAGTCAGAGAGCACCCACCCAGGCCCCCAAACCTTAAATTTTTTGATTATCACCTAGGCCTAGGCCGTTGCTGTAAACAACGGCCTAAGGTTATCAACTCTTTTTAAACTAGTTATATTGAATGAAAAACCAAATTCATGAAATAACTGAGGCCGACAACGGCCTTGGTTTAAAAAAAAAATAATAATTTACAAATACAGATACAGCTACAGCTGATACATTTGAGTAACAAACCAACATTTGCGTACCACAACAGTATTAACAAACGATACAAATAAACGATACTTATGTCTCGAGAATTACATTTACAGTTACCAATCAAAGGTAATTAACCAAGTGGCATGAAGAGTTTTAAATATACCAAACAATTACATTTTAAAAATGACAATTCATAGTGGATCATCATATCTCGACTCAGAACTGTCTTCTTCGGAAGGAATTACTTCTTGCCTTCATTGAAAGATTAGGTTTAGTTAGTAAGAAACTCAATTGCCATAAATAAGGTATAATAAATTTAAACGAGTGATAAACATAAAAGTTACGAGTCATACCCCTCAAATAAAGTTGGACAATTTCTTGAATCATGATTCGTTTGGACAATGCCGCATCTTCGGCACCTTCTCCGTTTTTTTATGCGGAGTTGCTCTCTAATCGGCCTCAATCTTTTGGCGCGAGGCCTTCCCTTTGTCGTGCACTGCTGTGGGTCACTAATGCGTGTAAGTATGTGTCCACTCCCTTGATCATGAGGTTGTGCACTTGGATGCGGTTGTGAACTACCTCCAGCTTCGACACTATCATGTAGTTGTGAGGCCTGTTCCGGTTGTTCACCTAATCCTGGTTGTAGCCGAGAAACCCCGTCAATGATCTTCTGCAAATTCTTCAATGTGTATTTGTAACTCTCATTGGAGGAACAACCGAGATCGACAATTTGCTTTGCATGGTAGCTCAACTCACAATATCGCGAAGCAAAATTCTCGGTATTTGGTTCGGTTGGAACTGATGTGTAACTTCTTCTCATCACATCCCTAGTCCATCTTCTTTTAATATATACATCCGGGAGGGATGTGTGATGGGAGAAATGAAGTACAGCTAAAATATGCCTACAAGGAATGGCAACAAATTCAAACAAGTGATATGCACTTGTAATAATTCCATTGATTTTGGATAATTGAAGAAGGCGAGCCGGTTCTGATTCTCTACAGAGTATCACATGGAAGGTTGAACTATCCGGTGTCTCAAGATCGGCAACAAATGTCACATTGTACATGAAGCTTTTTGTGACTTCATCTTGGAATTTGTAAAATATTTTCAAAGTATATGTTTTTGCCATTTATGCCTCCAAAGCCCATTCGCTCTTCAACTTCAGTCTCTTCTCACGGTTACGATAATTTTCTTTCAATTCATCGTGTCTTTGCCTTCCCAAAAAACGGTCGAAGATGACGGCGAATTCATGCAGGGAATACCTTTTTTCTGTATGATGCTTCAGAGCAGAATGTGCCGACTCAACCCGTTGGCTACTCAACATGCCGGCCCAAAATGATTCTTTAGTGTAGATGGGTGCCCAACTTTCACGGATATCGAATACATCGTTCAACCATTTGTTACTCTCTAATCTGTATTGCGATATCAAAATATTCCACTTTTCTACAAATTCATGTATATATTCGGAATTGTAGATTACATTCTTCAAGGACTCCCTAAACTTGTCGACATCGAAACCAAGACGAACCTCCTGAGGTAACTTATCCAGAATGTGCCAAATACAAAAACGATGCCGAGTCTGGGGGAAAACTTTCTTAACTACGGCGGCGATCCCACGGTCTTGATCGGTAACAATACCGGATGGAGCACGATTCATAACCCCTAAACACTTTTCAAAGAACCATTCAAAGAAGAGGCCATCTCATTTGGAATGAACCCACCTACTAAGAAAGTTGATTGCTAATGATGATTCACTCCAACAAACGGAACAAATAACATTCCGTAACGGTTCGTATTGTACGTGGCATCAAAGCAAACTACATCGCCAAATTCTTCATAATTCATCCTACAAATACCATCTACCCACATACAATGTGACAACTGCCCTTCGGGATCGACTTGAATGTCATAAAAAAATGAAGGATCCGTCTGTTTCTTAGATTCGAAAAAATCAATTAGCATTGTAGAATCGTGTCCTTTCAATGCTTCTTGCGAGTCTCTAACTAAATTTCTAACATCTTTTTCTGTGAATCCTACTTGATCATGACCACCACTAGCACTTTCGAAGAAGAGCATTTGTCGACATGTTTGGATATTAGCTTGGTTCATTTGGTCTATAATCCTTTTGTCCGTATTTGACACGGACCTGTTCTGGAGCAAAAGGTGCCTTCTACCGGGTGAGGTGAATACGTTATTGTGTTCTTCGTGAATTGAATACACCACCCACGTATTACTTGTTTCGTTCAATTTTACACGAACGCAAGCCTTGCAACCCGTTCTACTGGTTATTCCACGTCTACCATCACTATGTTGACCCGGCGACGACCCAGCTTTATTAGAGAGATATGACTTATCTACTTCCATTCCCCCCTTTAATTTATTCTCACCCTTACGCATTGCAAAACCCCCACAACGAGCATATGCAGAATAAAATTTCTCGGCCTCAACTAAAGTGGGGAATGTCATACCTAACTTTGGTTTCAGATGGTCTTCGACTATCGGCATGGAATCAGTGATTGGTTCTACCGGCACAAAATTATCGCCGGCAACAGAACTCTCCGTATCGTTGTTCATCTGGGGTTAAAATATATTATTGGTCAATTAATATACACATTATATATAAAATAGCTTGTTAACAAACGATTGCGATATATATACCTACGAAACAAAAATAATAAGTGACAAAACGTTGAAAATGACGTCATATAAATACAAAACTCTTCAATTAGGTTCGGCTTGCCGCACACAAGGTAACAGAACTTCTACAAGTAAGTTCCGATCCACGGTTTGCAAGATAAGGCCGGTCTCGCTCGCATTCCCCTCACTCTTGAACTGAGGTTGTTGTTTGATATACGGTACAAATCCGCACAAACGAGATCAAAAAATTCCTATACTTTGGGAGTGGGACGGCGGCAAAACACATGAGCCAACAAAATTTGTAGAGGTGAGTTTCGGCTCACGCTTTGCAAAATACGCCGATGTATCGCTTTCACTCACGGGAATGAACTGAAAGCGATACACGGCTGTACACTTCAAATCGTGAATCCAAACACACTTCTATAAATAGCGTTGGCTTGTGTATGGCGAACTCGACGTACTCGCAAAGTTCCACAAATTTTTGTTCGCTTTGTGCGCTATTACTAACATCGAATAACAACCAACAACAACTAATACTACGTCTACTTCCCCAATTAAACTATAATTACCTACTCTATAAATACCTACGCATAATATAGCAATTGTACACTCAAACATTGGAGAAAAATTTCCAATCAATTAGCCTAGTTAGATCTACTCAAGTAGGACAAATTAGTACCTTGAACAATGAGGGTGTTCGGGAGGCCGCTGCACGCTGCTGTAGAGAAAGGAAGGGGAGTAGGGTATGGCTAATTTATTCAGGATTAGAGTTTTAGGGTTGGGCAGATTTCGTAAGGGTTAGGGTTTTTTTGTAATTGGGATCTTCAAAGGAAGAGGGCTAGAGACTGAGAATATAGAGAGATTCGGTGAAAAGCAACGACCAAGAGAGAGTAGGTTTTTTAGTTCGATAGAGAGAGAGCTACGGTTTGGGGAAATGGGTTTATCGAGCTCCACTAGCGAGAGAGAGAGTTGTGAGGGAGATGAAGATCTGAGTATGTACAAGTGTTTGGAAAAATACTTGTACATACTTAGACCGTTGTTTGAGACAACGACCTAAGTTGAAATTTTTTATAAAAAAACAACCTAGGCCATTGTCTCAGACAACGGCCTAAGTGAATTTTTGGACAAAAAAAAACTCCACGCCCAAAAAACGCTAAGTGCCAAACATTTTTTGGCGTGAATTGACGAAATTACCGCTCCGCTTTTCTCAGCGTTAGTGGGAGACTTAAGCGGATCTTGATCTGATCCGCTGATCAAGATCAGATCGAGATCGACGGCCAGGATGGCTGTTTTCCAACCCATTGAAAACGAACCCGTTTTCAATGGAGCAAAACCCTATATATATATATATATATATATATATATATATATATATATATATATATATAATTATTATTATTTTTTTTGATTCTTTTTTTTGGAATTTTTTTTGAATTTTTTTTTGAAGTAGGAGGACGACGGTTCGTAGCCTTGGCTGAAACACAATCCTACTCGATTGCTAAAAGATGATTTTATGAGGACAACGACCCAATAGCCAGTGGCTGAAACTCAATACTATTAGAGTGCTGAAAGATGGTTCTATGAGGATGAGGAGAAGAGCAGGCTAGTGACGACGAGAACAGAGAAGGATTTGATCTGGAGTTCGGATCTGATCTGATCGGGAGGATCTGGAGTGCGGATCTGATCTAGAGAAGTAGGGATTGTGAAGTTCGGATCTGATCTGGATGACTTCGTTGATCGAGAGGATCTGGAGTTCGGATTTGATCTGGAGAAGTAGGGATCTGGAGAAGTAGGGATTTGGTGTTAAAGAGGAAGCCGGAGTGGATTTGTGTTCCACTGTTGTTGAAGACGACGCCAGAGGGAGTTGTTGAAGAGGACGCCGGAAAGGGTTTGTGAGGACAGAGGAGGACACCGGAAGGATTTGGCGGCGTGAAGAGGATGCCGAAGAGAGTTGTTGAAGATCGTGAAGAGGACGCCGGAGGTGTGTTGAGATGGCGAAGACCGGATCTTCAACAGTCGGGAGGTTGAAGAAGGTTTTTTTTTTTTTTTGGATGGAGAAATTTAAGGGAATAAAATTTGTATAACTGGCTCTGATACCATGTTAAGATAAATCAGAGAGAAATGAAGACAATACTGAATATTGAATTGAGAAATAACTGAGTACAATATCTTCTATATAGAGGAGGAACCAAATACAAAACTAACCAACTACTGAACGTGGGACTATAATCTCT
This sequence comes from Hemerocallis citrina, assembly GCA_017893485.1. Classification (NCBI taxonomy): domain Eukaryota; kingdom Viridiplantae; phylum Streptophyta; class Magnoliopsida; order Asparagales; family Asphodelaceae; genus Hemerocallis; species Hemerocallis citrina. Next base: position 162,758,726 of record CM030365.1, read on the forward strand.
AACAGCTAGGAATGAACTTAGGTGCATTTCTGAAGGACCTAGAGCATAAAGCAGCTTCTACTCTGCATGCTAGCTTTTCTGTGAATTCATCCTATCAATTGAATCTCTGCAATTTGATGAACAGTATGATTAGCATCAATAAAATAAAAAAATCTAGATCTAAATATGCTTTGATTTAAGTCTAGGAAAAACCAAATAAATATGCTTTCTTTTACATGACATGCAACAATTTAACTTAGTTCCCTCAAATCACAACAATCTTAGCATTCATGCATGCATGCATGCAACACAATAAGCTTAGCATTCATGCATGCATGCAACAATTAGACAAAAACCCATAAAAATTACATCATAAACAAACAATCCCAGAAACAAAAAAAGGTTAAGAAAAAGATATTAACCTCATCATTTTCTCTCAGAACAGAGGATGAAGAAGATGAAGAGTCTGGTCCCACTTTGGGCCGGACCCACGACCTGGACTTCCTAAGAAGAGCCCACAGGCGGGTTGTGGGCCCCACTGAAGGTGACCTGGTGGTGTTGGTGGTGTTGGTGGTGGAGTAGAGGTGGATGGCACAGGGGATGGATGCCATTGCAAAAAAACTTGATAAAGAAGGGTTTTTTTGGGAAAAAAAAGTTATTGGGATTTAGGAGATTTTGGGTTTGGGTTTGTTTTTTTTGGATGGTGTTTATATAGTAGTAGGACTGTCGGAGGGTGTTTGTTTTGCATGGAAGGACTTTAATTTTAAGTTTTGCAAATTTAGGGTGTGATGGGTTGCCCATATTGGGTTATCGGTTAAGATTATAGAAGTGCTAACAGATGCAACGTTGATGCAGATACAAATCATACAATACAGATATGAATACAATTATTATTCAAATAGTTAATTTGAAGACTAAAAAATTATGAATATATATATATATATATATAGGGAGAGAGAGAGAGTCCCCTTCGGTTGCACACTACTTTTGGTGAGCACTCACGAACCAGAGATCCTATAAAAAATCCGAACCGCTCATATTGTTCTATATGCCTAAGATAGCCTAACAATAAAAAATCAAGTAATTTGAAGTTCATTTGCCTATCCATCATGCTGTTATAATTTTCAGCCGTACAATTTTGTGATGATGTAAATCATTGGCAAATGAACTTCAAATTACAAGATTTTTTATTTTTAGGCTATCTTAGGCATATAGAACAATATGAGCGGTTCAGCTTTTTCATAGGGTCTCTAGTTCGTGAGTGCTCACGGAGTGCTCACCAAAATAGTGTGCAACCGAAGATTTCTCTTTCTCTCTCTCTCTCTCTCTATATATATGTATATATATATTCATAGTTTTTAGGGGACAAAACCATAAAATTTAATAGATTTTAGGAGAATTTTTGAAGAAAAAAATCCCCCCACCCACCCAGCTCCGCCACTGCTAGATGATACATTAACTTTAGTTTGTGTCGTACATTATGTTGTTAATCTGGATATATACTTGTGCATTCCATATCTATATCAAGATTCTATTAGAGAGATGAATATCGATAATCGTACTTGTCAAGATTCGAATTTTATATCTGTTTGCACGATTAGTTAGAAAACCAACACAAAACATAAAAGGACAATGCTATACCCACAACCTTTACAATCTTATAATCTTAGGTAGCACAATCTCATTGGAGATGTCTATAACCTACTCTACAAGACTCTACAAGACATTTTTAATGAGATTGCGTCAACTAAGATTGTAAAGAGAAAAGTTGTAAGAAAAGGTTGTGGGTGAATCATTACCCAACATAAAATTTTCAAAATTTAAAACTTTCGAAGTGCTACGGTATAAAATTAAAATCTCCCCTATCTAATTAGTAATTATCTTAAATTATCTCAAACTATATTAAAAGGATAAAATATTGTGGCTGGGACTTCGAATCTGGGTGCTCCAAAAATAGCCTGTTCTTGAATTAGTGATTGCATTTGCTGTTTCACCACGTGTCACAATCCTGCTCATGTAAAACGTGGGACCCACAAATTCTGGCTTGTAAACTATCACCACATAAGATGTAAAAGCCAGTTTGGTGTTCTGGTTAGCAGTAGATCCTTTCTCACCGATCCACAGTTTGTTGCTAAACAGTAGAAGTTTAATCTCTACTATTTTAATTGGAGAGTTGGGGTTTGTAACCAAACAAACTCTAATTTTGTAATTAAATAAACACGTATAATATACGTTCAAATTTTGATGATACGGATAGAGTCTAAAGACTCCAGCCATCAATAGATTAAATAAAATGATAGTAACGTACATAGAATGGTTTTACAAGCAGTAAAACAAAACAATCCGAAATAAAACGATACATCACTTGGGGGAATAAAATCAATCCCCAAAACAAACTCAACAGGCAGGATAATAACAAACTACAACCTCCAAAAAGAGATAGCAGCAACATTTGACAAGGAGCGGGAACCACCAGGGAAGTAGGAAAAGTCCCCAAGGGAAAGATCTCCAGCTATCTATGATCGATAACGAGCATTGAACAGCTCCAAAGTCGGGGATCGAACAACGCAACCATTACTCAATCCCAAAACCAGAATGAGATGCGCCAAAGACAAGTCGAAACAGACAGGGACCTCTCAAGCCTCAGTTGATACAGCCTAAGCGATCGAAATCTCGACAGAGGACCTGGAAGACCTCTGCACGCGATGAGATGCTCGAGCAGCAACTAATCACTCACTCGCCACAACAAGAGCTGCACTAAATGCCTCACTCTCCTACAACGGCGCTGAGCAAACACTTCCAGCTAAGGGAAACAAACCAGACATAACTACCAAATACAGTTAACGAAATAATCCAATAGAGACGATCCGTAGCAAGAAAGGAAGAGATCAGACAGTCCAAATTGAACAAAACCTCACAGGTCTGGTCTCAACAAGGATGAAAACATCACTCATCCAAGAGGCTACAACGTTAGAAATTCTGGTAATAGAACACTGAACGAAAGCCATAAAACATAACCAGTGAAGGAGCTAACAGCTCGATGGGGTGAATTTAGATAGAGTGCTACTGACTTCATCCTCCAACAAACACGAATAAAAAAACCGCAACCAGAAATAGCCATCAGAACTGATAAAAGTAAAGGATGCATAAATATTCACATTAAAACAGAATTAGTACAAAAGAGGAGTAAGCTACTCAGAAGCTGAAGACCATGATCCTCCCACATAAAGATGAAAACAACACATAAGTGAACATAGACTTCAGCATAGGGAGCAAAAAAAGGAAACAACATGGTTAGGATCAAACAGAACCAAAGTAAAGGGAGATGGTGTTAGCAACACAGAGAGATAAAGCACACAATCTCCAGCAAAACGCCCAAAATACAGGCTCAAAATAACCAATCAGTAGATCCATAAACCACATCATCCCTGCATCCATCAAAAGATACGAGAGTATCAGAAAATGACGAAGGTAATACTAAACGATGTAACGAAATAAGCACTAATATGGAACAAGATATATAGGAAGAAAGCGATAGCTATACACAATAATCCTCTTAAAAATGACTACAGACAGGCTTTAAAGCGCATTGAGAATACGAAGACATTGATGTGCCGACTCCAGTCTATCAATTCTAAGAGAATCTTCAGCTTCGAAGCTTAAAGACGATGACCAAAAATCGAAGAGGAAAAAGAACTCTTCAATAATGGAGCGAGAGGATGAGGTAGTGTGGCGGAAGATCCTTTTATTCCTTTCCATCCACGTAACCCACACAATGATTTGAAACGAGAGATACCATGATTTGTGGTAGTTGCTATTAGGAGGGATAGAGAATCCGACACCTGTTAGATTTGGAGGGGTGGCAGGAACTTCCCAAGCAAGAGCCGTGATCTTCTACATGGGTTGAACGAATTTGCAAAAGATAAATAGGTGGTTCACATTTTCTGGTTCGGATGCGCAAAGAGGGCATAATTGGCCCCAAGCTAGATTCCTCTTGTTGAGATTCTCAACAGTAAGAAGTTTGTTGTTGAGCACAAGCCAAGAAAGAATTTTGACTTTTAGGGGAGCACAGGATTTCCATACGAGATTGGTGAAAGGGGAAGTAGTGCCTCTAAAATTAAGGAAATGGTAGAAGGATTTGACTGAGAAGGTACCTGAACCGTTCCATCGCCAATAAAAGTCTTCCTTACCTTCCACTCATAATTAGTAAGAGAATGAATAAGATCGTTATAATCGGATAGTAAGGAGGGAGGGAGGTTGGTTGAGAACGAAATAGACCATTGTCTATGTAGGTTGGAAGAAATGAAAGATTCTGCTACTGATGTCAGGGGATTGGTAGCTAGATGGAAAAGAGCCAGATAAGCCGACGCTAGTTTAGTGTTACCAATCCAGAGGTCAGTCCAGAATTTGGTTCTTGATCCATCGAAACAAAGGTGGACTAATCCACAATGGAAGGCCTTCGATGCTTTCCAAACTCCTTTCCAGAAATGGGAGGAGTTACGGTGACTAGAAAGAGGGAAACTCCACCACTGATCCTCAGAAAAGCACCTGACTTTGATACTATTGATCCACGGTATGTCCTCCATTTTAAGGAACCTCCAAATCCATTTACCAAGTAGAGCCAAATTTTGGTGTCTGAGGTTCAGGACTCCTAAGCCTCCAGCTTCTTTGGAGGTACAAATAAGTTTCCAGTTGCACAGGTGAGAACCTGGCTTGTGGATAGATGATCCTGACCAGAAGTAATTACTTCTGATCTGATCGATTCTCTTGATGATCCAGGAAGGGACAAAATAGAATGACATCATATAAAGAGGGATAGAGATTAGAACTGCATTGAGAAGAATCAGTCTACCTCCTCGGGATAGAAGTTTCCCGGACCAAACAGACAGTCTGGATTCAATTTTATCAATCATGGGAAACCAATTCGCTTTATTCAATTTTTCCCATCTCAGGGGGATACCCAAATAGGTGATGGAAAACGAGGCTATCGGGCAGTTAAAGAAATTTGATATTTCGATTTGCCTATTAAGGGAACCCCCCAACCAAAGGATGGAGGACTTTTGAAAATTGATAGAAAGACCTGACGCTAATTCAAAACTGTTACCGCTGGATCTGGTGTGGGGGTAAACAGATGAAATTTGTGAGTTCGCGGAAAAACCTGAATAGCGGATCCAAGCCTTCTGATTCCTGCCGCTACCTGAATAGCGGATCCAAGCCTTCTGATTCCTTCCGCTACCTGCAAGGAAGTGCGATACACCGGGGTTGATTCCGGCGATGCACCCTCCGACGCTCTTGTCAGTAACCAGTGGTGATTAAGAAAGAGCTTAAGCTAGAAAAAGAGTGATTACCTGGTCACAGTGGTAGGTGGGAGGTATTTATAGTCGCCATGGGAGTGATTAGGGACCTGATTTCCTGTGTAACTGTCAGGAGTAAAATTCTCACAATCTGTTTAGGAAACTGACCCCTGATTCCCGGTGAGAGCAAATCAGGCCCGTTGATTCGGTCAAATCAGTGACCCTGATTTTCCTCTTGCTGGTCTGGGTTTGTCTTGGGTCGGGACCCGTACCCAGTTAGAGTGGATCCGTTTGTGGGTTATTGGATCTGTGAGAAGGAGACCCAGTACCCGTTTCGGACCCATTTGTATGTGAAATTACCGTTTTATCCCTGAGCTTCAAGATTCGTGCCCAGTCTGGACGGTTCCGATTTAACCCCATTTTTAGCCATATCACGAGCCCCCCACTCCTAAAGACTGAGTGTGATCAGCCTTTGAGGAGTAGTTTAACTGTTTCAGTGGCTAGTGGAGTTGTATCGGAGTCTGAATGGAGGGTTTTGAATCTCGAAGGGGGTAGTGAGGTGATTTTGAAGCCGTAAGCTGTTCTGAAGCCTTGTTGAATATTCGACGGTCTTTATCTATTTTTTCAGATTATTTATTTAGTTTTGCAAGGTGTTAACCAATCGTTCGGGGGCCTTAATAGTACATTCTAGGCAATAATTGTTCGTTCAGGGGCTCAAGAATACTTCCCCGAATTTATAATTATTTTCTAGAATTTTTAGTTAATTTTTTTGCAATTTTTAAATAAATAAAACGATTTAAATAAATAAAAATTGATTTTTAAATACCGATTTATGGCGTGGCGCAATCTGGACTCTTGATCAGCACTGAGCGCGATTTTCTGGGTGATCAGACGATCTCTATTCCTCGGCAGATAATTTCTTCATTAACGAGGGTCGGTTCCTCGGCTCGGCAGGTCGGCCAACGGCTCGGAATCTGCCGAGGTACGTGGCGTCATCTGGGCCGTCCATCTCAGCGCGGATCCTTAAAAAGGCTATCTTGTCGTTTAGTGATTGTGGCAAGATCTGAACCGTTCATCATGACGAGCGCGCTTTTTGACAAGATCCAACGGCTGACATGGGTCGGCGGGTTTTTTCGCCATATACGAGGGTCGGTTCCTCGTCCCCTCAGCTCGGCGGGCTTTTTCGCCATATACGAGGGTCGGTTCCTCGTCCCCTTGGCTCGGCAGGCTTTTTCGCCATATACGAGGGTCGGTTCCTCGTCCCCTCGGCTCGGCAGGTCGGCACACATAGTTCGGAATCTGCCGAGGTACGTGGCGAGATCTGGGCCGTCCGTCATGACGAGCGCGCTCTTTGGCAAGATCCAACGGTCGAGGTTGGTCGGCGGGCTTTTTCACCGTACACAAGGGTCGGTTCCTCGTCCCCTCGGCTCGACACATGCAGTTCGGAATCTGCAGAGGTACGTGGCGAGATCTGGACCGTCCATCTCAGTGCGGATCCCCAAAAAATACTATCTTGTCGTTTAGTGGACGTGGCGAGATCTGAACCGTCCATCATGACGAGCGCACTTTTTGACACGATCCAACGGCTGAGGATGGTCGGCGGGCTTTTTCGCCGTATACGAGGGTCAGTTCCTCGTCCCCTCGGCTCGGCACATGCAGTTCGGAATCTACAGAGGTACGTGGCAAGATCTGGGCCGTCCATCATGACGTGAATCACGAGGACGGGGTTCAGATCATGAGAAAACGTAATCTTGTCGTTTTGTGGGCGTGACGCAATCTGAACCGTCCATCGAGTTTTGACACGAATTTTGGAGAGATCCGACGATAATTTCGCCTCGGGAGGATTTTTCTCCATATACGAGGGTCGGTTCCTCGTCCCCTCGGTTCGGAGGTTCGGTGTCGTCGGCTGAGTTGTGGAGTTGGACGTTTTGGAGAGTCTCGGCTTTGGAGGGTCGCTACCTTCCAGCCCAGTAGCTCGGCTACTTGGCCAAGCTGTTCGGTAGCCCGGTTAAGCAGGCTGGTGGCAGGCAGTTCGGAAAGTGCACGTGGTCGAACCTGGAGCGTCCATCATTGCGTGAATCACGAGGACGGGGTTCAGATCACGAGAAAACGTAATCTTGTCGTTTTGTGGGCGTGGCGCAATCTAAACCGTCCATCGAGTTTTGACACGAATTTTGGAGAGATCCGACGATAATTTCGCCTCGGGAGGATTTTTCTCCATATACGAGGGTCAGTTCCTCGTCCCCTCAGTTCGGAGGTTCGGTGCCTTTGGCCGAGGTATGGAGACTCAGTAGCTCGGAGCTGCTTTGAAGAGACTCAGTAGCTGGAGCTGCTTTGAAGAGACTCAGTAGCTCGGTGGCCCAGCCAAGCTGTTCGATAGCTCGGTTAAGAACACCGGTGGCCGAGTTGTGGACTTGGTGATTTGAAGATCCTTTGTCGTTGAAACTGAAATGCCGCGACACTCCGCTTTGACGCTTTGGCTCCTTAATGGGCTTTTTAGATTCCCAAGGCAGCCCAAACGTCGCTTTTGGGGTTATAAAAGTTCATTCCCCCACCCCCAAGCTCATTTCTCACTTTTCACTCCAAGGTTTCACTTTTACTCTGTGCTCTCTGCTAGCGGCGATCTTTGCTCCAAGGCGGTTGTGCTAGCTGTCGCGTGGGCCAGGCGATTTCCGGCGATCTCATTCCGACCGTGAACATCACTTCAAGGTCAGTCTATTAGCCTTAGCTTTTTTATAGAGATGTCAAGAGTGAACTCGGGGAGTGAGGCCTCGTCCTCGAGCGATAGTGGCGCCGAGGAGAGGAGGCGAGCGGAGATCCGAAGGAAGGGGAAACAAGTGGCCGAGCCGGCTGCGGCCGAGGCGAGGAAGGAGAAGAAGAAGAGGAGGGTGGCCACCCAATCTCCCGTGGTCGAGGTGATCGTGGAGAACCCGAAGCAGGCCCCCGAGATGGGACGATACCCTTTTGTACTGTCCGGGCATTCGGGGGTTAGGCAGTACGAAGGCGATCTTTTGAAGAAGGCGATCTTCGGCCAGTCGGAAGTTTACGAGGAACCCAATCCGGCACTTCCTACCAAGGCAAACGAGATTGGGTCGGTGCTATCTGAGAGGGATCTCCTTCGGATCAGAAAGGGGTTCGCCATCCCTCCGGAGTACAAGTTAATTATCCCCGACGCTGGGATGCGGACGAATTCCAAACTATCGTCATCGGATATGTGCATGTTCGACTACGACTCCCTGAACGCCGGACTGCATTTTCTGCTGCATCCCTTCATTCGCCAGGTCATCGGATGGTTCTGCCTCGCGCCGACCCAATTTATGCCGAACACATGGCGTCATGTGAACGCCTTCCTGCTCCAGTGCCGCAATGCTGAAGTCGAGCCGGACCTGACGGTCTTCCGAGGCCTGTATCGAATAAACCGAATGCACAAGACCGAGCATCGGTACTACTTGGGGCCGAGGAAGGGTGTTCGGATCATAGAAAATCCGGACTCAATTAAAGGATGGAAGGAAAAGTTCTTCATATTGAGGGGGGAACCAATGCTGCAAATTCCGAGCCGGTGGAAGCCAGAGGTGCCCAAGTTTGCGAGAGTCGACCCCGTACTGACTGAGGCCGAGGAGGAGGTGGCGAGGAAGATCATGGCCCTTCCCATGTTGAGTTGGAGGGAGTTGACGGAGGAGGTGCTATTTGGGTCTGGCCTTAGCCCCATCGACTCGAGTATGCTCCTGACATCTCGTTTATTTTGTTTTTCTTTCAAGTCTTTAGCTCGTCTTACTGACTCAGTTTGTGTTTCGTTTGATGCAGAAGCGTCGAAGATGGATTTCAATGCCATGATGATCGATAGGGGCAAAGTGGCCGGTGGCAGGAAGAGGAAGAGGCCGACCGCGGCTGCCTCGGCAGGTCCGCAGCCCAAGGTTGCTTCGACTACCACTCCGCCTCCTCCGACCACAGAGGCACCTTCGATGGTGGTTGTTGCCGAAGAGCCCTCGGTGCCTGTGGCATCTGCTCCGGTTGGTGGGGCCTTCGATGTCAATGCGGCGTTGTCGCTCGAGGCTTCGCCGTTGACCGATGCGGCCGAAGAGATCCTGACCGAGCAGCACAAACAGCTGTTCGTGCCGAACTGGCGAGTGAAGAATCATGACGGATTCCTCGGAAACTCGCAGATGTCGGTGCAGGTCGTCAAGCACCTGGCGACCCCGAAAGATAGAGCTGCGCTGCAGGCGAGGACAGTCGGCGACGATACCTACGAAGTGGCTCGGTCGCTCGTATCGGTAAGTTTTTCATTGTGGATTTCTTCAAGTCTATTGCTCGGCTTGTATCTTGCGCTTATCGTTGTCTTCACAGGCCACCTGTCACTTTGGCCATCTCCTGGAGACATTCGCCGCGCAGGAGAAAGAGTTGAAGGCCGCCAGCAACAAAGACAGGGCAGAAAAGGTCAAGACGGTTCGGCAACTCGAGGCCGAGCAGAGGCGAGTCGAGGCCTTGGAGGTCCGGGTTGCCGATCTTGTGGCCAACCTGGAAAGAGACAAGGGGCGGCTTGATGCGGAGTCTGCCAAAGCCGCGAAGGCTACCGAGGAGCTGGCTGCGTCGGCGAAGTCTCTGGCCGATGTGAAGGCAGAGAAAGAGGCCTTGGCCAAGAAGATTAGGGCCGAGGTCGAGGCCGAGGCGAAGAAGCACATGGCCATGAACATGGAGAGGTCCTATCAGAGGGCGCTCGACCATGTTCAGGACCGTGTCCCCGGCTTCGAGCGGGTCGGCTACAGGCTGTGGTCGGGGTCAGCCTCGGGCGGCGAGGAGGAGGGAGGCGAAGGTGATGAGGGAGAAGGCGACGACGACGAGGAGGTGGACGCCGACCCTTTGGTGGCAGACCCCCAGGTTGAGGGGAGAAATGAGGGGCCATCTGGCGACGTGCCTGTGGTCGAAGCGGCGATGCAGGTGGACCCCTGATCTCCTCGTAACTTTTGTAGTTTTTGTTTTCTTTTTCAAAAACAATGTAACGCCTTTTGCAGACTGGCCACTTCTTTTATGATGAATGAAAAAGATTGTTTTGGTTTTGGATTTGTCTAAGTGTTTAGTTCGGCCATGTAGTTCTTCAATGTTGTCCTTTTTTATTTCAGATCGTCGAGCAAACTCATGTCACCGCGGCAGCTCGGCGCCGTGCGGAGTTGTTTCAGCAGTCCCGTGAGGCTCGCCTTGAGGGCGAGGTTCATCTGACGAGGAGAATACTGCATAACGTAGAGAAGAGAAACAGCGAGTTGTTGGCCGAGTTACACCACCTGTGACTAGTCGAGGCCGAACTCTCTGTGAAGGAGGAAGAGTTGGCCCTAGTTTTGGCCGAACGAGATGATTTTGCAAAGAGGGTCGAACAGCTCCAAAGGGTAACGGTCGACAAAAGTATCGAGGTGACCCAGTCGTCATATCTGATAGCGCCGAGTACCCTGGTTCGGCGAAGCTTCCTCGGTTCAAGGTGATTGTGAGGGACGACATACTGAAGGATAGGATCGTTGAACTGGAGGAAGAGGTTGCTCGGCTTAAACCTCAGCCTGTGAGGGCTAATGTCCGTAGTACCTCGTGTACTCGCGAAGAGTATGACCGAGGGATTACGTTCTATCAACTCGCAAGCCGAGCCCCCATCGTAGGTCGATCAGCGGCCGACGCCCAAAGTGGAGTAGCGGTGTCTTCAAGTGGTGCTTCAGTTGGAGCGACTGTCAGGGTCAGCGGCGAGGGGGCGTCTCAATTCGTCGGCTTAGAGACTAGCTCGGAGGTCAAGAAGCGCCGACCACGGGTGTCCCTGAACCGGAGCGTCCCCCTTCCGCAGAGGCACTAAACGGGTCGTACTGTGTTCTTGGGTCACCGAACTGTCTTTTGTTGTAACCTTTGGGTCTTGTAATTTTATCATAGTTGTATTAATGAAATTGGAGTTGGCTTGCTCGTTGTAGTGCTGTAGTTGCTTTACTCTTGAAATGAATTGTGAGAAGTGTTTGCTTCGTCGAGCGCCCTAGCCGCGAAACTCATGTTTTAGCTGTGGTCCCGACTCTTGCTCGGTAGATATCGGTGCGGCTCGGTACCTCGGCAGATGTGTAACTCTGTTTTGAGGCAGGAGCCACGTGGCCTGATCTGGACGGTGGATCATGATCATGGCACGGATCACAAGAAGGGAGGCGCAAGTTTCAAGAAAACACTATCTTGTCATTTTGTGGACACGTGGTACGATCAGGTCCGTTCATCACGCTCTAGCACGCATTTTGAGATGATCTAACGGTAAAATTGGTTCGGCAGAATTTTTCTCCATATACGAGGGTCGGTCCCTCGTCCGCTCGGCTCGAGGTTTTGAGTGAGCGTAGTCGATCCGAACCATCGTTAGAGTTGCTCGACGGTCGTGGGAGCAGTTCCGAACGGCAATCTACTTCTGGCTCGCCTACGGGCGAACTGTGGAAGTAAAGTCGGGCCGAGTGTTGGACTCCGAACCATCGGTGTAGTTCAACGGTTGTGGGAGCAGTTCCGAACGGCAATCTACTTCTGGCTCGTCTACGGGCGAGCCGGGGAAGTAGAGTCGAGCCGAGTGTTGGACTCCGAACCATCAGTGTAGTTCAACGGTTGTGGGGGCAGTTCCGAACGGCGATCTACTTCTGGCTTGTCTACGGGCGAGCCGGGGAAGTAAAGTCGAGCCGAGTGTTGGACTCCGAACCATCGGTGTAGTTCAACGGTTGTGGGAGCAGTTCCGAACGGCAATCTACTTCTGGCTCGTCTACGGGCGAGCCGGGGAAGTAAAGTCGAGCCGAGTGTTGGACTCCGAACCATCGGTGTAGTTCAACGGTTGTGGGAGCAGTTCCGAACGGCGAACTATTTCTGGCTCGCCTAAGGGCGAGCCGGGGAAGTAAAGTCGAGCCGGACATTGGACTCCGAACCATTGGTTGAAAATAATAAAAAAAATAAAGGCGGAGAGATGCAAGCAATTTTACAAGTATGAAAGAGCATTCTTCATTGATAATTGACGGCGAGCCGTTTTTACATATAACAACTTAGAAATGAATTACAAGTTAGAGGAGAGGAATGGTTTGACATCCTGTGATACTTAGAGAGGCACCGGGGTGCTTTCTTGGTATTTTAACAGGTGGTCGGCATTCCAGGTCCTCGGAATCTCTCTGCCCTCTAGGTCTTCCAGACGATAAGCTCCGGGCCGAACTACCCTTGTGATCTTGTAGGGTCCTTCCCAATTCGGAGCTAGTTTGCTCTTCTGATTGGGGAAGGAGATGGCTAGCTTTTTGAGGACCAAGTCCCCCTCCTTGAGATCGGTGGGTCGGACTTTCTTGTTGTACGCCAGTTCGACCCTCCTCCGGTAGTTCTGTTGGCGTATCGATGCTCTTTCCCTCAGCTCGTCCACCAGGTCTAAGTTCGCCCGTAGGTCTCTGGCATTCTGTTCCTCGTTGTAGGTTGCGAGACGAGGAGAAGGTATTCCGACTTCGAGTGGTATTACCGCCTCGGACCCATAGGTGAGGTTGAACGGGGACTCGCCTGTGGGGGTCCGCTTGTTGGTGCGGTAGTTCCACAGCACATTGGGGAGTTGGTCGACCCATAAGCCTCTAGAACACCTGTCCAGTCTCTTCTTGATACCAGAGAGGATCTGCCGGTTGGCATTCTCCGCCTGTCCATTCGACTGAGGGTGGGAGACGGAAGAGAAGCGTTGTTGAATGGCAAGGTCTTCACACAGAGCTCGGAATGCGGCACCAGTGAACTGAGTCCCATTGTTCGTTGCGAGGACACGGGGGACGCCGAATCTGCAAATGACGCTCTTCCAGAGGAATTGAAGCACCTTGTTCTCGGTGATAGTGGCGAGGGGCTCGGCCTCAATCCACTTCGAGAAGTAGTGATGGCTACGACCAAGAACTTGAATTGGCCCGGGGCTGGAGGAAACAGCCCTAGTAAATCCATCCCCCACATTGCGAAGGGGATAGGACTTGATAGGGAGGCGAGGTTAGCTTGGGGGAGGCGACGGATGTCGGAATGTCTCTGACAAGAGTCACATTGCCGAACGTGTCTCTCGGCGTCTTGGAGGAGAGTCGGCCAGAAGTATCCGTAATTCAGAGCTTTCCGAGCCAAAGACCTTGATCCTGAATGTGCCCCGCCGATGCCTTCGTGGAGCTCCTGTAAGGCGTAGTCGGCCTGTTCTGGGGAAAGGCACCTCAGGTACGGTCAGCTGTCAATCTGCGAGAAGGAGCACTTGTACAAGATTCCCTCGATTAGGACGTACCGCTCGGCCCTGATTCTTACTCGGCGCGCTTCCTTCGGGTCCTTGGGGAGGAGTCCGTCCCTTAGGAATTCCACTAAGGGTTTCATCCAATTATCTTGCAGTAGGATCGGCAAGGACTCCACTGAGTCGAGGGCCTCGTCTTCTATGCTCGGTTTCGTGAGAACCTCGATCAAGATGGTCTGCTCGAGACCTTGGAGGGAGGATGAGGCCAACTTGGAGAGGGCGTCGGCTTGCGAATTCTCCTCTCAAGGGACTCATTGGATGAGCGCCTCTTCGAACCGGCTCATGAGGGTTTGGACCTTGGCGAGGTACTTCGCCATCCGTTCGTCTCGCGCCTCGTACTCGCCCAAGACTTGGTTCACAACCAGCTAAGAGTCACTATGGATTCGGAGGCGCTGCGCCCCGGCACTTCGGGCAAGTCCGAGGCCCGCGATTAGTGCCTCATACTTCGCCTCGTTGTTTGAGGCCTTGAAATTCATGCGGAGGGCATCCTGGAGGACGAAGTCATCAGGGCCGTTCAGGATGATACCGGCGTTGCTACCCTCGTTGCAGGAGGATCCGTCCACGAAAACCGTCCAAATGGGGGGTCCGTTCGGGACATGGCTGACCTCGGGAATGGTGGACTCGACGATGAAGTCGGCGAGGGCCTGAGCTTTGATCGCAGTCCGAGGCTGGTAGGAGATGTCGTGTTGGCTCAGCTCTATGGACCACTTCATAAGCCGACCTGAGGTTTCGGGCTTGTGGAGGATCTGCTTCAGCGGTTGGTTGGTGAGGACCACAACCGAGTGGGACTGAAAGTACGGGCGGAGCTTCCTTGCCGCCATAACTAGGGCATAGGCTATCTTTTCCACCTTCGGGTAGCGGAGCTCGGCGTCCCGAAGCACCTTGCTCACATAGTAGATGGGCCTCTGAGCCCGGTCTTCTTCCCTCACCAAAACAGCGCTTAGGGTCTGCTCGGAAGCAGCTAAGTAGATGAAGAGGGTTTCCCCTGGAACGGGTTTGCTGAGCAGGGGAGGGTTCGCCAAGTAGGCCTTTAGTTGGTCGAACGACTCCTGCTGCGGTTGGCCCCATTCGAAACACTTAGCCCCCCTGAGAGCCTTGAAGAAGGGGAGGCACTTTTCCCCAGACTTCGAAAGGAACTGGCCAATAGCGGTGAGGCGACCCATAAGCTTCTGCACTTCCTTGACGTTCCGGGGCGGGGCCATGTCCAGTATGACCTTGATTTTCTCGGGATTTGCTTCGATCCCTCGCTGGTTCACCATAAAGCCGAGGAACTTTTCCGACGAGACCCCGAACGCACACTTGTTCAGATTAAGCCTCATGTTGTGCCTTCTCAATACGCCGAATGCCTCCTGGAGGTTAGCCACGTGGTCGGTACCTCGGATGCTCTTCACGAGCATGTCGTCGACGTATACTTCCATGTTGCGGCCTATCTGGCTTTGGAAGACTTTGTTGACGAGGTGCTGGTAGGTGGCTCCCGCGTTCTTCAGTCCAAATGGCATAACTCTATAACAGTAGAGGCCCTGGTCGGTAATGAAGGAGGTCTTCGGAATGTCCGGGGGGAACATTCGGATCTGGTTATAGCCGGAGAAGGCGTCCATGAAGCTGAGGAGCTCATGGCCCGAGGTGGCATCGATGAGGGTGTCGATATTTGGGAGAGGGAATGGATCCTTTGGACACGCCTTATTCAAGTCGGTGAAGTCGATGCATATCCTCCAAGAACCATTGGACTTCTTAACCATGACGACATTGGAGAGCCACTCGGGATAGTTCACCTCCTGTATGAACCGAGCTTTTAAGAGCTTGTCCACCTCCTCCTTGATGGCTTGTTGTCGCTCGGGGGCGAACTTACGCCTCTTCTGCTGAACCGGTCTGCACCCCGGTTCGACGCTGAGGCGGTGCACTAGAAGGTCCTTGGAAATCCCGGGCATATCCGCAGCGGACCAAGCAAATAGGTCGCGGTTCCCCCGGATGCACTGCACCAAGTCGGAGCATAAGGCAGTCGGCAAGGACTTGCTGATGAAGAACTTTCGACTCGGGTCCTCGTCCGAGAAGAGTACTTCTTCCAATTCGTCCGCCGGCTCGGACGTGGGTCAGACGTTCGGCTCGGGGATTTCTAGAGTCTCGAGGGAGAGCACCGGACCCCCAGTGGAAGTCATATAGCACTTCCGAACCGTCTCTTGGCTGCCCCTGACTTCTCCCACTCCTGACTGGGTGGGGAACTTCATCTTAAGGTGGTATGCCGAAGGGACAGCTTCCAGGGCAGCTAGGCTAGGCCGGCCCAAGATAACGTTGTATGCAGCTGGGACGTCGACGACCATAAAGTCCATCGGCTCAGTTCGGGTGGTAAGGGTCTTCCCAGCAGTTACGTTCAGGGTGATAACCCCTTCGACAGTTACTGGTACCCCCGTGAACCCGTGGAGCGTGTAGCCGGCCGGTTTGAGGCGGTCCCAGGACAGCTGCAGCCCTCGAAAGGCCGAGAGAAAGAGGATGTTCACCGAGCTCCCGTTGTCTACCAGGAC
Source organism: Hemerocallis citrina (assembly GCA_017893485.1). NCBI lineage: Eukaryota > Viridiplantae > Streptophyta > Magnoliopsida > Asparagales > Asphodelaceae > Hemerocallis > Hemerocallis citrina. The sequence continues at coordinate 162,774,772 of CM030365.1, forward strand.
CCTCTGCACTTTGAAGTTCGCCATGCGAAGGTCGATAACAAGTGCGTTGCAGTGGGGAGTTCGTACCCCCTCGAGGTCTTCATCAGAGAAGGTCACTGGGATGCCTAGGCCTTTGGGGGGAGGGGCGCTGTGAACTGAGTTGACCTCTCGGACGAAGGCCTTCCGAGAGGAGTTGGAAGGGCCCCCCATGGGGCCTCCGTGGATAAGGTGCAGAACCCGTTCTTCCTCGAACTCGGAGGTCTCATCGCGTCGCTCGGAGCGCTTGTTAGCCCCCCGAGGCGGAGGAGTGGCGCGATCCCCCTGATTGTTCATCTTCACAAATTTGGCCAACTGCCCCCTCTGGATGAGGGCCTCTATCTCATTTTTCAACGCCCGGCAGTCGTTGGTGTCGTGGCCGTGGTCCCGGTGGTAACGGCACCATTTCTCCTTGTTCCTCCTCTTGGCCGGGGTGTTCATCCTCGGAGCGGGAGGTATAACCCCTTCCTTCTCTACTTCCACCAGGATGGTGGAGACATTGGTGGTGAGAGGAGTGAACTTCTCGAACCTGGGGGGAGGGCGGCGCTGACCGCTGTTGTCCTTTTGTAGCTTCTTGGACCCTTCCTCCTCTGTTGTCTTCCTCTTCGAGCCGGAGGCGGATCCTCCGAAACTCGGGAGGCACTCGGCCTCCTCTGCCCGAATATATTTCTCGCATCTGAGGAGAAGATCGACAAAGTTGTGCGGGGGCTTTTTGGCAAGGGACGACCGGAGGTTGGAGTTGAGGACGTTCGATTGGAATGCAACGGTCGCCACTGACTGGTCGAGGGAAGCGATAGACCTGACCTCTGCAGTAAACCTCCTCACATAGTCCCTCAGCTTTTCTCCCCTCTCCTGTCGGAGGTGGAGCAGGGAGAGGCTCGTCTTCTCTGTTCGCCTGCTACTCACAAAGTGAGTTATGAAGAGCGTTTCGAACTGCTCGAACAAGAAGATGGAAGAGGGAGCGAGCCGGGAGTACCATTCCCGTACCGAACCCTTAAGAGTGGCGGGAAAGGTATTGCAAAGCATGGCGTCGAAAGCTTGGTGGATCAGCATTAAGGTCTTGAAGCTTTCGACATGATCAACAGAGTCCGACTCCCCTGAGTACGTTTCAAACTGCAGAGGCTTGAAACCCCTCGGGATGGGAGCCTCCATGATAGTCCGAGAGAAGGGGGGTCTACTAGGGCGGACGGTCCCTGCTCTCGACTCCTCTTCCTTGTCCATGCGACCGATGCGCCTCTCCATCTCATGGAGACGACGGTAGAGGGCATCGTCCCTCCGATGATAGTCAAACGATCCCCTGGACTCCTCTTCATAGGAAGAGGAGCAGGGGCTACGGCGTCGGTAGCCCTGGGATCGGCGAGGACTATGATGGTGTTGCTGGTGGCTAGGAGCCGGGGGAGGACTTACGGATCTGTGGCGAGGACTCTGGACCTGTGGGGGTGTTGGAACCCTCTGGGCATTATTGTTGTTGGGGCGAAGGTTGAGGGCCTGCAGCACCGTTGCCTGGAATTGTAGGAACTCGGCACGAGTGATTGGTGCCTCATCGTTCCTCGGATGATGTCGATCAGCAGGGGAATGCGGCCTCCTCCTACGATGTTTGGGAGATTCCCCCCGTCCTCTTCGGTCCGGAGACCTCCTGCCATCTCGGCGATTAGGAGATCACTCACCTTGATGCTGGCGGGAGGCTCCCTTTCGGGCCCACCTCTCATCCAGGTGGTTGCGAAGGTCCTCATCCTTTTGGCGATTCAGAACAGTGTTGCGGAGGTCAGAGGCTCGGGGGTTATGGGAAGCCATGGAGTCCGAGGAGGCATTGTGAATTGAGACATGGTCTGGGTGGAGAGGTTGTTTCTGCCTCCGCTGGTTCAGACCAGCAGGACCATTTGGGGGTTGTTGATTCGGAAGAGGAGGCTGGCCTTGTTGGACCGGGGGAGGAAGTTGTTCGGGCTGCGGAGCAGGATGCACGGGGACTTCCTCTTGCTGATCGGCGGGGTTGGGTCCGCGGTTGGACCCCCTAGACCTGACCTTTTTGGGAGGCATGGCTGGAGAAGAGCTAGTCGACGGGGAGAGGCTGCTATTCGTATGGGTTTCCCACAGACGGTGCCAATCTGTTACCGCTGGATCTGGTGTGGGGGTAAACAGATGAAATTTGTGAGTTCGCGGAAAAACCTGAATAGCGGATCCAAGCCTTCTGATTCCTGCCGCTACCTGAATAGCGGATCCAAGCCTTCTGATTCCTGCCGCTACCTGGAAGGAAGTGCGATACACCGGGGTTGATTCCGGCGATGCACCCTCCGACGCTCTTGTTAGTAACCAGTGGTGATTAAGAAAGAGCTTAAGCTGGAAAAAGAGTGATTACCTGGTCACAGTGGTAGGTGGGAGGTATTTATAGTCGCCATGGGAGTGATTAGGGACCTGATTTCCTGTGTAACTGTCAAGAGTAAAATCCTCACAATCTGTTTAGGAAACTGACCCCTGATTCCTGGTGAGAGCAAATCAGGCCCGTTGATTCGGTCAAATTAGTGACCCTGATTTTCCTCTTGCTGGTCTGGGTTTGTCTTGGGTCGGGACCCGTACCCAGTTGGAGTGGATCCGTTTGTGGGTTATTGGATCTGTGAGAAGGAGACCCAGTACCCGTTTCGGACCCATTTGTATGTGAAATTACCGTTTTACCCCTGAGCTTCAAGATTCGTGCCCAATCTGAACGGTTCCGATTTAACCCCATTTTTAGCCATATCAAAAACAATAGAGAAGGAGTTTCAAGTTTCGAAGCGAGGAGGAATTCGGCTTGGCGAAAATGATAGTATCGTCGGCATATTGAAGGTTCAACACCCCCTGGAAACCATGGAAGTTGCCAAGGCCTTCAATGACCTGGGCCTCCCATGCATTGCACAGGAGTTTACTAAAAACATCTGCCACTAGAGAGAAAAGGAGAGAAGAAAGAGGGTCTCCCTGCCGAAGACCACATTTGATTTTAAATTTGTGGCCTTCGGAACCATTAACAAGTATCGATGAGGTACCCGCAAATAAGCTGGAAGCGATCCAAGCAATCCACTGCGCGACACGCAAATAAGCGGGTAACGATGAGGTACCCGCAAATATACGTTCAAATTATATCTAATAAATATAAACGTGCACTGCACGTGTAGCCCAAATCAAAACATTCAAATATAAACTTTTTCTTATTCAATATATATTCATTTAATTTGATCACTATACTTTTTGTAAACGTACATCACATCGCATGTACATCATCATACTAGTTTAGGATAAGGATCAGAAGTCAGAACCATAATTGATTCATGTGATCATGATAAGGCTTTTGAATAATCAAAAATTGAAAATTTTTTAAAAAATGAAAAAAAGTTAAGTTAGTTATAATTTGGTGAACTATTGGTTGCTGATAAGAAGTTGTAAAAACTTTTATGTACCAGTGTTCCATTTCAACCAATCACATGTTGCCACATCATGACACAACAGAATTTTTCGCCATACTGGTGCACTTTTGGAAAATATTTGGCGTTCTAACCCACTTCCGAAAATATTTAGCAATCTGATCCAGTTTTGAACACGTCAGTATAAATCGTTATTGAAAATAACGACATAGATTATTTATATGCCGTTGTTTCCAATAGCGGTATCTGTTAAAAAAAAAATCGCATGCCCGTATTTGGAGTAATTGCATCGGTAAACTTATTCCCAGTCGTGTACTTTTTCCGACTTGAAAAAAAAAATGCAAATGTCAAAAAATTATATAGATGATGTTGTTGTTTGGAACAACGACAACAACATTACAGATGTCGTTGTTTGGAACATCGGCAACAGTTATTTTATTACAGATACTTGGCTAATCTATTTCTGTGAACTGTTTAATGAGTATTATAACCGATGCCGTTATCTTAAATAATGCCGTTGTGTTCTTGGGGATAAGGGCCTGAGTAATTCGAATGTTGTTCTTGGGGATAACGGCATTATTTATAAATTGTTTCAACACTTAGAATTTTTTCCAAGTCAGAAGATTCACACTTGTATAGAAAATGTACTAATGCCATTTTTTTCAAACAGCGGCATGCTAAAAAAAAATTAAACTGATGCCGCTTTTTAAAAAAACGGCATGGTAATTACCTATGCCGTTATTTTCAATAACAGTTTATGTTGAAGTGTCCAAAACTGGGTCAGATAAGCTAAATATTTTCGGGAGTGGGTCAAATCGCCAAATATTTTAAAAAATGGGTCAGTACGGCAAATCTTTCGACACTGCAACCCCTGTATTTGTTAGAAAACGGGTATTTTATACACCATTTTCGAACCAGTTTTAGAGCAATTTTTTTTAATAAGATCCTCACTGAATTATTAAGAGATCTTGTTAGATTTGTGTTCTCCTGCGTGAGTAGATCAAAATCATATATTAATTTGTTAAAAACGGTTAAGGGGTGAATGAGAAATTGTCTCTCAAAGTGAGAAGTTTTCATTCTTGAAAAAGGGTTGAGGGAACATAGTCCCACATCGGAAAAATCAAAGAAAATAGAAGAGGATATATAGTAACCTCCTTCTAAGCATTGTAAGATAGCTAGAAGAGAGGCTCTCTCTCTCGCGTAGGGGTGCAAATCTCGGACTGAATTACATTGCAACTTGTGTGCGCCCGCAGAACCTACGGACACGAATGCCGGACCGACATGACCCCACCTGGTGCAAAGCCACTTTTTGCTACAGTTTTGATTTTTCTTTTGTAACGGCTGAAATAAATACAAAAACGGTTCTGTCTGTCGTTTCGATGTTGTATTGAATGTTTTGTCTGCCGTTACACTGAAGATATTCAAAGGCAATGATTGATGTCTATCGTTACAGTGCTGGCATTCAATTGATTGCCTGTCGTTACACTAAAGGCATTCATAGTCTTGTCTACCGTTACAGTTTTAACTCTGGCTCTATAAATAGAAGCCTCCCCTCTCATTTTTCCCCCGCACCAGTCATCTTCTTTCTGACTCCAAATTTTAGTTCTATTTTGTTCCTCGCTCCTTCAAGTTTGGTAAGTCGGTGATAGAATTCTAACGCTGCAGCTCGGTTTGAGAGTGTTACGTGGTGCCTACGTGAACACTCTGGTCGTTGCATCCTAGGAGACAGATGCCTTCGCACAATTCAGTAACCGGAAAAGGCGAAATCTGTTTTAAGGACACTGTGTGATAACAGGTCTCGACTATTCTACCTTGTAACATCTGAAACTGGTTATTTGTAAGTTTTTATTTATTTATTTTATTTTTCCTTTTGGTTTTTCTTTCTCTCATATTTTCTTCTCTGTTATTGTGCCTCTCAATCAAAATGATTACATGATTACTGTAAAAGAAAATTTATAAAGAATTTTGTAACAGTATTCTCAGCTATTCTGATATCGTCAACTTTTACCTTTCGCTATCTTCATGTGATCTCGACACTACTTTCTCCACACTTTGCGATTTAGTACTACTCTCCTTTTCACCCTCATTGCTCTCATTCTCCTCTGTTTTTGGTGTTACAAATGACTTTTGGGAGGCTCCTTCGGAGGGATCATGTTTTGGCACCGATAAGTATTCTAGGGCGGTCACGACATCGCTGATGAGGGGGCGATTGCTACCTTCCTCTTTGCAGGCACATTGCTGCGATTGCGAGAGCTTGGTAGAGACCCTTTGTCGGGAAGTTGCAGCCATTTCGATGAACTTCCTCTTGTCCTTGAACAGTGGCTCTGCCTGCAAATTTTTGCATATTGATTAAAAGACGAAACAACTTGCACCATAAGTAATTTTTGTTTACAGTTGATCATGTACTGGATGTGTCTGTAGCTAGCTCTAAAATGACAAAATTTTGTTTGTAGACGGCTTACATCACATCTAAATTTGAGATTTGATGGCGAGATGGGTGTGATGAAGGAGGCTCAACATCAACACCTTGACCAAGAACTCTCGGTTCCCTTGCAACCCGTTCTTGTCGAGCTGCTTGACTGCAATATCCTGCAAACAAAAACATAAAAACTACTGTATGAAACAACTTACAGAACAAGAAAATGAACAATTGAGACACAAGAAGTGAAGTTTACTTGTTTAGTATCTTCGATCAATGTACCCACTGTAAACTCTCCCGAAACCACCTTCACCGTCGATTAAGCTCTCAGCTTTGAAGTTCTCCGTCGCTGCCACCACTTCAGAATGTGTGAACACTTTGGCTCTGATCTGCAAGTGCCAATCTTTACTTCAAGATCTCTTCAGCTACTGATTTGTGTGCTTGTGACTGTCTGCAACATTTTCCCGAAACTCTTTTGATTATCAAAAATTGGTTACATTTTCTATAGGCCGATCTAAGCTTATTTGAATTCACGACGAAAACTAGCAGTAAGGCCTAGGTACATCAACATCAAACCCAGAGTAATCTCAAAAACATCGACATCTACAAAGGTGTCGGACGTCCAAGCTTCTTAAGATTCAACCAAGGCTAATGTAAAATGCAAGTCTAAGGGATGCATCTTGTTTGATCGGTGTAGCATTCGTTCGTGTAATCATGTTTCTTTCCTCTTATTCTAGACGTTTCATCGCAGTTTCCCATGATAATGAATTCAGCACTAAATTAACAAGGATTAATGTCATACCGATATCCAGTTGTTACAAAATTAATCATAATTCAAAATAGGAAGAAAAAAATTCAAAATAAAAAATGAATTAAAAAAATGAAGAAAATAATACCTGCAGATTCAAAGGCAATGTTATCAACAAAGGTGACAAGATTCTTCTTCTCTTCTCTGTCCTGGTCTACTAAACTCTTCTTCAATTCCTCTTCTATCAGCTCAGCATTGCTTGGCTTGAAACAGCAGAGGATTCCCATCACTGATTCCACCCCAATTTTCAAACATTTGCAGATTCCTCGCCTTCTCAGAATCCCGAAAATTCTAAAAAAGAAAAATTAATTTACTGTGGATCCAGTAAATGTATAATGATAAAGGAAAGCAATAAACACAACAGGCCCGGTCAACCAGTTTCAAGAAGCGACAGCCCCGCATGCATCAACAGGCATTACAAAGAGTTTCATTGCAAGCAAGACCAGCAACTGCAGCACAGTATCTAACAACCGAGGCAATATATTCAAACAGCAGGAACCGAAGTTGGCAATATAAGAACCAAATTCATCAATTACATCGTACAGCTCACATTACATGAGCATAGCTCACTAGCAAATGCCATCGAACAACTTACACTCGTACATCAGCACAAGAAATGATCAAAACAAAGACATCAAGCAGATTTAATTTCCACCTTCATATAGCATAGCTAATGCCAATTCAACCATTCATAACATGCCCAACAACCACCTGATACAACAACGAGAACTTACATAGTCAAGAGAAGAGACATCTTTCTGAAACAAGATACACCCATCACGATGAGGACGAAATATGAACCGCTAGAAAAAAGATGCAAATTCATTGCCAAATTCATGTTTACAAGATCAACAGGACCATACACAGCAACAACATTAACATTGCGGTAAAATAATTACATTGCAGTCAAATAAATGTGTCAGTGGGGGCTCATTAACGACTGCTGTTGCTGCTGCTGCTCATTGTTGTTTGCAGCAGGCTCAGAACGTTTCCTGAAAAATTTCCCATTGAAAGAGTCGCCATGTTCAGGGTATCTCTCCTTGATGAAGTTCTGCATGCATTTTATGTATGAGAAATCAGTACGGGAGCCATCTGTAGACACAACGTAAAAGCTGTAGGATAATGGCTCGATTCTGGTTCAGTTTGTTTATATCCATCGTATCTGCAGCAATCGAAAGTTCCAGTACATCAGTCGACTGACTATGGGAACCAGTCGACTGTCCAGAGAGAAGTTTCAAAGGCTAAGGATACAGCAGCAGCAGTCGACTGAAGATGTGTCTCAGTCGACTGTCCAGAACTAAAGACCAGTCAACTAGTAAGAAGACCAGTCGACTGTAGGCGGGTTTGTAAACCAGAATAGGCCCATTTCGAAAGGCCCAGTAGTTTCCCTATAAATACACCCGTTAGGGTTTTGTAAAGTGTAATACCTCTATTCAGATTTTGCAGCCGTCATCTTTGTAAGGGTTTGTTTTCACCAATTGGTGATTATTTGAAGAAGAAACCCCAACCGCCCGTGGATGTAGGCACTTGTTTTGCCGAACCACATTAAATCTTTGTGTCCTTGTGTTTGCTTGTTTTCTGTTTTTCCTCGCTATTTCTCTCTTTGATTGGTGGTCCATTCGTATTCCGCACAACAAAAGCTTCTCGACTCCTTGAAGCTGCCATGCTTGTCCACCTGTCACAGATTGATCACATATTAAAAGGGGTGTAATGTGTTGCGAAGCAAAAGCAATGTGTTCCAGAATAATTGTTCACACTTAGTAAGTCTTGTTTGGAAGCAAAAAACTTATTGAAGCCACTTAGATTGATCAAGTTCTATAGCAAGTGCCAAAAGATTTTAACCATTACTATCATGATTGAGTAATGATAAGGACTTACTATGATGTAGTCAATTTCATTGACGACTTTGGATTGCTTATCGGGATGGTAGAAGAAAACATTTTCTATTACAAACTTCTGATCCTCAGGGGATAGCCGCTCGCCCTCCCTGCAAAAAAGTTTCACAATCATGAGATCTAATCAAACTGAGAGAAGCTTGGTTGGATAGACGGGAAGATATAGAGCTAACATCTGATAAGACCTAAGTTAAAGGCACTATTGTTCCCCTGCCTCTATTTTGGATGAACAGGGTTATATACCCACTTAGTAATTAAGTTCTGAAGATACCCTTGACTTCTAAATATAGTGTAATTCGCTGATAAGAATTGAGATTAAATTCACAAATTTAAGCCAATACCCTACATTGTGCTGGAGTTTCTGCTTTTTTTTAATATTATTTGTTGCTTGAACTTAAATAAAATATACTTGATTACTTGGATGTTTACTTGTATTTGGGCGATGTGACCCAGGATATTTGACTTTTTCAGAACTTTGATTATTTGAGATTATTATATTTGGTTTCAAGTAATTTCTGTTGGTATCTTGTTTCAATTATGCATGTCTGGTTGTATCTTTTGCTTTCGACTCTGATTATCTTGTGAAATATTGTAAAGATTCTTGAACAGCTTATGGATGATGAAAATCATTCGCTGGGCTTTTGTCTCGTATCCGTATTCCGTATTTTTTTGGGAAGCGGGACGTGACAGGATTTTTAGTGGTATCAGAGCACCAGGTTTGGATAATGTATTAGTTGCCTAATATATTAGACAAGCTTGGTTTTGTACTGGGATCTGCACAACATTTTACCAACCATGCATACATAAATGAAATTTATACCAACTCTGATTCTGGACGCTAATTGTTTTAAAATTTGTGTTTAAAAACAATAGAAATATAGTAAAATTCACAATTTTATAACTAAGTGGGTGCAAAAGAAAGTTGATTCAGAGCAGAAATACAGAAACAATTAACCAAAGTTTGAAAGAACAGTATTAAAATAATCAGGGAAATAAAACCTTTCCAAGAGTACTACATTTCACAACACAAATTACATACTTAAGACATACCTTGCTTCGCGAGAAATCTTTTTAATGGCGTTCATGACAGGTTGGATGTCAAAAAGAATTTTCTCCTCTTCATTCGTGTAAGCTTGCCTTGCCAGCCTTGGCCCATCTCCTCTGCGATTGTCTGGCCTGCCCTGAGTTCCAGGAGTAATGTTTCTCTGACCTCTTCGATCAGGCAAGTTTGAACCCCAACCCTGCTGTGGTTTCCACCCTTGGTTCCCTTTCCTGTCATTCCATCCTCCTGAACTCCCTGCCTCAGGTGTTGTGCTAGATGACCAGCGCTTATCCGTGTTCCACCCAGATGGGCTTACAAGCCCAGTCTTCTTGGTTTCCCATCCAGTAGAAGTATCAACTTCGGGCTTCTTCGATGTCCATGTTGTATTTTCCAAATTTTCAACATTCTCATTTGGTCCAGAACCAGGGCCCTTTGTAGCACATGCTTTGTTTTCTGTGTTCTTGCTCCATCCTGAAGTATCAGGTTTCTTGGCAGTCCATGATGACGGGTTTTCTGAATTGGGTTTCCATCCGGAATCTGGCTCATTCAAACTCTTTGGTGGAGTTCCTGCACTCACATTCCATCCTGAAAAGGTATTGGACTCGTGTTTCTTGGCTGACCAGGGTGATGCATTATCTGTTTTCTCTTTCCATACAAAATCAGGTTCTTTCAATCCCTCCGCTTGAGTTCCTGAATTATCGTTCCATCCGGACGAGGGCTTCTTAGCTGACCATTCACTGTTTTTGTTGTTCATGTTCCACCCTGAAGAGCTATCGGATTCAGGTGTCTTGGCCGCCCACGGTGATGGGGTACCCATTTCTGGATTCTCATTCCTTCCTGAATAGCTACCGGATTCAGGTTCCTTTGCTGTCCATGATACCAAGTTACCCTTTTTCGCATTCTGATTCCAACCTGAAGAGCCGTCAGATTCTGGTTTCTTTGCTGTCCACGGTGATGGGTCAACTGTTTTCACATTTTTGTTCCATCCTGAAGAGTTGTTGGAGGGTTTACTTGCCGTCCATGGTGATGAGTTACCAATTTGTGCATTCCCACTCCATCCTGAGTTATTACTATTGGATTCAGGAGTTTTGGCTGCCCAGGATGACTGATTACCCATTTTCTCTTTCCATCCTGAAGAGCTTTCTTGTTCTGGTTTCTTGGCTGCCCAGGATGACTGGTTGCCTGATCTCTCTTTCCATCCTGAAGAACTATTGGATTCAGGCTGCTTGACTGTCCACGCTGACCCATTATCCATTTCTCTGTCCACCCTGAAGAGCCGTCATTTTCAGGTTTCCTAGCCCCCCATGATGACTTATTATTGGTTTTCTCTTTCCAGCCTGAATCAGTCTTCTTTTTTCCCTGATCAAATCCATTCTCATTCCATCCAGAAGTAGGTTTCTTAGTTGCCCATCCACCGTTTTCCAAGCTATCTGCCTCGGGTTTCCGTGCCATCCACGATGAGCTCTTTTCCGTATCAGTCCCTTCCTTTACCTTTTTACCCCAATTTGCGTCCCATCCTGAAGAGCTCTCAACCTCAACAGGTTTATTTGTCCCCCATGTTGACTCTTTTGGTTGTTGCACATTCTTTGGGCCCCAGCCTGACCCATTATTATTTACAGAAGGCTTTTCTTTGTTTCCCCATCCATCGCAGTTATCTGAGTTATCTGCAGCTGCCTTCTTGTTGTTTCCCCATCCACCCCAGCTGTTTGACTTATCTGAGTTGGGCTTCTCATTGTTTCCAGGCAATTGCCAGCTGGACTCGGTTTCAGTATAATCTTCGAATGTAGGCTTCTCGTTGGTGTTCGGATCCGGAGATAAGGGCATGTCATCTTCTTGGATGTCGTCGAAAAAGTCATCGACATCACTTCCTATACATGTGCCAGTTTGATCCTTCTCGCGAGGTTCCTTCACCCACGACAGAAGGTCATATATGTCTTTACCAACTTCTTCATTAGTATCTGCCTAAAAGAAATGATTCACATCAGTTTTCAAAGTCAAAGATGAACATCAGTTCAGAGAGGAATTTACTTTAGGCCCGCCCCACAGTTGATAGGTGCTATTTTATTAGCTCCTTTAACTTTATTTTATACATTTTAAGCCCCTCATCATAAAGAACTTTGAAAAACTCTGTTTACAAAGAAATAGATGCAAGTTTGGACAAAAATAACTCATCAAAATATGCTACTGATCTAAAAAACTAACTGTTGTTCTTACAGAGTGTGCCACTTTTTGTTACGATGGACTATTATTTACCAAAATGTACTGAATTTTTCATGAAATATACTACTATTGATTAAGAGTTGTTCGTGCAAAAAAAAGGTTGATGTTTTTTTAATCATATAAAAAAAATTATAAAAAAAAGAGTTGAAGTTAACAATATGTAACAAATGAATCTTTCAGAAATGCTCTGAGATGAGGGGTTTTAAAGTGTATAAACAACTAACAAAGGTCCTAACAAAAAATCTCACTCAACTGGGGCTTAGAATAAATTCCAACTTTGAAATAACTACTAGCTACAAAAGGTTATAACATACACATAACAAACCTGTTGTTTTTGACCCCATATGATGTCAAAATTAGTTCCGGTACCTAATGCCACATGCTTCCCCCAAGCGGTAGAAGAGACGACACTTCCTAAAGAGTCGGTATGACATTTCTCCGCAGCTCTGTCGAAACACTTCATCGGTGTCTGCCAAAATATACATAAATTGAAATGATTCGATTCAAAATAAGTGCTATAATAAAGAGCATATTAACAAACAATATTGATTTTGATATTCCTTACAAATAACGTCGCTTCCGTAAAAGGTACTTGAACTTTGAGAGACTTGAACAAAGCTTTGAAGCCCCCCGTGTTGAATCCAATAAGATTTCCAGTACAAGTTACACTACTTCCAACAAGTATCAGGTGCTCATTTATAATGCCCTTTGACACCATCCTCATACACTTGGATAGGCGCTGCAAAGGTTGACACAAGAAAACATTAAGATATATAATCTAGAAAATGAGGTGAAAAGATTGAGAAAAGTGCATCAGAGGTAACAAAAGTATAGCATGCGTGTTAGAGGGTGCTAGTGGGAGAGGATTTCAAAAACGCATTTGGAAATCACTGTGTTTCCAAATTTAGGTGTTAGTGGGAGAGGATTTCATAGTTTGATTTGAAAGTAAGGTGTTAGTCAAACATGATTTGGAAAACACGGTGATTTTAATGAAATCACACTTAGTGTGTTTTCGAAGTCACGCTATATAATAAATGAGTCCAAGACCCTCCTCCAAAAAACACCTCTTAGCTTGTGTTTCTCAAATCACCACCTCCTCATCCCTTCTTCAATGTCAGGTAAACCTACTAACCCTTCTTGTTTCCCCCTTGTTATCTTTTTTATTGGAACGATCTACCCCCACAAAAAACTCTGTTTCAATCATAGAGGTCGGATGTGTTTCTCCTCCTAGGGTTAGGATTAGGCAAAAGATCCATCTAGACTTGCAAGTTCTATTTTGTTTGAGAGGAGGTTTGGGCGCTCTCTTGTACTAACTTTTAGCTTCATAATTATGGATTTATGAATGATGTGATCTCTAAATGACTGGATGGCTTAATTTGTTAACCTCAATAGTTCTAATATTGGAGCTCACATTTTTGGCTGATGGTGACCATCTCTGGAAGACAAGAGAGACAAGAGACAAGTAACGAGGAGTTGAAAAAAATTCTTTGAACCTGTCTCCCTATGAAAACCGTGATGTTGTGAGCCCAAACAAGATAAATTGCAGATTTGGAAGGTTTGAACAAATTTATGGAATGCATGACCAAATCAAAAAAGACTATATAGATTGAAATGCAACTTTGGGTCAGGTATGAGACATGGTTCGACAGAACATCGAAAGGCTACAAGAGAAAGTGAATCAATCTACAGGTGAAAGAGGTTGAGTAAAGAGTTACTTCTTTATAAGCAGTACAATAATTTATAGCAGGCTTAGAAAATGGAACAGGCCACCTGGACGATAATCGGTTGCACGATTGAACAGTAAATTGTCCACCCTAAGAAGAAGGCTTAGAAAATGGAACAGGATAACGTTTGGGAATATCTTTCACCGAAAAAAGGATTTCCTTAACGAAATTGAGGAACTTGAAAGACGAGAGGAAACAGGCCACCTGGACGATAACCAATTCCAAAGGTTGACAGAGTGTAGACAAGTTATTCAACAGACCTACATAGATGAGGAAGTCATGTGGCGACAACGTTCCAGGGTAAAGTGGTTAAAAGAAGGGGATGCAAATACAAAATACTTCCACAAGATCGCTAGCATGAGACGTAGAAAAAACTACATACATTCTTTGGATATCGATGGTAACTCTGTCTCTGACGAACAACAGATAATCAATCATGTTCATGAAAAGTTCAAAGAGCTATTTGGGCAACACAGAGATGGTCAAAGTGTATCCAATGACAACCTCTGGGAGGATTTGCAAGGTGAAACACAGCGTAGAGTGGATGCTCTGCAAGATCCATTCACAATGGAGGAGGTGAAGGCAGCAGTGTGGGGGATGGGACAGGATAAGGCACCAGGTCCAGATGGGTTTCCTATGCTATTCTACAGACAGTATTGGGACTTTGTCAAAATGGACATCATGGATATCATGTGTGCGTTCTATGACGGGAGCTTGAACCTGGAGAGACTCAACTACGCACATGTATGCCTCATCTCGAAAAAACAGGTGGCGAGGGAGGTTAGCGACTTCAGGCCTATCAGCTTGATCAATTGCTCAGTCAAAGTTATAACGAAAATTCTTGCTAACAGATTGGGAAGGATCATCGGGGACATTATAGAGGATTATCAAATGGGATTTATTGCTGGGAGGGATATATTAGAAGGGGTGGCTTTGGTTCAGGAAGTCATACAAGATACGAAGAGACGTAAGAAGGCAGGGTTCATGCTGAAGCTAGATTTTGAGAATGCATATGACAAGGTGGAATGGAAATGCTTATTGGAGATTCTGGAAAGAAGAGGGTTCAGGAATATGTGGATTGGTAGGATACAGAGTTGGTTAACTACATCTAAGGTCAATATACTGGTTAACGGGAACTCGGGAAAGGAAATAAGATGCAGGCGAGGGCTTAGACAGGGAGACCCGCTATCACTACTGCTATTCACTCTGGTGGGAGATGGGCTTCATCGGATGCTAAATGCTTACAGAGAAGCGGGATTGATTAATGGTCTGGGTATGCGAAGGGGCATCTCTGCTGTCATGAACGTTCAGTATGCAGATGACACCTTAATTTTCGGGGAATGCGATATTGCACAGGCAACCTTGTTGAAGTGGGGGCTGTACTTATTCGAAGACTGGTCGGGGCTTAAGGTCAATTTTCACAAAAGCTTTATCACATTCTTAGGAGACACAGGGGAGGAGGGGAACACAATTGCCAATATTTTGAACTGTCCGATCAAGAAGTTACCAATTACGTACTTGGGTCTACCGATCGGTACGGGGAAAATTAGGAGAGTAGACTAGAATGGCCTGATAGACAAAATTGCTTGCAGATTAGAGGGGTGGAAAGGTAAAATGTTGTCCTTTGGGGGACGACTTATCTTGCTAAACTCGGTGGTCAGCTCTATACCACTCTACTATATGTCCTTTTACGAAATACTGGTATGGGTATCCAACAGAATTGACAGACTCAGAAGACGGTTTCTCTGGCATGGGGATGGGGAAGGGAAAGGGTATGCTTTAATCAGATGGGCCATTGTCTGCAGACGAAAAGAACATGGGGGATTGGGGGTGGTCAATATTCGTCAGATGAACAAAGCCTTACTTTGCAAATGGTGGTGGAAGCTTAAACATAAGACTAAGACAAAATGGGGTCTTCTCATAAAGGCGGCCTACCTAAAGAACGGATGCATGCACCGGACTCAGAAAAACAAGGACTCAGCCTCTGGATTCTGGCGAGGAGTCAATCGTGCTAAAGATATTTTCATCTCGGGGGTTTCATTCTCTATTGGTAATGGAGCGACCACATGCTTCTGGAAGGATAAATGGTGCGGGCCGATTAACTTAAAGAGAAAATTCCCGGAGGCTTACAAATTTGCTACGGATAAATACGACTGGGTTGCTAGTAACTGGAGAAATGAGGAGTGGAGACCGAGAATCACGGGAAGATTAACCGCCGAGGCAAGAAGACAAAAACAGGAAATTATTGTGTTCTTACAGGATTGGAAACCAACCGGCAATGACCAGGAAGACGAAGTTAAATGGGAGGCAGAAAAAGGGGGAATCTTTTCGGTAAATTCGGCCTACAAAAGGCTGAACGACGGGGGAGTTAGAGTTCACGACCCAATCTGGAAGGCAAAAGTTCCTCTCAAAGTGAGGACCTTCAGTTGGTTGGCCTGTAGAAATGCGATTCTAACACGGGATAACTTAGCTAGGAGAAAGTGACAAGGTCCGGGATGTTGTGTTATGTGCAATCAGGATAACGAAACGGTGGACCATCTTTTGCTGCTATGCACCTTTGCTAAGCCCGTATGGGGGGATTTTTTAAACAGAATAGGCTGCCCAGGGGCAGGACCACAAACGTTAATTGACGCCTGGGGGGGATGGAGGGAGAAACACATCCACAATAGCATTTTAGAAATATGGGATATTGGGGTGGCGGCCATATGCTGGGGTCTATGGTTAGAAAGGAACAAAAGAATTTTTAGAATAGCTTACAAACACAACATGCATCCACAACTGTTGAGTAAGATCTGTGCTAACATCATATTCTGGTCTAAAACGGCAGGTGAAGAAAACACAAAGAAGATCAAGGACATGTACAGAGATGTTACAACCGATCAAGAGGAGCCACAGGAAGGGGAAGGCACAGCACAAGAGGGATGACTGACCAGTTCGAGGGAGCTTGGAAAGTGAACACGTGCTGATTTTTGACGAGTTTTGGATTAGGAGGTTATATTTTGGCTATATGTGGGGCAAATGTAATGCTCCGCTAAGAATTATGGTTGTTATCTGTATTTGGGGATAATGTATTTTGGGTTTCCCTGTAGGTCACTACCAGATACGGTAGGGAGACTAATTTTGGGATCGGAGAATGGATTTCATGACCCCCATGTGGGAGGCATGAACATCATTGTCCGAGTTTTGTGTATTGTTTTATTAAAAGCTTTTTAATGAAACAAAAGAGGGCTTAGGCCAACCTATTATGATAATAACAAAAAAATAATTTATAGCAGGCTCTTATCTTTCCAAAAAGCAGCCTGGTAGGGGTTAAGGTTCTGGTCTGTTCTCTGCAAATTCTTATTAATTACATGTTTGCCCATTACGTAAAACAACAGCAGATCTACTTCCCGCAAAATTTCTTGGCAAATATAGTACATGTGTGTCAGATAGTGATCATTAGAATTGGAGCTCTTATAATGTTGAATGTTTGGAAAAGTCATTCTCATAAGGTTTTTTCTTAAAAGCGATTATGTGCGGTGATAATTATATGGGACAGTATGACAAATTGCCGCAGAACCTGCTTAAGCAAAAGCCTCAACTGGGATATCTATCATAGATGCAGTTATGTACAGAGATTACGTTAACATGGTAAAACAAAATATACAGTTCAAAGAAGGGTTTTGACTTAAATCCTCGCATGAGCAAGCTATCAGCCAAGAATCACATTGTCAATGCTACCAATGCAAGAACAGAGCCTTTAGCTTATCTCCCCAGTACCACCAACATTTTCTTGCACAATAATTGGAGGCTATAACCATGCATTGATATAAATAAATAAAACAAGTAAATGGTGAACAAAGTCTTGTTAATTAATTATGTAAGAAATCCGAGTTGAGTAATTTCAAAATACACACTAGTGTGCTCAATAAAAGTCGCATGGATTTTTAAAATCACCATAATTTGCATCTGAAACCACAATGGTTTAAAACCACACTGTTTTTGAAATCCTCTCCCACTACGACCCCTTATAGAATTAAAGTGTTGTGGTGGTGGGGGGGGGGGGGGGGGGGGGGGGGGGGGGGTGGAGGCGCCCCCTGAATGAATTACTTTCGACAACAAAAAATTCTTACAAAAATCAAGCTCACCTGAACATGTTGATCGAAAGCACAAGAGATGCCAAAAAGTTGTTTGATTTGTTGGATTCCATAGGGAATAGAGCGCTTCGTGTCGACAAGATGCATTACAGTTAAGGAAGCGTCTAACACAGTCCTCCAAGCATCACCATTTTGACGAGCTGCATCTTGTTCAACGATAACTTCCAGAGCTAATTCACCTTTGGATGATCTGTGGGGATTTCTCACCCAAGAAGTAGCTTCCGGTCCAATCCATACAATGCTAACTGCATCCACTCGAGGATCACATCACCTACAAATGTTTACCAACTATTACAGCAAATACATGAAATATATGTACCAGAAACACTTCTACAAACTACTGCCAACATAAAATATATGAAGCATCGACACTTCTTCAGGAGTCATACCCATGTCAGGCGTATCCTAAATATGATCACACATCTTATTTTTTATAAATTTTGCAGACACTTGTCATATACTTAGTGAATTCACAATCAACAATTTTCAAGCAGTCTTTCACAATGCTTGTACTGGTAAGCTCTAATTACTTTTATTTGAATCAAGTCAATCAACCATGGAGCTTCTCGTATTCGTAATTGTGAATGGCCAAAGGAACTGTTACTTTTGTATGAAACATACATCTGTTACTATAATTCTGTAACTCAAGATTATACTGTTGTATGCCATATATGGGTTACAGATGCGTACTTATCATATTAATGATGTTACATATGATACAATGGTCTTTCCCTGTGTCCTAGCGTACAAATTTAACGTGTTCTCAAACCCCAGCATGTGTATGTCCTATACCCCTATCATGCTTCATAGTATGAAATAACCAGTACAAGAACTGCAAGATGTGAACATATACTTAATTGCAAAAACATTGTCTAAAAGAGGGAACTCCTGAATCATAACTTTAACAATTGTATTTAACAAAAAAGGGCAGATAATATTGGCCATAATTTGTATTCCTTGTTCAAGGGATTCATCAACAGTCCCAGCACAATATGAGAACTGAGACATGGGAACTGAGACATCTCCCCATTGTTCAACTGCCCGGCACATTCACTACAGGAAAAAAAAAAGAAGGGGAGAAAAATAAAATTAGTGTCATTTCAGACTAAGAAGTAGAAAAATGAAGAAGTTCTCAAAATTGTGGATTACTTTTGAAAGAAAATACATCAAAAATGTAAAGTCATCTCAATTATCTTTCTGGAAAGCTCGATTTTCACTTATAGTCAAGCTACCTACCCAAACTTATTAAGATTTGAAAGAGAAATGGATCAAAATAAACTTTAGTGTTTCAGAAATAAACTGTGCTAAAAACTTCAAGGAGGTTCAGTTTATATAATAGTTAACAGAAAACATACAATGAATCAAAATACATGCAACAATAACATACATATATATAGATAAGAAAAACATTCGAGAACACTCCAAAAAGCAAACAAATTGCAGTGGTTCTGCCATCTACAACTCCTTCAGGTTAGAATGTGAAAAGCACGATGAGATGGCTACAAAGGTGATTTTAGAATTTCCACAACACAGATTTTTTCAGCTACAACTAAATAGGGTTCTGAATATTGGAAGAAAACAAAAGTAGTTTTCAACAAAGAAAATGACTCTTTCTTTAAAAAAAAGAAAAGAAAAGAAAAGGACTCGATCATGAATAATAATATTATCAACTGTCAAACTAGTTAAAGAAATAACACTTTAGAACCATAATGGAAGAACCAACATGCATCTCTTACACTTGATTGGCTAGCTTAAAGTAGTTTTATGATACAATAGAGACGAAAAAGAGCCCCATAAAGGGCATATTTGCAGCAGTAACCTATAAACAAATTCACATAACATTTTATATTTGAAGCTGAGATGTCATTTAATTTATAATACATTTACTACTAATTCAGTAATTTGCCTAGGGAGCATAAAACTCAAAATCAGTACTTGTCTACGAATAATGGATCAAATATCAAAATGGCATACCTAGCAGACAGAGATATTCTTTTCAAGATACGGGAAAGAGAGCCTTTCTTCTTCTTTGTGGAGTCCAGTATAGAATCTTGACATCTATGAAGAATTCCATTTGTATTTTGGTTAAAAATGTCCAACCTCAACTGGCCATAAAAAGGAAGATCGGTTTCATCAATAAACTGTTTATCATAACCTAAACATTTAAACTTGTAGAAAATAGTAGTAAGACGTATTATGAAGAGAACAAACCGAGCCAAGATGAATATGGCCGACAAGGTGAGGAGCAATTTCTGCACTATTAGGTAAATTTGTCTGCTTTAGGTACCTGCGGAATAAAAAAATTCTAAGGGTCAGTCAAAGAAAAAGAGTACAAGTATTATCAAAATGTTTTAAATAACAAATAAAAATAATTAATCAAACTTTTAAAGATAGGTAGAAGTCAAATATTGTGGCTTTACATCCTATACCTGCCATAAAAACAATGAGTTGGCATGGTATTGGGCTTAAATTGTGCATATAAACCATGAAATAAGAGGATGCAATCATATACTTAATAATGGAAATCAAAGGCAGACAAAGGTTTCAAGTAAAATAGTTGCAAAGAAAACCAAGGAATATGTCATAAAATACAGTCAACCCAATCGTGCTAGCTTAAACACAATGACACAACCAGTTATTTTTCGTAGGAGAAGCTAAGGTGCAGCAGAAAGCCTTTGAATTATTAGCTTGTACAAAGCATCACCACAAGTAGATCACCACTGATCGAATAAATGAATCACTTTTAACTTAAGAGTATTTGAGACACAGGAGTACAAGAAATTGCTCAACAGAAGAAAACATTAAAAGAAAATCAAGATACAACGGTTTCATAATCCCAGGTTTAGGTTTCTATTAAGCACATTCAAGAGAATCTTCACGACATAAAAGATAAAAACCCGTCAAAATCAGTATTACTCACTCTATTGAGAAATGAATAGCACACTGCTTCAAAGTGACTCTTCTCAAGCAATTCCGAACTGTAAGTGCTGCCTCTCTACAGAATTTCTTTCCACAGGAGCAATCATTTAAATACAGAATTACTCGCCGATCAATTGCGTCGTTCTTATAACTAGCTTTAGAAAGTAAGATTTCCTGCAAGCAAAATCACTCATATTCAAACAGTGAAATAAACCAAAAGAAGAAAATATAGAAGAGAAAAAAAAAGAAAGAAAAAAAAGGATAAATATAAACAAAAAAAAAAGCTACCTTCATGAGTTCCCAAGAAGACACTGTGCTCTTTGACGAATCCAGAACAGCCTTGTATGCAACATTGGCTATAGCAGTTGCAGCTAGAACACCAACTGGTTCACCCGGAGGTGTCAGGCCCGAGGAATTGTCTCCATACTCCAACTGAATCAAAGAGTTACTGCATACATTCCTTACTGTCTCATCGTAGCAAATTACAACATCCCGAAGGATAGCCATCAGATTCTTAAATAAAGTTCCCGGCTCCGTCAATCCTCTGGATGATCTCACAATCACTTCCCGAGTGTTAATTGCATGGACAAATGCTTCAAATGATTTCAATCCGCTGAAAAATGAACTTTTAACCAGCCCATATGCCTCGCAGGGAGGCTTATCAGCATGTCCCGCATGTTTAGTTACAAAAGAGGAAAAGATGTCCTGAACCAAAGACTTCGAGTACAATTTCCCTCTGCCGGAAAGTTGGAGGCCTAAAAAACCAACTTGTTCTGTCACCTTGTTGATTGACGACTCACTTCTTGAGTCAATCAAACTACCCAAGGAAGATGACTCCAAAATGAAAGATATAATTGGTGATTTTAAGGCTCTCAGCTAGTTCTCTACTTGTAACTCCAAGAGTTCAATATATGATAATTTCAACTGACCACACAAACCCGATAGTTGCTGTACCCCATTCTGAACATCTTCTATGATATCCCTAGGAGCGTAGAAATCTTTAAGACTGACAGTGAACCCAGATAGTGCCAATACTTCCATCAACAGTGGTTGTAATGTGTTAAAGAAGTTAAGTGCAACTTTTGGACCTTTTGAAATTAATGCAGAAGTGATAATCTCTGTGAAAGATGATTGCAACAAATCTCTATTGAAATCCAACTTCAGGATTTCACTCTGATTGATATGGTGCCTCTCTCCAACACAGTCAAGAACAGACGGAAAAGCACTCTGGAGTATCTGATGTATGGTCCAAAGAGGTCGTGATGTTCGTGTACTAAACATGGCTGGGTGTTATGTTATGACCCAAATTGCTTTTAGGGCCCATTGGGCTTAGTATCTTCATATATGTAATACTTAGAATCAAATCAATACTAATCAACATTTTGCCCTAATTATCTCTAAGCAGCCGACTCTCATCTTCTTCCTCTCTTCTCTTCCAATCTTCTCAAACCCTAACAATCCACAACCCATTCAAATCCTAACAAACTGTCAGGATCCTTCAGATTCCGACCAAGATTCCGGCCAGCTTCAATGGGTTAGAACTTAATGGAGAAGGAAGAAGTTGAGGATTGAGAAGATAGAGGTTAGGGATTTGGAGATTTGGGGATGAAGAAGAAGATATTGAAGAAGAAGATTAGGAGAAAGATTAGGACAATTATCATTCATAATCCCCAAAGGTATTGCTGGTGGGGATTTATATAATATCCCAATTACAAGACACGTGCAAAGCACACTATGACTACAAATTCAACTAAGTGCACACTGCACGTAAAAACAAATAAACAGACACAAACAAAACAACAACAAACAGATAACAACGACAGACACGAGTAGAGAAGACGGCTGTAGACTCCGTCGACGGTGAAACTACCGGCGTCCCTAACAACTCCACCCCCCTTATCAATGAGCTTGTCCCCAAGCTCACACTCATAAAATGGCTCATCATTGGACAAGTACACCATTCGAAGCTTCATCCGTGGGTTCAAATGTTAAGATTTTCACCATTTCCTCTGAAAAAGGTCGAGTATAGGCCCCTCCAACATTGCCGCAAAAATGCAGCCAGCTTTTTCCACTTTCCAAGACCAGAAAATGATGATGAAAAATCAGAAACAAAACCATCTATAACCAGAATCACAGTATCAAGTTTTGCATCAGGAACATGACAAGCTGCTCCAGCTCCCTGAAGAGTTTCAGCAATAAATCCTGCAACTTGTCCAGAACTACCAAAGGCAATATGGTCTTCTACTTCTTTTGCATAACATGTAGCATCAGATCCAAAAGCTCCACGGTAAGGATTTGGATTCATCACATGAAGAACTTCTCCCTTTAAGTTTCCAGTCATCAGCATTTGGTCCAGAGGAAAGGAAAACCACTTCATCTCCAAGCAACCAAAACTGGGCACTGTACTTTTGGAAGCAGTTCTTCAGGCAGTGGGCCACCTGAGTAGCAAATGAACTCCAGAAACACATCAGCAGCACCAGGTTCAGAAAAACATCAGCAAGATTGTTTTTCACAGGTTCAGGTGTTGCAACAGCATTGAAGAAAAACTTCCCCTTGCATATCTGAGGCTTCATGAGAGCTGCCTGAAGACCAACGACACCACCAATAGCATTGCATATAAAGAATGCTACCAGAAGAACAAGAAAGTTGTAAATAAATCCCCCACAGCAGGATACTGTTGATAATATTATAAAAATGCAAGAAATGACGCCGAATGTGGCCCACCCTCTCATAGAATCATCTTCTTGAGCTTGTTTATACCCACATAATTTTGAAAGGGTGAACTCAACTGGATCATAACCATCCACAGGAATAGAAATGTTAATTGCATATGGAGCTTCTCGAGCCTTTTCACATCTCCAATGTACTATCAGGACTGAAGGAGACAAAGTCGTAGGCTTGTTGCCACTTGTTCCAGAGCCTGACAACTTCACTTCTAATCCTTCATCAGGGTTAACCTTAAAAACTGGTTTTCCAACAAGAGCCGAGAGAGAAGATTTTGCAGTAAGATACAGAGAAACAGAGGTCTGCTCAACTCCAAAACAGAAATGAGGTTCAGGTTTTTCAAACCCCACCTGAGTCATGCCATTGTAGACAATTTCCCATGATCGAGGATGAAAGCCTACAGTGAAACCTTCAAATACTCGAGGACCACATTTGACACATGGAATTGCAAGCTCAATGGTAGTCCTGCAAGTTTCTTTATCATATGACACACTGCATATACAGCCAAGAGGACCTTTGCATCCTCCATTTAAGCAACCTCCACATATGATATTTATCTGAGTCGTACGACCCATTTTGTCATAGCTATATTCACAGTTTGTAAGATCCCCATTGTTGAAGCCTTGAATAAAATCCACTGACCCTGGGCCTGCTACAAAGTAGTGTGAAGCTGCATAACGGCCAAGATCGACATAACCCATCTGAGATCTCCTCTCAGCATCTTTACAGAACCGCACAACCAAATCACCTTCCTTTGCATCGTCATATTCAAAAGGATGCCCAATCCAATGTGTAAAATCAAAAAGGTGGCTGCTGTTGTCAAGAGCATAGCAATTTGAATTTGGCACTGCAACTGACGCAGCAAGCGGCAAGCACAAAACAATGGCTGAGCTCAGTCCAGAAACACCAGCATTAGAAGCAATTGTGTGCACCGGGGTCTTCAAAGCATTCTGGATTATTTGAACTCCAACCTTCTGATCAAAGTTGGCAGTTTGCAGTTTCTCTAGTTCCCTGGACGCATACAAAAGAGCAACTCCAGCACCTGGTACAATTCCTTCTTCAACAGCAGCCTTTGTTGCATTTAGGGCATCAGTCACTCTATCCATCTTCTCACCAACTTCTGCTTCACTAGCTCCTCCAATCTTCAAGACAGCTGCACCACCAGAGAGTTTTGCCAATCCCAGCACCTTTTTACATATAGGTGGAGGCCATCCATTGAGCACTACCATGTCACTGCCAATTACAACCGTGTGGACTTCAAACTCCGCCCTCTTGACATTTCGTCGAAAACTCAATCGGAGCTCAAGATTAGGAAAAATTGTATTTGAGACATTACCACAAACACTTGATGAACTCATCTTTGAGATTTTCTTAGCAAACTTGAGCTTCTCCTCAATTTCTTCAATTACAATGGAGAATGTTCTAAACTTCTCTTCATAATCATCCATCAATTTTGTTTCCCATGTCACATTCTTCTTATCTAAAGCTACTGCTGCTTTATCATCTTTTTGATTTTCACCTTCAACAACATCACAATCTTCAACTACAACATCTTCTTGAATTTTTCTTCCAAGATCAGCATCATCAATTTCAATTTCAAGAATGCCAAATTGATCAATCAATTTCTCCTTTCCTTGATTTTCCAATTCATCAAACACTTTCGATGATTTATCACTTCTATAATTCTCCATTTCAAGATTCTCCAAACTATCAAAAGCTACTCCATCCCTATTCTTTTCACAAGAAACAACATCTATCCCATTTTCTTCATCTACAACCATCGATTTGCTAGAATCTTCCAACTCAGTAGAGTCAAATTGATCTATCAATTTCTCTAAGAACAGGGTCCAAGACATTTCATGGATTCGTGGTTTAATATGCTTATAATACCACAAAGTTGCACTCCCACTTAAACCCAACCAAGCATATTTCAGCTTCTGTGCATCAGAAATTCCGTAAAATTCAAAGAAATGTTCTACTCCAAGTATCCAATTTGTTGGATCTCCTCCTTTAAAATTCGGTAACTTCACCTCTTTAAAATTCGGAAACTTCTTCTTAATTGGAGATTTATACATGGTTCCACCACCACCACACACTTCCGAATTAATAGAGACAAGATTAGACGACTTCTCATCATTATAATCTTCAGCATACTCTATACAAATGAGATATAGTGGTGCCAAACCCACTTCAAACCTTCCACTAAAGAAACAACTAGGACAAAAATCACAATCGGATACCTTGTTGCTCTTGTATCGTTTATAGGAACAATCAGCTAAACAAATATTGCATTCATACTTTTCCATAGGAAATCTATCAAGATTAGAATTAGGGTTACCAGTCTCAAGGTATGCACCCGATTTCACCATAGAACTTGCCCCTGCCATAGATTTGAATGGCCGAATTGACTCCTTTGGATCAAGAACTGACTTGCTGGACTTCCTTGCCTCAGTTAACCCTCGACTTGATTCGAAATTTGCTGTAGTCAAAGCCAGCATCATCTTCGTTGGAACTGGAATGAGTCGGATTTGTGATAGAGGAAAAAAAATCTGCTGACGTGGACTCTGGTGGGAAGAAGTCGGATGACTCAAGGGAGAAGGTGACGAAGAGAGGGAAGGGAGCGGCGGCGGAGAAGTGCAAGAGGAGTGATCTGGACGACGGCGGAAGAAGAGGGGGAAGCGGAGGGTGCGCTGGAGGATCGATGCTCTGATACCAAATGTCAGGATCCTTCAGATTCCGACCAAGATTCCGGCCAGCTTCAATGGGTTAGAACTTAATGGAGAAGGAAGAAGTTGAGGATTGAGAAGATAGAGGTTAGGGATTTGGAGATTTGGGGATGAAGAAGAAGATATTGAAGAAGAAGATTAGGAGAAAGATTAGGACAATTATCATTCATAATCCCCAAAGGTATTGCTGGTGGGGATTTATATAATATCCCAATTACAAGACACGTGCAAAGCACACTATGACTACAAATTCAACTAAGTGCACACTGCACGTAAAAACAAATAAACAGACACAAACAAAACAACAACAAACAGATAACAACGACAGACACGAGTAGAGAAGACGGCTGTAGACTCCGTCGACGGTGAAACTACCGGCGTCCCTAACACAAACTGGTATCAGAGCCAACACCAAAACCCATACCTATCTACCTTGCCGTCGTCGACGATTCCCTTCTCCTCCGGCGCCGTCGTCGACGATCCTTTCCACGCTCCTAGCCGCCGTCGAGCCCGACAGATCTGCACTGAGATTCCTTCCGCGAAATCGAAGCTTTGCAAACCCTACGTCACTCCCCAACGTGGTCGACCTCATCGAGTACATCTGGAGCGAGGAGGAGGACGCTGTTTTGGGGGTTCTTGAGTTTCTGCTGACGGATTTGGAGGAGATTGAGTTAAAGGGGAAAGGGAAGAGCTGATTTGAAACCATTTGGGTCCTCTTCTTGCTGGAACAGTGGTGGTGGTGGTGTTTTGTTGAATTGGGTTCAAGAAATTTGTATGGATATGTCGGGGAAGTATGATATTGAGAAGTATGATGGGAAGACGAGTTTTGCATTATGGCAAGTGCGTATGGCAGCGATTTTGTCGAGCCAAGGCGTTAAGGATGCCATTTTTGGTCGAGAAAAGTTGATTGATGCGGTGCCGGATAAGAAATGGAGAGAGATGGATGATAAAGCGCTCTCTATTATCCAATTGTGCTTGAGCGATTCGACATTGCAAGAGGTCCTATCGGAGAAGACCGCTAAGGCTTTGTGGGAGAAGTTGGAGAACATCTACATGAAGAAGTCCCTCACCAATCGACTGCGGTTGAAGTTGCGCCTCTACACTCTTCGCATGGTTGAAGGTACATCAATTTCCGATCATATTACGGAGTTTGCATCTATTTTGAATGATTTAAGTAAGATTGATGTTAAGGTGGAGGATGAGGACCAAGCCCTTTTGTTATTATGCTCATTGCCCGCATCATATAAGGCTTTTAGAGATATGTTGATTTATAGTAGAGATAAAATTTCTCTAGAGGATGTTAAGAGCAATTTGCAAGCCAAGTTGCACATTGATAGTGAGATGACCAATAATGAGAAAGGGAGCCAAGGTGTTGGTTTAGTTGTTGATCGAGGTAGGTCATGGGACCGAAACTCGAGAGATACAAGGACCCGTTCGAAGTCTAGGCACAAGAATTTGACGTGCAACTATTGTAAGAAGAAGGGACACATTAAGGCCGATTGTTTCAAGCTCAAAAATAAACAAAAGGCGGATAGTAAAGGTTCTTCTTCGGAGGAGGCCAATGTGGCTGAATGTGACACGGTTGATACTCTTTGTGTGACAGACACTAATGTTGATGATATGCATTGTTGGGTGTGGATACGGGTGCTTCGCAACACATGACTCCGAACAGAGATTGGTTTGAGACTTATGAGCCTACGGATGGTAAGGTTCTCATGGGGAACAACAATATGTGTAAGGTTGCCGGGATTGGTTCGGTGACAATTAAGTTCCATGATGGAAAGGTCCGAAGGTTGACGGGTGTGAGGCATATACCCGATTTGTCTAAGAATTTGATTTCTTTGGGGTCTCTTGAAGAAAAGGGGTGTAAGTTCCAAAGTGAAGGTGGAGTCCTCAGAGTCTCTAAAGGGGCTCTCACAATCATGAAGGCGAAGAGGATTGGAACTCTTTATTTCTTACAAGGTTCCACGGTTACGGGCTCGGCTGCCATTGCACGTTCGGGTACTATGTCAGATGAGGAGACTACTAGGCTTTGGCATATGAGATTGGGGCATATGAGCGAGCGAGGGATGACCATTTTGAGCAAGAGAGGCTTGTTGTGTGGCCAGTGCACGGGCAACTTGGAGTTTTGTGAGCATTGTGTATTTGGCAAGCATAAGAGGTTGAGCTTCTCCACGGCCATTCATTCGACCAAGGGAACACTTGACTACATCCATTCGGATCTTTGGGGACCTTCTCGTGAGCCTTCCAAAGGTAATGGTTCTCGTTATATGCTTACTTTCATTGATGATTTCTCAAGGAAGGTTTGGGTTTATTTCTTGAAAGAGAAAAGTGATGTGTTTAGCACCTTCAAAGAATGGAAGTCACTTTTGGAGAACCAAACAGGAAGGAAAGTCAAGAGGTTGAGAACCGATAACGGTTTGGAGTTTTGCAACCGTGAGTTTGATAATTTTTGCAAGGCTGAAGGGATTGTTCGGCACAAGACGGTGGTCAACACTCCACAACAAAATGGTGTTGCAGAAAGGATGAATAGGACACTACTTGAAAGATCTAGAAGTATGCTTTCAAATGCGGGCTTGGGTAAGGAGTTTTGGGCGGAAGCCATTAACACATCCTGCTATTTGGTGAATCGATCTCCTACCACTTCAATTGAGTTGAAGACACCCGAAGAAGTGTGGTCGGGTAAGACGGCCGATTATTCTAATTTGAGGGTGTTTGGTTGTCCCGCTTATGTGCATGTGAATGAAGAAAAGTTGGAGCCTAGATCGAAGAAGTGTATTTTTGTTGGGTATCCCAGAAATGTGAAGGGGTATAAGTTGTGGTATCCCGAATCATCCAAGTTCCTCATTTCAAGAGATGTCATTTTCAATGAGTCGGCCATGTTGAAGGCAAATGATGTTGCACCCGAGCCGACTATTAAGGAGAATGAGAAGGTTGAGAAGAAGGTGGAGTTTGAGGTGCCGGTCCAAGAAGGTGATGATTTGATCTCACATGATGATGTCAATTTGGAGGAAGCCCAAGAAGAGGTACAACCATATGCATTGGCAAGGGACCGAGCTAGAAGAGAAACAAGGCCACCTACGAGGTATGGATACTCCGATTTTGCTTATTGTTTGGCAATTGCAGAGGATGTGGAGTATTGTGAGCCATCTTCCTATAAGGAAGCCATTTCTTCTAATGATGCGGCCAATTGGGTTGCTGCTATGAATGAAGAGTTACAATCTTTGCAACAAAATGAGACTTGGTCTCTTGTGAAGCCTCCCAGTGGTAAGAGGATTGTGGGTTGCAAGTGGGTGTTTAAGAGGAAGATTGATGGCTCAAATCCCGCGGATTTTCGATACAAGGCAAGGCTAGTGGCTAAAGGGTATAGTCAAGTCCAAGGTGTGGACTTCAATGATGTGTTTTCTCCCGTAGTTAAGCACACCTCCATTCGAGTTTTGCTCTCCTTGGTGGCAATGAAGGATTGGAATTGGAGCAAATGGATGTGAAAACTGCCTTCTTGCATGGTGATTTGGAGGAGCAAATTTACATGAGCCAACCGGAGGGTTTTGAGGTTGCGGAAAAGGAGGACCGTGTGTGTCTTTTGAAGAAGTCCCTTTATGGCCTTAAGCAATCGCCGCGGCAATGGTATAAGAAGTTTGACTCATTCATAGTGAGTATTAATTTCCATCGTTCCAATTTTGATAGTTGTGTTTATTTGAAGAAGTTGGATGGTGGGAATTTCATTTACTTGTTGCTCTATGTGGATGACATGTTGATTGCATCCTCGAACTTGAAAGAAGTTAGGAGGTTGAAAGAGCAACTCAGTTCGGCATTTGAGATGAAAGATTTGGGGGCCGCCAAAAGGATTCTCGGGATGGAGATCACAAGGGATAGGTCCAAGAGAAAGTTATTTCTTTCACAAAAGAGCTTTGCCGAGAAAGTGCTACGCCGCTTTGGCATGGAGAAAGCAAAAGTTGTTTCAACACCTCTTGCGGCGCATTTCAAGCTTTCGGCCGCTTTAAGCCCGAAATCCGATGATGAGAAGAAATATATGGAAAAGGTTCCATATTCGAGTGCAGTTGGGAGTCTCATGTACTTGATGGTGTGCACTCGACCAGACATTGCTCAAGCCGTTAGTGTGGTAAGTAGATATCTCTCTTGTCCGGGGAAAGGGCATTGGGAAGCGGTGAAGTGGATCTTCCGCTATTTGAGAGGTACTATTGATGCTTGCTTGGAGTTTGGTAATGGCAAGAAACTGACGGGCTTTGTGGATGCGGATTTTGCGGGTGATTTGGACAAGAGGCGTTCCTTGACGGGTTATGTTTTTACCCTTGGAGATTGTGCAATTAGTTGGAAGTCTACACTTCAAGCCACCGTTGCACTCTCAAGCACTGAGGCCGAATATATGGCGATTACTGAGGCTATTAAGGAGGCTATTTGGCTCAAGGCGTTTGTTGGTGAGATGTCTTCACTTGAGGGTCCTGTTGAGGTGTTTTGTGACAACCAAAGTGCTATTCATCTGACTAAGGACCGCATGTACCATGAGAAGACGAAGCACATTGACATTCGATACCATTTTGTTCGAGATGTATCTCGGAAGGCAAGGTTGCCGTGAAGAAGATTGGTACCGAATCGAATCCGGCCGATATGCTCACAAAGCCTCTTCCAATTGCAAAGTTCAAGCTTTGTTCAAGTTTGATGTCAGTTTGTTTCTAGCTAGTTTGAGCTAGTTTTGTTTCTAGCATGTTGCTAGTTTGTTTTAGGTTATGTTGGTTTTATGTTTTAGTTTGTTTTAGATGCAATTTGGTTCAAGGTGGAGATTGTTATGTTATGACCCAAATTGCTTTTAGGGCCCATTGGGCTTAGTATCTTCATATATGTAATACTTAGAATCAAATCAATACTAATCAACATTTTGCCCTAATTATCTCTAAGCAGCCGACTCTCATCTTCTTCCTCTCTTCTCTTCCAATCTTCTCAAACCCTAACAATCCACAACCCATTCAAATCCTAACACTGGGAATGGTAACACAGGTGAAACGAACATGCTCAGTTGTTGTGCAGTATCCTTTTTCAAGAATAATAAATTATCCATAACCTTTAGTGACAACAACGAGTCACTAACTAATTGTAAGTTCAGTTTCCCAGTGTGTGAATTTACCAGTTGCTCCTGAACACTAAACAACTCTAAAACTTCAGCCTTTGCTGCAAGAGACTGGGGATAGAAGATATGGACACAGTCACCATCAAAATCAGCACCAAAGGGAGTACAAACAAGGGGGTTGATTTTGACCGTGTGGCCCTCATGGATGAACACGGAAAATGCTTGCAGCGAATGTTTATGTGTACTCGGTGGCCTATTAATAAACACTATATCGCCGTCCACAATACTCCTACTAACGACCTGCCCTACTTTTAATAGGGTATGTCCTTTGGATCCGCTAGTTATGGAATATGTGGTGTTACCATCTTTGTATGTATGAATGAGTCTGTCATCTACCAATTTCTGCATGGGTTCTAGGTTGTAAGTTGTGACCCTCTCTTCAAAGGTGACTTTTTTAGCAATTTCCTGAGGTAACCCTATTTGATGCATGCCTATATATGAATCGCCCGTAATGACACTTCGTGAAGAGAAGCCGGAGGCCTTGCTGATAAATAGAGTCTTCATTTTCTCAAGCCACTGTTTTGATGAAATTTCACTTGCCCAAGGGCAAAATTCCTAGTGACATTAGGTGTCTACATATAGAAGAGAAGGAATAAAAATAAAGATAAGAAATAAACAATATACGTACTACTACACACTGTACAAGTTTGGACTATTCCAAGCAAAACCACTCTGAAATTTGCCGTAAGTAGGAACAAAATTTAAACTACATAAACACTTAAAAAGGAAAAATAAACATAGAAAACTTAAATAAGCTCAAGTGTGAAATTCCTAGTGACATTAGGTGCCTACATAGAGAACAGATGCAACAAAATACAAATTAAGCCATAAAAATAAAGATAACAGGTAAACAATATCTGTACTGATATATAATGTACAAGTTTGGAATATTCCACACAAACTGTCAGTGAAATTTGTCCTAAGTAGGAAAAAAAACTTTTACGACTGCATAAATCTTTAAGTAAATTTAAATTAGCTTAATCAGTTAATGTATCCTTCCTTTTTCTCTATGAGATACCTTTTCTCCTTAATTTTCTCCCACTGATCTCTCCTTGAGAGATGTTACTGCATATCATATAAAATTTTAATTTTTTTCTTTATTAACTTATTATTTACTATAAGCCTAGTTACACTAGGAATCTGTGCTGGCATGCAAGTGAGTGTCATGTATAGGTGTCACCAAATAATCATGCACAAGAATATTGCCATGGTATACCTTTGTCGTTCCCCTAAGTTGCATATATTCTGCAATGGATAACTGCAAATCATTTGATTCAGCTAAGTGAGCCTCGAAATTAGGCTTGCCTGATCTGGAGCGCTTGATGTGGTCAATCTTGCTAAGCACTCTTTTAAGCAGGGACCTAGAAACATCCTGCAGGGAGAGAGAGATATAGAGAGGCTGAGAATATGTAAGAAACAAAGCAATAATGTAAAATTTAAAATAACTTGATTAATAACTTACAGCACACATAATACTTTTGCCATCTGAGATTTCTGGCACCAATAAGCAATTAGGTGGAACTACAAGATATGGCAGGATATATCCATCTTGAGGAAACTATCCCTTTGCTGACATCCTTTTTAGAGTTTCTTCAGGGATTTCTTTTAAAATATTCAGAGCCTGAATTTAAAATAATTGAATTTAATGTAACTTCTATTTTAACAAAATATCACGGGATAGAATGAATATTAAGTGGAAATTCTGTTGGATAATGGCTCGATTCTGGTTCAGTTGTTTATATCCGTCGTATCTACAGCAATCGAAAGTTCCAGTATACCAGTCGACTGCATATGTGTCTCAGTCGACTGTCCCAAAAGAATTTTCAAAGGAGCTAAGGATACAGCAGCAGAGGTTCACCAGTCGACTGAATATGGATCTCAGTCGACTGTCCAGAACAATTACCAGTCGACTGATAAGGAGACCAGTCGACTGTCGGCGGGTTTGTAAACCAGAATAGGCCCATTTCGAAAGGCCCAGTAGTTTCCCTATAAATACACCCGTTAGGGTTTTGTAAAGAGTAACACCTCTATTCGAATTTTGCAGCCGTCATCTCTGTAAGGGTTTGTTTTCGCCCATTGGTGATTATTTGAAGAAGAAACCCCAACCGCCCTGTGGATGTAGGCACTTGTTTGCCGAACCACGTAAATCTTTGTGTCCTTGTGTTTGATTTGTTTCTGTTTTTCGCTATTTCTCTCTTTGATTGGTAGTTCGTTCGTATTCCGCATTCGTCTTCCATACAACAAGTGGTATCAGAGCATTTGGTTCGATCTAGAGAGAGATGGCGAGTGAAGCAGATACAACCAAGGATGTTGCGGGATCAAGTTCGTCCAGAACAACGATTCACAACGCAAAATTTGAAGTTGAAAAATTTGATGGAACAAATAATTTCGGGATGTGGCAGTGTGAGGTGTTGGATGTTCTTGTTCAACAAGAACAAGATGTTGCTTTGGAGGAAGAAAAACCAAAGAATATGTCCGATGTAGATTGGAAGAAGTTGAACCAAGTTGCGTGTGGGACTATTCGGCTCTTTATCGCGAAGGCTCAGAAGTACGATTTGATGAGGGATACCATTGCTGCGGTGTTGTGGAAGAAACTCGAAGACAAATACATGAGGAAAAGTTTGGAGAATCGGTTGTATTTGAAGAAGAGACTTTTTCGCTTCACCTATACTGAAGGTATGTCTATGAACGCTCATGTTGAATCATTTAATAAATTATTGGCTGATTTGTTAAATTTGGATGAGCAAATTAAAGATGAAGATAAAGCCCTAATTCTGTTGAATTCATTACCCGAATGTTATGATCATTTAGCAACAACTTTAATATATGGAAAAGATACTGTTAAATATGAAGATGTTGCAAATGCTCTGTTGAATAATGAAACTAGGAGAAGGGATAAAATGGTTGATAGAGAAACTTCTGAAGCATTGATTGTAAGGGGCAGAACTGAGACCAGATCTGAGACCAAATCTGGGAATAAAGGAAACAAATCTCGTTTCAGATCGAGAGGAGTTTCAAAGGACAGAAAGATACCGGCCAGAGATGAATGTGCTTTCCGTCATGAAAAGGGGCATTGGAAAAAGGATTGTTCGAAGCTGCGAAATAAGGGAAATTCGACTGCAAATGTGACTGTTGATAATTTAGATAGTGATGATGATTTTTCCTTTGCACTTGTTACTAGTCCCTCACTTTATCAAGATGTATGGTTTCTTGATACAGCAGCATCCTATCATATGTCTTGGAGAAAGGAGTGGTTTACTTCCTTAGAGTATATGGATGGTGGGGTAGTTTTGATGGGAAATGATGCACCTTGTAAGAAGGTAGGAATCGGGAAGATTGAATTGCTAATGCACGATGGTCTTATTAGGGAGCTTTCAGATGTATGGTATGTTCCAGATTTGAAAAAGAATTTGATTTCACTTGGTGTTTTGGAGGCCAGTGGATTGAAATTTGCTAGTGAAGGTGGCATTCTGAAGGTGACTAACGGATCACTCGTGGTGATGAAAGGGAAAAGAAAAAGGAACTTGTTTTTCTTGCAGGGAAAAACGTATTTGGGTCAGGCTGCCAGTGTAACTGAAAAGCCTAAACAGGTTGTTCCCGACTCTACAAGGTTGTGGCATATGCGACTCGGGCATGCAGGAGAAAAGGCCTTGCAGGGGCTTGTGAAGCAAGGGTTGCTTAAAGATGCTAAAGGTTGTAAGTTGGAATTTTGTGAACATTGTGTTTTAGGTAAGCAAACTTGGGTGAAATTTAGTACAGCTGTACATCAGACAAAGGGTATCCTCGATTATGTGCACACAGATGTTTGGGGCCCTACTCAGACACCTTCTATGAGTGGTAGACACTGGGTTGTTACATTTGTTGATGACTACTCCAGACGAGTTTGGGTATATACCATGAAACACAAAGATGAAGTTTTGACATTGTTCACAAGTTGGAAGAAGAAAGTTGAAAACCAGACTGGAAGGAAGATTAAGGTTCTGAGGTCAGATAATGGAGGTGAATACAAGAACGATCCGTTTCTGAAATTGTGTGAAGATGAAGGGATCCAGAGGCACTTCACAGTTAGGAAGACTCCACAGCAAAATGGGGTTGCAGAAAGGATGAACAGAACCTTACTTGAGAAGGTGAGATGTATGCTAGCACAGTCTGGATTGAAGAAGACATTTTGGGCAGAAGCTGTTATATATGCAAGCCACATTGTCAACCGTTTACCATCAACAGCACTTGAAGGCAAAACACCTATTGAGGTATGGAGTGGTAAACCTGCATCTGATTATAGTTTTTTGCATATATTTGGTTGTCCTGCTTATTTTCATGTAACTGAAACTAAACTTGATGCAAGAGCCAAAAAGGCTATATTTGTTGGTTTTAGTACTGGTGTCAAAGGTTACAGGTTGTGGTGTCCAGAACAGAAAAAGTTAGTAATCAGCAGGGATGTTACCTTTGATGAGACCAGCATGAGTAGCTCGGGACAGTCGACTGGGACTCATCCTCAGTCGACTGGTGATCAGGAGAAGCAGAAGATTAGCTCGGGACAGTCGACTGACAAGTGCTCTCAGTCGACTGGTGCGAGAGTTCTCCAACAGGTGGAGTTAGAAAAGCTTTCAGTTGAAAATCCTACTCCTGCCCAAAATGAAGATGATGTGGTTGATACTGAGGATGAGGAAGAAGTTCCTATCCAAGACCCTCCCCAGCAGAAAGAATCAATTGCAGCAAGAAGGCAAAGAAGAGATATCAAACGACCATCTCGCTTTACAGAAACAGTTGCATTTGCTCTTCCCATTGTTGATGATGAAGTTCCCTCCAACTTCAAAGAAGCTACTAGAAGTTCTGAAAATGCAGATTGGAAAGTTGCTATGGATGAAGAGATGAACTCTTTTCATAAGAACAAGACTTGGGATCTAGTGCAATTGCCAAAGGGGAAGAAAGCCATCGATTGCAAGTGGGTATATACGAAGAAAGAAGGTCCAAAAGACAGTGTTCGGTTCAAAGCCAGACTAGTTGCAAAGGGGTATGCTCAACAGGAAGGAATTGACTATAATGAAGTGTTCTCTCCGGTTGTGAAGCATCCTTCTATTCGGATTTTATTGGCATTGGTAGCATAGTTCGATCTTGAATTGACACAGATGGATGTGAAGACTGCATTCTTACATGGGGACCTAGATGAAGAAATTTATATGTTGCAGCCAGATGGGTATAAGATTGCTGGAAAGGAAAGTTCTGTTTGCAGGTTGAAAAAGTCTCTCTATGGGTTGAAGCAATCTCCAAGGCAGTGGTATTTGAGGTTTGATCAGTTTATGAAAGTGCAGAGATATTCCAGAAGTGAGTATGATCATTGTGTCTATTTTAGAAAATTGCAGGATAACTCTTTCATATATCTGTTATTATATGTGGATGACATGTTGATTGCCTCTAAAAATGCTAAGGAGATTCAAAATTTGAAGAATCAGCTGAGTTCTGAATTCGAGATGAAGGATCTTGGTGAAGCCAAGAAGATACTTGGGATGGAGATAGCTAGAGACAGAGCAAAGGGCATAGTAAGTTTGACACAGAAGCAATATCTATTGAAGGTGCTGAAACGGTTTGGTATAGATGAGAAAACTAAACCAGTCAGTACACCCTTAGCCACTCATTTCAGAATTAGTGCTTCTCAGTCTCCAAGTACAGATGAAGAGAGACAGTATATGGCTAATGTACCTTACACTAATGTGGTTGGCAGTTTGATGTATGCCATGGTTTGTACTCGACCAGACATCTCTCAGGCGGTGAGTATGGTTAGTCGATATATGCATGATCCAAGCAAAGAGCATTGGCAAGCGGCTAAGTGGATTTTAAGGTACATAAGTGGCACCACAGATGTGGGTTTGAAGTTTGAGAGGGATGACAATATTAGCAGGTTATTGGTGGGTTATGTTGATTCTGACTATGCAGGTGATCTAGATAAGAGGCGGTCTACTATAGGCTATTTGTTTACTATGGCTAGGGCACCTATAAGTTGGAGGTCTAATTTGCAGTCCACTGTAGCATTGTCTACTACTGAGGCTGAATGCATGGCAGTTGCTGAGGTCATGAAGGAAGCCATTTGGATTCATGGACTTTTGAAGAGCTTGGGAATTCATCGGGAGAAGGTGGAGGTACATTGTGACAGTCAGAGTGCTATCCATTTAGCGAAGAACCAAGTTCATCATTCGAGGACCAAACATATTGATGTCCGTTATCATTTTGTGCGTGATTTGATAAAGGATGGTGATATTCTTCTGGTAAAGATTGGGACAGCTGATAATCCTGCTGATATGTTGACCAAAATTGTTGGGGCAGCCAAGTTCAAGCATTGCATGAACCTGACTAATATTTTGCATGCTTGATGATTTGGAATGGGCGGTTGGAATGGTGCTTCGCTATGTGTTTGCTTAGTATGTGATATCATACTAAGGTGGAGTTTGGTTTGTTGTTACATTTGGTGATGAGCATTTGTTTTGGAGTATTTTTGGAGATTGCTTGGGCTACTTGGAAGATCTCGCCAAGGTGGAGATTATTGGATAATGGCTCGATTCTGGTTCAGTTGTTTATATCCGTCGTATCTACAGCAATCGAAAGTTCCAGTATACCAGTCGACTGCATATGTGTCTCAGTCGACTGTCCCGAAGGAATTTTCAAAGGAGCTAAGGATACAGCAGCAGAGGTTCACCAGTCGACTGAATATGGATCTCAGTCGACTGTCCAGAACAATTACCAGTCGACTGATAAGGAGACCAGTCGACTGTCGGCGGGTTTGTAAACCAGAATAGGCCCATTTCGAAAGGCCCAGTAGTTTCCCTATAAATACACCCGTTAGGGTTTTGTAAAGAGTAACACCTCTATTCGAATTTTGCAGCCGTCATCTCTGTAAGGGTTTGTTTTCGCCCATTGGTGATTATTTGAAGAAGAAACCCCAACCGCCCTGTGGATGTAGGCACTTGTTTGCCGAACCACGTAAATCTTTGTGTCCTTGTGTTTGATTTGTTTCTGTTTTTCGCTATTTCTCTCGTTGATTGGTAGTTCGTTCGTATTCCGCATTCGTCTTCCGCACAACAAATTCAAAGCTCTACACATGCATAAGATTAATCCTCTAAGATTTACAATAAGAAATATTTTACAGTTTACATCATTAAGGAAGCAATTAACATCCTCAAAATGGTTACCCGACTATGAAGACCAGAGGCAGAGATCACAGAACTTAAAACATCTGCCATATTGAACCTTAATGTATGGTTCGGTAATGTGCTAAACTAGGGTTTTAATCTTTTGCTTAGGTTTGTATTGCCTAAGCCTTACAGGTTTTTAACAGGGATTAAGATAACCCACCACACAGCTTAATGGTATAACCTTGAGAAAGGCATACTCAACTTGGACTAAATTCAACAGCTAGATATATCAAGTCACACCAAAAATGTACAAGGTTTTATTTAATATTCTCAGACCCGTAAACAGTTCAGATATATATCAGCGATATACAGAACAAGAAACTTTCAAGGAGGGGGGGTGAAGTGGCCGTTTTATAAAACCAGCCAGGTTAGATAGATTATTATACCTTAAAATTGTGCTCAAGATGGGAAATCAACCTACCGACAAGTTAAAATCGCACATCTACTAATCTTTATTGGAATCGGCCTACTTAACAAGTTAAAACCCCACATCTACTTATCTGAATTGGAAAAAAACCGGATGCCCATATTTTAAGCTAGCTGGATGGTCCATTCTGACAGCATTGCTCCAAGGAAGGGTCAGTAAGCCCCTAGCATAGAGCCATTAAGTTGCATAATTGGCCCTACAAGATTCTTTCTAAATTTTCTGAGCATGTGCAGTATATAATAAAGATTAAAGACATTACTTAAATAGACTATAAGTCAAAAGAATGAGAAATTCGTATATGTCATGGACAAATAAATTATATAACCTTAAAAGCATAAACTTTGACAAGAACGAAGATAACTGATTATAAAGGTATCCGAAAAAGGGATAGCAAGAACGAAACATGAACCAATCATCTAGGTAGGGTGGCTATCTCGAAGAAAATGGAGGATGAACTGTTACAGAAATTGACTATAAAAAGTTTTTTTAAAAAAATCACTGAAACTGTAAGATTATTATAGGGATATGATAATATTTGGTGCACTAAGCATCTAGGTGCACCCTGCAGATTGGTAGGGACAGGTATTGTACTCAAAATATACCATTCAACCACAGGTATGGTGCTAGCTCAGATACCATTTCCAACCAACAAAGAAACCTTTTCAATATGCAGACTACCGTTTAATAGAAAAAAGGAAAATTGCCTGATTCAGTAAGATTGTGCACATGAAAGAAGCGAGAAACAAGGTTCATAGATAGAGCCCAGACCAATAAAAGAAAAATATAAACCAAGGTGCAGTTTGATAAGCAATACTAGAGAAAATGTAAGAAACATCAACGGGACATGACCATCAAGACTGTCACTGCAACTCACCTCAATATGAGTGCACAGAACAAAGAGGGGAACTTAGAAGCATTCATAGAGGCACAGATTTGGAGCACCACACAGATACGAATACATATGGCAAATTGGGGCACAGCCATAGTATAATATACGCATATACTTAAGAACAAATGCCATGCAACAATAAATTAAATTACAAAATAAAAATAAGAGATATTCAATTCACAGAAATGAAATAATAGATTCATAGTCAATACAAAATAATATAATACAAGCTCCATAATCGGTAGAGTTCACCAGCACAAAAAATGAGAAGAAAAGGAGTTTTGATGATATGCTAAAGTAGTTGGTAAGTGTCTAAGA
The DNA here is from genome assembly GCA_017893485.1 of Hemerocallis citrina. Lineage (NCBI taxonomy): Eukaryota > Viridiplantae > Streptophyta > Magnoliopsida > Asparagales > Asphodelaceae > Hemerocallis > Hemerocallis citrina. The sequence continues at coordinate 162,814,759 of CM030365.1, forward strand.
AGTGTCCAAAAACACAACATGCATAGGAAATTTCAAGAGACGTGTGAGAAGTGTTACACATGTTCAAAGACTGACCATTGCATATCAGTGCTTGCCACAAGTTTAATATGTGTATGGGTCCATTACTCCATGGTGCACAGGAACGAACTCACTTGATAACGTTTTCTTTAATACTTAATATAAACTTAAGTCTCCGACTAATATGTCATTATCAGCAAATATGGCACATAAAGTCTTAGTCAACTAGCAGAGCTGGTATACCTTTGATAATACTTAGTTGGATACATCAGCAACTCAACCAAAATAAATTCCCTTTGACAGTTAAGCTAATGAAAGTATCCAGTGAGGGATGTAAAAGAAAATTACCTCCACGGGGAGCAAAGGGCGGCGATATCCCTCACTAGTACGGAAACCCCTCACTAGTACGGAAACCACCAAATTTGTTCAAGAAATTCCAAAAACCTTCGCGCATGTTTGTTCTAGCTGACACGCTCAACTCCATGAAAGATGTGCCATCAGATGTTGCGATCTTTATGGACAGTGCTGGAAGATCCTAGATATAAAATAGGACATGAAAAATTATATATGTTAGATATGTACTAATGCAAAAGAACAACAGGAGTTGGCACCACTGAATGAGAAAGAATAATGATATTATTATTATTATTATTATTATTATTATTATTATTATTATTATTATTACTAGTAATTTACACGTGTGATGCACGTCTAAATATATATATAGAGTCCCCTTCGGTTGCACACTACTTTTGGTGAGCACTCACGAAGTAGAGCACCTATGAAAAATCCGAACCGTTCATATTGTTCTATATGCCTAAGATAGCCTAAAAATAAAAAATCAAATAATATGAAGTTCATTTGCCCATCCATCATGCTGTTAGAATTTTCAGCCATACAATTTTGTGATGATGTAAATCATGGGCAAATGAACTTCATATTATTTGATTTTTTATTTTTAGGCTATCTTAGGCATATAGAACAATATGAACGGTTCGGATTTTTCATAGGTGCTCTACTTCGTGAGTGCTCACAGAGTGCTCACCAAAAGTAGTGTGCAACCGAAGGGGACTTATATGGGGAAAGCTTCGGTTGTTCACTCCTCTAGTGCATACGACGTGTGCACTAGGCCTTCAGGCGTTCATATCGAAGATCCGAACCGTTCACAATGAACTACACATCTAAATTAGTCTAAATATGTAAAATCAAATCATCATCACAAAATTGTATGACTGAAAATTCTAACAGCATGATGGATGGGCAAATGAACTTCATATTACTTGATTTTTTATTTTTAGGCTATCTTAGGCATATAGAACAATATGAACGGTACGGATTTTTCATAGGTGCTCTACTTCGTGAGTGCTCACGGAGTGCTCACCAAAAGTAGTGTGCAACCGAAGGGGACTCTATATATATATTTAATGTAAAAATCATGATGTTGTATGGCTTCGAACCTTAGACCTCATTTATATTAGTTACGCACTAATGTAAAAATCATGACGTTGCATGGCTTCGAACCTTAGACCTCATTTATATTAGTTACGCACGGGCGATGCACGGATTTGTTTGGATACAAAGTTAGGGCTTATATGGTTACAACCCCAACTCTCCCATTAAAATAGTAGAGATTATTATTATTATATAGAAAATGGGCTATCAGGTGGCGGAGGAAATTTCCTCATCTTGCTCGGTAGAAATTCTATCTCCTCCCCGCTCAAAGTGTTCGACATGTCATTAAACATACAAGGATAAAGTATCATAAAGTTAGAACATGTTCTACCCATGCATGATGCATTAAGTGGTCTCAATTGTTCCATTGCTGAAAAACCGTTGAAAAATCGTTCAGTTCACATGATGGAAGGGCAGAATATATTCAAATTTAGTTAATTATATCACACTGTGTTTTATGATATATAGATCAATTTGAACGGTGTGGATCATGATTTGGGATGTGGAAATTGGGTTTTTAGCACCTTATAGGAGGAAATTTCCTCCTATGACACCGATATCCCTTATCCTTAGAGCTGTTACTTTGACCCGATACCCGGACCTGATCCGGATCCGACCCGGACCCGGCATTGGACCGGAATCGACCCGATCTATATGGGTCCGGGTTCGGATCCTAAAATAAGACCCGATGCACTAGTGGGTCCGGGTCCAGGTCTACTCAAAATAGACCCGACCCGGACCCGGACCCAGATCCGGGCCTGCTAAAAAATACCCCCAAATATTTGGAATTTGAATAAAAGGGTTTTAGGATATACATGTAAATAGTAATTATTGAAGATATATGTGTAAATGTAATATTTATTCATGTACTTAAGTGCAAAAAATATTGGAACCGTAGGGTATCAGGTGCAAAAACACTTAAGTGCAAATATTTATTCTCTACTATCGGACCCAACGGGTATATTTTTATAAGGACCCGGATCCAATTCTCACAAGTCCGGGTCCGGGTCCAATTTTTGGACCCATGATGTATCGGGTCCGGGTCCGGGTCCAAGTCCGGGTAGTGGAGGACCTGAACTGATAGGACCTGATACCAGCGCTAAGTTATCCTCATATTTTTCAAATAAGGCTATGAAAATAGTAGCTCCGCTGTAAGAAGTAATTCAGGCAAGTATGTAATACAGAACAGGAATTAACCTTACAAACTATAAATATCAAAACATAATGGAAAAAACAATACTGCGGTTGCAGATTGGGAACACTAAACTATCACAAATATCTCTGGATAAGAGGTTGCTTATAATACATGCATTAGCAAATTGAAGTATAGTTGAGAAGCATGATTTACATGACATACAAAATATGATGAATATACCGAATGAGCAGATAAGAATGACACTTTCAATTCATACTGGCGGTGATGCTATGCTAATATAGTACATTATTATTCTATACTAAAAGTTGGAAAGAAAAAGAAAAAAACTTAAATCAGGCAAACATGCATAACTAAATACATCATCTAATGTTGTGCATGGTTCAGAAGTTGTTGGAGCAAGCCATATTGGATTTTCCCCCCTATCCAAATATATACCTATTCTATAAAAGATGGTCAAGAGTATGCCTCATTCAGCTAATTTAAGACCTATGCCTCTACATCAGTAGATGTTGGTGAAGTTGAATGGAGAAAAAAATGAATTAGGTGATAGACTTCAAATTAAATGTGCATTTTTACAGTTCATCCACTAGGTCTTTTCATTAATCTTTGCTCGATTAAGCCCTCTTCACAGGCTAATATAGTTTGTGCAACTTTGCATACATCCTTAGTTCTTATACACACTTTGTGCAATTAGTGTTTTCTCCATGTTAAATATAAGTATAAACCTTCAATCCTCACAAGTCAAGACAACTTCGGAAATTTAGTGCAGTGACCGGATCTTTTACATGATATTGGAGCAACCTAGAATTAGCGACAATTAAAAAACAAATGAACATGGTTGTGCACAGCCAGGAATCAGCCCATAGAATGGAAAATTTTCTTGTCTTGTGTTGGTGTCCACAAAAAAAAAAGGTGCTCGACCTGTTGGATGTGGATATAAATGTGAAACACTCAACCCTGCCTACAACCAGTGTTTTTGTGGACGACCACCTTGACGGCCTAGGTGGAGGCGGAGGGTAGACCGCTCTGACTATAGGATAGGCGATGAACTTAGGCGGATAGTGTTGAGGGTAAGTGAATCTTACTCACTAAATCCGACCCCAATATATAACATTTGTAAAATGTATTGACTTGTCCAATCATTCAAAAGGCTCTTTCACAACTTATAAAATAATTTTTCGTGACTGATTCTATTAAATTCCAATTGTGGTCTAGTATGAACTTATTATTTTAATTTTCAAGATGATTTCCCGATGTTATCTTATTTTTTCTGGTTTTTTCTTCCTTTTTTTCTTTTCTTTTTTTAGAATTAAATATATTTTTTCTTATAAAAGAGCCAAGGCGGTAAGGCGGTAGGCGGTAGGCGGTGCATCGACCGCCCCGCGCTGCCTAATATAACACCCCGGATTGCACGATACCTAAATATATATATGTATGTATGTATATTGTCTGTATGCGTGCACATGATTGCAGTGTTTTGGTTGATTTTGCTATCGTTGGTGTGCGGTTAGGTTTGCGGGACGGTTCATGAGGATGGTTGCGTTCTAGAAGATGCACGAGAATGAAGAGGACCGATACTGGTATAAACACTAGTTTTTTGTACGACGCCTATGCAAATATAACATTATATGATACTACGATGGATATACCTTGCGTACACTCGATAAACCCCTCGTCTCGTATCAAAGAACCCATTTAAGAGTTAAAATGGGCAGCCAACCTATCCTACCCCAAAACCATTGGCTAGACCATGGTTTCCACTCCAAAACCACCCTACACCCTACCCCCCTACCCCTTAGAATCTGGCCTCACCTTCCCCCCTCTTTCCTCTCTCACTTCTCCATCAAAAACCCCTCATTTCACCTCCCTTGTTCTGAAAATTTCAGAACTCAAACCAAGAAAAAATAGGAGAAGGAGAGAAGGAAGAAAGATTGAATAAGGAGCTCTTGGAGGGATTCTTAAGGAAGGGAAGCTCAAAAACATCAACTACTCTACATCAACTCAGGGTGGGGAGTTACTCTAAACCTTTCTTATTGTTTCTTGATTGATTTTTTGCATGCATGTGTGGTAGTAAGTGTTAGAATGAATATTTAAGAAGTTTGTAAGGTGAAATCAGAAACTAGAAATGGAATCTTGATCTGTAGGCTATTTTCTAGATTTTCCCAAGAACAAACCACATGGAATTAGATCATGAGAATTTTAAAGATTGTTCCTATATATGTCTAGATGGTTCATGAATTATTTCGGATTTTTCTGAGATGAGTTGATATTTTAATAGAATCCATTTGTGAAATTGTTTCGTAAGGCAGCAGCAGCAATTGGTTAACATGATGCCTGAGATTGTTGGATTTTTCATAATTAATTGGAGAAAGTTCTTAATCTGAAATTTTTACTCTGTATTCCCACCTGTATCTAGATTCAACAGAAAAATCAGGGAAACATTTGGATGAATTTACAGGCATGTGAAAAATTGATCTTTAAACAGTAGCTAGAGTTGTAACTGAAGAACATGATGATTTTTGTGCTTAATTAAATATGAAGAACTCAGTATAGACTTGGAGTTTGGACATGAAACCTTTTGCATGTTGTTCATTATGATATCTAGTTTCTTTACTGTAAATTTTGTATCAATTGGATGAGTATAGAATTTATGATGATTTTATTAGCATGTACTGTACTGGTTTCAGTCAAATTTGACACCCTATAGAGATGGTACATTTGAGGCTCCTTAAGAGCAAAATTTGAGAAACTATTTTCTTAGAGGTTTGTACTAGACATCAAGACCTTTCCAACAAGACCTATTTGAGGTGTTTCCAGTAAGTGGTTGATTTATTATGATTTTTGCAAAACTGGACAGAGGCCAGGAATTGAGCTGAGTGCTCTGATTGAGGAAGCCTTAGTGTGTGACTTGGTACATGTGTGAGTAAATGTGTGTGTTAGGGTAATCTATTGGCATATTTTGAACTTATGACCAACTAGAGAATTGTTGAGGACGTCCACACCTTTCCATAGTACTTGGGTTTGTAGCTTTCTGATGAGTGAGCAGTGTTTTATGCTACCGGTAAGGTGCGGCCCGTGTGCAGAAAATACACAGGCTGAGGCTTGAGAGGCCATTTTGAGGACCTAGATGATGGAATTTGAGTTTATGATCAACTAGAAAGTTGTAGCCTAGGTTCTTATCTTTCTGGATTGGGCTCGTAGACCCCAATTAGAGTTGTATCGAGGGAGTTATGACCTTTTTAAGTTTCGGGCAGAAACTCCGTAGGGTGCTTAGTCTTTGGTTTTGACTAGGTATTGTGAGGACTTTTCCCCGTTGTACCGTTAGAGTTGATAACTCTTTGTCTGAGGACGTTTGGTATCTGTTGTTGGTTGGTTGACTCCCATAGTGGGTGTGTGACTCGAGTTAGTCACTAGGGTAAGGGATACCCTGCATCTGTCGATCCTAAGTTATGAACTTCCACCGAAGCGTAGGACATCCGAGCCGTGCCATAATATAAGTTCATAGCCCGGGTTAGGGGTGAACACATACATTCACAGCCGGATTAGGGATAAATGTAGGCCGTAGTGCTGGACAATTCAAAGCCGGGAAAGAGCGAACCGGACTGGTATAGCCAGGACCAGAGGTCGACAAGCAAGTTTGGAAGCAATCTTATCTTTTACCCAAAGTGAATAGAACGAGGCTGGGATTAGAGTATCATATTAAGGGTTTGGTAATTGCATTAGTACTAGCACACCATAGTCGGTGTTGTACCTTCCTGTCGTAGGGATACGTTTTCGGCACTCATGAGTGAGTCCTCGGCTCGTATCTCGATCTGTTAATTCTCAAAATTTTGCCGGGTACGGGAGGCTAGGGAGATTTGACCCCCGAGGCCATCACATTCCTATGCACGTGGATTTTGTTGTTGTTTATATATATATCAGTTTACAGTCGGGTTAGGGGTGAACATGCATGCGTCAGTCCACAGCCGGGTTAGGGGAGGACAGTCCACAGCCGGGTTAGGGGTGGACACATGAATTACACGATCTTGCGACCAAATTCAACGCGACTTTCTGAAGAGGTCCGTGCGCGGGTACCGAGTGGCAAACACGACCACCACTTAGGCACTGCAGTGGCGGAACTAGACCGACCAGCTGCAACCTCCTTGGGCAACGGACAATCTATTGGAAACTGGTTGAGTACATGAGTAGGATGCATGGCGAGGGTTCGAATCCCTGAATTGTGGAGAAAGACGGCTAGATTTGGGGGCGTACGTAGTATGGGATGCATTCGTGCTCCAAAGTCTTGCTTGCATTAGAGTCAGGTATGTGATTTACTGCATCTAGTCATAGGATCATGGCATACCACTGCAGTAGAACCCGAATCCATTAAACCCTTATTTTGGCTCGTCACTTTTCCTTTTTGCATAAATTATGGTTGCAATTGAATTTTAGAGGATCGCTGTTATTATCAGCTTTGCGTCAGCCGAAGTACTGACGTTCCCCACCTTGTAGATATCCAGAGCCGATCTACAGGTTCTGCAGAGCTCGGGTTGGTCCAAGGATCCAAGGGACATATGCAAGTGCTATTATATTGTTGTAAATCTTGTCATTTCTATTTGGATGTTGTAACATTTGTACATGTAACATTTATATGGAATAAAAGTTTTAAATTTTCCTGTACTTTCTGTGATTGTGGCTATTTTGATGTTCGACTCCTGGAGTGGGGTCTGAGGTTCCCGGTATGGGGATTTGGGGTGCTACACCTAATGCCTACAAAAACATTGCCTACAACTTTGGAGTTATGGTGTAGTAGTTGTTGGATAATTTGTATATGAACGTCTTTAGTGTCCACTGATACAAAGGCCAGAACAAAACTAAGCTGACTTGTATCCTCAGGGCCGACTTCTCTTATTCTCTCTTTATATAGGGTTGGACTAGAAGCTTTTATTTTTCAAACTACAAAATATTTGCTTTATTTTCACGTGAATTATATGCATGAAAGTGAAGTAAACAACCCCCAAAGCACATCTAATGGTTAACGGCTTAAATTCAATTATAATTTTATTGAATTTTTTCGTAGTCCAGCTCATATTTTATGTCAGTTTGATTATGCTCCACTCATAGGGTTTCAGCTCGAATCTTTCCAGTGTAAAGCATATTTTGAGCACCGAAGTACAAAATATAACCATATGGGGGTGACCTATTACATTTAAACAGCCAGTTAAATATTTGAGCATCAAAGTATGAAGAATAGTGCGTGTGCCCCTCTATATACTCATTTTGGACTCCAAGACACATGAATGCGGAGTCCATGTAAAAAAACACGAGTTCCATTACTGCTTGTGGCACCACACTTTTTGTACAAAATGAGTCTACAAAAGTGGAGAACAATTAGCACTATTCTTTTATGTGTGTGTGTGTGTGTGAAGGCTAAAACACTAGTTCCAATTCCAACCTAGTCTCTCAGAAAAACATGTGTGTTATATCATGTTAGATGTGTTTTAAGAAAATGAGAAATGAACAAAAGAAAAAGGTGAGATGCGCTACTTACCCGACAAAACTTGCATGTGGTTGTGGAGACATTTGATTTCCCAGCCTTGTCTTTGACCTGAATTACACACAAACCAAGGAATTGCATTGAAGGAAATTAGCATACCTATAAAATAAAGTTGCACATATAATCAATAAAGGACAAATGTAACAGTGACAACTAAACAAAGCCTTTCAGATTTACCCAATTTGCCACTGTTAACTCATTAACATATCATGCATACTTAACAGAAGTGATGTTTTTTAAAACTTTATTTTTCTTTGATCTATAAGTTCACTATTACATATCCAATCAGATGTAATTACTCTAATCCATTTTAATATATAACAGTGAAATTCCTTTTGACTTTTGTTATTGTACTATCTATGATCTAGATATACAATTTAGTAAGAACTGATAGTATTAATGCACAGAAACTCTGACTTCTACCATACCGAACTAGATTATAACTACATGTTACCATATAGTAATGCCCAGAAAAGTGAAAACAAGTCAAGGTAATCAGCATCACAGAGCTATCATAAAATAATTAGAAGGTAAAGAAGAACAAAATGATGGACAATATTTTCATACCTTTGCATTCTTTAACCTCATGCACTTAAAACACACCAAGCTTAAAACATCTTTCAGCTCAATAATGTGGGAAGGATGATATACAGGTACAGGTAATTGGATATAACCAAAATGGCTTGAAATTGAACAAGAGGACAGATAAAAATTATATTGGGAACGCTTTAAACTCAACTCAATGTGCCATAACTTAAAGATAAAACCTCACCTTCACATTGGCCTGCCTCAGCTGTCCCACAAGATTCACATTTACCCGTTTCTAATGGCAAGCCAAGAAAAGGATTCGCTAATTGGCTTGGATGAGAAATTGGGCAATCATTTACAGAATATGTACACTGCCAAAAAAGAAAAGACAAAGTTGGTAACAATACTGAAGAAAAAAATTAAAGAACATCGACTCTGATACAAGTGCATTAAGGACATTTCTGTATTAAGATTTTTTCCCCCAAAAATAGGATGTAGTCTATTATCTAAAATCATAGGAAACACACCAATTAAGATTTATGATCTATGTTAGTTAAAATAAGAATAAAATGCACAAATATAACAGGTAAGGTAGGGACATAATAGAACATCTGACACAAAGGATAGTGTAAGAAAAGAATTGAAGAGGTTCCTATCGGTTCCAAAACCATCTTCTAATACTCTCCTAGTAATAGTAACAACCAAAAGAGTAAAGTCATCTTTAATTTATCATGTAAATGCCTCCACTCAGAAAAATGATCTGTTTGACTAGATAGCCTGTTGAACATCAATTCCTGATCAAACTGTGAACAAAACAACAGAAAACTAGGGATACAGTTAATAGTTATTTTTTTCTTTTTGTTTGGAGGTCAATTCTTTAATTCATTTCTTACAAAGGTAAATTTCCTTTACTCTGTATTGCTACTTTTCAAAGTAAAAAAACTAAATTTTAATGATTTAACTTGAGTAAGAAAAAAAGCATAACAGATGAGGTGACTGTAAATTTGTAATACCACTATGCAAAAAACTTTGCAGTTAATTAATACTAACATATACAGGAGTAATTAATGAGGTGAGGACTTGAAGGTGTTAGTTAATGGGAAGCAGTGTTTTCAGTAGTTACTATGATAGGAGTATTTCAAATTAATCTTGTACTACAAGGAATATAAGGGTGGTTGCTTCAGGTCCTAAAATAATTATCAGTAACACTCTAGGTCAAAAAATAATGATTAGTGACAGTCTATTGAAAGGATGGAGATTGACTGACCGTGGAAGAGGGAGGATTGCATAGGAATACCCTTATGTGCAGGAGGAGGGGAGGGAGCAGGGGAAGGGGTATCAAAATAATATTTAAATGAAGAGCAATAGGAACATCAATGCAGCAATCAAAGTGAATCTGTGATCTAAGGAGACCAGTTGCCAAGAGAGACTCAATGTTGCTTCCTTTTGTTAGCATATTGTCATCTAATTCACTTTTCATATGCTAAACTCCGCTTCCATTTCTGATCCAGACATCTTACAAAGGAAATAGCAGTACCGCTTATTTTCTAATGTACAACACACATTTTATAGCATGTGACCGGAGATTCCTAATCTACAGCACCAATTCTATACTATTTGAAACCATGATACCTTAAAGTTAAGTGATACATCAAGTCATAATTTCCTTTACTTCTCTTATAGGCTTAAACAATGTCTACATCCACAGTTTATGCCTAGGATCACACTGTAACAGTTCCGATATAAATAAATATTATAACGAGGGAGAAAAGGTAGGCTTCCCACGTTGCTACAGAAGTGACATTGAACTTACACCCAGTAAATAAACTCTCCGATTATACACTTGAAAAATCAGATATATGCTTATCCTTATACCTATTAGATTTTGAGAAATCATATATTTTGAGATGAGATAGTTTTTTGTAAGTAATTAATCTATAATTGTTAGTGTTAGGGTATGCAAAAAAACTAAATGGGAGATGAAAAGACATTACAAAGACGCAAACATTACTTCAATCCAGTAGAAACAAAAAGGTTCTTCTAATTGGTCACAGTTACGAAAGGCAATGAATAAGGTACATAATATACAAGATGGTAGTAGAGAGCATTACACAATATATGATTGGTGATAATGAAGCACAAATATTCATATATAATTATAAAAACTAAGAAAAGGCAGCAACACATACAATTTCCTTCGACGTTGCAACTGTAAACTTGATGCCTCTTACAACCCCTTCAGGAACAGGAGAACATTCCAGACCCTCCTCCATTTTTTGCTATTATCTCCAAAAGCTATATCTGCACCGATCGCACCATTATTAAAACTCTAAATATAATGAATTAGATTTACTGAAGGTAATGCCAATACTCCATTTAAGTGTTAGATAACTGTAACAGTGCATCAACAATTTTTTAAGATGGGAAACAACTACTAATGCGAAGATAAGTAGTGACCTACATTTAAAAGAAAAAAAGAATGAGATAAATAAGCTTAGACATCTTGTACTTTCCTATAAATATACGTATAAATCATGTAATCTAGTCTAAAGAACTGAATGAACACATGTGTATCGTAGAACAGTTTCTAGACGTTCAAGTACAATAAACCAAATACAAAATCAAGGGAAAATGCACAGAAACTCTGTTGGAGAATGAAAAGGAGGAAAACAAAGCTGAAAGTATGCCACACAAGTTAAAAACCTCTCAAACTCGCAGAGTGTCGTTTGATAACATAGCTATTTAAAACTTGGCACGAAAATGATATATTCGTGCCAATTTCCAACACAAGAATAAACCACAAATTAACTTTCACCATAAATGGGAAGTCATTTTCTGACAAATTATTCATAAAAATAAATTAAAAATAAATTCCTTCTCACGGCTGCAACAAAGAAAGCTTCATCTTCTACAATTTTAAACCAAAACAACCCTTAAAACCTCAATTCAGTAGGTAAACGAACTCCAGGTAACTAATCCAAACTAAGAGGACAATAGCATTGTACAATTCTCATGATGGAATGCTATAACACAATATAAAGCGAGCCCCATTCTTCATGCATTCTTATATCAGCACATTTGCATGAGGATCCCCAAACCAGCATACAATAAGGGGGAAAAGTAACTAATAAAAAGCTAAGGAATTATAGATAGGCATTGCCTTACCAAGGACACATAGCCACCTACATTAGTACATTACCAAATCAACTTTAGCCATCATGTATCATGTGGGTTTCCAAAACATTGACAAAACACAGGACGAGGACACGGACCACATTCTGTTCCAATGTTCTCGAGCAAGAACGGCTTGGGGGATTATGGGTTCTAGATTGGGTATTTTAGATTGTCCTAAGTCGAGCACGGAGGTGTGGGGTAGTGTTAGAACTAGCAGTATTAGGAGGGAGTATAGGTCTGATTGGGATATTGTTGTTGCCTCAACAATGTGGAACCTATGGCTAGACCGCAACGATCTCTGCTTTCGTAATATTAATCATAGATGTTCAATTTTGATGCACAAAATTTACTATCGTATTCATGAATGGTCAGAATATCTCGGTCCAAAGAAGAAGCCGCGGCTGGAGGAAGCAGAGGACTAGCTGATTAGGACTAGCTGATTCGAAAGCAGGGGCACGCTACTGACAAGCACAGGACTTGGGAGGATTTGTTTCGGTTGCTAGTTGTATTTTATTTTGGTTGTTCGCCGTGTGTTAGCTATTGAGGCGGTAGCTTTTATTTTGAGATGTTTTTGGATGGGGATCGGCCTTCGGGCTTACTATGTATTATTTGTATCCTGTTTCGTTAATTATCATTAATGAAGCGATGACAGTAGTCATCTTTTATCAACAAAAAAAAAACATAGACAAAGAAAAGAGTCACCATTTAAGGAAGAAAAAAAAAACTTAGGCATTTTCTCACAAAGAACAGTAACCTACCCACATAGCCACAAAAAACAACTCATGAGCTTATTAAGACCCACAACATGAAAAGCCTAAAATTACCATGTGGGTTTTTTACAAAATTGAGAATTAAGAGTAATCGTTCAACAACCTACAATTCTAATGTGTAAATTAAGAACTAGAACCATAAAATATGTAAATTTTCAAACTAGTAAGCCCCCAAAACAGAAAATTCCACAAACTACAACCAACAATTACAAAAACTAAAATCAAATCAAATCAAACAATGAAAAATCAAAACCTAGAAACTCTAAAAATGGGTATTCATAAAATCAACAAAACAAAACAAAACAAAACAAGCCCATATTCCTATAACAAGTGATGCGGTTTGTTTTTGGGGAACGTGTGGATGCACCAGGCGTGAGTTCTAACTCGATTTGTATTGAAGGAGGAGACACCTATGCAGACGACCCTTGGCTGGACGAACGGTACTGAGGTAGGCGGTATTGAGGTGGAGGCTGATGCTTGGCTCGGATCTTTGAGGTTCGAATCCGAGGGTCTCGTGTACCTGCAGACGGTCTCGGAACACCGGGGTTGGTCCCAGTGGCAGACCCTCCGACGATCTAGTCAGTCACTAAGGGAGAGTAACAGTAACTAGGGTTTGAGTGGGCAAAAGTTGATTACCTGGAGAAGGAGTAGGGGTCTGGTATTTATAGAAGATGCCAACCGGGTCTGGACCCGTTTGGGGCTGGGTCTGGACCCGGTTGCCCATGTGGCTGAAGCGGTGGAAAACCGGGCGGTATAGGGCTGACGTGGCAGACGCCGGGGCAGTTTTCGGGCTGACGTGGCAGAGGTCCGGGCAGTTTTCCAGTGCTGACGTGGCAAATTCGAAGGATCAGAAGGAGCGCGCATCCTGAGGGGATCCTGTGGACCAGGACGGGCCACGTTATTCCTGACCCATATCACAAGCCCCACACTCCTGTAAGGCTGGGTGAACCAGCCATGTAGGAGTGATTCTTCGCCTTTGTAGGAAGAGCAGGGTGGTTTGTGGTGAGAAAGTAGGATCTGCTACTTCCTGAAGAGGCCAGGGGGTAGGAGGAAGGGATCCCTTCTTGGAGTTTGCGCAGGAGGCTAAGTGTGGAAGAGTAGGAGTCAGAGCGACGCTCGCCGAGGCTTGGGGTCGGCAGACGAGCCCTAGGGGTCGGTGGACGAGCTTCAAGGGTTGGTAGACGATCCCCTCGCTAGTTGGAAGAGCGAGGGGACGTCAGGGCCTCCCGTTGGGGCTCGATTTGTCTAGAACTAGGGGTCAGCGGACGAGCTCCAAGGGTCGGTGGATGATCCCCTCGCTAGTTGGAAGAGCGAGGGGACATCGAGGTCGATTTTGTGGGAGATCGGCTTACCGAGTACTTTGGGGTCGGCAGACAAGCTCCTAGAGTCGGTTGACGATCTCCTCGCTAGTTGGAAGAGCGGAGAGGGGGCGAGGTCTTCTGGGGCTCGGTTTGCCGAGCACTAGGGGTCGGCGGACGAGTCCCTCGTGATAAGAGGAGAGCTCATGGGGCTCGTGGTGTCATCCGAGCTCCGAGCCCCTCTGAGTCAAAGGAGGGTAGATGGGGCTCGCGGTGCTATCCGAGCTCCGAGTGCTTCTGAACAAAGGAGGGCAGATGGGGCTCGCGGTGCTATCCGAGCTCCGAACCCTTCTGAACAAAGGAGGGCAGATGGGGCTCGCGGTGCTATCCGAGCTCCGAGTCCTTATGAACAAAGGAGGGCAGAATGGGGCTAGCGGTGCTATCCGAGCTCCGACCCCTTCTGAACAAAGGAGGACAGTTTGGGGCTCGCGGTGTCATCCGAGCTCCGAGTCCCTCTGAATCAAAGGAGAGTAGTTGGGGCTCGCAGTGCTATCCGAGCTCCGAGCCCTTCTGAACAAAGGAAGGCAGATGGGGCTCGCGGTGCTATCCGAGCTCCGAGCCCTTCTGAAAAAGGAGGGCAGATAGGGCTCGCGGTACTATCCGAGCGTCGACCCTTCTGTGAAAATAGAAGGAGAATTATTGGCTCGCGATGCTATCCGAGCGTCGACCCTTCTGTGGAATAGAAGGGGAATTATTGGCTTGCGATGCTATCCGAGCGTCGACCCTTCTGTGAAAATAGAAGAGGAATTTTTGGCTCGCGGTACTATCCGAGCGTCGACCATTCTATGAAAATAGAAGGAAAATTATTGGCTCGCAATGCTATTCGAGCGTCGACCCTTCTGTGAAATAGAAGAGGAATTTTTGGCTCGCGATGCTATCCGAGCGTCGACCCTTCTGTGGAATAGAAGGAGAATTATTGGCTCGCGATGCTATCCGAGCGTCGACCCCTCTGTGGAATAGAAGGGAAATTATTGGCTCGCGATGCTATCCGAGCGTCGATCCCTCTGTGGAATAGAAAAGGAATTTTTGGCTCGCGGTACTATCCGAGCGTCGACCCTTCTGTGAAAATAGAAGGGGAATTATTGGCTCGCGATGCTATCCGAGCATCGACCCTTCTGTGAAATAGAAGAGGAATTTTTGGCTCGCGATGTTATCCGAGCGTCGACCCTTCTGTGGAATAGAAGGGGAATTATTGGCTCGCGATGTTATCTGAGCGTCGACCCTTCTGTGGAATAGAAGGGGAATTATTGGCTTGCGATGCTATCCGAGCATCGACCCTTCTGTGAAAATAGAATAGGAATTTTTGGCTCGCGGTACTATCCGAGCGTCGACCCTTCTGTGAAATAGAAGGGGAATTATTGGCTCGC
The DNA here is from genome assembly GCA_017893485.1 of Hemerocallis citrina. NCBI lineage: Eukaryota > Viridiplantae > Streptophyta > Magnoliopsida > Asparagales > Asphodelaceae > Hemerocallis > Hemerocallis citrina. The sequence continues at coordinate 162,830,118 of CM030365.1, forward strand.
GATGCTATCCGAGCGTCGACCCTTCTGTGAAATAGAAGAGGAATTGTTGGCTCGCGATGCTATCTGAGCGTCGACCCCTCTGTGAAATAGAAGAGAAATTTTTGGCTCGCGATGCTATCCGAGCATCGACCCTTCTGTGGAATAGAAGGGGAATTATTGGCTTGCGGTACTATCCGAGCGTCGACCCTTCTGTGAATAGAAGGGGAATTATTGGCTCGCGATGCTATCCGAGCGTCGACCCCTCTGAAAATAGAAAAGGAATTTTTGGCTCGCGATGCTATCCGAGCGTCGACCCTTCTGTGGAATAGAAGGGAAATTTTTGGCTCGCGGTACTATCTGAGCGTCGACCCTTCTGTGAAAATAGAAGGGGAATTATTGGCTCGCGATGCTATCCGAGCGTCGACCCCTCTGTGAAATAGAAGAGGAATTTTTGGCTCGCGATGCTGTCTGAGCGTCGACCCTTCTGTGGAATAGAAGGGGAATTTTTGGCTCGCGGTACTATCCGAGCGTCGACCCTTCTGACTTGTCGAGAAAAGCCTTTTTGGAGAGAAAAGGTAGAGGGGTAGTGGGATAATTTTATGCCTATTGTTGACGTCATGGGCGCAAAGATCAAAGCGTATCCAGATCTTGGTGGCCGCTGGATCTTGATAGTTAAGATCCAACGGCCAGATCTTTTTTGCGGAAATCGAGGAGTCGCTTTTCCTGTTTAAAACCCCATCCCCCTCCCTCATTTCTTCATTTTCACTTTATTACTCACTTTCCAATTTTTAACAAGAGCGGGAATCTTAATTGCCGTCGGCGAGATTTTCCAGTGACCGTAACTTCCTACGCTCCAGGTTAGTACTTTGTTTTTAGTAATGTCGCGAACTCATTCCGGATCCGAGGCTAGCTCGTCAGGCCGTTCCGCAGAGAAATCCGAGCAGGAGACGTCCTCGTCCTTGAGTACGTATAAGGTGAAGGAAGAAGTTCTGACCGACCTTGGGTCGGATGATGGGGGTGACGTAGCCTTCGTTGTGTCCCCATTGAGGTCCAGAAGGCCGGGAAAGGAGCCCATGGATGAGGGTGACGAGGAGGAAGAGGATGAGGGGGACGGCGAGGACGAGGAGGAACGAGATCAGGAGGAGGACGATGAGGATGAGGAGGGGGAAGGCACCGAGGGCGAGGAGGAGGACGAAGATGAGCAGGGCGCCGAAGGTGACGTGGAAGACGAGGATGAGGTCGACGAACGGGAGGCTGCCCAAGGAGACGCTGGCCAAGGCACGGCTGGAAGGCCGACCGGGGCTGGAGAAGATCTTCCACCACTTCCCCCTTTGTCGACGCCGTCTCCCGAGCGGAAGGCTCGCCCTCATCGGAAAAAGAAAGTCTTGACCATCCCACACAGTCCTTCCTCACCCGATGAGTACGCCCCGAGACCGGGTCTCCTTCAAGAATCCAGGGTCGATTCGGATATATCCCGACGACATTAAGGACATCGAACCGATCCCTCCAGTGTCGGGCGAAGACACTCGGGTGAAGATCCGTGCTGATAGCATCCCGAGCATTTTGAAGGCGGAATACCTTAACATAATTAGGGCCGCCTACTATATTCCGCGGGAGTTCGAGATCTTCATTCCGAGCCCCGGTATTCGGCCCACCATGGCTCTGGCGCCGGGTTACTGTATGTTCCCCGAGGACGCCTTCCTCTCGGGGCTAAGGCTTCCTCTGCATCCTTTTGTTAAGAGGGTTCTGAACTGGGCGAAGCTGTGCCCCATGCAGTATGGTCCGAACTCCTGGAAGCATCTAGTCTGCTTCATACTGAAGTGTCAAGAGAAGGGAGTGAAGCCGAGGCTAACGTATTTCCGAGCTATTCTTGGGATCGGTTCGCTCGGAGATCAGGAGAGGATTTTTTACTTTTCGCCGAGGCCGCATAAGAAGGTTATGCACGATCATCCGGAATCTATAAAGGGGTGGAAAGAAAAGTATTTTGTGGTTTGGACTGAGGGGTCTTGGGGAATTCCGACCAGGTGGAACTTCGTCAAGCCGAACCACAAGCCTCCGAGGAAGAGCGACTTGACCGCCAAGGAGTGGAAGAGGGTGGAGAAGATAGTCGGGGGGCACAGTATCGCGTGGCCTCGAGTGACCGAGATACACCTCTCCCGGGCCGGACTGAGTCCTGCCGACCCTAGTATGTTTCTTTCCGAATATGTTCATTTTCCTGCCTTCGTGTTAACGTTAGCTTTTCTTCTATCTGTTTTTGCAGGGATGACAACTCAACAGGCGGACGTGAAGAAGATACTGCTTGCTGTCGCTGAGAAGGCGAGGGTAGAGAAGAAGAAGAAGGCCGAGCAGGAGAGGATAGCGGCCGAGAAGCAGAAGCTGGCTGCTCAGACCGGAGCGTCCTCCAAGGTGCCAGCCCCGATGGCCGAGGAGCCTTCCCCGGCAAAGAGGGCCAAGAGGCAACACTCCCAGCCCTCCCATTTGTCGAGGGCGGCTCGGGACGCTGCGGGTGGTTCGGGTAAGACCGTGGATCCCCCGGAAAAAGGGCTCCCCCCTATTCGGCCGACCGCCGCGGAGATGGTGAGCAAGCAGGGTACGCTGCCCTTTGCCCCCGATTGGTCGATCGTGCGGGGGGATTCTCTGCTTGATGGGCTGGTGTCGGTCGAGTTCGTCTCGAAGGCCGCCACCGAGCGCGATTTGATGGCCTTGGCGGCGCAGACGGCGGACCAGGCCTACATGCGGTGGTCTCAGGCACACCTCTTGGTAAGTTGGCTTGGGTCTACTTTACTCATAAACTTGGAGTTTTTTCTGATCTTTCTCTCTTCGGACAGGCGATGCTCCATGGTCAGCACTTCCACAAGTGCTTGGAAAAGGAGATATTCATTGAGAGGCGGAATGCGGAGAAGTACCTCCGCGAACTGAACAAGGCCACGGATGAGCTGAAAGATGCCCGGGCCATGGTGGCCGTCCACGAGGCCCAGATAGAGTCGCTCTGCAAAATCCACAAGCAGGACCGAGAGGATCTTGAGGCGAAGATCGCGGCCGAGGCGCAAAAGGGGAAGAAGGCCCTGGAGGAGATGGAGTCAGCCTTGGGGGAGACCCTGATGGGGGTGCAGGACGAGGCGTACGAACAGGCCAAGTCCCATTTTAGGCAGATCTACCCCGAGCAGAATGTGGACCATCTCTGCTATGGATGGCAGGCGAACCTGCCGCTGACCCCTGGTGGTGACAAGATGGGGGGAGTCGAGGGCGACGAAGAGGTGCCATTCTCCCCTCAAGAATAGACTAGCTTTTGTTTCTTTTTTCCTTTTTTCATTTTTGATGTAATTGCCTTAAGCGGACTGGCCACCGCGGTTTTTGTATCAAACTTTTGAAAGAAATGAAATTTACTTTTTTGGGCCGATCCTTCCAGACTTGTGTTTTTTGTGATATTTGCTTTCATCTTTTGGTAGATGCACGGGACCCAGATCGCCGACCCCGTTTCTGCCGATACTCCTCTGACTCGAGCGGGGAAGGAGGCTTGGGAGGCAGTGTTGGCTGACCAACGAAAACAGGCTTGGGACTGAGCAGCTGTTAAGAATTATTTTCTGAACAGATCCAGAGAGCTTGGTCTGGAGGTGGTGCGCCTCAAGAAGGCCATAGCCGATCGGGACTGGTGGGTAATCGAGACGGACTGGTCCCTGTCGGATGCCTCGAGCGGGCGATCGGCTTCGGAGTCTTTCCTTCGCGAGGCCGTGGTCGAGAAAGAGCTGGAGGTTCGCAGGATGAAGCTGGTGTTAGGCTCGGGTCTGGTGGAAGAGGCCAGCAACTCGACCCCGGGGCGGTCTCTGACATTTCTGTTGGATGAGGCCCAGCCCAGTGATGCAGGAAGCTCGGTGGCTGGAGTATCTTCCTGGGCCGGTCCAATCGAGCGCGGGAAGATCCCCGAAGGAGGCGCCGAGTTTGAATTTCAGACCGAGTGCGAGTGAGTGTGAGTTGTTCTTTGTATTTGTACCGACGTTCATTGAGTTGTAAGCAATGGGTAATAATAATAGCATTCGTTTTCCCGAACCTTGATTACCTCGATTGCCGAGGGTGGCCAGTGTGACTGCTACGAAGGGTCGCCCCTGACGCGACTGTGTCATTAATGGCGATGTTTCGCATTCCCATGAGCATTTATGGCAACGTTTCGCCTTCCGTCGTTTCAAATTCCCAGACGCAATAAATGTGGGCCTCAGGGGGCTATATAATCCCCACTCCACTAGTTGATGATCAGGCAGTGAGTTGCTTGATTAGGGTGCCTGCAGAAGGCAGGAGCCCAGAGAACACAATTTTTCTGCATACTCCGGATCGGAGGCACACCGATCACCCTCGGACTATTCGGGGTACAGGCCGTTAGAGCCATGAGACCCCGGGTTGTTCGTTGGTGAGCGGTGGGCCGACCGATCAGTTCGGGGGTTTGGGTAGAGCCGAAGCGTGGTGGCTCTCCTGCCGTCCTCGAACAGTTCGGGGTTTCGGGTTTGTAAGAGCCCAAAACCCCGGGATGTTCGCAGGCGAGAGAAGTGTAATATCCCGGACGGATATTACCTGGTGTAAATTATTATTTTATTATTATTTTATTATTATTTTGTTTTAATTCCAAAATTAGAATTATTTTGGTGATTTTCACCCGGTCTGTTCATATACATTGTCTGTATCCAGATATCAGCCAGTATACATCCGTATTGTATCAAATTGATGTCGTGATCTTCCGAACTAATAATAGAATTTATTTTATTATTATTTTCGAGATTAAATTAATTTTATACGGATTATGCGAAGATTTTCGGTATACAGACATATATGCGCACCTACGTGTAGTATGTCGATTAGTACGTTATACAAATTGTGTGTTGTGTATTTTTGGACATCACTTGTTTGTTATGACTAAACCTATTAGATTGTTAGGGTTTAGAAGAGTTTAACCTAGGTTTTTGTATGCATAAGAAGGTTAAGGAAACTCTTCTAGAAACCTACACCTCACCCACACCCCACCTCCACCAATTCCCACCTCCCTTGGATGCAAACCGGCCCCAAATTAAGGGAGGGCCAAAATGCATTTTGTGAGTGCAATTTTGCACTTACCCCCTCCTATTCTCTCCTATAAATACCCCCTCCTTCTCCTCCTTCTCTCATTTTAGAAAGATCAAAAGAAAGAAAGAAAGAAAGGAAAAGAAAGAGAGAACTTCCTTCTAACTTGAGAGTTTTCTTGTAGGTTTAGTGGGAGCTTCTAAGAGCTTAGGAGAAGGGAAGAATAGCTAGCAAGTCCTTCCATCAAAGTAAAACAAGGTGGGGGTTTCTTCATGCTTTCTTTGTTTGATTGTTTGTTTGTTTGTTGTTTGTTGTTGACTTCTTCTTCTTACCTTCTTGTTTTGTTTTGTTTTTGAGTTGTTGTATGTGGTGATGAGTAAAGAGTAAATAAGTAGTAGTAATATCTACTAAAGCACATAAAGATTACATCTTTGTTATGGTAGTTTTTGTTTGTATGACATGGGACTAAAAACTTACATATTGCATAATGTTGGACATACAACCATTGTTGGTTGTAGGACTTAAACACATAGCATATGAACATTCTTTTACAACCATTGTGGGTTATAGGACTTGATTAAACATTGGACTAATAATAAAGGCATATGTTCTAATAAAAAGATCTTTTCCTTTTAATCACTAGTTGTAGCTAATTAAAAAGATCTTTTCTTTTATTTTAATCACTAGTTGTAGTTAATTAAAAAGATCTTTCTTTTCTTTTTAATCACTAGTTGTAGTTAATTAAAAAGATCTTTTTTTTTCTAATCACTAGTTGTAGCTAATTAAAAAGATCTTTTCTTTTATTTTAATCACTAGTTGTAGTTAATTAAAAAGATATTCCTTTTCTTTTAATCACTAGTTGTAGAAATAAAATCTTTCCTTTCATGTTTACTAGTTGTAAAGTAAAATAAGATAAAATGATCTTTCCTTTATCACTAGTAATCACAAAGATTAGTAAGTAACTAAGTAGTAGTAAGCTAAAATAATAAGTAGTAGTATGTAATAAAATGAAGTAGTAGTAGCATGTATGTTGATTAATAAGGTAGTAGTAATAGTAGTAAGTTGTATGTTGTGATTTTTATAAGAATGAAGTAGTAGTAATAGTAGTAAGTTGTATGTTGTGATTTTTTATGAGAATGAAGTAGTAGTAATAGTAGTAAGTTGTATGTTGTAGTAGTAGTAGTAGATAATTATGTTTTGATTAAAATAGGAGTAGTAGTAGTAGTAAAATGTTGTAGGATTGCTTCTAAAAATATTTAGAAGCCATTTTTATACTACTAATGTTGTAGGATTACTTCTAAAAATATTTAGAAGCAATATTCATGCTACTTATGTTGTAGGATCACTTCTAAAAATATTAGAAGCCATATTCATGCTTTACATGTTGTAGGATCACTTCTAAAAATATTTAGAAGCCATTTTTATACTACTAATGTTGTAGGATTACTTCTAAAAATATTTAGAAGCAATATTCATGCTACTTATGTTGTAGGATCACTTCTAAAAATATTAGAAGCCATATTCATGCTTTACATGTTGTAGGATCACTTCTAAAAATATTTAGAAGCCATTTTTATACTACTAATGTTGTAGGATTACTTCTAAAAATATTTAGAAGCAATATTCATGCTACTTATGTTGTAGGATCACTTCTAAAAATATTAGAAGCCATATTCATGCTTTACATGTTGTAGGATCACTTCTAAAAATATTTAGAAGCCATATTCATGCTTTACATGTTGTAGGATCACTTCTAAAAATATTTAGAAGCCACGTTTTCATGCTTAACTAGTTGTAGGATGCTTTCTAAAAATATCCTACCATGTTTTCATGCTTAGAACATTGTAGGATTGCTTCTATAATTATCTTATCATGTTTAGAATATTGTAGGATTGCTTCTATAATTATCCTATCATGTTTAGAACATTGTAGGATTGCTTCTATAATTATCCTATCATGTTTAGAACATTGTAGGATTGCTTCTATAATTATCTTATCATGTTTAGAACATTGTAGGATTGCTTCTATAATTATCTTATCATGTTTAGAACATTGTAGGATTGCTTCTATAATTATCCTATCGTGTTTAGAATGTTGTAGGACGATTTCTAAAAATATCCTACCACGCTTTATGGTTAGAATGTTGTAGGATTCATTCTAAAGAATACCTAGCATGTTTAATGATGCTTAGAATGTTGTAGGATTAATTCTAAAATTCCTACCATGTTTAGATTAGCCTATTTATGCTTAGAATGTTGTAGGATTTATTCTAAAATTTCCTATCATGTTTAGGGATGATATTCATGCTTAGGATGTTGTAGGATTTGTGTTAAAATTATCTACCATGCTTGAGTTGGTAGATGCTCATGTATAATGATGTTCATGCTTAGATGATGTCCTTGCGTAAGTAGTGTAGGTTCGGGCCTAAACATTATCCAAGATCGAGTTAGAAGATACTCATGTTTAACAAAGGCCATGCTTAGGTTAAGGTAGGAATTAATCTACCATGCTTAGAATATTGTAGGAGTATTATGGTTAGTGGTTATGTTATGTACCATAATTAAATTGTCGTAGGTGGACACTCACAATTGTGTGCCATGCTTGAACTCCTATAGGTTAAGTAATAAGGAGAAATCATGTGTAATCGTAGTAATAACTCCTTGTTATAGTTTATGTCAATAAGAAGCCATGCCGCTTCCGGGCTTCTCATTAATAGAATGCCTACCATAGTCTACTAATAGATCCTTCTGTTGCTTCTAAGTATAGAAGATCAAGTTTGTTAGTAAGCACGTTGGTTGCTTCTAGGTTTGATTACCTGTATGGTTGTTTTGTATGTAGTCGTCTCATACGTGGCTGACCCGGGCCGCATGTAACGATTGGTCTTATACGTAGCTTATTTGGCTCGTACGTAGGTATTGTAGGCTATGAGTAGATCCGATGAGGTCTTGCAAAGCCTAAGTTAAGGCGGGTAAATTGTTGCACTCTCTAGAAGAAGGACACGTGCAATGCTTTTTCATGTCGAGTTGGAAGCACGGTGCCGTGTCTCGCTTGTTTGGTTAGAAAAGGGACACATACGGTGCTTTTTCATGTCTAGTTGGAAGTACAGTGGCATGCATATATATATTCGCATTGTCGAGGTCTTGGATCGATAAGCCACGAACCGGATCCCGAAGGGTTCTGGTAAATCTAGGTTGGGCAGCCTAGTAGAGTTGTCTTGCAAAGTCTAAATTAAGGCCTAGCATATTGTGGTCATAATACTGTCCCCCCCGAGGAGTGTTCAGGGTTAGGGACATTATTAGGGTAGTGACTTATAAAGATCATTACTTAAAACCTTTGCCGGAAGAGAGGAGTCGGTTGTAGGGGGCACCTTACGACTCACTCGTCCCTGGAGGCAAACCAGGTGGTGTTATTGGGTTATACCTTCCTGTCAAAAGGGATACGTACGATGCCTTCTCACTAGTTGGGGACATGGGTTGCGTATCCTGATTGTTAATTCATGAATATGCCATGATAAGAACGAGAGGGTTCCTAGGGAATAGACCCTTCGACTCTGTTAGGTTCTATGCTTTCTCATGACCAGTTGAGGGCACGAAAGAAGGTTGCGAGTATCTTGTAGTTCGTGTTAGCTTTTGAGCGGGGTCCGGTGCGGCCGGGCAATAGTGGCAAACAAGGACACCACTATTGACTGCAGTAACGGGACTAGACCGTACCTGCAACTTCGCCAGTCATGTAGTATTATGTCAGGAACAGGTTGTGTACAATTAGAATTCATAACGCGGGTTCAAATCCCTATATGGAGAAATGGCTTGAGATGGGGCGCATGTAGTATGGGATGCATGTTGCTTCGGAGACTTGCTGACATTAGAATAGGAGCATCCTAGTTCTATTTAAATATCGCATTAGAGTCTAGTCCTAGCACTCACAATCACTTAAACTACACCAACACCATTGCTATATTTTGTATATTGTTTGGGAGATTCGTTGCTATATGATCATCCTTTAAGCGTCAGTGAATACTGACATCCCCACTTCCATAGGTACTGGATCGCCAAAGTACAAAGGCAAGGTTCAGGAGGACTCAAGGCAAGGAAAGCAAGGAGTCAGTGTTAAGTTTAGTTCCGCTGCAGTATACATATTGATTATCTGTTAGTTGAGAAGTACTCAAGTGAGAGTTACCAAGTGTTGTCCTTCATTCTTGTACTCTGATGTAATTTGTTGAAGGTTGTAATACTTGGGATTGTAAAGGTATTATTGTAACACTATTGTAATGTATTGCAGTTGTATGATATTCGGACTTGTAATACATTGGGTGTTGAAAATAAAAGTTTTAAATTCTCCTGTTTTTCTGTGCATTGTGACTAATTGAAGAAAAGATTCTGGCTCGTGTCTCGGTTTCCCAGTGTCGGAAATCGGGGCGCTACAAGAAGGGTCAGCTTTGACAGCTCGAAGGCTCGGAGTGTTTGGCTCTGGACGAAGAGAGCAGAGGGTCGATGGCCCCCCTGCCACCCTCGAACAGTTCGGGGTTTGGGCTTGTGAAAGCCGTAAACCCCGAGTTGTTCGCGGGTGATAGGGTGGTCAACAAATCGACTCGAAGCTCGGGGCGTCTGCCGAAGGCGGACGCTCTAAACCTTGATAAAAAAATTTGTCGACACATGGTAGTAGGTCGTAACCGAGCCCCCATGCGGGTGAGATACAATTGCAGGCGTAGCAGAGAGGTGCCGTCGAGAGTTAAGGTCGCGGTGCCTTGAAGAAGGTACCCGCCTTGCTCGTGGCCGACGCCGAGCTCCCGCAGTTGTTCTCAGGGAGAGACGGTGCGGGCGGGGCTGGCGGATGTCGCCTCGTCCATAGGTTGATGAGCTTGAAGAAGCCCAAACCGAGCGAGGCACTATTACCGAGCCCCCATACCGGTGAGAAAGACAGTTGTAGGCGTAGCAGGGGGTCGCCGCCGAGCATCAAGGTCACGGTGCCTTGGAGAAGGCACCCGCCCTGCTCGGAGTCGACGCCGAGCTCCCACACTTGTTCTCAGGGAGAGACGGTGCGGGCGTGGCTGGCGGATGTTGCCTCGTGCATAAGTTGATAAGCTTGAAGAAGCCCAAACCGAGCGAGGGACGGTTGCCGAGCCCCCATACTGGTGAGAAAGACAGTTGTAGGCGTAGCAGGGGGTCTCCGCCGAGCGTCAAGGTCGCGGTGCCTTGGAGAAGGCACCCGCCCTGCTCGGGGTCGACGCCGAGCTCCCACACTTGTTCTCAGGGAGAGACGGTGCGGGCGTGGCTGGCAGATGTCGCCTCGTGCATAGGTTGATGAGCTTGAAGAAGCCCAAACCGAGTGAGGGACGGTTGCCGAGCCCCCATACCGGTGAGAAAGACAGTTGTAGGCGTAGCAGGGGGTCGCCGCCGAGCGTCAAGGTTGCGGTGCCTTGGAGAAGGCACCCGCCCTGCTCGGGCCCGACACCGAGCTCACACACTTGTTCTCAGGAAGAGACGGTGCGGGCGTGGCTGGCGGATGTCGCCTCGTACATAGGTTGATGAGCTTGAAGAAGTCCAAACCGAGCGAGGGACAGAAGCCGAGCCCCCATACCGGTGAGAAAGACAGTTGTAGGCGTAACAGGGGGTCGCCGCCGAGCGTCAAGGTCGCGGTGCCTTGGAGAAGGCACCCGCCCTGCTCGGGCCCGACGCCGAGCTCCCACACTTGTTCTCAGGGAGAGACGGTGCGGGCGTGGCTGGCGGATGTCGCCTCGCACATAGGTTGATGAGCTTGAATAAACCCAAACCGAGCGAAGGACGGTTGCCGAGCCCCCATACCGGTGAGAAAGACAGTTGTAGGCGTAGCAGGGGGTCGCCGCCGAGCGTCGAGGTCGTGGTGCCTTGGAGAAGGCACCCGCCTTGCTCGGGGTCGATGCCGAGCTCCCACACTTGTTCTCAGGAAGAGACGGTGCGGGCGTGGCTGGCAGATGTCGCCTCGTACATAGGTTGATGAGCTTGAAGAAGCCCAAACCGAGCGAGGGACGGTTGCCGAGCCCCCATACCGGTGAGAAAGACAGTTGTAGGCGTAGCAGGGGGTCACCGCCGAGCGTCAAGGTCGCGGTGCCTTGGAGGAGGCACCCGCCCTGCTCGGGGCCGACGCCGAGCTCCCACACTTGTTCTCAGGGAGAGACGGTGCGGGCGTGGCTCGCGGATGTCGCCTCACACATAGGTTGATGAGCTTGAAGAAGCCTAAACCGAGCAAGGGACGGTTGCCGAGCCCCCATACTGGTGAGAAAGACAGTTGTAGGCGTAGTAGGGGGTCACCGCCGAGCGTCGAGGTCGCGGTGCCTTGGAGAAGGCACCCGCCTTGCTCGGGGTCGATGTCGAGCTCCCAATTCTCAGAAAAGCTTGTCAGGGAAGCTTTACAGGCTCGCGCTGTTATCCGAGCGCCGAGCCCCAAGCTTGCAAGGGAAGCTTTACAGGCTCGCGCTGTTATCCGAGTGCCGAGCCCCAAGCTTGTAAGGGAAGCTTTACAGGCTCGCGCTGTTATCTGAGCACTGAGCCCCAAGCTTGTAAGGGAAGCTTTACAGGCTCGCGCTGTTATCCGAGCGCTGAGCCCCAAGTTTGTAAGGGAAGCTTTACAGCCTCGCGCTGTTATCCGAGCACCAAGCCCTAAGCTTGTAAGAAAAGCTTTTCTGGCTCGCGCTGTTATCCGTGCGCCGAAACCCAAGCTTGTAAGGGAAGCTTTACAGGCTCGCGATGTTATCCGAGCACCGAGCCCCAAGCTTGTAAGGGAAGCTTTACAGGCTCGCGTTGTTATCCGTGCGCCGAAACCCAAGCTTGTCAGGGAAGCTTTACAGGCTCGCGATGTTATCTGTGCACCGAAACCCAAGCTTGTAAGGGAAGCTTTATAGGCCCGCGATGTTATCCGAGCACCGAGCCCCAAGCTTGTAAGGGAAGCTTTACGGGCTCGCGATGTCATCCGTGCACCGAGCCCCCAGCTTGTAAGGGAAGCTTTTCAGGCTCGCGCTGTTATCCGAGCACCGAGCCCTAAGCTTGTAAGAAAAGCTTTTCTGGCTCGTGCTGTTATCCGTGCGCCGAAACCCAAGCTTGTAAGGGAAGCTTTAAGGCTCGCGATGTTATCTGTGCGCCGAAACCCAAGCTTGTAAGGGAAGCTTTACAAGCCCGTGATGTTATCCGAGCACCGAGCCCCAAGCTTGTAAGGGAAGCTTTACGGGCTCGCGATTTCATCCGTGCACCGAGCCCCCAGCTTGTAAGGAAAGCTTTTCAGGCTCGCGCTGTTATCCGTGTAACGCCCCCCCAATACTCAGACAATTTTAATATTTTTAGAAGACAAATTAGATACTATGTAGTACAACTGCCCACCACAGGCTGCCTCTCAAAAGGTGGTTAACCAATTAGGTGACTCTTGATCATTGGCTAATTATATTTATACTCAAACTATTTTTGTATACTTCCCATGTGGGACTATATTTCTCAAATCCTTCTCAAATTTCCCTCAAATCCCGTGTACATAGTGTACACGTTATATAGTAGCAGTCGACTGCTAGGTATACCAGTCGACTATTCGCGGAAATACGGGGTATTACAATCTGAGCACCGAGCCCTAAGCTTGTAAGAAAAGCTTTTCTGGCTCGCGTTGTTATCCGTGTGCCGAAACCCAAGCTTGTAAGGGAAGCTTTACAGGCTTGCGCTGTTATCCGAGCACCGAGCCCTAAGCTTGTAAGGAAAGCTTTACAGGCTCGCGCTGTTATCCGAGCGCCGAGCCCCAAGCTTGTAAGGGAAGCTTTACAAGCTCGCGCTGTTATCCGAGCGCCGAGCCCCAAGCTTGTAAGGGAAGCTTTACAGCCTCGCGCTGTTATCCGAGTACCGAGCCCTAAGCTTGTAAGAAAAGCTTTTCTGGCTCGCGCTGTTATCCGTGCGCCGAAACCCAAGCTTGTAAGGGAAGCTTTACAGGCTCGCGATGTTATCCGTGCACCGAAACCCAAGCTTGTAAGGGAAGCTTTACAGGCTCGCGATGTTATCCGAGCACCGAGCCCCAAGCTTGTAAGGGAAGCTTTACAGGCTCGCGCTGTTATCCGTGCGCCGAAACCCATGCTTGTAAGGGAAGCTTTATAGGCCCGTGATGTTATCCGAGCACCGAGCCCCAAGCTTGTAAGGGAAGCTTTATAGGCTCGCGCTGTTATCCGAGCACCGAGCCCCAAGCTTGTAAGGGAAGCTTTACGGGCTCGCGATGTCATCCGTGCACCGAGCCCCCAGCTTGTAAGGGAAGCTTTACAGGCTCGCGCTGTTATCCGAGCACCGAGCCCCAAGCTTGTAAGGGAGGCTTTACGGGCTCGCGATGTCATCCGTGCACCGAGCCCCCAGCTTGTAAGGGAAGCTTTATAGGCTCGCGCTGTTATCCGAGCACCGAGCCCTAAGCTTGTAAGGGAAGCTTTACGGGCTCGCGATGTCATCCGTGCACCGAGCCCCCAGCTTGTAAGGGAAGCTTTTCAGGCTCGTGCTGTTATCCGAGCACTGGGCCCGAGATATGTTCTTTATTTGTAACAAAATAAGAAGCCATAGGCTTATTTTAAGAAAGCTGGCATATTTACAATATATTTGAACCTTACAAAAGATCAGGCACGACGTGCCGATTACAATCGCGATAATTTACGTGGAGGCTACTCTCCTCCTAAGAATTTGATTAGGTGTTCCGCGTTCCAGGGCCTCTTGATGGGCTTGCCTTCGGCACTGGTCAGGTGGTACGTGCCTGGGCGCACGACTTCGGATACTTTGTAGGCACCCTCCCAGTTTGGTGCCAACTTTCTCTTCTGGCCGGGATTGGATACCGCCAGCTTTCGGAGGACAAGATCCCCGAGTTTGATGTCAGCTGGGCGCACCCTCTTATTGTAGAACTTCTCAATTCTTTGCTGGTAGATGCTTCTTCTAATGGCGGACTTTTCCCTGATCTCGTCTATGAGGTCCAGGTCGGCTCACAACTGTTGGGAGTTGGCAGTTTCGTCGAAAGCCATGATTCGGGGTGAAGGGATCCCGATCTCCAATGGAATGACGGCCTCTGCGCCGTATGTCAGTTTGAAAGGGGATTCTCCCGTGGGGATTCTCTTTGTCGTTCGGTAGGCCCAGAGAATGCTCGGTAATTCGTCGACCCATAACCCCTTGGAAAAGTTATCGAGTCGTTTCTTGAGGCCGTCGAGGATTTGGCGGTTCGCATTCTCGGCCTGGCTGTTAGACTGGGGATGGCATACTGAAGAGAAGCGCTGCTGGATCCCGAGATCTTCGCAGAACTTGCAGAAATTCTTACCCGCGAATTGAGTCCCATTATCTGTGATGAGCACCTGCAGAATCCCGAACCGACAGACGATGTGTTTCCAGAAGAATTGCTGAGTCTGTCGCTCGGTGATCGTTGCTAATGGCTCGGCCTCGATCCACTTCGTGAAATAGTCGATCGCCACAATGAGAAACTTTCGCTGGCCTGTCGCTTTTGAAAATGGGCCTACCAAATCCATCCCCCACATTGCAAAGGGGGTCGGACTGGCTATGGACCGGAGGTTCGCCTGAGGAGCCCTCTTCACGGGGGAGAACCGTTGGTAGGGGCCACACTTCTTCACTAGGGCGAGGGCGTCTTGCAGCATAGTGGGCCAGTAGTACCCGTGATTTAGCGCCTTCCGTGCTAGTGAACGGCTTCCCATGTGACATCCGCCGATCCCCTCGTGCAGTTCCTTGAGGGCGTACTTGGCTTCGTCTAGGCTTAGACAGAGGAGGTATGGTCTGCCATCGGTTGTTGTATAGGACCTTTTGAAGAGGGTGGCATTGATGACCGCGAATCGTTCAGATCGGACCCTGATCCGCCTTGCTTCAGCTCGGTCTTCGGGGAGCTCTCCTTTGACTAGGAATTTTTGATAAGAGTGGTCCAGTCGTCGGGAGGAGCACTGTCTTCGACGCACAGAACCTCCGGGGAGTCTGTACTTGGCTTCAACAGGACTTCAATTAGGACCGTACGGTCGAGGCCTTCAAAGGATGAGGAAGCCAATTTTGACAGGGCATCGGCCTGGGCGTTCAGCTCCCGGGGGATCCTTAAGACAGCCGATTCGTCGAAGGACGATAATAGGCATTGGACTATGGTCCGGTACCTGACCATCCGATCGTCACGGGCCTCGTAGTCCCCGGTGATCTGGTTGACCACCAGCTGAGAGTCGCTAAAGGCCCTGATCTGTTTGGCACCGGCTTGATGAGCCAGGTTGAGCTCGGCGATCATCGCCTCGTACTCAGCCTCATTGTTAGAGGCCGGGAAGTTAAGGTGGAGACAATACTGGAGGAAGAAACCATCCGGGCCTCAAAGAATGATGTCCGCACCGCTCCCCGTTTCGCAAGAGGAGCTGTCGACGT
This sequence comes from Hemerocallis citrina, assembly GCA_017893485.1. NCBI lineage: Eukaryota > Viridiplantae > Streptophyta > Magnoliopsida > Asparagales > Asphodelaceae > Hemerocallis > Hemerocallis citrina. Next base: position 162,845,516 of record CM030365.1, read on the forward strand.
AAACCTCCCATGTCTGGTCGGCTTCTTTGCTCGTGGGTTGCTCGGAGATGGTGCATTCTGTAATGAATTCGGCGAGGGCCTGCCCTTTGATGGACGTTCTTGGTTGATAGCCGATGTCGTACTGGCTGAGTTCGATCAACGATTTGACTAGTCGACCGGAGCTCTTGGGTTTGTAGAGCACGGCCTTCAAGGGTTGATCCGTGAGTACCTGGATCGAATGCGCCTGGAAGTAAGGACGAAGCTTCCGCGCGACTATGACCAAGGCGTACGCTACTTTCTCCATCCTGGAATACCGGGTCTCGGCGTCGAGCAGGACCTTGCTCACATAGTAGAGGGACTTTTGAACCCCTTCCTCTTCTCGGACGAGGACGGCGCTGAGCACGTTCTCCGATGCAGAAAGGTAGAGCCAGAGTGGCTCCCCTGGTTCGGGCTTGCTGAGGAGAGGAGGGTTGGCGAGGTACTCTTTCAACTGTGCGAAGGCCTTTTACTGTTGAGTACCCCACTCGAACCTTCCAGTGCCTCATAGCGCCTTGAAGAATGGGAGGGACTTCTCTCCAGATTTGGAGAGGAAACGGCCGATGGCCGCCAGTCTCCTCGTTAGCCTCTGGACTTCTTTGACATTCCTGGGAGGGGCCATGTCTATTATGGCCTGAATTTTTTGGGGTTCGCCTCGATGCCGCGCTGGCTGACGATGAACCCTAAGAACTTCCCCGAGGAGACGCTGAAGGCGCACTTCGCCGGATTGAGCCTCATGTTGTGGGTTCGAAGGACCCCAAAGACTTCTTCCAGATCGGCGACGTGGTGCTGTCCTTATTGACTTTTGACGAGCATGTCGTCGACGTATACCTCCATGTTATGCCCGATTTGATCTTTAAAGACTCGGTTGACGAGCCTCTGGTAGGTGGCGCCGGTGTTCTTCAGCCCGAAGGGTATGACCCGGTAGCAATACAGCCCCTGGTCTGTGACGAAGGACGTCTTGCCGATGTCCGAAGGAAACATCCAGATTTGGTTATAGCCTGACAAGACATCCATGAAGGAGAGGAGCTCGTGACCCGAGGTAGCATCGATCAGGGCATCAATGCTGGGGAGAGGGAACGGATCCTTGGGGCATGCTTTGTTGAGGTCGATAAAATCTATGCAGATCCTCCAACTCCCGCTCGCCTTCTTCACTATGACGACATTCGCCAGCCACTCTGGGTAATTGACCTCTTGTACAAAATGTGCGGACAAGAGCTTGTCCACTTCTGCGTTTACTGCCTGTTGTCGCTCAGGAGCGAAGTTGTGCCGCTTTTGGACGACTGGCTTCGACCCGGGAATCACGCTGAGTTTGTGCATGATGAGATCTTCGGAGATACCGGGCATGTCAGAGGGCTTCCAGGCAAAGAGGTCGACATTGCGCCGAATGCAGGCGATTAGGGCGAACTTGAGGTCGGGGGCGAGGGAGCAACTTACTCGAAAGTGCTTCGATGCATCCCCTGTCTCGAACTAGACATCTTGCAGCTCGTTCGCTGGCTCTGGCTCTGGCTGGGTTCTTTCGGGCTCCAGCTCGACGGCATCGAGGGGAAACACCCCGCTTCCGATCGCCGTCATGTAGCACGAACGTGCTGCTTCCTGATTCCCTCGGACAACTCCGACGCCAGTGTTGGTAGGGAATTTTATTTTCTGGTGGTAGGCCGAAGGAACTGCCTGGAGGGAGCAGAGCCCCGGACGGCCGAGGATGGCGTTGTAGGCTGCCTTTACATTCACAACCATGAAATCCATGGACTCGGTCCTTCTGTTCGGCTTCGTGCCTGCCGTGACGTCCAAGGTGACGATCCCCTCTATAGTCACGGGGACGCCAGAGAATCCGTGTAGGGTATACCCGGCTGGCTTTAGTTTCTCACGAGAGAGCTTTAGGTTCTCGAATGCTTCGAGGAACAGAATGTTGACCGAGCTCCCGTTGTCCATGAGGATTCTCCGGGCATCGAAGTTCGCCATGCTGAGGTTGATGACGAGGGCATCACAGTGAGGGAGCCGGACCCCTTCCAGATCCTCTCCTGAGAAGGAGATGGGGAGTTGCTGGACCTGGGGGGAGAGAGGGCCCTGGACGGTGTTGACATCCCGGATGAAGGCCTTGCAGAAAGTGTTGGATTCCCCTCCCATGGGCCCTCCGTGGACGCAATGCAGGATTGCCTGACCCTCAGGCTCCTCGGGCTCCGGATCCCGCTCGGGACGCTGTCGGTGCCCTCGAGGAGGAGGGGAATTCCTCCTGTTTCTGTTGTCCCTCTGTTCCCGAATGCCTTCTCATTTGAACTCTCGGAGGTACCCTCGTTGGATGAGGGCCTCAATTTCGTCCTTCAGGGTGCGGCAGTGATCTGTGTCGTGCCCGTTGTCCCGGTGAAAACGGCAATAGAACCGCTGATCCCTCTTCTTACTGGTGTTGTTGGACGGTCGAGGGGGGTACTGGACGAGATCGCTGCCTTCAATCGCTAAGAGGATTGTCGACACGTTCTGCGTCAGCGGAGTGTACCTCTCAAAGCGGGGGATCGGCGGAACCTTCTTTGCGGAGCCCCCGTCTCTTGGAGCTTTTTTCACCGGCTCAACCTCGTCGGCCTTGCGCTTCCCCTTCCCGAGAACTTCCTTCTGGTCCTCTGGATTGAGGACCTCTTCGGCTCGAATATATTTTTCGACTCGGTTGAGGAGGTCAGGGAAGTCTATCGGGGCTTCTTTGCCAAGGAGGCCTTCAGCTGTCCATGTCGGACGTTATGGCGAAAGGCTGCCGAGGCAACTCTGGGGTCGAGGAATGAGACTGACCTCGCCTCGGCGGTGAACCTCCGGACAAACACTCGGAGGGGCTCCCCCTCCTTTTGCCGGAGTCCAAGTACTGATGCACTCGTTCTTTCGGCCTTTCGGCTGGTTACGAAGTGGGCGAGGAAGATGCCCTCTAGCTGGTCGAAAGAATAGATGGAGCCGGGGGTGAGCTTGGAGAACCATTCCCAAGCCGGACCCCGAAGTGTTGCGGGGAAGGCTCGGCACAGGAGGGGATCCGATGCGCTGTGAATCATCATGAGGGTTTTGAAGCCCTCCATGTGATTAGCAGGATCACCCTCGCCGTCATGTCTCGAACTGAGGCGGACGGAAATTGCAGGGTATCTCTGCCTGCAGGATGAGGGCGGAGAAAGGGGGACGAACCAGCCTGTACCCCTGAGCTGCTCTTGGGTCACCGTTACCAACGTGGTCGAGGCGCTCCTCCATTTCTTGGAGGCACTTCAAAATGTCGTCATCATACTCTGGGGGGATTGTTGAGGGGCGAGACACGCTAGCCTCGGCCTGTGACCGTGTGTGGGAATGACGGGCGTTCTCATTGACGGGGACCCCTCGGATGGCACCCAAGATTTCCCTTCGGAAGTCCTGGAACTTCTGGTGGGTAACCGAGGCTCCTTCGGCCCGGTTTGGTTGGGCAGAATGTTGCCGATCGACCTTCCTGAGCGCAGGCTCCCGCCCTTGGGACGGGGGTCTGGGATGGTTCGGAGCCGAGTTGGAAGCGGCTCCTCCCCTGCCACGGCTGGCCTGGCGGTTCGAGATTACCCCCCGTAGGTCGCCCTAGACTGGGCGGGAGGCATTTGGCTGTGGCCCGTGGCTGACCCCTTTGTTGTTTGGTCCTTGAGCATCGGCAGCGATGCCTTGCGGAGGCACGTCGTGTCGGCGTGCGGAGGTAATAGCTTTTGCGGCTTTGGGCGCCATGTGAGCTCGGGTCGACGGGAATGCCGACGAGGGCGGAGCTCGGGTCGGCGTCTACGAGGGTACCGTTGGAAGCGAGGCTCGGATTGGCGTCTACGATAGGTAGTTTCCTACAGACGGTGCCATCCTGATGCGGTTTGTTTTTGGGGAACGTGTGGATGCACCAGGCATGAGTTCTTACTCGATTTGTATTGAAGGAGGAGACACCTATGCAGACGACCCTTGGCTGGACGAACGGTACTGAGGTAGGCGGTATTAAGGTGGAGGCTGATGCTCGGCTCGGATCTTTGAGGCTCGGATCCAAGGGTCTCGTGTACCTGCAGACGGTCTCGGAACACCGGGGTTGGTCCCGATGGCAGACCCTCCGACGATCTAGTCAGTCACTAAGGGAGAGTAACAGTAACTAGGGTTTGAGTGGGTAAAAGTTGATTACTTGGAGAAGGAGTAGGGGTCTGGTATTTATAGAAGATGCCAACCGGGTCTGGACCCGGTTGCCCGTATGGCTGAAGCGGTGGAAAACCGGACGGTATAGGGCTGACGTGGCAGACGCCGGGGCGGTTTCCGGGCTGACGTGGCAGAGGTCCGGGCAGTTTTCCGGCGCTGACGTGGCAGATCCGAAGGATCAGAAGGAGCGCGCATCCTGAGGGGATCCTGTGGCCCAGGACGGACCACGTTATTCCTGACCCATATCAACAAGCTACATTCAATGGGTTTCACAAAAAAAAAGCAAAAAATAAATAAAAATAGTACCCCTCCAATGGGTTTTTCCTCTATATTACAAAGCCCAAACCACATTGTCCAAAAATTAACCTTACAAAACCCCAAAAAAAAAAACTAACAGAACTAATCAAATAGGGAGCAATGCATGAAGAAAATTATAACAAAATAAACAAGTACACCTAGAAATGGTCATTTGGGCTTCGATTATTTGCGAAAATAAGTGTACACTTGACACTACAGAAGCTAAACCTACATGCATCATAATCCGTGCAAAACCACCATTTTCAATGAGATTGAATGAAGAAAACGATATCTTGGGTTGTTCTTCGTGCCGCGAAGAGAAGGAGGCAACAGAGGGGCTGATTGTGCTCGGATATTGAGGGGAAACGAAAGAATTTGATAGAGAATGGTGGAAATTTTGAGGGTATTTTTAGAGTTTTGAGAAAAAGGATAGAGAAATAGAGACAGTAAAAAAAAGAGAAACGACAGAGTACTTTTGCAGAAAACCCCCATTTTAATGTTGCTATTCGGATTTTGTTCTTCCATTTTTGGCGATGTTGGCTGTCCTGCAGTCCAACTTTGTTAACTAAAAGATAGTAATAAAGGGATTGTTAAGTGTGGGGTTTATATGGACCAAAATGGAAATATGAGAATTGCATTTCCCTTTGTTTTGTTAACTTGTTTCCAAATATTTTTTTTTTGTGATATTTGTAATTCGTCTATTAAAAAGTCACTTAGAAGGGATGTACTATATATAATTATGAAAGACAAAAATCAAAGTATCCATCCACGTTTAACATGTATACAAAATGCATATATAACGTTTGGAAATATACATTCTGCTCATTCATTAGTTAACTTAACATCATTTGTTAAGTTAGAATTATTAAATTACTTTTTTATCATTACCCTTTCATAATTAAATCATTCTTTCTCCCCTTTCTTTGTTTCTAATTGCACAAACAAGAGGGGTAGCAGATCAAGCTCCATTGAATTTCAAATTCGAGCTGAATGAAAAACACTAATTAGATTTGCATCCAAAAACTCAAATTAAGACTTTGTTGTATCAAAACAAGAGAAGTCAGCATTTTTTTTCTGGAATCATAAATCATGAAATGCAATTATATATGCAAAGTGAGAAACACAAATTTAGCATGAAAGCAACAAACGGGCAAATGAAATGAAGTATCATCCATCGAAGGTCGGCCCCACCCTTGAGGTCTGTGAGGCGGCCGCCTCAGCCCCCCGAATAATTTGCAATTTTAGGGTCCCCAAATCTGTACTCCCCTTTCAAATATAGGCACGTATTTTGCGTGTAACGCATTTTTAAAAAAAATGTATCAGGACCCCATTTTGGGAGTTCGCCTTAGGCCCCCGGGAACTCAGGGCCGGCCCTGCATCCATCCATGGCAATCGACTCTCACTTCTCCCCAAAAAGACCCCCATTCAAACCCATCACCGTCATCTCCCTCCTCTCTCTTACCCTCCTTCTCATCCTCTTTCTCTTCCACTTCACCTCCCACCTCTTTTACAGTCCCAAGATCCAATCCCCACTTGCGACCTGACGCGTGGCAGGTGGCCCCACCAAAACCATCCACCACTCTACGACTCTACCTGCCCCTTTCCACCGCAACGCCTAAAACTGCCTCAGGAATGGTCGGGACAACATGGGTCCCATCACCTCCCTTGTGTGGGTCCCAGACCACCGCCCTGCCCTCCCCCGCGTTGACCCATTGCGGTTTCTTGAATTGATGAGGGGGAAGAAGGTAGGGTTTGTCAGAGATTCGCTGAACGAGAACTTCGTGGTCATGTTCCTGTGTACTATGAGGGCGGGGACGCTAATTTCTGAGGTTCGATGTGACGGTGTCGCACCACTGGGTTGTGCTCCTCGCCAAGTACACGTATGTAACAGGTTCTTGATTCTGCTGCCCATCTTGTTTGTGCAATCAGGATTAAGAAAGAGGAGAAAGAGTAATCTAATTATGAAGTGGTAAGGGTATAAACGTTGTTACCGCTGATTTCGGTGTGGGGGTAAATAGATGAATTTGTGAGTTCGAGAAACACCTGAACAGTTGACTCAAGCCTTCTTGCTCCTGGCGCAACCTGCAAGGAAGTGCGAAACACCGGGGTTGATTCCGGCGACGCACCCTCCGACGCTCTTGTCAGTAATCAGAAGAGATTAAGAAAGAGCTTAAGTGGTGAAATAGTGATTAACCTGGTCATGGTGGCAGAGGGGTAGTATTTATAGTTGCCATTGGAACGGTTAGGGGCCTGATTTCCTGCCTAACAGCCAGGAGGGAAATCCTCCTATTCTGTTTTGGGAAATTAGCCCTTGATTCCCGGTGGGAGCAAATCAGGCCTGTTGAATTGATTTAGTCAAATCAATGGCCTTGATTCTCCTCTTGGTGATCTGGGTTTGTATCGGGTCGGGACCCGTGCCCAGTTATGGTGGATCCGTTCGCGGGTGAGAAGGAGACCCAATACCCGTTTTGGATCCATCTGTATGTGAAATTACCTTTTTACCCCCGAGTATCAAGATTCATGCTCGATCTGGACGGTTCCGATTTAACCCCATTTTTAGCCATATCACGAGCCCCCCACTCCTAAAGGTTGAGTGTGATCAGCCTTTGAGGAGTATTTTAACTGTTTCGGTGGCTAGTGGAGTTGTATCGGAGTCCAAATGGAGGGTTTTGAGTCTCGAAGGGGGTAGTGAGGTAATTTTTGATGCTGCGTGCTGTTCTCTAGCCATTTCGTGTATTTGACGATCTTTTATCTATTTCTTCGAAGTATTTATTTAATCTTGCGATGTATTTGCTAATCGTTTGGGGGTCTTAACAGTACATTCTAGGTAATAATTGTTCGTTCAGGAGCTCAAAAATGTGCTCCCGAATTTTCAATTATTTTCCAAAATTTTTAGCAATTTTTTCGCAATTTTTAAATAAATAAAACGATTTAAATAAATAAAAAACGATTTAAATACCGATTAATGATGTGGCTCGGTCTGAGCCGTTGATCATGGACGAGCACGAATTTCGGAAAGATCTGACGGCTGTCATCGCTCGGGAGCTTTTTTCTCCGTTTACGAGCTCGGGATGGCACTTGCTCGGCTGCCGACCGAAGACAGGGGGTCTCGGCATGCCGAGCGACGTGGCACAATCTGAGCCGTCGGATGGCGGCGCGTTTCCCAAGAAAACGCTATCTTGTCTTTTAGCGCACGTGGCGCGATCTGGACCGTTCATCATTAGAAGCACGAATTTCTGAGAGATCCAACGGTCGTAGTAGCTCGGTGTCTTTTTTCTCCGTTTACGAGCTCGGAATGGCACTTGCTCGGCTGCCGACCGAAGACAGGGGGTCCCGGTAAATCCGAGCGACGTGGCGCAATCTGAGCTGTCGGATGACGACGCGCATCTCGAGACGGGCACATTTCTCAAGAAAACACTATCTTATCGTGTAGTGTCCTCGGCAAGATCTGGGCCGTCTGATCGAGATCAGGCGCGATTTTTGAGGAGAAAGTGAGTTTTCTCCGTTTGCGAGCTCGGAAAGGCACTTGCTCGGCTGTTGACCGAAGACAGGGGTCCCGGTAAATCCGAGCGACGTGGCGCAATCCTAGCTGTCGGATGACGACGCGCATCTCAAGACGGGCACATTTCTCAAGAAAACACTATCTTGTCGTTTAGTGTCCTCGGCGAGATCTGGGCCGTCTGATCGAGATCAGGCGCGATCTTTGAGGAGAAAGTGAGTTTTCTCCGTTTGCGAGCTCGGAAAGGCACTTGCTCGGTCGCCGACCGGTGAGAGGGGGTCCCGGCCAATCCGACCGATGTGGCGCGAACTGTCTCTAGATGATTCTGTTTCCAAGGACATTAATGGTGCCCCGGGGTTTGTGCGGCGTTCACCCTTCCCCAGGTCATTAAGGATAACTCCTTCAATTAATGCGTGGCGTTCCATCTTCCGAGGGTCATAATGGCTGGTTCTTGGAGGTTAGGCTATAAGTACTCCATCCCCCATGTCATTTTCAGTCGCAGCAAAGTAGAGTTTTCAACCTCGGAGGCATAGGCCTTGGGTAACTTATCTCTCGAGGTCCGAAGGGGTGGTTGCTCTTTTGCCTTCTTCTTCTCTCGTTCCTGACGGCCCCAAAGTGGATGTTAGGAGCGGGGGGGGTGGGGGAACGAGGCAGTAGCGGTGACGACCGAAGTCCGGATTCGAGGGATGAGTTACTTCGGAAGGACAGGTGGCCGCTCTGTTGTCTTGTTCTTTTCCCGTTCCTCACTGCTCCAAAGAGGATGTCGGGAGCGGGAGAGAATAAGACAGTAGAGGTGACGGCAACAGTCCGGACCCGAGGGGCGAGTCACTTCAAAAGGACGGGTGGTCGTTCTTCCACCAAGATCTTCTGCCTACTCTGTTTGCTCCGTAGCGGGTGTCAAAGTCGGCAGAGATCAGGGTGGGAGAGGTGATGATCCATGTCCGAATCCGAGGGGTGAGCTTGTTTGGAAGGACGATCGGTGAGATTGATGGGGAAGGAGTAAAGGGCGTTCCGATCTTGTTGTTTGCAACTGTGAAGGCTCTGTCGCAAGAGTCCTCTGCCGGGCCGAGCCTTCCAGTTGCAATCAACTAGCTCGGGATGGTGCGCTTCTCCCGATCTCTGAGCGTTGATCTGCTTTCAACTGGGCCTCGCGGGTCGGCGAAATGCCGACCGGGACGTGGGGCCCGGGGGGCCCGCCGAGGGCGGTGCCTTAAAACTTTGAATCAAAACTTTTTCTGGCTTCTCTAGACATAGGTGGGGCGTCCGAAGGCTCGATCGTCCGAGCGACGTGGCGTAACCTGAGCCGTTGGATGATGGCGCGCATCTCCAGACGGGCACATTTCTTAAGAAAACACTACCTTGTCGTCTAGTGTTCTCGGCGAGATCTGGGCCGTCTGATCGAGATCAGGCGCGAAAGTTGAGGAGAAAGTGAGTTTTCTCCGTTTGCAAGCTCGGGAGGGCACTTGCTCGGATACCGACCGGACTCTGTCACAGGGTTGTTCGGATTGCGTGTAGTTCGGATTCAGATCCCCTGGCGCCGAGCTAGTTTATTTGGCGAAGAAGACAGTTGTATTGGGCCTTCGCGACGTTTCGAGAACAGCCCAAAAGTCGCATTCTTTCGTTTGGAAGTCCAAGGGACGTTCATTTTTACTATAAATCTTCACCCCCCCTTAGACCAAGTCTCACTTTTCACTTTTACTCTCTCTCTTCAGTTTTTACTTTGCCTTCGAAGTTTTCTGCTCTCTGGTGGCGTTGCTAGCTGTCGCGGTAGCGTGCCTTGTCTCCGGCGAACTTTCCGACCGTACCTATCACTTCAAGGTCAGTCTCTCTCCCTTCTCTTTTAGAAAAAATGGTTAAGATCACGGATGAGACCCCCGCCTCGGAGCAAGCCGTTGGCCGAGGGGATAAAGGGAAGGAGGTAGTGGAGCCGAGCGATCAGAATGTCGTCCGTCCGGACAGAGAGGGCGAAGTGGCCGAGCTGCCTAAAGAGATTGCGGTGGTGTCCCGGGAGGGGAAGGCCGTGGTCACGATCGTAGAAACGCCGAAGACGGTAGGAGCGTTCGGTCGGCAGCCCATTGTTCTGTCGAGCGTGGGAGGTGTACGGGACTATGCCGAGGACGTCTTGGAGAAAGTGACCCAAGGTACGGCCCCGTTGGTGGAGGAGAATGAGCCGAGGGAGTTGTCCGAGGTGGATCATACCATCTCGACTCTTACGGAGGCCGACCTTCACTTGATCCGAGAGGGTTTCCAGATCCCTGCCGACTACGGTCTACTTCTACCTGGGCCAGGTTTCCGAGCGAACACGAAGTCTTCCTCGGATATGTGTGTCTTTCCCGTCGACTCCTTGATTGCCGGGCTCCGCTTTCCTCTCCACCCGTTCGTGGTCGAGGTCTTGACGTGGTACGGCTTGAGCCCCACCCAGCTGATGCCGAACACATGGAGGCACGTCATGGCATTCGTCCTCCGATGCCAAGAGGTCGGCGCTCAGCCGAGTATGTTCCTCTTTCGGAGTCTCTACCGACCCTGCCAGCCAAGGCGAGACGAACAAAGGTTCTACCTTTCGCCCCGGACGGGTGTGAAGCTGATCGAGAATCCAGACTCGATCAAACATTGGAAGGAGAAGTATTTCCTCATCCGGGCCCCTGCACCGTGGTTGATACCGACGGTTTGGGCAAAGGATGGTCTGCCCAAGCGGACCAGGAAGGATGCGGCGCTGAGTGATGAGGAGGCAGAGGTCCAGAAGAAGCTCCTCGCCCTGCCAGCGCTAAGCTGGAAAGAAATCACTGAGGAGGACCTGTTCCGAGGGGGTCTCAGTCCGATTGACCCTAGTATGCTTCTGGTATTTGTATTTTCTGCTTAAAGTTCATGAATTTTTTTTTAAAGTTTTTTCATTCGGCTTGTGCAGAGACGATGAAGCTGGACTACAAGGCTCTGGTGGCGAAGGGCCGTTCGGAGCAGGAGGCGAAGAAGAAGAGGCCTGCGGCGGGGCCTCAGGACAGCCGAGCTTCGAAGAAGCCTTCGGTCGTGAAGGCTGCCGACCAGCCGAAGGTCATGGTCCTCGATCAGGGGGAGGTCATGGTCCTCGACCCTCCTGCCTCGGATGCGCCGACATCGACCCCGAAGGGGGACGCTCCCGGTTCGTCGAGCGGTGCGTTCGGCGTGACAGAGGTGTTGTCCCTCCAAGTTCCGCCGTTCACTGCCGAGGCGGAGAAGATCTTGACCGAGCGTCATAAGCAGATCTTCGTCCCCGATTGGCAGGTGATGAAGGTCGACGGCTTCTTGGGCGACGGCAACATCTGCATGGAGGCGGTGAAGCACTTGCCGACCCCAAAAGACCGAGCGACCCTGAAGGCCGGGCAAGCAGGGGACGCTGTGATGCAGATTGCTCGGAATACTATGTCGGTAAGTTGGCCGGGCTCTCCCTCATTGGAATTTCTTTCCTAGAGTTTTTTTTCTCTAAGTCTTTGGGTTCGGATTTTAATCTGCTGTTCTTTTCCAGACCCTCTGCCACTTCAACTTCCTGGTCGAGGAGTTTGCGAACAAGGAGCAGGAGAAGGAACGGGAGAGGGCGGAGCGCGTCAAGGCCACGCAGCGGCTTGATGCCGAGCAGCTCCTCTCGACGAAGAGGGCTGCCGAGGTGAAGGGGCTGGAGCAGCAGCTGGCCAACGCCATTCAGCTGTCGAAGGATGCGGCGGCCAAACTTGAGGCCTCGAAGAAGGAGGCTGCCGAGCTGAAGGAGGCACTGGCCAACGCTCGGTCGGAGGTGGAGAAGGCTCGGAAGAGGGCTGAGAAGATCATGGCCAAGCACCAGAAGAAGGTGAAGAAGGTGAGGAAGGCCGTGCAGGAGGAGGCCGCGCAGCACATGCTCCAGAACATGGAGGATGCCTACGGTCGAGCCCTGCTCCATGTAGCTGCCAAGAATCCGGGCTTCGACACCTCCTCCTTCCACTTTTACGACCCCGTGGAAGGGGAGGAGGGTGTCCCCGAAGGATTGCTCGGCCCTGCGGGAGAGACGGAAGTCGTCGAAGGCCCCGGGGAGACCGAAGCCGAGGGCGAGGAGGAGGACGACTCCGAAGAGGAGAGCGGGAGTGAGGACGAGGACGAGGGCGAAGGCGAGAACAAGGCTGAGGGGTCAACGGACCCGAACGACAAAAAGGTCGACCCCTGACTTGTTAGCCTCTTTTAGTCTTTCGTAGTTTTGCTCTTCTTTCTGTAAGCCTAACTGCGGACTGGCCACCGCTTTTTGTAAAACTTTCTCCTCGGTTTTGAATGAAAATATTTTGTTTGGCTAAAATTTGTCCAAGTGTTGAGTCTCGGTTTTTGAATGTGATTGTGTTGTAAATGTTTCCGAGCGTGGGCCCATCGGATTTATCTCCGCTTTTCAGGTTAAGTTTGGCCCGATCACGGAGGTTTCGTACCTCCGCAAAGAGCTGGCCAAAACGAAGCGTGAGCTCTCGGCCGGCCGACAGAGGCGGTTTCTCCTGCTCGGCAAGCTGGAGGAGACGAAGGCAGCTGTGCGGAGGTATTGTCGCGAGCTGTGGCAACTGTGGAAGTACCCCCAAGTTCCTTGTCCCGAAGGGGAAGTCGAGCGGCTTCGTAGGGAGCTCACTGCCGCCGAGCAGAAGAATGATGACCTTTTGGCCGAGGTCCAACACTTGGAATTATCGGAGAAAGAACGCTCGGCAGCGGAAGAGAAGCTGACTTCCGAGCTGGAGAAGGCGTCGGCCGAGCACAAGAAGCTACTGGCCGAAGTCGACAAGCTCAGAAGGATCACGATAGACAGGGGGATCGAGGTCACCCACTTCCGACGGCTCGCGACTGACGGTGCCAATGCCTCTGGCTCGTCGAGGCCTTCTCGTCCGAGGAGATCGGCGAAGGACGACGCCCTGAGAGATGGAATCATTGAACTGGAGGAAGAGATTGCGTCGCTCAAGCCCGTGCCGGAGAGGGCTAATGTCCGCAGTACGTCGTGCACCCGCGAAGAGAGCGAGAGGGGGATTTCTTTTTACGAACTCGCTACACGTTCGCCTGCGGCTAGGCGGAGCCCTGCCGATGCTCAGAGTAGCACAGCCGTCTCGTCGAGCGGTGCCTCGGCCGGCGCCACAATTATGATCGGCAGTGAAGGGGGTTCACGCTTCATTGGTTTAGGGTCGAGTTCGGAGGGCAGGCCTCGTCGTCCTCGCATTTCCCTGGACCGAAGCATTCCCCTTCCGAAGAGGGCCTGATCATGTCCTTTTATGTTCCTTCGAATTTGTTTTAAAACTTTGTAGTAGAGTCGGTCTTGGTGTATGTGGAGACAATGTATATGAGTTTGTAAGTTTGTTTGGATAATTTTCCAAGTTTTGTGCCTCGGAAGTGTATTTAAAACTTGCAGTTCGTTCTCCTTTCTTTTCAGCTCGAGGCGGCCGACTCTTATGCAGATTTCCACGGTTCGGATGACGAATCTGAATCCGAGGCCACTTCTGGGACGGTGGCTCTGAGTCCCCAGAGCATCGAGCTGGAGTTATGCCGAGCTAAGAGCGAGCGGGCCCATCTTTCGTCCGTCCTCGACCTACGGGAAGCCGAGATCCAACGTCTGGAGAATAGGATCGTCGAGTTGAGCCCTGCAGGAGGGGACGAAGATTCGCAAACCGCTTTCAGCAATGCTCTTCGGGTCAAATGCATTCGGCATAACCAGTCGAAGATCATAGCCGAGCGGGACGATTTGCTCTCGGAGATTCGGCACTTGCAGACTGTGGCAGCGAGGCTCCGAAAAGAAGCGGGGGAGCCATCAGCCGAGGAGGACGGACAGTCGACTGAGCGGTCTAGCGAAGATATTTCCATATGAGGCCCAAGTGTAGTGGGTCGGCGTCGTGCATTTTGTTTGCAAACACTTTGTAACCATGGAACAGGTGTGCTTTGTATTACAGCCTGGTTGTTGAATAAAACATCTTTCATTCCTTTGCATATTTGTATTGCTTATAACTGTGTTGGTCGTGCCGAGGTCCTTGAACCGAGCGTGGTAGTTCTGTCGGCGAGAGTGTTGAGCCGAACGGGTTCCTATGAGTACGGTATTTTGTCGTTTAGTGACTCTGACAAGGTACGGCATGAGTTCCTAGGTGGCTCTGTCCCCATGAAAGTGCTATATTGTCGTTTAGCGCAGGTGGCAAGATCTGAGCTGTTGATTGTAAGCACGAATCTCGAGGCGGCTCAGTTTCCAAGAAAACGCTATCTTGTCGTTTAGCATCGGTGGCACGATCTGAGCCGTCTGATCGAGATCATGCACGAAAGTTGAGGAGAAAGTGAGTTTTCTCCGTTAGCGAGCTCGGAATGGCACTTGCTCGGCTGCCGACCGAAGACAGGGAATCTCGGCATGCCGAGGGATGTGGCGCAACCTGAGCCATCGGATGACGACGCGCATCTCAAGACGGGCACATTTCTCAAGAAAACACTATCTTGTCGTTTAGTGTCCTCGGTAAGATCTGGGCCGTCTGATCGAGATCAGGCACGAATTTTGAGGAGAAAGTGAATTTTTCCGTTTGCAGGGTCGGAATGGCACTTGCTCGGTAGCCGACCGAAGGCATAAGCCTTCGTGCTTCGGCCGCTAGGCAGGGTTGATAGGATTATGTGGCCGAACATAACTTCGGTATCCCCTTACTGGCGAAGCGGAGTTTGGGTCCACTCCCGGTCTGTCGCGAAGCAGGCTTGGAGGGACTGGGAGCCAAGTGTTGGACCCCGGGACCATCGTTGTAGTCCAACGATTGTGGGAGCAATTCCGAACGGCGATCTACCCCTGGCTCGCCCGGAGGCGAGCCGAGGAGGTAGAGTCGAGCCGAGCGTTGGACTCCGAACCATCGGTAAAGTTCAACGGTTGTGGGAGCAATTCCGAACGGCGATCTACCCCTGGCTCGCCCGGAAGCGAGCCGAAGAGGTAGAGTCGAGCCGAGTGTTGGACTCCGAACCATCGGTAAAGTTCAACGGTTGTGGGAGCAATTCCGAATGGCGATCTACCCCTGGCTCGCCCGGAAGCGAGCCGAGGAGGTAGAGTCGAGCCGAGTGTTGGACTCCAAACCATTGGTAAAGTTCAACGGTTGTGGGAGCAATTCCGAATGGCGATCTACCCCCGGCTCGCCCGGAAGCGAGCCGAGGAGGTAGAGTCGAGCCGAGTGTTGGACTCCAAACCATCGGTAAAGTTCAACGGTTGTGGGAGCAATTCCGAACGGCGATCTACCCCTGGCTCACCCGGAAGCGAGCCGAGGAGGTAGAGTCGAGCCGAGTGTTGGACTCCGAACCATCGGTAAAGTTCAACAGTTGTGGGAGCAGTTCTGAACGACGGTCTACCCCTGGTTCGTCCGGGGACGAGCCGAGGAGGTGAGGTCGAGCCGAACGTGGACTCCGAACCATTGGTTGAAATCACAATTTAAAAAGCAGGGGGGAGAGAAACATACGAATTCAAAAACATGGAAGAGCATTCTTTATTAATAATCGACGGCGAACCGTTTTACATAGTACAATTCATGAAAATAGGTTACAACTTGGAGGAGAGGAATGGTTCGACACCTCTGGTTACTCAGGGAGGCGCCGGGGCGCTCTCCTGGTATTTCAGAAGGTGGTCGGCATTCCAGGTCCTCGGAATTTCTCTGCCCTCCAGGTCTTCAAGACGATATGTTCCGGGCCGAACTACACTCGTGATCCTGTACGGCCCTTCCCAGTTCGGAGCTAGCTTGCCCTTCTGACTGGGGAAGGATATGGCTAGCTTTCTCAAGACCAAATCTCCTTTCTCAAGGTTGGCGAGTCGGACCCTTTTGTTGTATGCTAGTTCAACCCTTCTTCGGTAAGTCTGCTGCCGAATTGATGCTCTTTCCCTTAGCTCATCTATCACATCTAAGTTTGCCCTGAGATTCCTGGCGTTCTGTTCTTCGTCAAAAGCTGTGAGCCGGGGGGAAGGTATTCCGACCTCGAGAGGTATCACGGCCTCGGACCCATAGGTGAGATTGAATGGGGATTCGCCCGTGGGGGTCCGCTTGCTCGTGCGGTAGTTCCATAGGACATTGGGGAGTTGGTCGACCCATAAGCCCTTGGAACTTTTGTCCAACCTTTTCTTGATGCCAGCGAGGATCTGCCGATTAGCATTTTCTGCTTGTCCGTTCGACTGAGGGTGGGAGACGGACGAGAAGCGTTGCTGGATGGCAAGGTCGTCGCACAGAGCTCGGAAAGCTGCGCCTGGAAACTGCGTCCCGTTGTCCGTCACGAGGATACGGGGGACGCCGAACCTACAGATGATGTTCTTCCAGAAGAACTGTACCACCTTGTTCTCGGTTATAGTGGCGAGGGGCTCGGCCTCGACCCATTTCGAGAAGTAGTCGATGGCCACGACCAGGAATTTGAACTGACCCGGAGCCGGAGGGAAAGGCCCTAGTAAGTCCATTCCCCACATGGCGAAGGGGATAGGACTTGATAGGGAGGCGAGGTTAGCTTGAGGGAGGCGGCAGATGCTGGAGTGTCTCTGACAAGAGCTACATTGCCGAACGTGTCGCTCGGCATCTTGAAGGAGAGTCGGCCAGAAGTATCCATAATTCAAAACTTTTCGGGCCAAGGACCTGGAACCTGAATGTGCCCCGCCGATGCCTTCGTGGAGCTCTTGTAGGGCATATTCGGCCTGCTCTGGAGAGAGGCACCTTAGATATGGCCGACCGTCTACTTGAGAAAAGGAGCGCTTGTATAAAATACCCTCGATCAAGACGTAGCGCTCGGCCCGAGTTCTGACTCGGCGTGCTTCCTTGGGATCCGAGGGCAGAACCCCATCCCTTAAGAATTCCATCAGTGGCTTCATCCAATTGTCCTGCAGCATGACCGGCAGCGACTCCGCCGAGGCAGGTGTCTCGTCTTCTATGCTCGGTTTAGAGAGGACCTCGATCAGCACGGTTTGTTCAAGACCTTGCAGGGAAGACGAGGCCAATTTGGAGAGGGCATCGGCCTGTGAGTTTTCTTCACGGGGGACCCACTGGATGAGCGCCTCTTCGAACCGGCTCATAAGGGTCCGGACCTTAGCGAGGTACTTTGCCATCCGCTCGTCTCGGGCCTCATACTCGCCCAAGACTTGATTCACGACGAGTTGGGAATCGCTGTGGATTCGGAGGCGCTGCGCGCCAGCACTTCGTGCAAGTCCGAGACCGGCGATGAGTGCCTCGTATTCTGCCTCATTGTTCGAGGCTTTGAAGTTCATGCGGATCGCATACTAGAGGACGAAATCGTCAGGGCCGTTCAAGATGATGCCGGCACCGCTTCCTTCACTACAGGAGGATCCGTCCACGAAGACTGTCCAAATGGGGGGTCCATTCGGGACGTGGCCGACCTCAGGGATAGTGGATTCTACGATGAAGTTAGCGAGGGCCTGTGCCTTAATTGCAGTCCGAGGCTGGTAAGAGATGTCATGCTGACTCAGTTCTATGGACCACTTCATCAGCCGGCCCGAGGTCTCTGGCTTGTGGAGTATTTGTTTTAGGGGTTGGTCGGTGAGGACAACGACCGAGTGGGATTGAAAGTACGGCCGAAGCTTCCTGCCATGACCAGGGCATAGGCTATCTTCTCGATCCTCAGATAGCGGAGCTCGGCGTCCCGGAGCACCTTGCTCACGTAGTAGATAGGTCTTTGGGCCCGGTCCTCCTCTCTCACCAAGACAGCACTCAAGGTCTGCTCGGAAGCAGCCAAGTAGATGGAGAGAGTCTCGCCCGGGACCGGTTTGCTGAGCAGAGGGGGGTTCACCAAGTAGGCCTTCAACTGGTCGAACGATTCCTGTTGTGGTTGGCCCCATTCAAAACCCTTAGCCCCCCTGAGTGCTTTGAAGAAGGGGAGGCACTTTTCCCCCGACTTCGAGAGGAACCGACCGATAGCAGCGAGCCGACCAGTGAGCTTCTGCACCTCCTTGATGTTCCGAGGCGGGGCCATGTCTAGTATGGCCTTAATCTTCTCGGGATTAGCTTCGATTCCTCATTGGCTTACCATGAAGCCGAGGAACTTTCCCGAAGAGACCCCGAACGCACACTTGTTCGGGTTCAGTCGCATGCTGTGCCTTCTCAACACGCCGAAGGCCTCCTGGAGGTCGGCCACGTGATCAGTGCCTCGGACACTTTTGACGAGCATGTCGTCAACGTACACCTCCATGTTCCGGCCTATCTGGCTCTGGAAGACCTTGTTGACGAGGCGCTGGTAGGTGGCGCCTGCGTTCTTCAAGCCGAACGGCATGACCCGGTAGCAGTAGAGGCCTTGGTCGGTGACGAAGGAGGTCTTCGGAATGTCCGGAGGGAACATTCGGATTTGATTGTACCCCGAGAAGGCGTCCATGAAGCTGAGGAGCTCATGGCCCGAGGTGGCGTCAATAAGGGTGTCGATGTTCGGGAGAGGGAATGGGTCCTTCGGACACGCCTTGTTCAGGTCGGTGAAGTCAATGCATATCCTCCACGAGCCATTAGACTTCTTGACCATTACAACATTCGACAGCCACTCAGGGTAATTTACCTCTTGTATGAACTTGGCCTTCAGCAGTTTATTCACCTCTTCCTTGATGGCCTGCTGTCACTCGGGAGCGAACTTCCGCCTCTTCTGCTGAACCGGTTTGCACCCCGGCTCGACGCTTAGGCGATGGACGAGCAGTTCCTCGGAGATGCCGGGCATGTCCGCGACCGACCATGCAAACAAGTCTCGGTTATCCCGGATGCATTCAATCAGATCCGAGCACAGTGCGGTCGGTAAGGACTTGCTGATGAGGAACTTCCGGCTCGGATCCTCGTCCGAGAAGAGCACTTCTTCTAACTCGTCCGTCGGCTCGGACGTTGGGCGAGCTTTCGGCTCGGGGATTTCTAGTGTCTCGAGCGAGAGCACTGGTCCCCCGGTGGAAGTCATGTAGCACTCCGGGCTGTTTCCTGGCTTCCCCTGACCTCCCCTTGTAGCGCCCCGATTTCCGACACTGGGAAACCGTGACACGAGCCAAGACCTTTTCTTCAATTAGTCACAATACACAGAAAAACAGGAGAATTTAAAACTTTTTATTCAATACACAATGTGTTACAAGTGTGAATATTGTACAACTGTAATATCTTACAATAGAGTTACAATATTACCTTTACATTTCTAAATATTACAACCTTCAACGTCTTACATCAGAGTACCTCTCAACTAACAGATAATCAATACATATACTGCAGCGGAACTAAACATAACACTGACTCCTTGCTTTCCTCGCCTTGAGTCCTTCTGAATCTCGCCCTTGTACTTCGGCGATCCAGTACCTATGGAAGTGGGGACGTCAGTATTCACTGACGCTTAAAGGCTGATCATATAGCAGCGAATCTCCCAAACAATATACAAAATA
This sequence comes from Hemerocallis citrina, assembly GCA_017893485.1. Lineage (NCBI taxonomy): Eukaryota > Viridiplantae > Streptophyta > Magnoliopsida > Asparagales > Asphodelaceae > Hemerocallis > Hemerocallis citrina. Next base: position 162,864,826 of record CM030365.1, read on the forward strand.
CAGCAATGGTGTTAGTGTAGTTTAAGTGTTCGTGAGTGCTATGGCTAGACTCTAATGCAATATTTAAATAGAACTAGGATGCTCCTATTTTAATGTCAGCAAGTCTCCGAAGCAACATGCATCCCATACTACATGCGCCCCATCTCAAGCCGTTTCTCCATATAGGGATTTGAACCCGCGTTATGAATTCTAATTGTACGCAACCTGTTCCTGACATAATACTACATGACTGGCGAAGTTGCAGGTATGGTCTATTCTCGTTACTGCAGTCAATAGTGGTGTCCTTGTTTGCCACTATTGCCCGGCCGCACCGGACCCCGCTCAAAAGCTAACACGAACTACAAGATACTCGCAATCTTCTTTCGTGCCCTCAACTGGTCATGAGAAAGCATAGAACCTAACAGAGTCGAAGGGTCTATTCCCTAGGAACCCTCTCGTTCTTATCATGGCATATTCATGAATTAACAATCAGGATACGCAACCCATGTTCCCAACTAGTGAGAAGGCATCGTACGTATCCCTTTTGACAGGAAGGTATAACCCAATAACACCACCTGGTCTGCCTCTAGGGACGAGTGAGTCGTAAGGTGCCCCCTACAACCGACTCCTCTCTTCCGGCAAAGGGTTTAAGTAATGATCTTTATAAGTCACTACCCCAATAATGTCCCTAACCCTGCACACTCCTCAGGGGGACAGTATTATAACCACAATATGCTAGGCCTTAATTTAGACTTTGCAAGACAACTCTACTAGGCTGCTCAACCTAGATTTACCAGAACCCTTCGGGATCCGGTTCGTGGCTTATCGATCCAAGACCTCGACAATGCGAATCTATATGCATGCCACTATACTTCCAACCAGACATGAAAAGCCCCGTATGTGTCTCTTTTCTAACCAAACAAGCAAGACACGGCACCGTGCTTTCCAACTCGACATGAAAAAGCACTGTACGTGTCCTTCTTCTAACCAAACAAGCGAGACACGGCACCGTGCTTCCAACTCGACATGAAAAAGCACTGTACGTGTCCTTCTTCTAACCAAACAAGCGAGACACGGCACTGTGCTTCCAACTCGGCATGAAAAGCACCATACGCATCCCTCTTCTAAAGAGTGCCACAATTAACCCCGTCTTAACCCAGACTTCTCAAGATCTCATCGGATCTACTCACAGCCTACAATACCTACATACGAGCCAATTAAGCTACGTATGAGGTGACTTCATACAAAAACAACCATACAGGTAATCAAACCTAGAAGCAACCAAACGTGCTTACGAGTAACTTGATCTTCTATTATTAGAAGCAACAGAAGAATCTACTAACAGCCTGAAACAGACATTCTACCAATGCGAAGCCCAAAACGACCTAACAACTTTTATATATGAAGCCATAATATACCATTCAAGTATGCATGGCTCTTGAATCTAGAACGACTAAGCAATCTCAACATGAGTTCCTTCTAGGGGATTGGCTAGAATGACCTCGCAACTTAATATTGCAACTACAACATGATTTGTTCTTCACTAGTTACAATCCACATCATGCTAGTTCTCTACTAGCACAATTTACGATAACATGATAGTTCCTTACTAACGCTATAACTACAACGCGATAGTTAATACTACAACCACAACGTGATAGTTATTACTATAACTACAACACGATTAATCTCTTTGCTATACACTTTAACTACAAGTATGGATACAACTTACGTAGAAATCCACTATAAGTCAAAGCATGAATAGCCACTAGATTTAAGCATGGATATCTCTTACTACTTTAAGCATGGTTAATTGCTACAACTTAGCATGAGTACTAATAATTTAGCATGGTATACAACCTTAACCATTCCTAGAACAATCTTAGGCATGGTAGGTAACTCAACATCAATCCTACACATTTCTAAGCATGGATTATACTTTCCTACAACAATCTAAGCATGGTAGATTAATTCAATATTAATCCTACAACAAGCTAAGCATGGATAGGTACTTAGCATCAACCTACAACATTCTAAGCCTAAATAAATTAGTCTAAACATGGTAGGAACTTTAGAATGAATCCTACAACATTCTAAGCATAAATAAATTAATCTAAGCATGGTAGGAATTTTAGAATGAATCCTACAACATTCTAAGCATAAATAAATTAATCTAAGCATGGTAGGAATTTTAGAATGAATCCTACAACATTCTAAGCATAAATAAATTAATCTAAGCATGGTAGGAATTTTAGAATGAATCCTACAACATTCTAAGCATCATTAAACATGCTAGGTATTTTTAGAATAAATCCTACAACTAATTAAGCATGAAAACATGGTAGGATATTTTTAGAAGTGATCCTACAACATATAAAGCATGAATATGACTTCTAATATTTTTAGAAAAGATCCTACAACATTAGTAGCATAAAAATGGCTTCTAAATATTTTTAGAAAAGATCCTACAACATTAGTAGCATAAAAATGGCTTCTAAACATTTTTAGAAGTAATCCTACAATATTAGTAGCATGGAAATGGCTTCTAAACATTTTTAGAAAAGATCCTACAACATTAGTAGCATAAAAATGGCTTCTAAACATTTTTAGAAGTAATCCTACAATATTAGTAGCATGGAAATGGCTTCTAAACATTTTTAGAAGTAATCCTACAATATTAGTAGCATGGAAATGGCTTCTAAATATTTTTAGAAGTAATCCTACAACATTTGTAGCATGGAAATGGCTTCTAAACATTTTTAGAAAAGATCCTACAACATTTTACTACTACTACTACTCCATTCTTATCAAGAACACAACATACAACTTACTACTACTACTTCATTTTAATTAAGAACACAACAAACAACCTACTACTTTATGGACATAAAAAATCTATAGTTACTTACTACTATAACATACCATCACTACTTTATTTAATCAACCATACTACTACTATCTTATTAATCAACATACTATTACTTCTTTATTAAATCAACATGCTACTACTACTACTACTTTATATTTTAGCTTACTACTACTTAGTTGCTTACTAATCTTTGTGATTACTAGTGATAAAGGAAAGATCATTTTTTTATTTTACTTTACTTTACAAAAAGAAAAGATCTCTTTTTTTTGTATAGCTACAACTAGTGATCAAAATAAAAAGAAAGATCTTTTTAATAGCTACAACTAGTGATTAAAATATAAAGAAAGATCTTTTTAATTAGCTACAACTAGTGATCAAAATAAAAAGAAGGATCTTTTTAATTAGCTACAACTAGTGATCAAAATAAAAAGAAAGATCTTTTTAATTAGCTACAACTAGTGATCAAAATAAAAAGAAAGATCTTTTTAATTAGCTACAACTAGTGATCAAAATAAAAAGAAAGATCTTTTTAATTAGCTACAACTAGTGATTAAAATAAAAAGAAAGATCTTTTTAATTAACTACAACTAGTGATCAAAATAAAAAGAAAGATCTTTTTAATTAGCTACAACTAGTGATCAAAATAAAAAGAAAGATCTTTTTAATTAGCTACAACTAGTGATTAAAATAAAAAGAAAGATCTTTTTAATTAACTACAACTAGTGATCAAAATAAAAAGAAAGATCTTTTTAATTAGAACATATGCTTTTATTATTAGTCCAATGTTTAATCAAGTCCTACAACCCACAATGGTTGTAAAAGAATGTTCATATGCTATGTGTTTTAAGTCCTACAACCAACAATAGTTGTATGTCCAACATTATGCAATATGTGAGTTCTTAGTCCAATAACATACAAAACAACAACTACAAATTTAAAAGTGTGATCTTTATGTATCTTAGTAGATACTACTACTCTTTTTCTCTTTTTCTTCTTACTACATTCTCACACAACAACACACTCAACAAAACTCAAAGAAAACAAAACAAGAGGATGAGAAGAAGAAGTCAAACAACCAACCAAACAAACAAACAAACAATCAAACAAAGAACATGAAGAAACCCCCACCTAGTTCTCTTTTGGAAGGACTAGCTTGCTTATCCTTCTCCTTCCCCTAGCTTTTTAGAAGGCTTCTAAGAACCCTACAAAACAAAACTCTCAAGTTATTTGTTCTCTCTTTCTTTTCCTTTCTTTCTTTCTTTCTTTCTTTCTTTCTTTCTTTTTGATCTTTCTAAAATGAGAGAAGTGATGAAAGGAGGGGGTATTTATAGGAGGGGATAGGAGGGGGTAAGTGCAAAATGTGCACTCACATTTACAAAAAACCCCAAGGGTAGGGTGAGGCCGGCCATACCTTAGGAGAAGGGGGAAAGTGGGGGAGGTGTTATGTGAGGGAAGGTTTGATGTGGGGGAGAAATTTTCTAGAAGGATTCTTAACACTCTTTTGTCTTGTAACCCTAGGTTTAGCTACCAAAAATCCCTAATCAAACCCTAACCATCCTACTAGGTTATAGCAAAATAAGTGTTGTCCAAAATATACAACACATAATTCGTATAATGCACTAATCGACATACTACTCGTATGTGCGCGTATATGTCCGTATACTGGAAAATCTTCGCATAATCCACATAAAAATAATTAAATCTTGGAAATAATAATAAAATAAATTTTATTATTAGTTCGGAAGATCACGGTATCAATTTGATACAATACGGATATATACTGGCCGATATCTGGATACAGATAATGTCTAGGAGCAAACCGGGTAAAAATCACCAAAATGTTCTAATTTTGGAATTAAAACAAAATAATAATAAAATAATAATAAAATAATAATTTATATACGGTAATATCCGTCCGGGATATTACACCCCTACTCCCGACCGAGTGGGGAACTTCATTTTCAAATGATACGCCGAGGGGACGGCTTCCAGGGCGGCTAGGCCGGGTCAGCCTAGGATGACATTATACGCTGCCGGGACGTCGACGACCATGAAGTCCATCGGCTCGGTCCGGGTAGTAGGGGTGCTTCCCGCAGTAACGTCTAGGGTTATCACCCCTTCGACGGTTACCGGGACCCCCGTGAACCCGTGGAGTGTGTAGCTGGCCGGCTTGAGACGGTCTCGGGACAGCTGCAGGCCTCGGAAGGCCGAGAGGAAGAGGATATTGACCGAACTCCCATTGTCTACTAAAATCCTCTGCACCTTGAAGTTGGCCATGCGGAGGTCGATGACGAGGGCATCACAGTGTGGGGTTCGGACCCCTTCGAGGTCTGCATCGGAGAAAGACACAGGGACGCCGAGACCTTTGGGGGGAGGGGCGCTGTGAACCGAGTTGACCTCTCGGACAAAGTCCTTCCGGGAGGAATTAGAGGAGCCCCCCATGGGGCCTCCGTGGATCAGGTGCAGAACCCGTTCTTCCTCGAACTCGGGCGACTCCTCGCGTCGCTCGGAGCGCTTGTTAGCCCCCCGAGGCGGAGAAGTGTTGCGCTCCGCCCGATCGTTAGCCTTTACGAACTTGGCCAACTGCCCCCTTCGGATGAGGGCTTCTATCTCATCTCGCAATGCCCGGCAGTCGTTCGTGTCGTGGCCGTGGTCCCGATGGTAACGACACCATTTGTCTTTGTTCCTCCTCTTTGCCGGGGTTTGCATCCTCGGAGCTGGAGGGATGACTCCCTCCTTCTCCACTTCCATCAGGATGGTGGAGACGTTAGTGGTGAGGGGAGTGAACTTCTCGAACCTGGGGGGAGGGCGGCGCTGACCGCCGTTGTCCTTTTGAGCTTTCTTGGACCCCTCTTCCCCCGTCGCCTTCCTCTTCGACCCCGAGGAGGACCCCCCGAAGCTCGGGAGGGCTTCGGCCTCCTCTGCTCGGATATACTTCTCGCACCTCAGGAGGAGGTCGGCGAAGTCATGCGGGGGCTTCTTGGCCAGGGACGATCGGAGGTTGGCATTGAGGACGTTTGACTGGAATGCCACGGTCGCCACTGACTGGTCTAAGGAGGCGATAGACCTGACCTCTGCGGTGAATCTCTTCACATAATCCCGCAGCTTCTCTTCCCTTTCCTGCCGCAGGTTCAGTAGGGAGAGGCTTGTCTTCTCGGCCCGCCTGCTACTCACAAAGTGAATTATGAACAGTGTTTCAAACTGCTCGAAGGAGAAGATGGAGGAGGGGGCAAGTCTGGAATACCATTCCCGAGCCGACCCCCTGAGGGTGGCGGGGAAGGTCCTGCAGAGCACGGCGTCGGAGACTTGATGGATCAGCATCAGAGTCTTAAAGCTCTCGACGTGATCCACCGGGTCGGACTCACCTGAGTACGTTTCAAACTGCGGAGGTTTGAAACCCCTCGGTATGTGAGCCTCCATGATCGTCCGAGAGAAGGGGGGTCTGCTCGGCCGAACAGTCCCTGCTCTGGACTCCTCTTCTCTGTCCATGCGGCCAATGCGCCTCTCTACCTCATGGAGACGGCGGTTGAGGGCATCGTCCCTCCGCTGGTAATCATATGACCCCCCGGACTCCTCTTCATAGGAAGGGGAGTGCGGACCGCGGCGCCGGTAGTCCTGTGATCGGCGAGGACTGTATTGCTGCTGCTGGCGGCTGGGAGCCGGGGAAGGACTTCGGGTTCGGCGACGAGGACTGGGGTCCCTCGGGGGCGTTGGAGCCCTCTGGGCATTTTGGACGTTCTGCCGAAGGTTGAGAGCCTGCAGAACGGTTCTTGGAATTGTAGGAACTCGGCACGGGTGATGGGTGCATCATTGTTCCTGCGGCGATGCCGATCTGCGGGGGACTGTGGCCTCCTCCTTCGGCGGTCGGGCGATGCCGCTCGGCCCCTTCGGTCCGGAGACCGTCTGCCCTCTCGGCGGTGAGGCGACCGCTCACCACGAAGCTGGCAGGAGGCTCCCTCTCGGGCCCGCCTCTCATCAAGGTGAGTGCGGAGGTCGTCCTCTTTCTGGCGGTTCAGGAGGGTGTTGCGGAGGTCGGGATGATGGGAAGCCATCGAATCCGAGGATCCGTTATGAATCGACACATGGTCCTGATGGAGGGGCTTCTTCTGCCTCCGACCGTTAGGTCCGGAAGGGCCATTGTTGGGTTGCTGCTTGGGATGAAGAGGTTGGACCTGCTGGGCCGGTGGAGGAAGGTCGGGCTGCGGAATAGGATTGACAGGGGCTTCCTCCGTAGGGTCGGCGGGATTGGCCACCCGGTTGGACCCTCTAGATCTGACCTTCTTTGGAGGCATGGTTGGAGAGGACGACAGGGGAGGGGATGAGGCTGTTCGTGTGGCGTTCCCACAGACGGTGCCAATCTGTTACCGCTGATTTTGGTGTGGGGGTAAACAGATGAATTTGTGAGTTCGAGAAACACCTGAACAGTTGACTCAAGCCTTCTTGCTCCTGGTGCAACCTGCAAGGAAGTGCGAAACACCGGGGTTGATTCCGGCGACGCACCCTCCGACGCTCTTGTCAGTAATCAGAAGAGATTAAGAAAGAGCTTAAGTGGTGAAAAAGTGATTAACCTGGTCATGGTGGCAGAGGGGTAGTATTTATAGTCGCCATTGGAACGGTTAGGGGCCTGATTTCCTGCCTAACAGCCAGGAGGGAAATCCTCCTATTCTGTTTTGGGAAATTAGCCCTTGATTCCCGGTGGGAGCAAATCAGGCCTGTTGAATTGATTTAGTCAAATCAATGGCCCTGATTCTCCTCTTGGTGATCTGGGTTTGTATCGGGTCGGGACCCGTGCCCAGTTATGGTGGATCCGTTCGCGGGTGAGAAGGAGACCCAATACCCGTTTTGGATCCATCTGTATGTGAAATTACCTTTTTACCCCCGAGTATCAAGATTCGTGCTCGATCTGGACGGTTCCGATTTAACCCCATTTTTAGCCATATCAAACGTAATTTAATAATTTAACTTAACATACGAGGTTAAGTTCATGGAATAATGAGTAGTATGTATTTTTTCAAACGTTATATGAACATTTTGTATTGAGGTTATGTAGCACCACGAATCCCCATACTGGCGATTCGTGACACAAACCAGAATCTTTCCTTCAAACAGTCACAATACAGGAAAATACAGGGGAAAAAATAAATTATTTCAGTAAATGTTTACAAGACCAAGCGTTACAATAATTTTATAGTTACAATCAGATTTTTTTCAAAAAAAAAACCGAACACTTGGTACTGCCACATGGATGCTCCGTCTAGCTGATCTCTCGTGTTATCATGGATCGACATTTGGTACCTAAAAGAGTGGGCACGTCAGTAATTCTACTGACACAATGCTGATAAAAACAACGATCTCCAACTGACAAACAATATTTGATGCAATAGAAAAGTGTAATACAATATGCAAGTGTAATTGGTGGTTAAAGTGTCAGTGTGTGGTATGACCCAGTAGTCTAATGCACAGGTCGACGAAGCAATTATTTTAATGCAGGCAAGACTTTGGAAACACATGCATCTCATACTACATACGCCCCAAATCAAGTTGTTGTCTCCAAGTTCGGGGTTTCGAACCCTTGCAATGCATCATATTCTCGTACTCATCATGTTCCTGACAGACAAACGTGGCTTAATAAGGTTGCAGATTTACGGCCCCACCCGTACTACAGTCACTTAGTACTGCTTGGAGCTCGGAACTCACTCGAAAGCTGTGACGAACTACAAGGTACTCCTCGCACCAAGTTGGCACCGAAAGCGCATAGAGTTCGCAGCCTTATGGCCCATTCGTTACCGACATAGAACATGATGGACTCAACGGTCTACTTCCCCTTATCCGACAGGACTTTCCCATTCTTGACCACGGTGCTTCAAGAATTAACAGAGCAAGGTACGCAGCAAGTACCCCTACGACAGGGGAGTACAACACCCGACTATTAGTTTGCTAGAAAACTAATGCAATTTGTAGGTGACGGCATTCCTAACTAATACTGAGTTTACCTAGATATGTCATAAGGGTATGGTTACAAACTTGATCCATAATCTACGTTATACCTAGTCTCATGTGGTTTCCCCAGTGAAAACCCTAGTCCCCGTCTATCAACTTGCGGCCCCGGTGATGCGATCACCTTGCTCGCCACTTCCCCTATTTGGAGTCTTGTCCACAACCTAGGCCCGCAATCATTCTCTATGACTCGTCAGTGCCCGAGTTTGGCCGTTTTTAACATCGATGTGGAAGTTACAATCCTAGCTTAACGGTTGATAGCTATAAGGCAACTATCTAGTCAAAATCAATGACTCAAACGATGTTCAAGTCTCCATCCATGTCTTAACAACATAAGACACGAAAAAAAATAAGAATTTTGGGTATAGAAATACCACTAACTCTCAATCCAAAACTTAGGAGTTGAGAAAAAATCACAAACATGCGAAAAAGTGACAACTTCCAGGAAGACTGGACCTGTCGAGTACTTTCGAAATTCATATCTATTACTACACAACTTGAAATTACATGATTCTAGGTTTTTTTGAAATCTGAAGAGTCTCTACTCCAAATCTCTAGTTAATCACTTTTGCATATTCCAAACACATTACCCCAGAAAAGAAAAAATTAACAGACCATGCAATCAGAGCTAGAAACTAGACACAGTCTAATTAAAATTCCCTAACAAATCAACCATAAGTCCAAGGTTTATGAAATTTGAGATTCTGTAACTAAACATATACCCTTCAATCGTGTCCAAAAGTTACATCTATTTTCATAATACACAGAGACTTATGACCTTCTAAGCTTAGCATAAAAATCCTTCTGTTTTTCAGACAGGGTCTCTACCCCTTTATAGAATATATTTTTAAAACTCCATCAAATGTTATCTAACAATTCTAAAGTTTTAGAATCATGATGTAGACTCATACTACAAACTACCGTACAAATTTTATTACAGTATCATGCACCCAATAGTAGTTATGAATTGATGAATTTCAATCTTAAAACATGGCAGACTCAGTTCTGATTTTCAGACTAGTTGCAAACTCATAATTGTTTGAGGTATCAAATGATCTCGGAAAAATACAAAATTTGAAAATATAGTTGTAAACACATACAAGAGTACCCAGTAAAAGTTTTAGCTTAAAATACCTTACCAATTCCATAGTATGACCTTTCAAATATGACTTTATTTTCAGTACAAACACAGTTTTTCTTCATGCATTCTGTTCCGAACTAACAATTTTTGTTGGGCTACTAAACAAACCCAGTAACTGAAAAAATTAGAGGATACTCCCAACTCATCCTAGAACATGCCAATAAAATTTTATGACCAAATTCTAAGTTGTTTGTTGTAACCCCTGTTTTCTATTTTATATATTTTGAGTGTATTTTCTTTTCCGTGTATTTGATTCAACTTGTATCTCTTTGGACCGTATATTAGAGTTCTTTTTCTACTATATATTTGTAACACCCCACTTTTTATTTTAATTAAAAATACATTTTTTTCAAATTGTGCACGTATGATGCACGTGTGATGTCTTTTCAAAATTTTATTTCTCATTTGTTTATTTTTGCATGCATAGGAGGAATTAATCTCTTTTGATCCATCGATAAAATTTATCCCATTAGATTAAATTAAAAAGAAGCTCATTAAAGTAGTAAATTAAATATAAAGATAAAGCCCATGATCAAGCCCATAAATTAAAATCTAATTTTAAGTTGATCATGCACTAACACATGACAAGTTGCTAGTGTTAGTACACATTTAGAAACATAACAAATTATTCCTAATTGTATGTGCATGTGTGCACAAGCACACAAATGAATGAGGGCGGGATTATGGCCTAGGGGGAGGCCGGATTTCTTCATGAAGGGAGGAGGGGAGAGATTGAATGAGAGAGTTAAGCTTGAAAGAGTGGGGAGGTGGAGAGTTGTAGGTTTTAGGAGTTAGGAAAATAAAGAGTCATATGAGTTAATTAGGAGAGTTATTAGGGGTATAAATTTGCAAAATAAACCCTCCCAAAACCCTATAAATAGAACTCTATTTTCTCTTTCTCATTGCACCAAAATATTATCTAAAGAAAAGAAAAGAAAAAGAAGGAAAGAAAGAAAGAAAGAAAGAAAGAAAAGAGAGATAAAAGAAAGAGAGTAAGAAAAGAAGTATTCTCTTGCTTGGAGCTATTTGCTAGGAGGAGAAGAGGACTAGGAGTCTTGGAGCTAGGAGAGGTGTTCATTCCTTCATTTGATCAAGCTTCTATAAGGTGGGTGATTTCTTGCTTTCTAATTGTAGAAAATGCATGCTAGATGTCATGAATAAGTAGAAATTAAGCTTAATGAAAAATATGTAGATAAAATTCATGCTAGTGTTATGTGCCATGAAAGAAAATAATCTTGTTATGATAATGGTCACCATGTTAAGAAGAAAGAAGAAGTTTGACAACAGAAATTAATACTAAGAATCATGTTAGTATGCTTGTGAAATTTGTATGTGTTGAATATATGATTCATATGAAATAGTGTTACATTAAATTTATACTTGATGCCTTGATAAGTTAAAAGAAGAAAGAAAGAAAGATAAATTAGATTAATACCACAAAATATGTCTACTATTGCATATTGCTATGTGAAAATACAAATTTTTCATAAAAGAATTATCCTTGATGATTAAGAGACATGTTTGTCTTTATTACCAAAATTTAATTAGTGTGATGGAATACATAAACTAGTCTTCATGAATAAAACTCTTAGAAATCAAGTTTTTGAGAAAAATGCGAAATATATATCTAGAATAAGAAGGGGAATTATTTAAAAATAGAAACATATTTTTTTAAATGAGTTTGAAATGAGTTTTGCTACTGTTTGTAAATTTCATCCCAGTTAAGAGAGTTTATTTCAATATCCTAAACTGTTGGATTTTTGGATAAACGATTTTTGATAAAAAGAAACAATTTCATAAAAGTATGAACAAAAATATACAAATACAACTCTTAGACATAATTTATATTAGGGCTTACTGGTAAGCCAGTGAGCTTTACTTACAATAGATCTTGGGTTTGAAACTTGATACTCACATTCATTTTTGGTTATTTTAATTAAATCCGAATACTACTGAGTTCGATACTTGAGGATTTTGGAGTGATTATCTGACACCAAAGACCACTTGGTCTAGTCGTCAGTGGGTGGGGACTTGGGCGCTGTACTGTAGCGGCATTGAGGTCCAGGGTTCAAAAGCCCATTCGCTGCATTTTGTTTCCTTTTTGTTTTTTTTGACCTTTCAATTGTTTTTAATAAGAAATAAATTTGGAGAAAATTTCTAAAATTCTTACAAAAATGAAATATAGTTATTAAAATAGTTGTAGAATTTTTCAAGTCTATTTGAGATATAAAAATGGATATTCGAGATAGAAAAATGTAATGTGACTTTAAAATTTTATTGTTTTGAGAATAGAAACTTTCCTTGTGAAAAAGAATAAAATATTAGTTTGTGAAGTGATTTCTTTCTCTTGAAGAGTTTATACTCTTATTTTTGTTAAAGAATAATTTGTAGCGAATTGAGACATTGTAAGAGCTTGAATTTGTTAATATTATTTCATTGTGTTCTTGAAGAAAAGTTATTCGCTTCCAAGATTATGAATGAATGGATCAGGAATAGTGATAAGACTATGATTACTTGTGAATAAGTTGACAATGAAAATAACTAAGTTAAGACATGATTATTGAAAGGTTATGAATACCCATGTTTCTTGTACATGAAAGCTTACGATTAAGAATTAGTAAGACCTCGGTTACTGAAAATATTGAAAGAAAGATTTTGATACTTGATTTCGAGATAATGCTGTCAGACGATCTCGTATTTTTTGTGAACAAACCCGGTATGAGGTAAAACTGATTCTAAGGTGATAACACATTCATGTCTTGAACTAAAATAATTAGGCACATAAAATGTAATAGGCTTGGGCAAACGTAAATGGGTGCTTCTATATAGTCGGCGGTGGATCTCCGTGGCTATAGACCCAGTTGGTGGACTGTGGTTGCTCCGTAGGAGGTGGACCGTATTTTATCCAGGACTTAGGTAGTCGGCGGATGTTTACCATACTCCAACGTATATGTGTATACCGAGGCTAGAGGGCATTTGTGGGGTTATTCTCACGATATAATAGCCAGAGAGGTTGGGATCTGTTATTATAGCTAGGGAGGCTGAGATCCATATCCGTGAAATAATCTAAATCTTGTTTTATTACTGGATAGTTTCATGACGAGGGATCGAACCCTTCAATGTGGAGTACGTAGGCACTTGCCCTCGGACCTATGTAGTATGTGATGCATAGAATCCGAATAAGTGTGCATTAGTGTCATCCTAGTATAGTATTGTGTGCATTAGGCATTAAGAAATGACATACACTTACATGTTTAGCGTAGACACATTTAACACTTTGTTATTCATTTCAATTGTTGTGTTTTTATTAAAGTAATGAGATCATTATATGTACGGCATAGAGATGATAGCCGAGTATAACATTTCGTCAATTGTAAGTAACTGACGTTCCCACAGATTGACATGCAGGTAATGGACTATTCATGAAAGAGTAAAGATGTTGTGATGCAAATGAAGTTAAAGTTATACAAGTTGTATTTTATTTCAATGTTATAATTTTTTATTTTCCGCTATGTGACCAAAGTTGTATTTTAAACTCTAATGTATTATTGTTGAGAAAAGTTTTAATTTTCTTGTAAAATTGTACGAAGTGAAGTAAAGATCCTGTGGAATCTCGAATTCGTCCCTATTTGGAATTCGGGGTGTTACAATATTCTTTATTTGCTTTGTCGTTTCATTTGAATTCTTAATACAATTTTCAGTCTTGTGTTTCATCCCTATTTGATCGTGCCAATATTTTTGATTCTCGTTATTTTTGTTCATGCCTTGTTATTATCCTCTTTGGGCCGTCTCATTTTTTAATCCATTATTTATTTTTCCTTAATCCTACCCTATTTATTTTACCCATTTCTTTAAAACCTAATTATATATAATCCAAACCCACTTTACTCTTCTATCCTGATTAATTAACCCAAAACCCATTAAAATACCCAAACCCGACCCGTTATAACCCCTAAACCCGGTTACCTACTGTGCTGCCACCTTCTACCCTAAAACCTAATATAATTCCTGTCCCTATATATATTTTAACCCATCCCTTGTATACCAAGTAAACCCTAGCCGTCATCTCTTCCCGACCCTCCTGTGCATCCCCTACCTCTCTTCACCCCGATCCCCATCTCTCCCGTCTCTCCCTGTCGTTCGGCAGCAGCAGCGCAACCAGTGGATGTGCTGTGCTCCCCTTGTGCGACGCCACCGAAGCTCCCGATGCACGCAGCTTCCCTGCGTCGCGCCGCCTTCCGTCCCCCTGTCGCGATGCCTAATGACAGTTTCTCTCTGGCCATCTGCAGCACCAGCACGCCCGACAGTCAGCCCTGCGGTCCGACGACAGCCGCAACGAGCATCCCTTGCAACACTCCCCGTTGCTGTGTTGTCGTCTCTCCATCCGCTCTCTTTTTGGGCACGTGCATGAGTTGCACGTGTTAGTTGGTTCGTTGTTCGTTGGTTTGGTTCGTTGTGGTCCTTGGTTTTCGTTCGTTGTTCGTGTTCCTGGAATTCGTTCCCATTATTCTTGGTCTTTGCATCGTTTTCGTCGTCAGTTAAGGCAAGTAACTTGTATTCTTTTCTTTGTGTAATACAAGTACTAAATACCGCCTGTAGCGTAGTTGGGTTCTAGAGAAAATTCTTGTGTGTGATCCTCTGTTATATATTGTCTCTATTATGATTATTCGACCATAGTTGCCTCACGACATACATGACATGAAACAACTAGGGATGACCACTTTTTGGATGTACATATGCACGTTATTTTGTGATGTCGTGTGCTTGATGTGTTATTCGTGCTATAACTTGCCGTGGACTTGAAAATAACCTATACCATGTTGTTTGAACATCCAATACACTATATTTCATGTTTGGTTTGATTTGGATGAGTTTTACATGAACTAGATAATTTTATGTTCGAAGAATAATTCTGTATTTTATGTTACCTTACTTTTGATCAGTATTTTAGACCCTATTAAGGTCAGTATATGAATTTTATTTTTGAATAAGGTTTGTAGAGAATTCTGTCTATTTTTCAACCTTTCTGACAGATCTCAGTTTCGTTTTGCGAGTTGTGAGTTATGTCTGTTTTACTACAGTGGTGTTGAAAGGGTTCCAGATTTCGTTTACATGGATTTTGTGTAGTAAACTATTTTTATCATGATTTTAATTGTATTATTTTGACCCAATATTTTGCACAGTATAACTAAAACTGATTGGGATTAACACTGAATTTTTGTGGATTTATTTGATAAGTTTTACAAGTTATTCTATAGCTGTAAACAACTACTATACTAGCAGATTTTTCTTGCTGTTCAGTAATATAACTCCCTGTTCCAGTTGTACGTATTTTATTACGTGAATTTTTGTACTTCAATTTTTAGATCAGTTTTATTTTTCTCTTTGGACTCTTTATCTAAAGCCAGAATATTTTTCTGATCAATTCCATAATTTTGTGATTTTTCGACGGGAGTTTAAATACAAATTTTAAACCCTGATTAATCCTAATCCTAATCCTAATCCTAATCCTGCCTAATTCTACGCCTAACTCCACGACTTCTCCTCCTTGTTCTCATTTTTCCACACCTATGTTCACATTTTTCCATCCTATACTCTCATTTTTCCACCCTACACTCTCATTTTTCCTAACCTATGCTCCCATTTTTCTACAGCCCTAATTATACAAATGCAGCACACTCCTATGCCTTTCCTTCTATATATATGCATGCACTCACACACATGCATGACACATCAACCTCTCATTCTTCACTTCTCCTTCTATTCCCTTGCCTTCTTCACACCCGAGAGCCCTTCTCCTTCTCTTCCTTTGCCTTCTTCACACCCGAGAGCTCAAGCAACACCCGAGCTCCACTTCACCCTCCACCTTCGAACCGACAAATCCATTTCTACGACCCCGTGAGCCCCGAAAAACAACCCGACGCCGCGCCATCTCCTCGTTGTTGTTGTTGCTCATCACCATCGCTCACCGTTGCTACCGTTGCTCACTCGCTACCTTCTTGCCGCCATTCTTACCGCTGTTGTGCCGCCGTCCGTTGCAGACGTCGCTTCTTCTTTCCGTGGTTAACACCACCATCGAGATCGTCACATTTTTCTTGTACCCTATTTTTGTTCTCGTACAAGCATTTTTCTTGGACTCGTGGCAAGTAGTCTAGTTATCATCATGTTTTATTGTCAAACTCCGTTCTAGTCACTGGTTTCATGCTATATCAACTCAAGAGTGAACCGTTAACACACTTTGAATCGTGTTATCAAATATCGAATATTCAATCTTACTATCTCTAAAATTTCTTGACCTTGCACTAAGAATTCGACCATGTTACAAATACTGGATTGAAGATTTTCTATGTGGAAATCGTAGCCCATCGAGTCCCGAATCCAGAACATCTGACGGTTTCTCAATCGGATGTATAGATTGCGAGATATCGCGATTTTAGTACTGGCATATTGTGAATTTCTGAACCTGCACGGGATTACTAACCGGACTCTTGTACTGAGAATTCGACCATGTTCCCGACACTGGATCGAAAAACTTTCTACATAAAAACCGTAGCCCTTCGAGTCTAGATATTTGAAACATCCTATAGTTTCTCAATCCGATGTATAGATTGTGAGATATCGCAGTTTTAGTATTGTGACTCCGAATTTCCAGAATTCGCGCGAAACATCGAAACCAGCGAAGAATGAATTTGTACTCATAGCTACTGTCTCTAGAATGTATCGTGTGAATATGCGTTAGAACCGGAAGAGAGTCTACTTTCTAGAATCTCTGACGGAATTGGATTTGCTTTTCTGTAACAACGGGAAAGTGAATTTGAATGCAGATATGTCAAGTTGTCTAAAAATTCATCTCTACGTTTTTGCATATAAACCCATTACTTTTCAGATTTAATGAACTGAGTGTATTATTGTTCTTGTAATAATAACTTGCATAGATATAATAGGTTGATAGAATGCATTTTATACCACTTAATTCTATAATAACTACTCTCGATACATGTACTCGTTTTACGTCTCATGTCCATGATTACTGCCCTTGATATTTTTCTTGACTAAACTATTTGATTACACCGTTCCACTAGTCGTACCAACTGCATGTTCATAATTAATTATAAAAGAATAACAAGCCGGGGTTATAAGGGTAAGGCTTAATGGTGGACAATATAGGAGAGTATACTTGGAAGGGGCCCGTGTTTCCCGAAATAGTGATTCTTGATTCTTGATTCTTGATTACACAATTCTTGATTACATAATTCTCGATTACATGATTCATGATTACATGTCTTGATACTATCACTGGAAGACCCGAGTACATAATCCTACAGAATTCACTACTTAAGTCTAAACGTCACATGATTGATATGCACCGAACTTGTGGTATGGGACACAGAATTGCGTGCATTAGATAAGTTAATAACACAGATAAACTTGAGATCTTCACTCAGCCTGATTCTTGATTACATGACTCTTCGTTACATGGCTCTTGATTCTTGATTACATGATTCTTGATTACATGACTCTTGATTACATAACTCTCGATCTTTGATTATATGATTATCAATTAACAGAGCCTAGGTTATCAATTGCTTATACCTTGAAGTCTAGAATATACTAGTTACAGTTATTACTTACATGATCATATTGTCCCAGTTCTTTGTTTACTTCCATATTGTATTTGTACTTCTACTTCTTGTTTCTTCCATGTTATATCTTGTTATATTACCCCTTTTTCGGCTTGTTGCTACTTACTGCCCGAAACTTGCTCTAACGGGAACTTTTCTATTTTTCTTTGAGTTAATAATTATACAGGTACTGATGGACCCGACGAGCAGACTCTCTAGACGATCGTTGCTACTTCCTTACTACTTCATGTTGTTTTTCTTTCAGTTGCTATTTTATCTAGTTGTTATAGCGAACTGCTTATCATAATATTTTAATTCTGACACCTTGTACTTCCGGGCATCTTGACCCAATGTTGATGTATTATCCAAATGATGGTTATTCTATTTTCAGCTCATGTGATTATTATATTTGCCTGCGTGAATGTGTTATAAAGATCTTGTTGAGCTTATAATTGTACAGCTTATGGATGATGTATATCATTCGCTGGGCCTCAGTTGCGTGCCTGTATTTTCGTATAGTGGGAAGCGGGGCGTGACAAGTAAAGAACCTGATTTTCGACCTAATTCTACTTGTTGTTTGTAAAATATTTGTGAATATGAAAGTTAGCCTACTCTGGCTATTTTATCACCCATTTTGTGGATTTGGATTTCGATTTCGATCTATGGTTTGTGAGATATTGTTGTTTTCGTACTGCAGTGTTTGTGATTTTTGATTTACAAAACTGTCGTGTCTTACTGTTTTCTGATTTTACTTGACTACTTTATTTTCGTTGGAAAATTATGAAACTTGATTTTCTGTTACTATACATATGGGGGAATATCCCAGATTTTTCGTAGATTTAATTAATGAGTTTTCATGCTGTTTTCCTGACTTTGAATACAAACTACTGATTTCTCATATTTTCTGGTTTCAATTCAGTTTTGACTCATGTTTTTGTTAAATACTATGCTTATATATATTTTTGCTGGATTTGGTCGGGAGTCTATTTTTCAGATTCTTTGACGGATTCAGATTTGCATTTTTGTAGCAACGAAAATCCCAGTTTTAGTGCAGTACTGCCTTGTTGTTCTGAACTAGAATTATCGTTGTTCTATCCTGTTATGAGTTATCTTTCACCTGAACATGTTTATCTTTCATCCTGTACCAGTTACTTCTTCATGCTATGCTATTCTTGACATGTTTTGTGACACACACATGCCTGTTTGATGATAATAACAAAATAACCAAGTCGCGGTTAAGGGAAAGATCTAGTAGTGGAAAATATAGAAATGTGTACTGAGAAGAGGACACATGTCCTGCCTGTTACGTGTTCATGACTACATGATTCATGATCATGTTACCTGACTACACGCTTCCCTATAAGAAGGTGTACTCAGAAGGGAACCACTAGGTTTTACCTGTACCTGTTTACCTGATTACCTGCACACTTCTCTATAGAAAGGTGTACACGGAAGAGAACCACTAGGTTCTACCTAATCCTGTTTTTCATGTTATCCTGATCCCTGAGTACACTGTTGTCATGCTCTGCTTCCCAAAACCACCGAATACGAGCGCGTGACAAAGCCCAATGAATGATTTTCATCATTCATGAGTTGTAGGATCAACTCAGCATCATAACAAGAATATAACAAATGTACACAACCACGCATGCATGAATAATTTATTAAATAATAGAAAACAATTGAAACCAAATAATAATATCTCAATGGTTTTCAAATCTGGAACAAAAGATAAAACTCGGGACTATAGCCCGTTACAAGGTTCATGTAGCAAAAGAAATATATAACTCAAAGAAAACAAATATTTTAAGCAGGTCCTTGCTCCAAGCAAAGCCTAGAATGTGTGCTCACTAATTCCAGCAGACAATTCGTCTTCAAAGTATGTTTGTAAAAATATAAAAAAAGGAAAAGAATAGAGAAAATAAGACAACGCCATTAGTGCAAGTTAGGGCCACAACTAGTAAAACAAGTACAAGAATATGGAACAAGATTTAGAATCAAGAATGTAATAGGAATGCAAGAAGTAGTGGGGATTCAAGAAACTAGCTAGCAAGAATGATAACTCAAGTGACAAGGTTGAGTAATGTAACGCCTCGAATTTCTAATATGATATCTTAGAAATACGTGGCACAATTTCCAGCATCAACTTCAATGTAATAGTACACATAGCCCAAAAACACAGATAATTTTATTTCAACTTTTATTACAACAATCTTTACAAACACAGCGGAATACAAAACACCTTGAATTACAAACTTTCTTTTTACAGCACTTCTTTTACAAAATTTACACAAAAGCTCTATTACATCAATTTATCTCAAGCATCCAAACCCCAAGCTCTAAGCAACAATAACCTGTAAAACACGAGGCTGGAGATAATCTCTAACCCCCAAAACTAAAGGGATCAGCCATAAAGGTGTGAGTGACATAAAACAAGCAGCATAATTAATCATAAAACATAGAGTCATCCACAACATGTATCATAAGCAAGAATAAAGGAATGAGAAATAATAAATAAGTAAAACATGAAAACATCAAGGAATATAAGATAGTAGATAGTAATACATGAAAACATCAAGTGAATCTAGACGAAGTGTCAAGTGTAGAAAAAACAGGAAAACACAAGTATAAAACCAAGTCAAGAAAATACAAGCTCTATATGCTGACTCTCTATTGCATACTTGTTGGATTCTATGCATTCCATAGTACATAGGTCTGATGCAAGCCCTTAACGATCTCCACTTATAGGGATAACCCATCGTTATGCAACTAATCCTACTACGGTGATGGGAAACAAGATCCAGAATACTCCGCGAATAGGCACCACAGCCCTCGACGCGCAAGCATCATGTAAGATAGCTCAAAAACAACCGGAGAATCATCTCCCAAATCCGTGTACCCCACGAATAGGCTTGCAAGGCCCTCGACGTGCAGATACACTAAGTACATTCCGTGAATAGGCCTGCCGATCCTCGACACCCGAATGCACCCTGCATGCTCCGTGAATAGGCCTGCAGACCCTCGACATGCGAACACAAAAATGTCCTCTCGAGACAAAACAACAAACAGTCCTAGAACACATTCGTTGGACTAACAAAACCATGAGCCTATACTTACGTTTTCCAAGTTCCATCACATCCTCACTAGTGCCTGTTCTTAAGTTGATTATTATTAAAACACCAAATCTCCATTTCTAGAGTTAGTGTATCATGCCGGACTTAAATACCCAACAACAACTAAACCAAGACCCCCCAGGTCTAACTCAACAAATCTCAACTGCCGGTTCATAGGACTCCCACTCAACTCCTAGAGATCTCAACAAGACCAAACTTCACAAACCCATCGTCAAAACGATCATAGGGAGAAACCTCTCCAATAAACAAAACCCAAATCTTTATAAATTTCAGAATCCAAATCCAACAATAAAATATCATGAAAACATATGTTCTGTAGAAAGAATAATATCTAGAATAGTAAGTTATAAATCCAAAACCTTTAAAGAATCAATCGTTCAAAGAACATCGGAATAACTCAAGAAAACACCAGTAACAGTCGACTGCAAACCAGAGTCAGTTGACTGTCCAGAGCGAAAATCCAACATTTTTAAGAAAACAATTCTAAGTGTAGCAGTCGACTGCTAATAGTCACCAGTCGACTGTCCAGAGTGAAAATCCAACACTTTGAGAAAATACCAAAACAGAGCAGAGACAGTCGACTGGAGGAATGGTTCAGTCGACTGTTCCGCACGAGATTTCAAGAAAAAAGAGAAAACACAGCAACCAGGTAGCGACGGTCGACTATCAAAACATAACAGTCGACCGCCTCACCTACAAACTGCAGTTTGGGTTGTGCATATTTCAACCGATACGAAAATTTACTTCACAAAAATGAAATCTATAAAAAGTATATTTCTGATATGATCAAATACAACTTATAGGATATACAAAGATCCATAAAAACCAATCAAAACTGCTTGCATTGATAAAATATCATTTTGATGAATTTCTTCAAAATAAAACATGAATGTGTGCATATATCAAAATTAGAGTTTTTAATAATCAATCATACATCAAAATAACTTTATTTTATATTCCAAACATATCAATACCAAAATAAGTTGAGATATAGTCAAATCCTTCGAAACACATAAAACTCTATTTCTTCTAAAACAACAAAAATACTATATTCTTGAAAACGTTCATGCATGTTCGTGCACCAAAGAAAACTTCACCAATCCATAAACTAAAATAACAAAATATTCAAATATCAAACTTAGTATTTGAGTAAATCCAAATTCAAGTGAAATCTTTCACAAAATCACAAATTCCCAAATTTAATCAAAAATGTATCAAATTCAAATCTAGACATTAAAACTCAAATCCTCAAGACATGGTCTTTTAATCCATTATTCATTCTCAAAATTCCTCAAACTCAATCTCAACTATTCTCAATAGTTGATCCATAAGCAAATTTATCATTTATATGGCCAAATTGCATTCATCCAACTCACCAATAGTCCAAAAATCTCTTCTTTAATCAATTAGTGCATAACATCCATTATACTCAATCAAATCAGCAATAAATCCAAAAGAAATAGTCTACTCAAAATTTATATTAGGTTCTCCTACAATTCAAAATAATCCACATGCAATTCTACTCACAACAACTAGGGTTCTTCTCAAAGATCCAATTTTATCATCCATCCAACATACATATTCATACCAAACCCTAGCATACTTTCAAATAGATGAAACACCACATACCACATACATAAAACAAAACAACAAAACAATTTACATCACTCACCTCGATGGAGAGATCAAACGAATGTAACAAAGCAAGATGAAGAATCCCTCCTTGCAAAAAATCCAAGATCCCCTCTTTAAATCTCCAAGAAAATAAAAATAATAAACCTTGTGTTGTGTAGCGAAAGACGGCTGCACTTCACCTTTTAAATTGCCGGAATAGGAGAATTAGGGTTTTTAAACACATTTGCAAAATAATCCCTTTAAAATATAACTTTACATAAATAAATCCCTATACTTGGAAGCTTGATAAAACCAATTTAATTGAGATTTAAAAACAAAATAAACCATTCATTTCCAGCCGGCACTGATTAAAAAGTCCAGAAAAATAGTTTTGCACTTTCATCCCTCAATATGACAATTTTGCAAAAAGATCATTCTTTTCGTAATATTTGCAAATAGGTCCAATAAATATCAGAAAAATATATAAAAATCACAAATAATCTCAAATAATAAATAATGATTTTTCAAAAAATAATTTTGGGTTTTGAACTTTTCAAGAAAATATTTGCACGTATTTTACACGTATAAAAAGATAAATCTTCAGAAAAATATTTATTAATTCACCAAAAATCATTTTAATTTATTTATAAATCTTTAAAATGATATTTAAAAATATGGGGTACTACAGGTAACAAGTACTAGTAGTAAAATAAGTGGCTAGTGAACATGTAATGGTATTAAGTATCAAGTAATAAGTATCCCGTACAAGTGTCGAGTAACAAATAACAAGTCTAATGTGTCAAGTTGTCAAGTACAAGTATCAAGTAATTAGTATATCATGTTACTTGATTTTGGTTCCTGATTCATGCTAGATATTTTATTCTGTTGACATACTTATACCATGCTATGTTTATTTCTGCTGTTATTCTATATTTGTTGTTCTTTCCCATGTACTTGTATCCTGCACTACAAGCGGCCCGTAACTTGCATTTGTTTTCTTTCTTTTCATTTTTCCTACAATCTATTAATTGCAGACCATGATGACCAGCTGCCAGATGGAATTGGTGATATGAGATATTAGTGGTTGAGTTTTGCATTTATTATTATTACTTCTGTTGCTTAATTGGAATAATGTATCTGTACTTAGATTTATTTTGTATTGGGCGATGTGACCCATAATATTGACTTGTCCAGACTTGATTTATTTGAGATTACTATATTTTGGTTCCAAGTAAATTTCTGTTGGTATATTTGTTCGATTATGCATATGTGGTTGATTTCTCTTACTTCCGACTCTGAATATTTCTGTGAGATGTTGTAAAGATTCTGAACAGCTTATGGATGATGAAAATCATTCGCTGGGCTTAGTCACGTATCTGTATTCCGTATTCTCTTTTTTGGAAGCGGGGCGTGACATTTGCTCTATAGATTTTTTTTTTCTTCTTTCAGCATGCTTCCTATATGTTATTCAACAAGAATCATGTTATGAGTTGTACTACCATACAAGTGTATTTTATCTTAGCATGTCAAATACTTATACAGGGTAAACAAGTCTTCTTTAGCTACTACTACATACTAATTTACACACAAAAAATTAGAGTTTAGAAATCACCCACCCTAAGTTGCAAAAAGAATCCTTAGCTTTGCTTACTTCCCTTCCTTTTTTCTTCAAGTTGCTCACTTGATCTTCCTACACCCAAAGTGTAGCGTCCCGAATTTCCAATATAATATCTTAGAAATACGTGACACAATTCCAGAATCTACTTCAATGTAATCATAAACATAGCAACCAAATACAGAGAAATTTAAAACTTTTTATTACATCAATTGTTTACAAAGCACAGCGGAAAGTAAAACACCTTGAATTACAATTTTCTTTCTTTACAACATTTTCTTTACAATTTACATAAGCTCTATTATCATTCTATCTCATGCATCCAAATCCCAATGCTATAGGTAATCACCTGTAAAACATGCGGCTAAAGATAACTCTAACCCACAAAACTACATGTGTCAGCCATAATGGTGTGAGTGACATAAAAACAAAAGCAACATAAATAGAACATGAAACATGGAATCATAAGCAACAAGTAAAAAAGAAAAGAATAAATGAATTAAGAAATAACAGTGAAACATGAAAAACATCAAGTGTAGCTAGACTAAGTGTCAAGTGTAGCAAACAGGAAAAACACATGCATAAACCAAATCAAGAAAACACAATAATATATGCGGACTCTCTAATGCGTACTTGTAGGATTCTATGCATCCCACTCTACATAGGTCCGGTGCAAACCCTTAACGTCTCCACTTTATAGGGTTTAGTCCCCCGCCATGTAACTAATCCTACCACGATGACTACTACGAGATATAGGTAAACTGTGAGTATTAGCCCATGCCCCGATGATTCCATAAGTCAAACTCTATCCACAGATAATTCCAGAGACTATTTCACTCACACTTGGGAATCTTCGAGAATACCCCACATCGCAAGCTATGACACCTCATCATACGAATACCACATGAGTGTCCCCTCGACCCCAATAATTCTGGAGATCAATTCCACACCACAGGTAATTCCGAAGACTATTTCACTCACACCTGGATAATTTCGGGGATTATTTCACACCGCATGCCATACTGAGATTCATAACCCATGTTCTCATTCATCATATCACCACTAGTGCATGTCCTTATCTTTTTAAGTTAATTAATTTAATTACAAACCTCCTAGAAATGGTGCACCCTACTGGACTTAACTCAACAACTGATCAACGATATGCCTCAACAGGCCCAAAACACAATAACTCAACTGCCGGCATCTTAGGGTCCCACACAACCTCTAGAGACTCATACTCAACTATCCAAACCCAACAATAAAACATCTTGAAAACATATGTTCTGTAGAAAGATAATATTTAGAATAGTACATTATAGATCCCAAAACATTTAAAGAATTAATCGTTTAAAGAACATCAGAATAACTCAAGAAACATCGGTAACAGTCGACTGTAGACCGGAGTCGGTCGACTTTCTAGAGGGAAAAACCCGCACTTTAAGAAACTAATTCTAAGTAATGGCAGTCGATTGTAAAAAGTCATCGGTCGTCTGTCCAGAGCGAAAATCCAAAACTTCGAGAAAACATCAAAACAGAGCAGAGTCAGTCGACTGTAAAAATGGGTCAGTCGACTGTTCCGCACGAAAATCCAAAAATCCAAGAAAACACTACAACTAGGATCATGACGGTTGACTGTCAAAACATACCAGTCGACTGTCACACCTACAGGCTGCAGTTTGGGTTGTGCATGTTTCAACCGATACGAAGATTTACTTTATAAAAACTAAATCTATAAAAAGTATATTTCTGATATGATCTAATATGACTTGTAGAGTATATAAAAGTCCACAAAACCAATCAAAACCACTTTGAATTGATAAAAATAGCTTTTTGATGGATTCCTTCAAATTGAAACATGAATATGTGCATATATAAAAATAAAGTTTTTAAGAATCAATCATACATCAGAAGACCTTCGTATTATGTTCCAAACCTTATTAATACCAAAATAAGTTGAGATATAACCAAAATCTTCAAAAAAACACTTAAAGATTCAATTCCTTCAAAACAACAAAATAGGATATTCATGTAATAGTGTTCGTGCATGTTTGTGAGTCAAAGAAAATTCACAAATCCATCAATTTAGGAATAGACAAATGTTCAGATTAAATCTTTAATAATTGAGCAATACAAATCCAAGTAAAAACTTCATAAAATCACGAAATCTCCAATTTAGTCATAAAGCATCAAATCCAAATCTAATTAACACGACTTCAATCCTCAAGACATGATCTTTTAATTCATTAGTCCTTAAAAAAATTCATCAAACTCATTCACAATTATTTTCAATAGTTAACTCATAAACATAAACCAATTTAACATTACCATGGCCAATCTGTGAGGTAGGACTCTCCTACCTTTCGCCAGTCAAAAAAAAAAATATTACCATGGCCAAGTTGCATTCATCCAACCTCATAAATAGTCAAAATCTCTTCTTTAATCAATTTGTGCATAACATTCACCATACTCAATTAAATCAGCAATAATCCAAAGAAATAGCCTACTTATGATTTAAAATAGGTTATTTAACAATCTCAAACCATCCACATGTAATTTCAATCATAAATAACTAGGTTATCATAAAAGATCCAATTTTTAACTCATCAATTCATCCAATCCATCATATATGTTCATATCAATCCCTAGCATGCTTCTTAGTAGATGAAACACCACATACAAAAGGACAAAACAAAACAATTTATATCACTCACCTTATTGAAGCAATCAACTAAATTAATAAAGGATGAGAAAAAGCCCTTTTTTGCAAAATCCAAGATCATCTCTTCAAAACTCCAAGAAATTAATAGTAGAAATATTTTTATTTTTATTTTTGCAGAGGAGAGGGATGGCTGTAGTGGCTATTTTATAAGCCGAAATCTGGATTTTCTAGGGTTTTATAAGTTTATGGAAACATCCCCTAACAAATTATTACTTTACATATATAAATAATTCTTTAATAAAGTAGTTAAATAACTTAAATAAATTAAAATCAAATCAAATCATTTTACTACTGAGTTTTCCAGCCATCCAGTACAGCTCAGAAAAATAAAAAATTTGGATTTGTACTAAAAGTGGTAATTTTGCACAAAAGTCCATCTTTTTGTAATATTTGCAAATATATCATAAAATATTCGTAAAAACCCAGAAAAGTCAGAAATAATATCTATTAATACATATTAGATTTTCCAATTAAAATTTCTGACTTTTACTTTCCAAGAAAATATTTGCACAAGATCCAACATAAATTTCATTTTTGCAAAAACACCATATTTATTTAAATCTCAACTCTAAATAAAATTTAAATATATTTTATTTTCAATGATGACCATGGCAAGCCTAAAAATCAGTAAAAACCATTCTTCATTATTTGTTTGAGATCCAAACGGCTTTTTACGTAAAGCCCCTCTCTTTCGAGGTATTTATAAAAATAGTTCTTTATTCAGAAAAATCCCAAAATTTAGGATAGACTCAATTATAAGTAGTAGAATTTAATAAAAATTTAAAATTGGATATTTGCACGTGTAAAATTGACAAATTTGTAAAATAGTCAAATTAATTTAAATAAATCTGAAAATTAAAATATCATAAATAAATAAGGAAAATCATTCATTAAGCATAAAAT
This sequence comes from Hemerocallis citrina, assembly GCA_017893485.1. NCBI lineage: Eukaryota > Viridiplantae > Streptophyta > Magnoliopsida > Asparagales > Asphodelaceae > Hemerocallis > Hemerocallis citrina. The sequence goes on from CM030365.1 coordinate 162,892,419, forward strand.
TTAAGAATTCAAAATTCATAACTTTGCACGTGTGTTGCACGTGCAAACTTGTCGTTTCAAGAAAATAGTCAAAATAGTCAACTTTACAAAATTAATATTATTTAATAATGCAAAATAAATCATTTTATTTTGCGGGGTATTACACAAAGTGTAGATGTTGTTGGCTAACTTCTCTCTTATACTTCTTCTACTACTTAAAAATCCCTCCTTTTTGTCCTTCGCCTTTTTTTTGGAACAAACTAGATGAGAAGAAGATGAGAAGATGAATGGAGGTGGACATTTATATAATGGAGGAGGGTGCTAGGGTTTTGGTCTTGGCCGACCATGGTGGAGGGCTAGGATGGAAGGGGGAGTGAGTGAGTGTAAGTGGATGGTGGAGATGGTGTCAACACACTTAGGTGCTAGAAATGATATAGGTGTAACTAGACAATTCTTGATGATTTCCTTCATGAACACTTCCACCCATTGGATCTCATCAAGATGATCCAAGGGTTAATCATGATTAGGGTTAGTTCCTAACCCTAGGCCACCAAATCCAAGGTCAAAAATATTAACCCTAACCCTTAAGCACAAGTATGAACATACAATCCACATTCAATTCAAGTTATTCATTTTAATTAATCAATTTCAATATATATATATATATATATATATATATATATATATATATATATATATATATATTTAGTTCATTTAATAGTCAATATATATATATATAAGTTTATTTTATTCGGGGTACTACGAGTTAAACGTTGAGGGGGTACTTTGGTTTTTTCCCTATAATGAAATTCGAAAAAGATCCTTGCTACTACTGTATGTTTTATTGCAACAATGAGTTGTAACTTATACAGTACTTATGTCACGCCCCGCTTCCCACTATATGAAAATATAGGCACGCAACTGAGGCCCAGCGAATGATATACATCATCCATAAGCTGTACAATTATAAGCTCAACAAGATCTTTATAACACATTCACGCAGGCAAATATAATAATCACATGAGCTGAAAATAGAATAACCATCATTTGGATAATACATCAACATCGGGTCAAGATGCCCGGGAGTACAAGGTGCCAGAATTAAAATAATATGATAAGCAGTTTGCTATAACAACTAGATAAAATAGCGACTGAAAGAAAAACAAAATGAAGTAGTAAGGAAGAAGCAACGATCGTCTAAAGAGTATGCTCGTCGGGTCCATCAGTACATGTATAATTATTAATTCAAAGAAAAATAGAAAAGTTCCCGTTAGAGCAAGTTTCGGGCAGCAAGTAGCAACAAGCAGAAAAAGGGGTAACATAACAAGATATAATATAGAAGAAACAAGAAGTAGAAGTACAAATACAATATGGAAGTAAGCAAGGAACTGGGACAATATGATCATGTAAGTAATAACTGTAACTAGTGTATTCTAGACTTCAAGATATAAGCAATTGATAACCTAGGCTCAGTTAATCGATAATCATGTAATCAATGATCGAGATTCATGTAATCAAGAGTCATGTAATCAAGAATCACGAGTCATGTAATGAAGAGTCATGTAATCAAGAATCAAGAGTCATGTAATCAAGAATCATACTTAGTGGAAATCTCGAGTTTATCTGTTTTATTAACTTATCTAATGCACACAATCCTGTGTCCCATACCACAAGTTCGGTGCATATCAATCATGTGACGTTTAGACTTAACTAGTGAATTCTATAGGATTATGTACTCGGGTCTTCCAGTGATAGTATCAAAATATGTAATCATGAATCATGTAATTGAGAATTATATAATCAAGAATTGTGTAATCAAGTATCAAGAATCAAGAATCACTATTTCAGGAAACACGGGCCCCCTTCCGAGTATACTCCCCTATATTATCCATTATTAAGTCGTACCCTTATAACCCCGGCTTGTTATTCTTTTATAATTAATTATGAACATGCAGTTGGTACGACTAGTGGAACGGTGTAATCAAGACAGTTAATCTAGAAAAATATCAAGGGCAGTAATCATGGTATGAGATATAACGGGTACATGTATCGAGAGTAGTTATTATAAAATTATCAAGTGGTATAAAATACATTCTATTAACCTATTATATCTATGCAAGTTATTATTATAAGAACAATAATACACTCAGTTCGTTAAATATGAAAAGTAATGGGTTTATATGCAAAAATACAGAGATGAATTTTTAAACAACTTGACATATTTGCATTCAAATTCACTTTCCCGTTATTACAGAAAAGCAAATCCAATTCCGTCAGAGATTCTAGAAATTAGACTCTCTCCCGGTTCTAACGCATATTCACACGATACATTCTAGAGACAGTAGTTATGCGTACAAATTCATTCTTCGCTGGTTTCGATGTTTCGCGCGCATTCTGGAAATTCAAAGTCACAATACTAAAATTGCGATATCTCACAATCTATACATCGGATTGAGAAACTATAGGATATTTCGGATATCTAGACTCGAAGGGCTACGATTTTCATGTAGAAAGTTTATCGATGCAGTGTCGGGAACATGGTCAAATTCTCAGTACAAGAGACCGGTTAGTAATCCCGTGCAGGTTCAGAAATTTACGATATGCCAGTACTAAAATCGCGATATCTCACAATCTATACATCCGATTGAGAAACCGTAATATGTTTCGGATATCTAGACTCGAAGGGCTACGATTTTCATGGAGAAAGTTTTTCGATCCAGTATCGGGAACATGGTCGAATTCTCAGTGCAAGGTACCGGTTAGTGATCCCGTGCAGGTTCAGAAATTCACGATATGACAGTACTAAAATCGCGATATCTCACAATCTATACATCCGATTGAGAAACTGTAAGATATTCTGGATTCGGGACTCGATGGCTACGATTTCCATGTAGAAAATCTTCAATCCAGTATCGAAACATGGTCGAATTCTTAGTGCAAGGTCAAGAAATTTTAGAGATAATAAGATTGAATATTCGATATTCGATAACACGATTCGAAATGTGTTAACGGTTCATTCTTGAGTTGATATAGTATGGAACCAGTGACTCGAACGGAGTTTGACAATAAAACATGATGATAACTAGACTACTTGCCACGAGTCCAAGAAAAATGCTTGTACGAGAACAAAAATAGTGTACGAGGTACTTGCCTTATAATGTGACGATTATGGTGGTGGTGTTAACCACGGAAGAAGAAGCGACGTCGAAAATGGACGGCGGCACAACGGCGGTAAGAATGGCGGCAAGACGGTAGCGAGCGAGCAATGGTAGCAACGGTGAGTGACAACAACAACAAGGTGGCACGGCGTCGGGTTGTTTTTCGGGGTTCACGGGATCATAGAAGCGGAGTCGTTGGCTCGAAGGTGAAAGGTAAAGTGGAGCTCGGGTGTTGCTTGAGCTCTCGGGTGTGAAGAAGGCAGAGGAAGAATGGAGGAAAAATGAAGAATGAGACGTAGAGGTGAGAGTGAGGTGTGATATGTGTGTGTGTGTATATATAGAAAGAAGAATGGAGTGAATGCATGCATGTATGCATGCATGTGTATTATATATAATAATATATAAGGAGATAAAGAGATGGGATGTTAGCTGATGTGTGTGTGTGTATAAAATTAGGGGAGAAAGAGATGGGGGTGTTGAAAAATGAAAAAGAAGACACTGAAGGAAGAGGGGATTAGGAGTAGTAGGGTGGTGGAGGCAGTAGAGTAGGAGAGAAAAAATGAGAGTTAGGCGTAGAATGAGAAAAATGAGATGGAGAGATTGGCGTATGTGAGTGATTAGCGGGAGTGGGTTAGGCAGATGGGAGAAATATTGATTAGGGATAATTGGGGTTAGAATTTGGATTTAACTCCGATCGAAAAATCACAAAATTATAGAATTGATCAGAAAAATATTCTGGCTTTAGATAAAGAGTCAAAAGAGAAAAATAAAACTGATCTGAAAATTGAAGTACAAAAATTTACGTAATAAAATACGTACAACTGGGACAGAGAGTTACAACTTAATTCGAGCAGGATATAAGATTATCAAAAAGTATATAGTCAACTATAACTATTGTGACTCTAGAGGAATGTGCAGATATTAGTCAAACATAAATTTAAGTAGCAATCTTCTCATTGTTCACGTACTTCGTGTGTCTACCAAATCACCTTTATGTTTAGTGACAAAAAAAATATTACATTGATTGTTTTACCGATTTAATCGTTAGTGTAGTGTAAGATAATTTTATAAATTACTGGTTAGGGCAGGGGTAAAGTATTATGACTTTAGGGCATGGTAAGGGTGAACATCATACCTTGCCTGTTGACATCTCTAGTTGCACTAAAGGGATTGGTATGTGTGAGTTTTGTTTGAACGAGATAAAAAATTGTAGTCCAAAGTACTACGTGTAGCATTTGCTCTTTTTAAAAAACATATAACTTGCTACCAAATTATTTTTTTTGGTGATATTTGTAATTAGTTGTTAAAAATACACTTATAATATGTAGCTATGGAAGATCCTATGCAGACAGTACAATTCGAAATAAGTCCTCTATAAATTGCTATTTATATATTTAGATAAAAAAACAGAAGTTATCAGCCTTAGACATCCACAACAGTTTGCTAAAAAATATGCAAAAATGACAAATGAGAAATAGCAATTTGACAATTTCTTACAACAGTTCTTTGCTATAATTTTGTCATTTTTTTTAGCAGACGGTACAACATGTCCCATCTCACTTCGTTTTTTTTATTTTTTTAATCTTAATTCTACAGATTAAGTTAGTTGGTAATTCGTAGTAGATTTAGAGTATTAAATTATTAAGTAGGTAATTAATTAGGATAATTGGTGATTAATTAGGGTCAAATTAAGAATTAAACAAAAAAAACTTCCTGGTTTATTGGACATGACATGTTGTCCAGTCCAAGCATTTTTTTGCTTAAGACGGGACAACATGTTCCGTCTGAGATTTTTTTTTTACGGTACAACATTTACCGTCCGATCATTTAAATAATAATAAAAACTTCAGACGTAACAACTTGTTTCGTCTGATCCCATTCAATAAAAAAAATCAGGGATTGAATAACATGTTTTGTCCCCTATAATTTGATAATCTTCATTTCGTTTTTCAAATATGAGAAGCGAATGTATATAGTTTCTCAAAATATGGCAATTTAACAAACCGCTGCAGTCGATTTTTTCTTTAAAAAATGGCAAAATGACAAATATAGAAAACCATTGTGGATGATCTTAGACCTAACTAAAATAATTTTCATTTAAACACATGTAGGTAGAAGGCTATTGTTCTCCTCAAAATAGTCGTTTTGCCTTTGCAATTTTATTTTCCACCCATATATTTAAAATTATTTTCTCCAAACTTTATTCAAGAATAAAAAATTACACAATATAACACTTGAGTGTGGTCACTTTTGATCGCTTTTGGACTTGATTGAGACGAGTATGGAAATAACAATTTATGAAAAACTTATAAGTAATTATAATAGTTTATGGGGAGACTTGTGTGAAAAAACTCCATGAATATTCATATGCTATATAGGGAAGAACTAAAAAACACAAAAGAGATAAGGGGCATTTGGTACATAGGAATGTGCAAGGGAATGTTGAATTATCCCCTGAATTACCTTGTTTTGTAAGTGGCAATCATATTATTGGAGTGATTGGTAGATTCTCATGAAAATCAAAATCTATTTGTTGGAAATTGTTTTTATTCCTCGCTAAAATTATGAGATTCGAGGATTTACATTAATAGAGAACTAGAGTTACCCTATGCAAACTGCACATACTAAAATAATGATGAGAAACGCATAAAATTATATGGAACTCCAGAAAAATGATAGAGAAATGGGAAAAATTATCTCTTCAATAATATAGTTTAGTGAAAGGCAACACCCAGGCATTGACCCACCTCATTCTCTCCCTCGTCTCCCTCCCCTCCCCCTCCCAAATCCACACATTCTCAGACACCACCCTGCACTCCTCCCTCCTATACCGCATATTTGTCATCCTTGACCGCCGCGATGTCCCCTTTTTCACCTCTTCGTCCGCCTCACTCTGTCCTTCATCACCTTCCTCCTTACCAAATCTCATTATTGGATCCGGTACCGCAATCATCCTCATATTCAACTCGTACTCTTCCCCAAATCCAAACTTCAAAATTAAATACAAATTAGAAATTGAAAATGAAATCAGGTAGTAAATTATGGTTTCATAAATTAATACAAAATGTGATACAATTGATTTAGTTAAGCAAAATTTTTCAAAAACTTTTTCATAAACACCTCATGTGCTATATAGGCATTTCATTGAACAATTGATGAGGCACATTCTAGAAATTAAGTACCATATTTATAGCATAGTTCTATAAATTAAGTACTAGATTTATAAATTTTTCAATTGTTCTCTATTCAAAAATGCATGAGGCAATAATAAAAAAGGGAAAAAGTAGAATAAACGTTGCAAAATCTCATGATTGAATCCGCAACCACAGTCATCCCCGTCTTCAACCCGTACTCTTCCCTAATTCCACCATATTTACTGGCTTAATGAATGTGGTGATTCGAAAAAGCCGAAGGAGGCGGCACGGTGTATGGGGGACAACAACGTCGGAGGTGACGTCGAAGTTTGGGGAGGGCCATGCAGGAGGGGACAGGGTTGGAGGTGAAGTGGAGGATTATGGAGGTTTGAGGTGGATGTGTATGAGAGTTCGAGGGTTGGTGAGGTCGGTGACACAGTTCGTAGGTGGCGTAGGCGGAGGGATTATCGTTGAGGGTGGCGATGGGGTGCATCGAAAAGGTGGATGGCCGCGTATGAGGGGGTAGCGTCGGAGGCGAGATGGAGGGTTGGGGAGGGCTTTGCAAGTTGGAGATGTTGAGATCATGGTTGAGGAGGATTTGTTTTTTGTTTCTTTGTTTTTTTATGAAAACATGCAGACCACACATGTTAATTTAAATGATATTTTCATATTTTTTGCTCTTTTATCTTTATTTCATAATAGAGGAAGGGGAGAAGGGGTAGACCCGTTGGCTTAATATATAGTTATAATAAGATAACACATTAAAAAAAGGCTAAATTTTAAAAAAGTACACAAAGTTTTGGGACAGTTTAAAAAAAGTACACAAAGTTTTTTTTATTAAAAAATGGACACAATGTTTAAATAAAGTCCACTGAGTTAGTTAGGGTTAGGGTTAGGGTTAGCGTTGGGTTAGGGTAGGGTTTAAAAAAACCACTTTCATCTTTCATTTATGTTTAAAAAAATCACATTCATCTTTTATTTGTGTTTAAAAAAACATCACTTAACTAATCAAATGTTTAAACAAAACCCCCCAACTAACCCTAACCCTAACCCTAACTAACTTAGTGGACTTTATTTAAACAGTGTGTCCTTTTTTTATTAAAAAAAGCTTTTGTGTGTACTTTTTTTAAACTGGCCCAAAACTTTGTGTACTTTTTCTAAATTTAGCCTAAAAAAAATTAATAAGAAATTGCAATAACAAAGATTCAGAGGAATGTAATGTATTATAGCAAACATGTTAATCCAACATTTTCGAGAATCTTCACTCCGACCCTCACATTTATGCGGGAATGCTATCGTTTTCAAGAATTTTCAATAAGGGTCTCATTGATTATGAAAATAAAAGAGATGGTTTAGCTTTCAAACCTTCTAAAATGGGAGGGTTTTGTGAAATTCACCCTCTATAGATCTATATATCTTGTTAAAGCATCTCCAATCGTTTTCTATTTTGGCAAAATGGCAAAAAACTTGAGAAACGAGCGCTGCAATCGTTTGCTATTTTGCCAAATTTTAGCAAACGAGGAATAGTAGTTTCTCATATTTGAGAAACGAATTTGACAATTGCTAAATATAGCAGACAATACATCATGTTTCGTCTCGTTTTTTTATTTTATTTTTTAAGGAGATCGGACAGGACCAGAACCGGTCCTGAGGTATTTGAGGCCCTGGGCGAAAAAATTTTTTTAGGCCCTTTATAGACACACATGTATTTTTATATATATTAATAAATTATAATATAACAGGGGGGACATAAAAACAATACCCAGAAAAATAAAGATTACATTTATTTTGCTTTATGACACCAAATACTTCATATTTTTCATTAAGCATAGCGACAGCGACTCTTGCACCTGCCAAAAATAAAATATAAATAAATAAATAATAAATAAATAAATAAATAAAATCTCATATCATCTAAAATATAAGGCCAGGGCCCAGGAATCAAGCTTATCATATAAATAAACTTCAAATGTTGGTCACTAAGCTTGCCTAACAATAAAATCAACCAACATTACTATTGTTGGACTGATTTCTACCTCAGTACCTCCTAAACCCACAAAAGAGATTCTCAATTCTATTAATTTTTTTTAAAAAATGACATGAGAGGGCTGAACTACCAAAGTAGTGCTAAGAAGACCAACAACTCCTGCGGTCCTACTAAGAAGACCGACAACTCTAACTACGCCTCTGATACCCGAGACACCATGACTACAACTCCAACTACAACTCCTGCTAAGAAAAAAACCCTGTAAAAGAAACAAACGAAAATTCTCAACTGACAATTTGAAGAAGATATGAAGATGCCGGAAGGGGAGAGAGAGAGTGAATAAGAGAGAAAGAGAGAGAGAGAGAGAGAGAGAGAGAGAGAGAGAGAATTTGAAGAAGATGAAGAGGCTGAACAAAAAAAAATGAAGAAGTTGAAGTGACAATGAATGAGAGAGAGAGATTACTAAATTGGGCCATCCACTAAAAATTAATTACAAATCCAATAATTCATTATATTAATTATAAGACCATTAATTTATTATATTTAAAAAAATTTGGGCCCCTCCTCTGAAGTGGGCCCTGGGCGGTCGCCCTGTTGGCCCTGGGCCAGGGCCGACCCTAGACAGGACAACATGTTTCGTCCATTCGAAACTTCAAATTTATTGGACGGATGACATGTCCCGTCCTACCAAAGCCCAATAAATCTCAAAATATCCTACTTAATCATGGTTCAAGACATTCATTAATTGAATAATCATTACTTTAATAATTTTTAATAACTAATTACCATTTAATCCCTGATTAAAAATCATTTTGAACATTAAAAAAACACCAAATTCAGACGGAAGGAACAACATGTTCCGTCCGTTTTTTTTCTTCTTAATTTTTTTGCCAAATTATAGTGAACGACGACTGTAGCAAAATTCTTATTTTGCCAATTTGCCAAAATAGCAAAAACAATTGGGGATGCTCTTAGTCCACATTGTTTGGGTAAAAAGGGTTAAGAAAATTCGATAATTTAAGTAAACCATGAACAATTTTCGCAAGTTTGTAGAAAACCATACTGATATGGCTAAAAATAAAACCAAATCGAGACCGTTCAAATCGGGCACGAATCTTAAAGCTCTCAGGGGCAAAATGGTAATTTCACCTACAAACGGGTCTGAAATGGAAAATGGGTCTTTCTTCAAAGTCCAATAACCCATAAACGGATCTGTCCTACTGGGTATGGGTAGCAACCCGTTACAAACCAACCCAAATGGATAAAAAGTGATTCAAATTCATAGTTATCTCTATGAAACGATTTTAATTCTAGATCTTATCCAAAAACACGAGGAAATAGAGATAAATCATTTTCTCGAGATTACTGACAAGAGCATCGGAGGGTTTGTCGCCGGGATCCATCCCGGTGTATCAAACTTTGTGTAGGTTCGTGACAGCGGCAAGGAATAAGTCAACACGTTGGTGAAGATCAACATGCTCGCTTTATTGTTTTCCTCAAAGAACCCACAAATTCATCTGTTTGCTCTCACACCCGAAATCAGCAGCAACACATACCCATGTATATTTTTTTGCGATTTGTTATATTATCGAGTAAAAGTAGGTGTCGTTTGCCATTCCCGTAAAAAAGTTGTTATATGCAATCGGGTGACTGATTCCATATCAATTTTTTAAGGCCCATGTGTTTTTTAATACGTTATATAGTTAGCTATATCTAATTATCTAACTCTAATTAATTTAAGGAAACTAGAAGTAGCATGAGTAAAGAAATTAAATTTCTTTAAAAAAGTAAAACCCCCGATTAACATGTAAGAAAAAAGGAGAAAAAAAAACATATTGTATGAGTATATCTTACCAAACTAGGTAATTCAGAAAGTAATTCTAGAGATTTTCTTGTACATTATCGCGTATTTTGTTTGATAGTATAGCACCGCATAAAATAAAATAAAATATTTGTATGGGTTTTTTGGCAAACTCGTAAAAATTTGGTATGGTTTAATGAATTGGACATTTGGAGTACAAAAGTCAACAAGTATATTTTCAGAGGGTAATGCTACACCTTCAGAGGGTAATGCTATACCTACAACCTTTCTTACAACCTTTCTTACAACCTTTTCTTTTACAACCATAGGTGGCACAATCTCATTGAAATGTATTGTAAAGTAGGTTGTAATGGGTTATACACATCTCCAATGAGATTGTGCCATCTAATGTTGTAAGGTTGTAAAGGTTGTAGGTGTAGCATTACCCATTTTCAGAACAGGGGTCTATCCAGATAACCCACAATTTTCAGATCAAATCAAAATCCCTAGAAGTATCCAAGAAGCGTCTTCGTCTTCTTCATCCTATTCGATCGCCGTCTCCGTCTTCATCGGCGCCGTCGTACTCCTCATCCTCTTCTCGCGAAACCCTAAAAGGTGCGATTTTTGGATCGATTTTGAGGATCCCATGTTTGTTTGATTTGGTTTGTTAAGTATGTTTTAGTTCACTATTTGATGCTATAAATTTGACTAAATTTGATTGTTTTGTGTTGGTTATATGATGATGTAAATGTAGGCTAAATTGCAAGATAGAAAACCCTACCTTTTAATGTTTTTTTTTGTGGGAAAAACCAACTAACGTATGATTTGCTATTTCAGTTTAGTACAAACCGTTGAAATTACCATTAGGGTCACCATCACTTTCACGTGGTGTTCATGTGAATTTTTTATAGACACTGATGCCCTTAGTCTACCTTTATGTTTAGGTTGTGCGTTTGACTGCTTTGTGTTGGTTGTATGATACGATGCATGTGATAATGCAATGTAGGGTACATCGCGAAAAGAACCCTTTTTTGAGAAAATTATCTAATGGGTTTTCTGTTATCTCAAGATGGTATGAACTGTTTAAATTAATGTTAGAATGATGCTCATGTGTGATTCATGTGGGTTTTTAGGGTGAATGATACTATTAATCTACCTCGAAGTTTATATTTAGGTTGTGAATTTGATTGTTTTCTGTTGGTTGAATGAGATGATTATATGCGATACTGTAATGTATGTAAGGGTGGACAACTGAATCTCTCAAATTTTGAATGTTATCCTTTTTTTTTGAGTGTTCAATGATGACAACTTTGGTGTATTCATAGCCTTGTTTTCATTAGGTACATAGTTTTACGAAAAAAACCAGTTGACTAAAAGTATTCGAGTTTACAATCTAGAATTTAGACCCAAACCAAGCACAAGTTAATGCATGGTTAGAATAGAAAGAAGAGCATGTGTGTTAGAATGCCTTTTCTCCCATCGATAGGCTCTTTTCGTGTCATAAAATAAATAATCCCAAGTGATTGGTATTGAAAGTTGTTGCCAATGTATGTTTACTCTGAATATCAAGCGTTAAGCACCATGCTACTCATCGTTTTCCTGCCAGGGTTATTTAACATGTGATTATGTTGTTCTTTCTTATTTAATTTTGAAAAGTTTTTAGAGAAGATTGCAAATCTACAGCCACCATGTAGGTCATTTATTCCAAATTAATAGGGGCAGCTGTTTCTTCTACATCGAGCTTTGTCGAGTGCTATGTTGAGTGCTGTTGTCTGTTATTGCCTAAATCCATGTTCATCTTAAGTTAAATATAGTCTTTGTCTATTTTTCAACAGGATTATATTACTCCTATTATTGTTGTTACATCAGTCCTACTCGTTAAGGTTCATATCATAAAGATCCTGTTGCGTACAAACTTTCTGATTCAACTATACTCCTTTATTCTGCATTGGGAACCATGATCGAGTTAGGGTAATTGTTACCGACTAGCTGTCCAAGTAAAATATCCTCTCGTTTCTTTGTTGCCATACAAACAAAATTTGTTCACTTATTACCTAGTCCTAAATATTATGATTACCTTTTAATTCTGCTCATTTAGATCTAGCTTTTTATTCGGTCATATTGAGTGGATCACCTTTGTTACAATCTGACTTTTTGATGATTACATGCTTGCTTCAAGAAACCTATATATAGTTTTTTGGTTTACTAATTACCGGTCTGTATTATATTTTTGTAATGTGAAATATTTAAATGTTGTAATTTAATCTATCCTTTTGGAAGTTAGCCATAGGGACATAAAATAGGTTGGGTTGTGGGAATAGCTATAGTATCTAATATTAGAAATCTGTCTGAAATTAAAATGGGACTAAAACTTTAGGAACATATTTGAATGTCTACATCAATTTCCATATTTTACGTGAATATCTCCAAAGAGGAAAGATTACCCAAAATTTAACCCCGTATTTTGTCCAGTTTACTCCATAAGGAAATTTATGATGGCAATGAAGGAAACATCATTTGATTTTCGCGGGATTTCTTAGGGCTGATGGAGCTATATTTCTTGTCCTATGCAGGATTTGGTGGATATATAGAATGCTACTTATGCAAAGACCGTTGCAATTTGAAGTAATATCGAAGGATTATACTAGCTAGCGATTTTTGAAAGATTAATAATGCAAGAGCACTAAACAAGCACAGAGCGAAAGTTTCAAATGGCAGCAACAAGATAAACTTTGCATATGTATTGATCAAGATGAAATTGAGTTCGTTTTTGGTTTTTATAAGCAGGAAATTAGGGTGATTTGGTCCAATGAATTGCTATAATCAGGTGTTTAGTGAAGATAATCAGAGTTATTCCTGTGGAAAAATCAGACTCTATTATTTTATTGTAAATCTCCTGCATAGGGAAGTAAGATGATAAGATGATGCTGATTACAAGTCGTATAACGAGCCTACTCTTCGGACAGTCAAGGGACATGACAGCATTGCCAAAAATATACATTCCAGCATCACTAAAATTACAGAACAAGGAAAATTGCTTTTGGGGTTGCTCATTTAGGAATTGTAAATTTTGAGGATGGATAAATGATGGAAGCCCATAGCTAGAGTACTTCATCTGTAACAGTTCTATATTTTTTTGTTTGTTTCTTCTTCCTTTTTTTCAGTAACCATCTTGTAATATTACTTTACACACTTGTATTTTAAACAAAAAATTGTCTTCATGATGTTTTTGTTGTTCTCTGAATTCTTGATAGCACTGTGCTTTTGATATTCTGTGGATGTTTTATGTTGAATTTCTGCTCCATTGAACCAAAAATTGTGTACTTATATCACATATTGAAGCCATCTCAGCCGGTTCTTGCTTGTTTTATCTCCAAATGGAGCCACCTTTAATTCCCCGCAGACTTGCTCACATCCATCGACATAATTTATTATATGGAAATTATATACGTTGCATCCACACTTTTATGCATACAGATGCGTGTCACTGTATTCATTTCTAAAACCAAAACTAGAAATGAAACTTCCGACGAGTAATGAAATACAAAACCAACTTGTCCTCACTGTATTCATTTCTAAAACCAAAACTAGAAATGATTGGTCCTCACTGTATTCATTTCTAAAACCAAAACTAGAAATGAAACTTCCGACGAGTAATGAAATACAAAACCAACTTGTCTTGAAGTGTCGGAGGATACAAAACCAACTTGTCTTGAAGTGTATGAGGCCAAAATCGAGTTTTCAATGTTTGGTTAATACAAGTGTATCATGTTCTTCAATAGTTTAATTTCAAATTTTAAATAATATGGAAGACGAGTAATGAAATGCAAAACCAACTTGTCTTGAAGTGTCGGAGGCCAAAATCGAGTTTTCAATGTTTGGTTAATACAAGTGTATCATGTTCTTCAATAGTTTAATTTCAAATTTTAAATAATATGGAAGATGAACAATCAAAATTGAGAATTTGGAGGGTCCAAAAGCAATTTTTAGCAGATTCTGTTTTTTTTTTTCTTTGTAGTTTCGTTCTGGGATAGAAATATTGGTCATGCAATTGGCCTCCTTTCTTTCATGAGCTCTTTGTCCAACAAGTCTCACTAGCACCCAGATCCCTATTATAGATAACAATCTTAACGATGCTTTTACATGTTAGTCTAAAATATACTGTTGGTTCACACTCATTATCTTACTTTTAGATCAGGTGAACCATAGACCTTTAACGGTCGGTTTAGATGGGGAAATGGTTACAACAGACATCATTCACATATTCGTCTCATTATAATGGTTACAACAGACATCATTCACATATTCGCCTCAAATAATGATATATATATAGAGAGAGAGCGCTTTATTCCATTGCAAACGCTACTGTAGCGTTGCAAACGTGCAAACCACTTAACCCGCTAGGTTATGTGTTTTGCCTTAACCCGTCATTGCCAATGATGGGTTAAGTGGTTTGCACGCGCACGCGTTTGCACAACATTTGCGTTTGCAATGGAAGATTGCTCGTATATATATATATATATATATATATAGGAAAAAAGGGTATGAGTGACTTGCTCATTTCGTAAATGAGCAATTGATGATGTGGCATGTGTGTGATTGGGAAATCTTAAAAATGGTTAGTTATCCAATGTATCACATGCATGTCATTTTATTAAGTGAGCAAGTTGCTCATATCCCTTTTACCCTATATATATATACTAGATTTGCCCGTGGACACGTGCCTACGGCAGGTCTTCAGAACGATACAACATTTGAAAAGCCTTGTAAACAATAAATCAACAATTATATAACTCAAGTTTGAATTGTATGACAATAATTAGCTATAAATAAAAGTCCATGTTTTCATTAGTATATGTTGACAATAATTATAAATTGGGGTATAAAAGTCCATGTTTCCATAAGTGTGTGTGTGTGTGTATATATATATATATATATATATATATATATATATATATGGCAAATGCTCCATTGAAAACGGGTTTGTTTTCACGGGTTGGAAAGCACAAATCTGAGCCATTGGATCGCTCATGATCTCGACCAGCGGCTCAGATTGCCTCTGCCCATCACCCAATATGACTTAAGTGGCGGAGGGTTATTTTGGGAATTTCGTCCCAAATAACTATTCGCCTGCTTCGTTCTGAAAAAAATGATATAACCTAGGCCGTTGTTGGGAACAACGGCCTAGGTTATAAAAAATTGAATCATAGGCTGTTGTTTGGAACAACGGCCCTGTTCTCAATTTTTATAACCTAGGTCGTTGTTCCCAATGACGACCTAGGCTATAAAATTTCTATAAATTTCTATAAAATTTTATAGCCTAGGCCGTTGTTGGGGTTATAAAAATTGAGAACAAGGCTGTTGTTCAAACAACGGCCTATGATTCAATTTTTTTATAACCTAGGCCGTTGTTCCCAACAACGGCCTAGGTTATATCATTTTTTTTAGAATCAGTGAGGCGAAGAGTTATTTGGGACGAAATTCCTACAATAACCCTCCCCTCATCAATTGAAACGGGTGGTGGGGGGCTCGATCTGAGCTGCTGATCGCGATCATGAGCGATCCAATGACTCAGATTCGTGTTTTCCAACCCGTGAAAACTAGACCCGTTTTTAATGGAGCATTTACCTATATATATATATAGAGAGAGAGAGAGAGAGAGAGAGAGAGAGATAATTAAATAAATAAAGAAGTTTTGGGGGGGGGAGGGAAATATGTTTTGTGAGGTTAGATCTGGGCCTTTGATTTTGGGGGAATTGAACAGAGTCACTTGATAGCTTTCTTTGTGTTTTATTATATAGATATATAGGTTTCTTACATTGCAAACGCTACTGTAGCTAGCATTGGTATCGGGTCGGGTCCTTCACTACCCAGACCCGGACCCGGTCCCCTATGGGTCCAAAAATTGGACTCGGACCCGTGAGGACCGGGTTCGATTCCGGGTCCAGGTCCAATTAAAATATTCATACCCGTTCGGGTATGAGCGGGAGTGTGAGAAGCGAGCGGAGGTGGCGAGTGGAGGATTTAGATTAGAGAAGAGAAGAAAAATGCATGAGTTTTGAGTTTTGAAGAGGACGATTTAGAATTGAGAAAGAAGGAGGGGAGGGATGAGGATAGAATATTTATTTTTATATTGATTTGTTGTGTTTTTTTAAACGGGTCCGGGTCCAGGTCGGGTCTCTTTTGAGCGGACCCGGACCCGGATCCGGACCCGAAAGTACAACGGGTCTTATTTTAGGACCCGGACCCGGATAGGCTGGGCCAGGTCTGGATCGGATCCGAGTTTCGGGTATTTATACCAATGCTAACTGTAGCGTTGCAAACGTGCAAACACTTAACCCGTCATTGCCAATGACGGGTTAATTGGTTTGCATGCATTTGCACAACATTTGTGTTTGCAATGGAAGATTGCTCATATATATATATATATATATATATATATATATATATATATATATATGGGAAAAAAGGGTATGAGCAACTTGCTCATTTCGTAAATGAGCAATTGATGATGTGGTATGTGTGTGATTGAGAAATCTTAAAAATGGTTAGTTATCCAATGTATCACATGCATGTCATCTTATCAATTGTTTATTTACTAAGTGAGCAAGTTGCTCATATCCCTTTTACCCTATATATATCTATATAATAAAACACAAAGAAAGCTATCAAGTGGCTCTCCTTCAATCCCCCCAAAATCAAAGGCCCAGATTTAATCTCAAAAACACAAATTCCCCCCCCCCCCCCCCCCCCACCAAAAGTTTTCCCCCAAAACTCAAATTCAAATTCCTCCCAAAACAACTCCTTTATTTATTTAATTATTTATCTCTCTCTCTCTATGGATTTTTATTTACAACTAATTATTGTCATACTATTCAAACCTGAGTACATAATTGTTGATTTACCGTTTACAAGGCTTTTCATATGCTGTATCGTTCTGAAGACTTGCCGTAGACACGTGCCCACGGGCAAATCTAGTATATATATATATATATATATATATATATATATATATATATATATATATATTTGAAAAGTTGCAAAGACATTTTCCTTCTCCTTATGGAAATCTTCCTGTTTATTCATACGATACAACATTGCATATAGAGGGAGAGTCTACATTGTTTTTTCTATCATTTTATGTACAGCTTATACAAGAACAACTGCTTCTCAATTAAATTTAAATTGAACAAAAACATCTCCTCTATTCCCTCTAATCTATTCAGTTTGTGATGAATGTTATAGCTAGCGTCTTGAAAATGATGAAATGAAATTGATACATGAATACTTATCATAGCCCTTATTCATGAAAATACGGGCTATGATCTTTGGCACTCATATATTACTTAAAATGACATTATGTAAGAGCTGCTAATTCATTTTTTTCAATTTTTCTTGCAAGAGCTACTTATTCTTTTTCAAAATTTCCTAGCAGTAAATTGATATTGTTTTACTTTGCCATCTTGATTTAAAGTGTTTTTTTGGTTCTGCAAGGCAATCCTTGATGATCTGAGAAATATTCAGCAGGCAGCCACAAATACCTAAAAGACATTAGATTGAGTGCATTATATTTCATTTTGTGGCTCCCATTTCAAGAAAAAGAGAATGACTGAGAATACGAGAAGACGAAGATCAAAGTGGGATGTGGTGGAAGAACCTCAAGAACCTTCAATAACACAAACTGATGAACCTCCAACGAAAGCAGTTGGTTCTGCCAATGAATTTGTGTCAGACTCAGAACTGAATTATTCAATACTTGATGATAATAGAGAGAACTCATCCCTTCCATCTGAAATCAAAGATGAGCCTACTATGATGAGTACAGATTATGACATGGCTGAGAAGATTACAGAGCTCTCTCATATACCAATAACTGAATTTCAAAGTACTCATTTTCCAAAACTTCCTGATTTAGATGCAAACCGTGATAGAGAAGAAGGCAATGATCTCGGCAGAGTAAGAGAGGGAAGGGATAAAGGACTTGAGCAGAATTATGGTAAAAGTCTATCTCCAGGCGGTAATGTACAGAGGCAACTGAGTCCTACCTCGCCTAAAAGAAGTCGGAGCAGGTCTTACAGGTATTTACTTTGATTTTTGTGATAAAAATATTTGACGAGGAAAAAGATTCATCCATCCACAGTGGGAAAGAAAATGGGTTTGGTTATGATCTCAAAATCTTCAAATTAGGAAACAAATTAGCAAATGATTGTTTAGTTCTTAATTTTTAGTTGATGTTTATTTTTCCAAGTAAATACACACATCTACTACAATCTAGCGAACTTGAGCACGCGACACTTGTTGATGATCCAGTTTGATGGTTGATTGCCCTCTCTGAAGATATGGTAATCTTTGAATCCCCCAAGCAGTGAAGCATCCGTTTGTTATCTCGTAACATAGGTGGAATCTGATCAAACTTCTCACTTTTGTAGAGTCTGAATCACCATTAAGTTGCCCTGTTCA
Organism: Hemerocallis citrina; assembly: GCA_017893485.1. NCBI lineage: Eukaryota > Viridiplantae > Streptophyta > Magnoliopsida > Asparagales > Asphodelaceae > Hemerocallis > Hemerocallis citrina. The sequence goes on from CM030365.1 coordinate 162,910,938, forward strand.
ACCCGCAAGGAACAATAAATAAGGGTTATGTGTTGAACTGTTGATGCTGATAATGAAAGGAAATGTACTTTTTGTTGTTGAAAATGGACCCTATCTAATTCAAAAGGAAGGATTTGTATCTATTTCTTACACTCCTACTTAAACCTTGTTAGGTGCCAACTCCTCTCCATTCTTCTTCTCTTTCCACCATTTAAGTACTCAATCTACTTGCTACTTGTGGAACGACATGTTGTCACACCTTTCTTTCTTTAAATTTTTGAATCCTTTCAAGGCTGGCTTCTGTTGCCTGGATAATCGATTAAACCTCTAGTATTTTCTGCACTTCTATATGAAAGACCCAAAGCAGAAGAACACATTTTCTTAGGAGAATTTTATGTGCCTAATCATTTGCAATAATCCTAAATGATGTCTTCTTTAGATATAACTAATGATTCATAAATTGCCAATATCCTAAATGATTTCTTTAGATGTTACCAATGATTGATAAATACGTGCCCAGTGGTTAAGATCACAATCACATACTCAAGATGAGTTTATATGAATGCAAGGGAATGAAAATCCTTGGTTGTTACTTTCTGTGTGGTGTTTGGTTATTACCAATTTCAGGAGTAGGAGCCGGGCCGAAGTAGGAGTAGGAGCAGGAGCAGAAGCAGAAGCAGGAGCTCTTCCTATGGTTTAAGGTGAGACCCAGAGAGGTGAGAACCATATTGCATCTCAATGACCCTTTTTAGTTTCTTTCTGAAAACTTCCTCTTAATTTTTGTGTTAATTAAGTCATTGACTATTCAAAATAATTCTATTATGATTGTTTGGTATTGCTGTGAACAAAATGTACCCTAGCTAAAATGTGAGAAAAAATAGGAGACCTCACAAATCGGAAAGTGCTTTTGGTCCATCACACTTTTAATTAATTTTATGGAACGCTTGTTTTAAAGCCTAGCAAGTTCTTTTGAACTCTCCAATGCAATACTGAACTTAGTCAACTAGTGTTAAATGTATCATTTTTTCTGATTGTTATACGGTATACATACAGGTACAGGAGCAGAAGTCCACCCTATGCTTCAAGACGAGGACGAGTCAGAGATCGAACAGGAGGTGCACCACCTGTACCATGTAGAAATTATGCAGCAGGTCGGTGTGAAAGAGGCAGTGCCTGTCGTTTCCTTCACAACAACAGTCGACGCCAATCCTCTAGATATTATGACAGTGGCATGTCAGATGCACGCGAAAGTAGAGGAGACAGAGGAAGATTTCCCAACTCGAGGGACCAGAGTGATTATCCACGGGAAAGCATGTCAGATGCGCGTGAAAGTAGAGGTGACAGAGGAAGATTTCCCGACTCAAGGAAACAAAATCCACTAGAAAGTATGCCAGATGCACTTGGAAGTAAAGGAGACAGAGGAAGATTCCCCAGCTCAAGGGAGCAGAATCCACTAGAAAGTATGCCAGATGCACGTGGAAGTAGAGGAGACAAGGGAAGATTCCTGGATTCAAGGGAACAGAGTGATTATCCACGAGAAAGCTTGTCAGATGCCAGTGAAAGTAGAGGAGACAGAGGAAGATTCCCGGACTCGAGGGAGCAGAGCGATTATCCACAAGAAAGCATGTCAGATGCATATGAAAGTAGAGGAGACCGAGGAAGATTCTCCGATTCCAGGGAGCAGAGCGATCATCCACGAGAACGCATGTCAGATGCACACCAAGGTAGAGGAGACAGACGAAGATTCTTCGACTCGAGCAAGCAGAACGATTATCTCGCTACGAGAAAGATTCTCCTCTAAGAACGACAGGCCACCTCTTGCATGCTATGATTTCTCGAAACCAAATGCACAAATTCCTCAGTTGGTTCCTCCAATCCCTTTGAATGGACAAATGCAGCAACCCATATTTCTGCTGCCTCAAAATATCCAGCAGCTTCCTTTCATGACTCCTATCCCCATGCAAAATCTGCCCATGCTTCCTCCACCTCAACTAGGGCAGACCCAGCAGAATTACATTCTTCCTCAGCTACCAAGCAGTGTTGATCTTGGTGGACAAATTATGAATCTTTCTCTATTAGCTCCCCTAAATGGACAAAACCAACCAAATTTCAATTTTAATGGGGAGACTTTGAATGTAGCCCCGCAAACCCCCGTGTCTGACAACCTTAACTTGAACGAGCAACCTTTGCAAGTAAATCCTGATACTTCCATCAGCCAGAAGGTTATGACTAGCGAGCAGGCTGCACAAATAACAAATCTTTCAGCATCTTTAGCTTAATTTTTTGGGAGCGCTCAAATTGCTCCTGGATTGGTACCAATCTCTCAGCCTGATACTAAATCCGGAAACATGGAGCTACAGAATATTGATAATAACAACCTCCCTCCTGGGTTTGATCATAAGGATTCTACAATTAAGGAAGTAGAAACAAAAACCGATACTAACGATGGCAATCCTCCCATAAAAGGTGCTGCATCAGGGGTGAAAGTGGAAGTCAATGAAGCTGAAACGGTCGATAACAAGAAAGAAAAGGATGATGATGTGGCTGCAGATCTTAAAGCAGATGGGGAGGGTAAACAAAGTAAAGATGTGAAGGCAATGAAGATGTTCAAGTGTGCTGTTGTGGAATTTGTGAAGGATGTGTTGAAGCCCAAGTGGAAAGAAGGTCACTTGAGCAAAGAAGCTCACAAAACGATTGTGAAGAAAGTGGTTGAGAAGGTAACTGGTGCAACGCAGAGCCAGAGCATCCCTCTGACGCAAGAGAAGATTGATCTTTATTTCTTGCACTCAAAAGCTAAACTTACTAGGCTTGTGCAGGTAAAGAGTTTCTTGTTTCTCTAAGATTTTAAGTTATTTCAGATTTCTAAATTTTGCTTTACCATCTTATTCGCTAACTATTATAGTCAAGTAGTTCGTTTTGCATCCGATCTATTTAGTACATGTTGCTGCTTTTTTCGGTGTGAGAGCAAACAGATAGAATTTATGAGTTCGTAGAAAATTGAATGAGTCAAACCTGAATACCTTCACCGGCGTTTGACTGATTTTCTTCTACTGCCGTGACCTGCAAAAAGTGCGAGACACCGGGGTTGATTCCGGCGACGCACCTTCCGACGCTCTTGTCAGTAATCTGAATGATTATGAAAGAGCTTTTGGTATAGAAAGATTGATTACCTTGCAACGGTGGGAGGAGAGGGTTTATATGGTCGCCTTAGGAACCAGTTTCGAGATGAGGGTGAATCTCTACTTCCCGGTGATAGGATAGAGTCGGTTATGCCATCTATGTGAAGGGATCGGGACTGGACTCTTCTCTTGATGGAGAGATAGGGTTTTCAGATCCTCCGTTGTCTATGGATGGATAGAATTAGTTACCCCCTAGAATAAGGGAATTTCAACTGGGTTCGACGAATCTGGACTCTTTTGTGGTAGGGCTGTTGTAACAGTCCCTATTGCAGGCTGGATCAGTTTGCCGGGCTTGAGAACGGCCCAGCTTATCAAATCGGGCACGTATCTTAAAGCTCCCAGGGGTAAAACGGTCCCGATTTAGCTCTATTTTTACCCATATCACGAGCCCCCCACTTCTGAAGACTGAGTTTTACAGCCTTTGAGGAGCAGTTCGCCCATTTTCAATGGTTTATAGAGTTTATCGGAAATCTCGGGAGAGTTTGGATCTTGCTCGGGGTGTAACGGTGTTATTCTGAGATTGGAAAATGCCCAAAATTATTTTTAGAATTTTCTGGAATTTTCGTGATTTTTACAGATTTTTCTGAATTTTTTCAATTTTTAAATATTTTTTTGGAATTTTAAAATATTTTTTCTAAAATAATAATTATTTTTCAGAATTTAAAAATAGTATTCTGAATTTTAAATTATTTTTTAGAATTTTAAAATATTTTTTCAGAATTTAATATTAATTAATCCGAATTTAATATTATTTTCTGGAATTTTTAAATAATAATTATTTCTCAGAAATTAAAAATAGTATTCTGAATTTTTAATTATTTTCGAGAATTTAATATTATTTTTTTCAGATTTTTTATTATTTTTCTGGAATTTATTAATAAGAAAATAAATTTTAATTAATAAATAATACCTGAGTTAATCTCGATCGTTGATTGGGAGAAGCACACTTTTTGGAGAGATCCATGGGTCACAAAAAGCCAAAGCAAGCACTATACCCGGTTTTGGATATACCCGGTTTGAAACTGGGTAGCCCACTTTTTTTTTGATCTGGATCATCCATCTTGATGGGCACGAATTTTAAAGCAATCATACGGCTGAAAAGAACTCGAGGCTGTCGCTCTCCCCGTTCCGCACGCTACCCGGTTCGCAGGGGTAGGTGGAGCGAGGCCCACCGCCACGTGGCGTCACGCGACTGGAGGGTCAACAGCGGCGAGGCCCACGTGGGCGCGTTTAGAGGCTGGGCAGGCGTCAGACTAGGGCCCACCATCACGTGGGCATGCAGAGAAGCAGCAGGGTCAGCGAGGCCCACCGCCATGTCGGCTGGCTCAGAGGGAGCGCCACGTGGCGCTTAAGCCCTTTTTCACGTGGGTGCGTCTGAGACACGAAGGAGGGAGGTGGGACCTAGTGCGGGCGTGGCAGTTGTCATGTGGGGTGCGTCTGGGTGATGGATCCTCAGTAGGGCCCGCGGTGCGCATTCTGGGCTGCAACGCGTGGGGCCCCCATGCCGTCTCTTCACACGCCGAAAACACGCTTAGCGTGTGGGAATTTTACGTGTTTAGCGCGTAAATCCCTTTCCCCCCTATATGCCGTGTATTTTTAGCGTTTTTGTGTATTTTACGCGTTTTGAACACGTTTTGCCGCTGTTTTATCCTCTATAAACTCAGAGACTCTTCACTCTTTGCTCCTCACTCTATTCATTGTTCTCACATCCCAAAGGCTATTTTCTTCCTCAAGTGCTTGGATTGCACGGTATCTTTTCGCCTTCCTCTGTCCCGACGGTCAGGTAACATTTACAGTTTGTAATTTATTCTCGAGCCATGACTAGGGTACCGTCGGGCAGCTCCTCCTCTTCCGGTAGTGACGGAGTAGAAGTGATCTCTGACCCTCCTTGTAAGGGGAAAGAGGCGGTCGGTCCCTATGTTATCGACCAGACGAGGGACGACAGGGGGGTGTCACCTTTCGCGGTTTCATCATCCTCTTGTTTCGTTACTAGTCCGTCAGTAGCCAGAGGATGTATCGAGATTGATCCACTACGGGGCTGTAGGTGAGGGGCCCGATGACAATTACCCGATTTTTTAGAACGACCATGTGAGAACCATTCTGGGGAAAGAGGACATCCTGGCCATTCGGAGCTGCTTTGGAATTCCTTGTGAGTTCGAGTTGCTACTCCCCGGTCCTGGGGTTAGGTCGTTTTCCCGAATGTTGGGTGAATACTGTGTGTTTTCTCTCGATGCTTTCCTTGGTGGGCTACGTTTGTCGATGCCTCCCTTCATGACGACGGTGCTCAACTGGTACGGACCGAGTCCTGTTCAGTTTGCACCTAACTCCTGGAGGCATCTCACGGGATTCGTCTTGAGGTGTCACGAGGCCGGTGTCAAGCCAAATCTTCGGTTGTGGCATAGACATTTTAGGCTCCATAGGCAACGGGCATTTGACAACTGGTACTACTTTTCCCCTCGTCCCAAAAGAGGGGTGATCACTGTCCCAGATTCCATCAAGAATTGGAAAAGCAGGTATTTTATTGTCCGGAGTCCCAAACCATGGGGATTTCCAACCAGGTGGGGGGAGGGGGCTCGGTGTCGAAGAAGTTAACCATCGAACCGGAGTTGACGGAGGAAGAGGAGAAGATTAGTGACCTTCTCCTTTTGGCTGGCAAGATGAAGTGGCAGGATATCTCGGAGGAGGTCCTTTGCTCGAGGGGTTAAGCCCGATGGACCCTAGTACGGCTTTTCATTATTTGCATTTTAATACCTCTATTTTCGTTTCAGCATTTTCCCACTTTTCACACTTCCATATTTTCTTGTCTTCACTCCCTTTTATTTTCTTGTGTTCAGGTAGCATGGACTTCAGAGGTCTTCTCGCGAATCGAGTCTCTTTACACACCAAGGGTTCGGAGGATCGGAAGAGAAAAGGAGCTAGTCATCCCGGGATTCCGAAGTCCGCTAGGGGCTCTTCTACCTCTGCACCGACTGGGATGGAGCCAGCATCTACAGATGTGTCTGCAAGCTGAGGGGGTTCTGGTTTGGATGTCCTCTTGGCGCTCCAACACGCCCCACTTACCGCCACAGCTGATGCTATTTTTACTTCGAGGAGAAGAAGGTGTATGCTCCAGACTGGGGGTTGAAACGGTGCGATGCTATCCTGGGGGACTCTGTGAAGTGCCTTGACGTGGTTCAGAATCTCCCCACTCCTCGGGACCAGAAGGCTCTAGCAAAGGAGTCAATTGATGGCTCTCTCATGGAGATTTCTCGGTGTGTTGTTTTGGTGAGTCATCTACCTTTCTGTTTTTCAGATTTGGCTTTAGATTTTTTCTTTGGCCTTCAGTTTTCTTAAGACACTGTCTCTTTTCTTATTGCAGGCTTCTTGTCGAACTGGAAACTTGATCAAGCTGATACAGGCCGAAGAGAAAGAGTGGAAGAATGAGGCCGCTAGAACCGACAGGCTTAGGAAGAAAGCCGTTCTGGAATTGGAGGCAGCGACGAATGAGAAAGCGGCCCTCCTTGTTGGCTTCGAGGAGGAGAGGAAGAAGTGTAAGGAGCGGGCAGCGAAGGATTTGGAAGACGAGGTAGCGGCTGTGGAGGCAAAGATGTTAGTTCACCTCAATGAGGTGATGGATCAGTCGTATGCTAAGGCTATTGCTGAGGTGGTGGAGCGCGTCCCCGGCTTTGATGGGAAGGGTTATTGGCCTGAGCTTCTTCCGGGCATGAAGCCATTAGCTGAGGAGACCAACGAGGAAGGAGGGGATGGCATAGGCGGTGGTGGCACCCCTTTGGCTTCGTCTGATGATGAGGGAGCCTGATCTTGTAGCTTTTATGTCTCATTTCTTTTCTATTTTGATGTCTTTCCCTTTGCATTTAGTACGACACCTTTTGTACTAGCCTAATAGTGGACTGGCCACCGCTTGTTTTATTTCTGCATCTGAAGGAAGGAAAAAGCTTTTGTGGTGAGGCGTGGTATTTGTTTGTTTCTCTTCGTACCGTTTATTGGCGATTTGAGAGAGTTTTTAGTTCCGAACTTATTTGTTGGAATCAATCGGTTTCGGGAGTAGTTCGAATGGTCGCATCGAGCCTCGAACCCACATACTTGCAAGTTGTGAGGGCGATTTCGAGCCATGATTGTGAACTCCGAACCAGTTGTTTAAGATTCATCAACAGTTGTGGGAGCAATTCCGAATGGTGAACCACTTCGTACTCGCTTGTAAGCAAGTAGTTGAAGCGGAATCGAACCAAGTGTTGGACACTGAACTTGTCGTTTTAAGAGAGAATCAACAGTTGTGGGAGCAGTTCCGAATGGTGAACCACTTCGTACTCGCTTGTAAGCGAGTAGTTGAAGCGGAATCGAACGAAGTGATGGACTCCGAACTTATCATTTTAAGAGTGAATCAACAGTTGTGGGAGCAGTTCCGAATGGTGAACCACTTCGTACTCGCTTGTAAGCAAGTAGTTGAAGCAGAATCGAACCAAGTGTTGGACTCCGAACTTGTCGTTTTAAGAGAGAATCAACAGTTGTGGGAGCAGTTCTGAATGGTGAACCACTTCGTACTCGCTTGTAAGCGAGTAGTTGAAGCGGAATTGAACCAAATGTTGGACTTCGAACTTGTTGTTTGGGTATTCGCCAGTTGTTGGAGCTTGGACTCCGAACTAGCTTGTTGTAATTGAGTCGAGACTTGAGTGAAAATGTTTAAGGGTAATGGAATGATTTTTGAGAAGGGGAAACTGAGCTTTATTGAAAGAAAAACTAGGGGGATGCCACAGAGATGCGAGCCTTGATAAAAAAAAAGGAGTCAACATGCTTTCAGGAGAACTAAGGAGCACGCTCTTGGAGAAGTTACGGGTCAGAGCAAATGGCAGAGGGAAGGGCCTTGCTGATCAAGAACTTGCAGGTCAGATCTTCCTCTGAGAAGACCACCCCCTCCAACTCGTCGACCGGCCCTGATATAGGTTGGGTGCACCCCTGGGGATTCTCAAGAGCTTCGAGAGAGAGGACGGGTCCTCCGATCGAGGTCGTATAGCATTTGCGGGCTGTCTCTTGGCTTCCTCTCTCTTCTTCCACTCCCGCCGTGGTGGGGAACTTCATCTTCAAATGATAAGCCGAGGGGACGGCTTGTAGAGCCAATAGGCCTGGTCGACCTAGGATGACGTTATAGGCGGCTTTGACGTTAACCACCATGAAATCCATTGGCTTGGTTCGGGTAGTAGGAGCTTTGCCAGCGGTTACGTCTAGAGTTATGACACCCTCGATCGTCACTGGCACTCCCGTGAACCCATCGAGAGTGTAGCCGGCGGGCTTCAGCCGGTCCTTTGATAACTGGAGCCCTTGGAAGGCCTCCAGAAAGAGGATGTTGACTGAACTGCCATTATCCACTAGGACCCTCTGCACCTTAAAGTTGGCCATGTGGAGGCTGATAACCAATGCGTCGCAGTGGGGGGTTCGGATACCCTCTAGGTTTTCATTTGAAAAAGCGATCGGGACTCTGAGGCCCTTGAGAGGGGGATGACCATGTACGGAGTTCACCTCCCGGATGAAGGCTTTTCGGGAGAAGTTGGAATTCCCTCCCATAGGGCCTCCGTGGATAAGGTGCAGGACGCGCTCCTGTTCATAGTCTGGGGTCTCCGCGTGCCGTTCGGGTCGCTTGTTAGCCCCCCTTGGGGGCGGATGAGGATCGGCCCGGTCCTTCCTCACGAATCTAGCGAGCTATCCTCTCTGAATGAGGGCCTCGATTTCGTCTTTCAAGGCCCGACAATCGTTCGTGTTGTGGCCGTGGTCCCGGTGGTAGCGGCACCACTTCTCCCTATCCCTCTTTTTCCCGGGAGTGTTCATCTTAGGAGCAGGAGGGAGAATTCCTTCTTTCTCGACCTCCATCAGGATAGCCGAGACGTTGGCATTGAGAGGAGTGAACCTCTCAAACTGGGGAGGAGGGCGACGCTGGCTTCTGTGGTCCTTCTGGAGCTTCTTAGCTTCTTCGTCCTCTGCGGTCTTCCGCTTGCTCCTGGAAGACGACCCTTCAAAGGTAGGGCGGTGGATAGCTTCCTCCGCTCGGATGTACTTCTCGCTCCGGAGGAGGAACTCTGAGAAGTCCCGAGGGGGCTTCTTGGCCAGGGATGCCCTGAGGTCGGAGTTGAGGACATTGGATTGAAAGGCGGCCGAGGCAACCGACTAATCGAGGGAGGCGATGGACCTGGCCTCCGCAGTAAACCGCTTGACATAGTCCCTCAGCTTCTCGTCCTTCTTCTGACTGAGGAAGAGTAGCGAGATACTCGTCTTTTCGGAGCGGTGGCTGCAAACGAAATGAGTTATGAAGAGGGTTTCAAACTGGTCAAATGTGTGTGGTGTCTTCCTCCCCTACGTTGCATCGCTGGCACGTAGCATCAATCGGAATGTTCCGTTTCCTAAGATTAGACTTAGACATGATTCCGTCGTTGAGTACCAACCAAAGGAAAGCCTTAACTTTAGGAGGGACTTTAGCTTTCCAGATATTGTTTCCCAGCGTGCTCCTAATTCCCCCATGATTAAGGAATCCATACATGGAACTAACTGAGAACATGCCGTTAAGTCCTAATTTCCATTCTCTGTCGTCCTCCTCTTCCCTATCCTGGCTTCCCTCTTCCTGGAGCATCACATTCAACTTCATCAATTGCTCCTCACCCTCGCTAGATAGGCTTCCTGTTAGATCCAATTTCAACCTTCTGTTCCTCCATACGTTCGCAACAAGAGCCTCCTCCCTCCTAACTGACATCGCAAGTACGGGCAAAAGTGATTGAAGCGTGTTATCTCCACACCATTTGTCTTTCCAGAACCTAATGTTGTTTCCTTTGCCAAGCTTACACCTAGTGTTCGTGTGGAAGATATCTCCTACCTTTGCAATTCCCTTCCAAATGGCTGAAACCTTCCCTTGCTTGGACGTTCCTCCGAATCTGACAATTTTCCTCCTTCTGTATCTCATGAACGAGTTACTCCACCACCCTTTGTGTTGTTTATGCATTTTCCACCACCATTTGGACAGAAGCGCCTTGTTCATATCTCTGAGGTTGAGGATTCCCATGCCACCGAACTCTTTCTTCTTACAGACCTTATCCCACCTAATCAGATTGATGCCCTTGTTATCATCACGCTTTCCTCTCCATAGGAATTTCCGTCTACACTTATCGATTCTTTCGATCGCCCAGCTGGGGATTTCATAGATCGACATAAGGTATGTAGGAATGCTACTGAGGACGGAATTGATGAGTAATTCTGCCCCCCAGGGATAGAAACTTTCCTTTACATCCTGCCAATTTTTTCTCAATCTTTTCTACCAATGGGATCCAGTCCTCCTTAACCAACTTTCCAGGTCTGATGGGCCCAAATACTTGATAGGGTAGTCCTTCGATTCGCATTGAAGAAGTGTTGAGGTTATCTCCGTGGAGCTGACATTGTTGTTGCAGAGGGCAGTGACGCAACTCTTTTGCAGATTGACTGCCAGACCGGACCAGTACTCATAACATCTTAGAAGGATACGCAAGGCCAGAATTTCTTCCACCTTAGCCATCCCAAACAAAATGGTATCATCTGCATATTGTAGTATTGACAAAGGTTAGGAGATCCCTTTTACTCTAACCCCTTTGGTCAACCCTGCCTCAATTCCTCTCTTATTCAAATCTGTCAAGCTATCAGTGATGATTGCAAAAATAAGCGGTGAGAGCGGATCTCCCTGTCTCAGACCTCTCTGGCATCTGATTTCCCTTCCCATCGATCCATTGACAGGGACGAAGGATTTGCCATTCCTAACACAGTTTCTTCCAACGTCTCCACTTTTCTCTGAATCCTTTGATTTTGAACGCCTCGTCCACACAGTCCCACTCCACTGTATCATAAGCCTTTTCAAAATCTAATTTTAGGAGGAAGCTGTCTACTTTGTCTTTTTGACCTCTGTATACCAATTCATGGGCGGAAGCGATGCTATCCAAAATATCTCTTCCTTTTACGAACCCTCTTTGAACCTCATCAACAATCTCGTTTAAAGTTGGGGTTAACCTATTCGCCAATACCTTCGTAATGATCTTGAACGAGCCGTTGAGCAGACTGATTGGTCTGAGGTCCTTAAATCTGAGGACTTCTGCCTTCTTCGAGATAAGCACCACGTTCGCATAGTTGAGCCTCTCTACTTGCGCCTCCCCTTTGAACAGCTCGTTAAAAATGTCTAGAAGATCTTTCTTGATGTTATCTAAGAACATCTCTTGAAATTGTAAAGCAGGCAATTCAAATTATACACATGCATATCCAACCAGAGTAACTGTGATTCATTTACTGTTTTCAAGCAGAAAATTACTTTATATTGAATCATTCTAGACAAATAGTATTTCATTTTGTTACTTTCATCTAATTATTAATTTCTCAAAATCATAAGAATACTTATGTAGTTATTCTCTGCTATCTCCTGTAGGATTTGGTGTCTTGCGTTCCTCTCCTATTTAAAGATGGCCAGATTATAATTTGGAGGGGAAAAGACTCCCAAGTAATAGATCAAGGTAAAACCTTCTTAAAATTGGAGAAAAAATGTAGGCAGTATTCAATTTTGAGCAATTTATTCTTTAAAAGCATTTGATAAAAGAATCTGATGACCGCTTATAGTGGTTAGGTTGGCTAGTCACTTGTTCCCTGTAGAAGAAAAGGGATTTGCTTAACAGCCCATTGTTCTGAATTGAATGTGACTTGATGGTCGTGTTATATTGTGAAAAGAATAGTGTTTGTTTACTGTAGTTCATGCTGATTGTGTTTCCTTGTCAATTATAAGTTTAAATTTTGTTTCTAGGAATTGAAAGGTCGAAGTATTCAATCATTCATTTATCTGTCATTTTCGATTGAGGATGTGATGGATTCCATTATCTGAATTGATTGGGCCTCCGTGCCATACACCAACGAAAGAGTATGGCGTTATCCAACAATTCTGGTGCTGCAGTTAGACAAAAAGAATATGCTAGTATTATTGGTAGTCTTCGCTACGCTACTGACTGCACTAGACCTGACATTGCATATGCTGTAGGTGTATTATGTAGATTTACGAGTTGTCCTAGTTCTGAGCATTGGAATGCTATTGACAGAGTCATGAGGTACTTGAAAAAGACCATGAACTTAGGACTACAATATGAGAGGTTTCCCGCTGTCCTTGAGGGATTTAGCGATGCAGATTGGAATTCATTTTTGGACGATTCCAAGGCCACAAGTGGATACGTTTTTAGTATCGCTGGTGCTGTTGTTTCTTGGAGGTCCAAGAAACAGACTATTTTAACTTACTCTACTATGGAGTCTGAGTTAGTTGCTCTAGCTGCGGCTAGTGAGGAGGCAAGCTGATTGAGGAACCTCTTGTCTTACATTCCTTCATGGAATAGGCCTATACCTCCGATCTTAATCCACTCAGATAGTACTGCTGCCATAGCTAAAATACAAAATGCTTACTATAATGGTAAGAGATTAGCGATTCATCGCAAGCACAGTTCGGTGAGAGAGCTCCTCACGTCTGGTGCTGTTACTGTGGATTTTGTCAGATCAGAAAGTAATCTTGCAGATCCTTTGACGAAAGGATTGTCTCGAGACAAAGTTTGGAATATATCGATAAGGATGGGACTGAAGCCCATTTAGGATCACAGTTGGTGGGAACCCAACGTATATGACTGGAGATCCCAAGACATAGGTTCAATGGGAAAAACAAGTCATACTGTGATTGAATACATGCAACCTAGGAGTTTTACCACTCCTTAGTCCATCCTGATGTGTATGTGCATGATATATTGTAGCGTTAGTAAGGATGAGCTTGGCTCTTAATGAGCTCTATATCTCTGAATGAGAGGAGTGCCTAGCTACAAGATCACTCTTGATAGACTCACCGGGGTGTTTGTGAAGTGTGGCCGCTTCTATGAGAATGGGGCTGATTCTCTAAAAAACATTCACCTATACTGGGATAAGCACAAGGCCGGAATGTGCTGGCATTTAGAACTTGCACTTGATAGAATCACGTGTGGTTTTCCTTCACTATGTAAAAATGGGTAATGAGTTCAAGACTGAAGATCACTCATTATTCTTGCATTTTGGGGATTGTCCACAATGTAAGGTTCAAGTCTTCGGACACCTTACTTATGCATGGTTCTATACTTTTGAAAAACAGCTTCTTTTAAAATTAGTGTTTTAAATATATAAGTGGGGGATTGTTGGAATTGAGTATACATTCAAAACACTCATCTTGTTGACAATACCGTCTCATGGCCCAACGGTTAAAGTTTTGAGTTCACAAAAGGTTGGGGGTTCAATTCCTACATTCCACATGATATATATATATATATATATATATATATATATATATATATATATATATATATATATATATATATATATATATATATATATATATATTTATATTTATATTTATATCTATGACCGGGCCGGGCCTTAGGGCCTTAGGGCCTTGGGGTCTATTGAAAAGAAAAAAAAAACAGAACATTTTTTTTCTTTTCTTTTTGAACTGTCAAAATTCAAAACGTTTTTTTTAAAAATATAACTGTTTCAAACTTAAAGAGACTTCATGACATAGCAGTTTCAAAAATTAAATGTTATTCATTATATAGCCGTTTTTTTTATTAATGCATACAGATTAATAGCTTCCTGGTTACAAGTTATAAGATGAGATCATCTTTGGGAAGAAAAAAAAACAGAAATCATTTTCAATCTTTTCTAAAAACAATCTTCTGCGGTTTTAAGTTTGTTTTCCTAATTGCTGGTGCAAGTTGGTACGTGCTGCGATTGGAGTCTTTGGCAACACTGTAAATCAGAGGCTCGTTGTATTCCGGGAGAAGTGTTTGGTGATCAACGATTCATTTCCAGAATCGGCCAAATAGTTTCTTAAAGAAAGTGCAACCCACGCCTCGAGCCACTTCTCACTTTTTTCCTGTTGCAGATCAATTCCATAAAGTTCACTTGGTACACTCAGGTCCAATTTCTCTAACACCTAATGATTCTTCGGTAATATGTATTTGTTCTTTGTTACCTGAAGTTTCTAGTTCAAATAAGTTTTCTTGTCATCATTAATTAATCATTGATCTTGTAGCTATCTAATTTGTTTAATATTCTTAGTATTACAAGGATGAAATTAACAAGAAAATGTATTTATTTATTTATTTTACTCGATAAATATTTCGCTGTTGTGAGAGTGTTATAGGAGAAGTAGTGTTTCCCCAATTCAAATCATTATTTTCATTTTCATTTTCATTGCATGTCCAAACAAGTTAGAAGTTAGATATAAAGTAGTCGTTGTTCAATGAACTAGTTATCTTGCTAACAGAAGGAAAGTTGAACTCGAAGATTGATGCAAAAATACCATTTGATGAGTTGTGTAGCAGTGGTATAAGAATACAACACACACACACACACACACACACACACACACACACACACACACATATATATATATATATATATATATATATATATATATATATATATATATATATTCTTTTCTTTGTTCGACAGCTGATCCTAGGAATATTGCGAAAAATATGCCTATCTGAGATCTCTCTATCATATCAAAGATCAGACTTTAAAAAAGAACTGTGTATGAAGTCGTCACTTTTTCTAAAAAAAAAACTGTGTATGGAGTCGTTTTCAAAGTGCAGGTCCTAAGAACCAAAAGCGTCGTTTGGTACCGTAGCTCTTTCAGCTCAAAATGTACAGACTTTATAGAGAATCTTTAACGCCCCCAAACCGAGTACAACCATTTTAACTACATAATAATTATCAAATATCATGGCGATAAAATTCATCAATAGAAAGTAGCTTAAAGAGCTAACAAAAATATTTAATCCATTACAAAAGAAAATAACTAAAATTCTGTAAGAAATGAGTCTTCTTAAAACTTCAATAAAATAATTTAAAACAATCTCAGAAATACAATTTATAAGCTTTAAAAGCTCTTAATAAAGCAACAGGGAGAATCATAGATGAAGCAACAAGGAAAAGTAAGAGGCAAATAGACAGGTGGGGATCGACTGGGTCTAGTGAGGAGGATCTTAACAAATCGGCTGCAGACTTCCTCCCACTGTAAGTGTTCTCGGTTGCTATTCCTTAGTTATTCCCTTTTTCTTAGCCTTCTAGCTCTGATTGTTTGTATGTTAGTGGTGGTTTTGGTTCCATTGCTTGGGTTGTGACGTCTCTGGATTCCTAATGGTCTCGGGCTGCTACAGCTTCTTCCGCTAGTTATTTCCAATTTTTGAGTACTCTTTTGGTGGTGTTCTTCGTCTGATCTGCTTTACCTTGTGTGGATACTGCTAGTACCAGGGGGTTTTCCCCCTTCTCTATTTTCTACCTTTTCTTCGGGTACTGTCGTGACTCTTTAACAGCTTTTTCACCGTTTCCTTTAGTTGGTGGATTAACTCGTATTATTTTCTTGGGATTTTTCTGAGCCATGCGATCTTCGATCGCAACAGTATCAGGGTGACACTCCCCCTTTTGATTGGCATTACTGGACTTCTTTATCGATGGAGGCCTTGTCTTGGGTAGAAGTTGTTAAAAAAAGCCTTTAAAAAAAATTATTTTTCCTTCTTCTCTTAATGGGCCTCTTGCGGTCCGTTCTCCCTCACCTAACTCATGCCATTTCCAGAACATTCGGGGTGAATCTCGAGCCCTTAATTCCCGCTGTTCTTCTCCCTCTCCCTCTATAGTGCTACCCTACAATTGCCGCTCGTCTTCTCTCTCATCTCCTCTCCGCTGCTTTCGCTGCCTATAGACTGGTCACCTCAAGTTTTTTTGCAAAGCAAAGATGAAATGCTTGTTCTATCAAAAAATGGGCACTCTCAAAGCAGATGCTTTTCTCTCCAACAACTACTTGGTCTGCCTGTGGGTGTCCCCATCTCTGAGCAAGTATTGGCTGCTCTCGACTTCCTCGCCTTGCACGCCAAGTTGGCCGAAGCGGAGGTGAGGAACCCTAAGAGGGCCAAGTTGGCGGCTGATCCAGCTTTACTCCCGACTCCTCCTTCTCATCTGCTATCGGCAGTTAAGCAACCCTCATCCCCTCCTTCCTCTAAGGCACAGGTGACTGTCCTGCCACCGCCTCATCCCCCATCGTCTAAATCCCCCCTTTCCCATGATAAAGAGGTCGCTCTTATCGTCGTCCTATCTCTGAACATTTCGGCTAAGATGGCCAACCTTGAGAGCTTCGGGGCTGTTTCTTTCTCGGGTGGCTCGATCACTAACACTGCTTTAAATGACTTTCTATGCAACACCTGTAATGTGGTCAACTGGACCTTGGCGGTTAATGCCTACTCTAATGGGGACATGTCATCAACTGCCCTTCGGTTAAGGTGCTCATGGAGCTTGTGGAAAAAAATCCTTCACTATTGGTTCGGTTCATCTCCATATCCGCAAGTGGGCCTCCAAGGGCTGTCCCATTCCAGCTCTCCTGTCAACGCCTACAAAGGTCTCTATTCTTGGTCTGCCTCAATTGCGACTCTCCTCATATAGTGGCAGTGATGTCCAAATGCATCGGGGAGCTCACCTGCACCTCATCGACCTCCTTTCTCCATGTCAACAGTCGACTCTGTTCTCGGTTGGGTCAACTGCGGAGACAGCGACACAGTCTTCTAAAAATAAAGGGCCACTAAAAAAACCTTTTTAAAAAGTCCTATCCTCCTAATCTACATAGCAGCATGAAGAGTTTTAAACCCTCAGGATCCCCTTCCAAGGCCCCTAACCTGGTGTGGATCAACCCTGCTCTATCCACTCATTCGGCTCCTGCACTGATGGCTCCTGATGTCGTTCCCTCCTCAGGCTCTGCTCCTATCTCGGAGACTGGGACGATCATGGGTGGTGCCTCTTCTGGAGCTACTCCCTCTCCCCCCACCGCTACCTCTTCTTGGCCTGCGTGGAATGTTAATCCTCATTTCGCAGGCGAATGGGATAAGTACATGAACGTGGTTAACGTTTCCACCATGGGGATGACCAAGATCGACTTGGATGCTCTCAAACTTTCTGCTAAGGCTCCCATTAACTCCTCGGAATTGCATGATGCTCAAGGTCGTCGGGAACCTTCTTGCATATCGATGTCTTCGGATGGTGGCAAGGTATTTGAATTTTTTCATGACCTGACATTTGTTTGTACTTATTCTCACCATATCTGTGTTCAGAATTTTTATTCTTTTAGTCTGCATCCATGTTATTTATTTCAATCTTTTGCTTACCCTACCTTTTTCAATTTTATTTTGCGCCTTTGTGGTTGGTCGGAGGGTCAAATTTCGGCTATCTACGGTCCCGATCTCTCCCCTCTGAACTCGAATGATTATCCACACTTTTCTGCTCTCTCTACCCCGATACGTTCTTTCGCCTCTGTTAAATACTTAAGGCTTCTTATGCTACCTCTTCTGTGTCTATGGAGCAGGATATTGCATTAATCCTCACTCCGCAGGAGTTTCTATGCTCGAATAAAATTTCCTTTTCAAGTCTTCCGTCCTCTGATTCCCTTTTTCATGATCAGAGTAGCGGGAGCCACATTCCGGTAGGATCTCGTCTCATTACTACCAATGAGTTCTTGAATCCTGGCCATCTGCCCCTGGCTCGTAAATCACAAAGGAATCCCTTGCCTTTGATTAGGTCTAGTGCACGGATCCGAGCCAAAAATAATGCTCATCTTTCCACATCTTCGAAAGCATCTTTAGTAACACAAGTGCGGAATTTAGAAATTCCGCCGTTTGATCAGCAAAATCAGAACCTTAAGGCTTTTGGATCAGTATATCAAGTGCACTTTGATTCATTATCTAATTCGGATTTGCTTCTGCTTGCAGCAGACATGGACTTCTCATTAGATCCTTCCCATCTCTAGGATGCAGATCCTATTCGCAACTTAGAAATTCAGTGTGCCCGGGAGTCCAAATCCGGTTGTGATTAGTGTTTCTTGGAACATTAGGGGGCTTGGCAGTGCCCAGAAACAACATGATGTTTTTCAATTAATAGCTTCGTCCCATTGTGATTTAATCACTTTAGTGGAATCTAAAATTCACTCCATCCCCCTTCCACTCTCCGGTCTATTGGCGGATCAATGATAACCAAATGGTTATCATTAGATTCGATAGATGCGCATGGGGGTATTCTCTTTCGTTACAAAGAGGCTCTCTTCCATTTGGTCTCCGTTCGCCGGCTTATGGTTTTTCTTGTGGTTACCCTCCATTGGTTGGAATTCAACTGTGATCTTACAGTTGTTTTGGTTTACAGCCCGAGTTTCGCTGACCGATGCCAGGCGTTCTGGGAGGAATTCGGCTCTTTTATCGGGATGATTCAGGGCCTTTGGATTTTTTGCGATGACTTTAATGTTACTAGATTTACCCACGAGAGGTCGGGTAATCCTTCGGCCTTAAATAGCTTTCTTCGTTTCAACGATTGTATCCGCGATCTCCAACTTGTTGATGTTCCTATTGATGGCAGATCCTTTACTTCGTCCAATATGTGTTTAGTCCCATCTCTGGCTAAGCTTGACCGGTTCTTGGTATCCCATCATTGGATTGCCCTCTTCCAAAATTCTTTCGCTCAACCTTTACCTAACCCTTGCTCGAATCACGTTCCGATCTTATTGAATTCTAACTTCTTATTTCCCAACCAAGGAAATTCCTTTTTGAAATTTTTTGGTTAGAAGACCAGATTTTTGTTAATCTAATTACCAATTTCCTTGCATGTGTGGTTGGTTCCCATGGCCTTGGTCAGATTCTACTCAAACTACATGCTATAAAGCACGGTTGTAGAATTTGGCGAAAAGAAAGATTCGGTCATACTCAGGAGCTTAAAAACTTTCATGTCTTCTATTAATTCCATTGATGTCCTGGAAGAGTCAGGGCCCATCTCTGAATCCCTTAGGAATCGTCGACTTGTGTGTAAGCAAGATTATGCTTCCCTTCTCCATTTTGAGCACTTAAAGTCGGCCCAACGTGCTAAGGCACGCTGGCTCAAGGATGGGAACTCCAATACTTCTTTTTTCCACAATTTTGCCTCTCATCGTAGAAGATGTAATCGGATTTATTCTGTCATTGTTAATAATTTGGAGGTGAACAACGATGTCGATTTTCATGCCGCATTCTTATCCTTCTATAAGGCCCTTCTAGGTACTCTGGGCAACCGCTCAGTTAACCTTGACTGGTATCATCTCTATGGTGAGGAATTTTTGATCTGTCCAACCTGGATGATCCATTCTCTATGGAAGAAATTAAATCCGCGGTGTTCGGAATGAATAGTGATTCAGCCCTTGGCCCAGATGGATTCCCTTCCTTTTTCTTCCAAAAATTCTGGGAATCTCTCAAAGATGATTTGTTTAACATGTTCACCGAACTTCATCAGGGTGTTTTCTCCTTTGATTGTATTAACTATGCTCATATTGTGCTTATTCCAAAAGTTCTAGGTGCGAACAGTGCTACTGCCTTCCGCCCTGTTAGCTGTTAATGGATTTTACTATGCTCATATTCTACTATTTTTGCTGGCTGTAGCTGTTAGTGGATTTTATTATTCTCGTTTTTAATCTGTTTCTAATCTTTTTCTAGTCTTTTAGATTGCTCCTCTTTAATCTTCTCATCTCCATGTTTACCTTACTTACCATTCATTATTATTTTTTATGTATTCTTTCATTGAGTGCAGAGCTGAGCGCGGGGTTTGCAGCGCTTGCTAGCCTAGCCAGGTTCTCTGCTGGCTATTTTGGGTGTTTGGCTGTATCTAGGTTCAGCACTGGTGTGGATTTTGGCTTTGCCTCAGCTTGGTTACTGCTTTTATTTGGGCTTTTGCTCCAACTCGCTTTTGGAGCTTTAATCTTTTGGGTTTATAGCTTACATGTGTTACTTTATTTCTCTCTGTGGGCAAGGCAAGAGTACCATTCTCGAACTGGACCCTTGAGAGTTGCTGGGAAGGTTTTACAGAGCAGAGCATCGGAAGCTTGATGGATGAGCATTAGGGTCTTGAAGCTCTCGACGTGATCGACGGGGTCAGTTTCTCTGGAGTAGGTTTCAAATTGAGGAGGCTTGAAGCCGATTGGTACGGGTGAATCCATTATAGTTCGGGAAAAAGGAGGTCTGCTAGGACGAAGAGTCCTTCCTCTAAGCTCTTCTTCTCGGTCTAACTGACCCAAGCGCCTCTCCATCTCATGGAGACGGCGATAGACTGCATCGTCCCTTCGATGGTAATCTGGCGAGGCTCTTGACTGGTCTTCATAGGAGGGAGAGCGGGGGCTACGACGACGGTAGCTCCTGGAATGGCGAGGACTTGGTATGTAGCGGGGGTTACTAGGAGCATGTGGAGGAGTTAGGGACCGCTGGCGAGGACTTCGGACCGGAGGAGGAGAGGGAATTTTTGGAGCATTGGTGTTAGGACGAAGATTAAGAGCTTGTAGGACGGTTGCTTGGAACTGCTGGAACTCGGCACGGGTGATTGGTGCCTCCTCGTTCCTAGGCTGTCGCCGACCCGCAGGGGAAGATGGTCTTGCTACAAGTAGGTGGTGTGGACGTAGACCTGGGGATCGAACCACGTTATATCGCTGTGTCATATGTGTTTGCTACTCTTAACTCTTTTACTTACCTTGCACTTTATTTTATTAATTTTTAATTCCGCACAATACCCTAGGGTGATTTACAGTGGTATCAGAGCGAGGTGCTTATCAAAAAGCTTAAAATTTTAAGCAAAAGTCCAATGGCCGAAATCCTTCCTCCCGATAACTTGTACTCATCAGAGCCATTTATCTCCATTGGGACAAGCCTTACACGATCACTATTTTTTGATGGAAAATGTTATGATGTCTGGAAAGTTCGTATGTCTCATTTTTTACAGATGCTTGGAGAAGAAGTATGGAATGTGTGTATCAATAAAACTGAAATTCCAATTAGTGACGGGAAGACATCCTTCACAAAAGCAGAGTTGGCCCTCAAGACAGCAAATTCCAAAGCCATGATGGCTTTCTATGCAGGGTTGAATAACAAAGAACTAATGCGATGCGGGCGTAACTGCAAAACAGCATACGAGATCTGGAACAACATGCTGAAGCGGCATAAAGGAACCGCTTTTGAGGTAAAAGCTAAAGTTGATTTATGTTTCTATAAGTTTGATGTGTTTCGCATGTTGCCAGGAGAAAATATGGATCAAATACTTGCCCGCTTCGATCACCACAAGCATTCAACTATACTTAAAACTCTTTGTACAGTGATTCTCGGATTCAGGCCGAGAGACCTATTACACCCACAGGACTTCCAATACAAGTCCCGTCAATTTTACCGAAGTAGAAAAGAAAGATAAACCAAAACTCAAGATCGTTAATGATCCTGACTGAAGAATACAGAAAAATTATCGCCCACACTCGGATTGATTATTGAAAAATTGGTTCAGAATATTTTTTCAGAAGTAATAGGGTAAAGAACACATAGTGGATTCGTCTAATATAAGTAGACAGGGAAGTGTATCGATCGAAAATATAAATGATATTTTCCAAGAATACACACATCAAACTGCGGTCGACCGACATATTGGTGTTGCGGTCGACCGTTCAGCTCTCTGACGTAAAGTAGAGAGGTGAAAGGTCGACCGCTTCTCAAGCAACTCAAGGTTGCGGTCGACTGCGATGCGGTCGACCGTCATGAAGTATGGTCGACTGGTATCGCACTGTATATTCCGAATCCACTCTTTTTTTTTTCCATAAACTAATCAATCTTTAATCAATTTCATACAATTAAAATCTCACAAAAATAGAAGGAAAAAATTCAGGTCTTGATATCTTCCTCTTTTGCTTGTAGACCAATTAATCATGAACTCTTTTTGAATATCTTCCTCTTTTGCTTGTATTTGCAATATTTCTTTATTGCTTCTCTTGTTTGAATATTCTTGAATCTCTCTTGGTTCTCTTGTTGATATTATTTGATCCTAAAAATTTGAACAACTAACTTTAAACTTATTAGTATTAATGAGCACGTTTTGTGCACACCAAACTAAGAGTCAACAATATATACCTGTGTGGTCTCTTCCACTGTAATCACAAATTCCTACTTACCTTTTTCTTATGATTTTGTAAATTGTAAGTCGGCTTCAGTTAGATTTTTGACCAGTTTTTGTTAGTTATATATACAGTTATAATCGATATTTATTTTGGAAAATGGTCGCAACTACCTTTTACATACACATCACTAATAGCTTGGCATGTATTAAATAGTTACTGATGTTTGGCTTCAGTTAAACTGGATGTTTTATGAAATATTTCATGCTCTAATCATTGCATTCTTTCACATAGTGTGTCTAATTTCGCAAAGATTATCTGCAGCCCGAGGACTTTATGTATGTCTTTGTCATTTCACCTACTGATATGGGTTAGATGACGTGGCCCCTCTTAGACCGTTAGATCTCCTCAAATTTCGCTCTTTCCTGATCATCAGATCAACCCAGAGCCATATGGACTTCTGCCACGTCAAGCCCACGGGCAAATGGGTCCGACCCGGTCCAGCAGGATCTCAGACCCGTTTTTCCTGCCTATAAATACTATACCCCCTCCTCACTGTGAAAGGTAATCAAACTTTCTTCCCCTGAACCCTAGCTACTGTTATTTTTCTAGTGACTGACTAGATCGTCGGAGGGCCTGTCGTCGGGACTTAACCCATTGTTTCTAGGCAATGTGCAGGTACCCAGGACCGAGCCGAGTGTAACACCCCGTAGTTTCAAAAGAGTATAAATATATATATACTATATATTCATTAAAAAATAAATAAATAAAGTGGCTGTTATACATATGCAGGATGGTATATGTATATATGTTGAATTGTGGTGTTAGTTGGGGGGCCCACGACCTGTGGCAAAACAACAAGTATATGTACTGTTTGAATAGCCACATGCTAACACAGCTTCATGGGGCCCGCCACTTGCACATGGGAGTGCTTTGGAGAGAGGTATTGGGATTAAAAGTCCCATATCGGTAATATAGTATAATAATATAATATTAAACATATAATTGCCTATGATCAAGAGTCACATAATCGGTTAACCACCTTTTGTGAGGCAGCCTGTGGTGGGCAGTTGTACTACATAGTATCTAATTTGTCTTATAAATTGTATAAATTGTCTGAGCTAGGGGCAGGGGTGTTACAAAATGGTATCAGAGCGAACTTTCGACATCGAGTATGGGTAAGAGTGGGCGAGATGTATGCCTAAGATGGAGCTAGTAGATGTACGGGTATGCCTGAGAGGAAGCGAGGTGGCGTCCTGAAATAATGGACCACCCGCAGAATCAGGGTACGGTTAGCTAGCAGAATCAGGGTACTCCACTGCACATCGGCTAGAAAGGAGATCCTGCACTAGATTGTGGACCGTGCTCAGCGAGGACGCTAATTTTTGAAGGGGTGTGTGTGTAACACCCCGTAGTTTCAAAAGAGTATAATAATATATATACTATATGTTCATAAATATAAAATTAAAAAAAAAGTGGCTGTTATACATATGCAGAATGGTATATGTATATATGTTGAATTGTGGTGTTAGTTAGGGGGCCCACGACCTGTGGCAAAGCAGCAAGTATATGTTCTGTTTGAATAGCCACATGTTGACGCAACTTCATGGGGCCCGCAACTTGCACGTGGGAGTGCTTTGGAGGGAGGTATTGGAATTAAAAGTCCCATATCGGTAATATAGTATAATAATATACTATTAAAAATATAGTTGCCTATGATCAAGAGTCACTTAATTCGTTCACCACCTTTTGAGAGACAGTCTGTGGTGGGCAGTTGTATTACATAGTATCTAATTTTTCTTGTAAATTGTATAAATTGTCTGAGCTAGGGGTAGGGGTGTTACACCGAGCCCACAGATCTGAGCCGAGCTGCTGGATCCGAGCCGAGCACCCGGTCCCTACCTCACTCCTGCTACTCTCGAGCGGGTCCCCTAGCCAAGGGTCGGACCAGAGCCAGTACCGCAACTTCCACTATACAAACTGCAAGAACGCATACCTGTTGCAGCCACACCCCAAAAACAAACTGCATCCGGTTGGCACTTTCTGTGGGAACCATTCGGTTTTGACTTCAGCCCGATCCCAACCAAGGATGTCATCCCAGAATCCGAGCTCTTACATGGCACCCAAGGCCAGAAGAGCTTTCACCTCTGGACATCATCCAGATGCTCCTCCCCAGAACAACCACGCCGACGTTCAGGATTCCAACCATCCGAGGGTCGACGGCGAACCCAGAGTCGGACCGGGCGCTTCTCGCTCGGTCACGACCGACTTATGTCATGTCATCGAGAACCGGCAGGCCAGCCAAACAAGGGGAGGGGCCGCTTCCAACTCAGCCTCGAACCATCCCAGGCAGCCGGCCCGAGAGCAGGAGCTAGCGCTTAGTCGAACGGCCCGAAGGTGGCCACTTCAGCACGACCCTACCGGGCAAGCCCCAGTCACACGAGCCGAGTTCCAAAACTTTCGGAACAAGGTCGTGGAGGCCATCTTAGGAGCCCCCGGAACCGAGACACCCCACCATTCTCGCTCGCGGTCGGGTGCCTGAGTCAGCGAGCCTCGCGGCTCGACCCGCCTACCAGAGCAGGAAGTGCCGTCCTCCGATGCCTACAGGAAATGGATAACCGCCTCGCCCATTTCGGCGAGGGTGGTCTGATGCTAGCTCAGAGTCATAGGCCGGCCCAGCCACCTTTCTCTACTCCTATCTTGGAAGCAGAGATTCCCAGGAATTTTTGACCTCCCCAGTTCGAGACCTATGACGGCGAAGGTGATCCTGCTGATCAAATGGAGGGGTTCAAGACCCTTATGATGATTCACAGTGCTTCGAAACCTCTGCCGTGCCTTCCCTACCACCCTTCGGAGACCGGCCCGGGAATGGTTTTCTAGGCTTGTCCCCGGTTTGATCTTCTCGTTCAACCAACTGGAGGCCAACTTTCTGGACTACTTCGTTACCAGCAGGAAGGCCGAGAAGACGAGCGCATCGTTGCTGGACCTCCGACAGAAGGAAGGAGAGTCACTCTGTGAGTTCGTCCGGAGGTTCACCGCCGAGGCAAGGTTTGTCTCCTCCCTAGATGTCGGGGTGGCCTCGGCGGCGTTCCGACACAATGTCCGATATGGCCAGCTGAAAGCTTCCTTAGCCAAGAAGCCTCTCCTTGACTTCCCCAACCTACTCAACCGGGTCGAGAAGTACATTCGGGCAGAGGAGGCCTTAAACCTGGAAGGCACTAAAGAGGTCACGGGGAAGGGGAAGCATAAGGCCGATGAGGCCGAGCCCGCCAAGAAGGTCCCGAAAGACGGCACCGGCATGAAGAGGGTCCCTCCGGTCCCTCGCTTCGAGAAGTATACACCACTGACACAAAACGTGTCGGCCATCCTCTGAGAGGTGAACGCCGTTCGAGACCTTCCTTCCCCCCAGATCCAGCAACTTCCTGTCTCCTTCTCTGGAGAAGACCTGGAGGGGGTCCAGCTCCCGCACTGCAACGCACTCGTCATCACCCTCGACATGACAAACTTTGAAGTCCGTCGGATCCTCGTGGACAATGGGAGCTCAGTGAACATCCTCTTCCTAGAGGCATTCGAGAACCTCAAACTCCCCCGGGACAAGCTCAAACCGGCTACACCCTCCATGGGTTCTCTGGCATCCCGGTACAGATAGAGGGGATCGTGACTTTAGATGTAACCGCCAGCATGGCCCCCCTCAGACTGACCGAATCGATGGACTTTATGGTAGTCAACGTCAAAGAGACGTACAATGCTATCCTCGGCCGACCCGGGCTCTACTCCTTCCAGGCTATCCCCTCGGCCTACCACCTAAAGCTAAAATTTCCTACCAAGTAGGGGTCAGTGTCATTCGGGAGAACCAAGAGGCCGCACGATCGTGCTATATGACGACGGTCAGAGGCGGGGTGTTTCCCTTCGATGACGTCGAACTTCAACCTAAAAGAAGCTAACCAGAGCCCGAACCGGCGGACGAATTGGAAGAAGTCTCGTTCGAGGCAAAAGACAAGTCAAAGCAGTTCCACGTGAGCCACTCCCTCGCCTCCAACCTGAAGTCGGACCTAATCGACTGTATCCACCGCAACATCGACCTCTTCGCTTGGAAACCTTCCAACATGCCCGGGGTTTATGAAAACCTGGTCATGCACAGACTGGGAGTGATCTCGTGCTCAAAGTCGATCATCCAGAAGCGGCACAAGTTTGCCTTGGAGGGGGAGCCAGCTGTCAAGGCAGAGGTGGACAAATTGTTGTCTGCCCGATTTATTCAAGAGGTCAGCTACCCCGAGGTGGCTAGCGAACGTCGTGATGGTGAAGAAGGCCAGCAAGAGCTGGAGGATCTGCATAGACTTTACAAATCTGAACAAGGAATTCCCCAAAGATCCTTTTCCCCTCTTCAGCATCGATGCTCTGATCGACGCAATGTCGGGTCACAAGCTCCAAACCTTCATGGATGCCTTCTCGGGCTACAACCAAATCCGGATGTTCCCCTCGGATGTCGCCAAGACATCC
The DNA here is from genome assembly GCA_017893485.1 of Hemerocallis citrina. Lineage (NCBI taxonomy): Eukaryota > Viridiplantae > Streptophyta > Magnoliopsida > Asparagales > Asphodelaceae > Hemerocallis > Hemerocallis citrina. Next base: position 162,937,563 of record CM030365.1, read on the forward strand.
TTCGTCACCGACCAGGGTCTCTACTGCTACTGGGTTATGCCCTTCGGGCTCAAGAACGCCAAAGCTACCTATCAGAGGCTCGTCAACCGAGTCTTCAAGAACCAGGTCGGTCGTAATGGAGGTATACGTCGACAACATGCTCTTCAAAAGCCGACCGGGGCAGGACCACGTTACTGACCCACGACATGAGGCTCAATCCCGCCAAATGTGCATTCGGTGTCTCCTCTGGCAAATTTCTCGGGTTCGTCGTCAGCCAGCGCGGCATTGAGGCAAACCTCGAGAAGATCCAGGCCATAATAGACATGGCCCCTCCTAGAAATATCAAGGAAGTGCAGTGGCTCACAGGGAGACTGGCGGCCATCGGCCGCTTCCTCTCCAAGTTTGGAGAAAAGTCCCTCCCTTTCTTCAAGGCTCTGCGCGGAACCGGAGGCTTCGATTGGGGCGCCCAGCAGCAGGAGGCGTTCGACCAGTTGAAGGAGTACCGCGCCAACCCCCCACTTCTGAGCAAACCTGAGCTGGGCGAACCCTTCTAGCTTTACCTTTCAGCCTCGGAAAGTGTGCTGAGTGCCGTTCTCGTCCAAGAAGAATACGGAGTCCAGAAGTCGTTATACTATGTGAGCATAGTCCTGCTCTCGGTCGAGACCAGATATGCAAAAATGGAGAAAGTAGCATATGCCCTGGTCATAACCACCCGAAAGCTCCGCTCTTATTTTCAGGCACACTCAATTCAGGTCCTCACGGATCAGCCCCTCAAGGCCATGCTCCAAAAGCTAGAGAGCTCCGGCTGATTAGTCAAATAGTCGATCGAGCTAAGTCAATACGACATCAGCTACCAGCCAAGAACAACCATTAAAGGGCAGGCCCTCGCCGAACTCATCACAGAATGCACCATCTCTGACATGGGAAGTTTATGTCGACGAAGTGGGAAGTGGTGCACGCATCATCTTGCTAGGTCCCGATAGCTTTCTTCTCTAATATTCTCTCCGCCTCAACTTTCTAGCCTCTAACAACGAGGCGGAGTATGAGGCTATGATCGCGGGACTTACCCTAGCGCACCAGGCGGACGCAAGGCAGATCAGGGACTATAGCGACTCTCAGCTCGTAGTCAATCAGATCACCGGGGAGTACAAGGCTCATGATGATCGGATGGTCCGGTACTTGGCAGTGGTCCAGCGGCTCTTAACATCCTTCGACTGTTCCGCAGTACTACGGATCCCAAGAGAGCAGAATTCCCAGATGGATGCCCTATCAAAACTCGCCTCCTTGTCCTTTGAAGGCCTCGACCGCACAGTGCTGATTGAGGTCCTCCTAAAGCCAAGTATCGACCTCCCCAAAATCCTCTGTATAAACAACGAAGCTCGGCCGGACGATTGGACCACTCCCATCAGCTCCCCCAAGATCGAGCTGAAGCAAGAAGAACCAGGGTCCGCTCGGAAAGGTTCATCGTGATCAACGAGAAACTCTTCTAATGCTCGTACACAATGATAGACGGAAGGCCCTACGTCCGCTGCCTATCCCCTGACGAGGCCAAGTACGCTCTCAAGGAGCTCCAACAAGGAATTAGTGGGTGGCATATGGGGAGCCATTGGCTCGCCAGAAAGGTCCTAAACCACGGGTATTACTGGCCCACAATGCTACAAGACGCCTTAGCCCTAGTCAAAAAGTGTTGTCATTGTCAAAGATTCTCCTCAGTAAGAAGGGTTCCACAAGCGAACCTCCGTTCTTTAGCCAGTCCGACCCTATTCGCCATGTGGGGGATGGACCTGGTCGGCCCTTTTTCGTAAGCAACAGGCCAAAGAAAGTTCCTGGTGGTAGCCATCGACTACTTCACCAAGTGGATCAGAGCCGAGCCCCTGAAAACGATCACACAATAGCAAACTCAACAATTCTTCTGGAAACAGATCATCTGCCAGTTCGGAATTCCGCACATACTCATCTCGGACAATGGGACCCAGTTTGCGGGCAAAAATTTTCGGAAGTTCTGCAAAAATCTCGGCATCCAGCAATTCTTCTATTTGGTATGCCACCCGCAGTCGAACAGCCAAGCCGAGAATGCGAACCGCCAAATCCTTAATGACCTCAAGAAATGGCTTGATAATTCCTCCATGGGACTATGGGTCGACGAGCTGTCGAGCGTGCTCTGGGCACATCGGACGACGAAGAGGATCCCCACGGGAGAATCACCGTTCAATCTAACTTACGGCACGGATCGGACTCCCTTCGCCCCGGATCATGGCCTTCGATGAAGAAAGCAACTCGGCGCAACTACGTGCCAACCTGGACCTCACAGACAAGGTTAGGGAGAAATCCACCATCAGAAGGAGCATGTATCAACAGAGAATCGAAAGGTTCTATAACAAGAAGATCTGTCCCACCGACATCAAACTCGGGGACCTCGTGCTCAGAAAGTTGGCAGTATCCAACCCGGGTCAAAAGAGGAAACTGGCATCCAACTGGGAGGGCCCGTACAAGGTCTCCGAAGTTGTGCGCCCCGATACATACCGACTCACCAACCCCAAGGGCAGGCCTGTGAAGAGACCCTGAAATGCGGTACACCTTATCAAATTCCTCGAGGGAGAGGAATAGCTCTTGTAACTTCTTTTTGTAAATAGTAATGTAACGGCACCACGTGCCTCGTTTTGTTAGAAGTAAATATGATGTAACTTTTTCCCCATTTTGCCTCACGCCAGCTTTCTTAAAATAAGTTAAGGGGGCTCGACCCTCGGCATTAACATCGAGCCACGCCCTAGCTTTCTCAAGCTAACAGGGCTACACGCTCGGCAGTGCCTCCAAGCCGCAACCCGACAACTCTTCCAAGTTAAGGGGGCACGACATCGACCTCGAGCATGGCCCTGGTTTTTTCAAGCCTTGCGACTTTGACGCTCGGCAATGGCCTCGAACCTCATGCCAGCTTTCTTAAAACAAGTTAAGGGGGCTCTATCCTTGGCATTAACCTCGAGCCATGCCCTAGCTTTCTAAATCTAATAGGGCTAAACGCTCGGCAGTGCCTGCGAGCAGCAACCTGACAACTCTTCCAAGTTAAGGGGGCTCGACATCGACCTCGAGCATGGCCCTGGCTTTTTCAACCCTTGCGACCTCAATGCTTGGCGATGGCCTCGAGCCTCATGCCAGCTTTCTTAAAACAAGTTAAGGGGGTTCGACCCTCGACATTAACCTCGAGCCATGCCCTAGCTTTCTCAAGCTAACAAGGCTACATGCTCGGTAGTGCCTCCGAGCCACAACCTGACAGCTCTTTCAAGTTGAGGGGGCTCGACCCTCGGTATTAACCTTGAGTCACGCCCTAGCTTTCTCAAGCTAACAAGGCTGCACGCTCGGCAGTGCCTCCGAGCCACAACTCGAAAACTCTTCCAAGTTAAGGGGGCTCGACCCTCGGCATTGACCTCGATCCATGCCCTAGCTTTCTCAAGATAACACGGCTACACACTCGGTAGTGCCTCCGAGCCCCAACCCGAAAATTTTCACAGGTAAAGAGGGTCTTCAACATTCCGAGCGCCTGAGGGGTTTTCGTCAAAACAACCAAGTCTTGAACCCTAAGCCGGGATTTTAGCTATCCCTCCTACCCAAAAAATTTCATTAAGACTTAGGACACTCGCCTTCGGCAAGCACCCTGAGTCCCCCGAACCATGGGTCGTCCCACCTTTCACCCGCTGATAATTCGGGATAAACAGCACTCATAGCCGTTACCCCGAATTGTCAGAGGGTGGCAGATGAGCCATCGATTTGGAACTCTAGGCCAAAAAGTTTCATTAGGGGCACTCACCTTCGACAAGCACCCCGAGCCTCGCATCCAGGACCGACCCACCTTTCACCTGCTGACAACGGGGGATAAAGCGGCACTCATGGCCGTTACCCCCAATTGTCAGAGGGTGGCAAGAGGGTCACCGGTGATGAGAACTCACGGTGAGGTGAGACAATTTTTAACGAACTACTGGTGAGGGGGTGAGGGTTATATAGTCCTCCAGAAAGGCGCATTTATGACATGAGGGAGTCCAAACAACGGAAGATGAAATGTCCCCCATTAAGTGTTATCGGAAGGTGAAACATCCTCCATTATGTGCTATGGGCGAACGAAACGACTCGGCTCCTGGGCAAAGCAGGGGGTTCGGAGCCCGGTTCGAAGGGTAATCAACATCCTAATTTTTCCACGTCAACATGGGTCGGACAAATCAAATCTTATTCATAAACGCCCTCAAAGGCTACGGTACAATTAAAAAATGTTACAGCATTCTCCCTCTCCTTCTACATAAAGGTCTCTCTCCAGACCCTCCGAGCTCATAAGAGCTGCCTCGAGCCATGCGGAACAGCTTTGCCCTCCAGCAATCTCATCCCCTAACTTGGGCATAGCCATTGTCGATGTCCCCGCAACCGAGCTCTGCGCATCAATGGGCCTCACCATCTCCAGATAAAGGGTCGGGGAAGGGCCTAAGGCAAATGGCTTCCTCCCCCGAATGGGCCGAGTCGAGGTCGACCCGTGCCTAACATGAGTTTCAAACACTGAATCTCCAGCTCTTTCTCTACCACGACCTTGCGAAGAATGGATTCCAAGGCCGGTCGCCTGGTGGAGGCACCCAAAACTGACCAGTTTTTCTCAGCACTCCCCCAGTCTCGGTCGGCTATGGCCTTCTTCAGGCGAGCGGCCTCTAGACTGAGCTCCTTAGACTTGTTCATAAAATAACCCACCGCAGCTTCTCGGTCGCGAGCCTGCTTACGATAGCAAATCAGCACACTCTCCTTGGACTCTTGCTTATTTCAAAGTCGTCGGACATCGCCAGAACTGAGGTCAGCCTCGACCATCTCGTTCATCTAGCAAAAACAGGGGAGAAGCACGATTCACTAAGAAAGCTTGCTAAAAACTACAAGTCATAGAGGGTCGGCCAAAAAATTATTTTTATAACTTCTAAAATTGTGTTACAAAAAGCGGTGGCCAGTTCGCACTAGGCAAGTACAATCAAAAAAGAAAGTAAAAATCCTAAACTACTTTTTATAGGGGATCGGGGCCTCTTCGGCATCCGGGGCATCCCCTGCCTCCTCCTCCAGGTGAGGGTCCTTCAAAGCCTCATCTTCCTCACCCCCGGGGGTTGGCAGAAGCACAGGGGGGTGCCAACCCATAGTGGAGGTGGTCGACCTTCGCCTCTGGATAAAGGTGTAGGAAGTGCTCCTCGGCTCGGTCGTACGCGTCATCTTGAACTTGGATAAGCTCGTTCGCAGAGGACATCTACAGCTCATCATACTCCGCTTAGGCCACCGCTCGAACCGCCGCCACATCGTGCGCATGTTGATCCTGCAGAGAAGCCATCTCGGCTTGGAGGTGTAACAACCCTACTTTTGACGAATGCGTCTTGTAAATGAACTAAGTGCTACTAGTTATGAAAATTATAATTTTTGGTTAAAGAAATTGTTTTTTCTCGCTAATATCCTTCATTGTGCATACGAATATATGTGTAGATATATATATGTATACATGTACATGTTTTGAGTTGGACTTGTGAAGCCCAAATGAAACAAAACAACAAGGCAACACTTGAACAAAATCCAAATTGGTCAAGCTCAACCCTTGGCCGGCCTATGCATGAGAGGGAGGGAAAAAAATGAGGTTAGGGTTAGGGTTTCTTGATATGTGGCATAAGAGACAACATGATAACCCCCAAGACCACATCACATCACCTCTTCTCTACCCCAACCAAATGCATGATTTGATGCTCTCTTCTCTTCCCCATGCCCATGAAATCCGGCCATCTTCCTTGCTCCCACTCTTCTCATTTTGTTTTAAAACCCCATCCCTTCTACCATTCTCTCTTACAACTCTTACTCTTTCCTAAGCCTCCAAACTTCATTATCTACACCCTAATTACTGATTTGGAGTGAGAAGAAGAAGAATAAGCCAAGGAGAAGGAGAACAAGGAGCCAAAGCAAAGAGGAGAAGCAAGGAGTTCCATAGGAGACAATAAGGGGGACCTACAAGCAAAAGAACAAGCTACAAGCTAAGGTGGGTGTTTCCAATCTCTTGTTTTGTTTTTGGATGACTGAATGGTATTTGATGATTGAAAAAGTGACATGCATGCCCTAGGAATGAACTTTAACAACTCGTTTTGTGCTAAGTAGACCAAACCAGAAAATCATGTTAAAAGACTGAATTTTTGTTGTCAGTCCGTAACTCATTGCATGAACACCACTTCGAATTTTGATCTAAAATTTTTTGAGGATGATCATATAGGTGTCGTACACCTTCAGTAATTTTTATGGGTTTTTATGATTTTTCCTGCTATTAAAATAAATTACGAACTTGCATGCTGGTCAGAATAGAAAGAAGCAGTTTGTATTATTACTGTTGTGGAAAGAATGACTTGTATCTCACTGCATGCTTATGGGAATGATCTAAAATTTTATTATGTATTTGTTAAGTGTATCGAAGACCTAAGTTTCAAGTTTCATGAGATTTGGACCACTGTAGCTATGTCAATAAAATCATGCAAACTGAGCTAGATATTTTTAGTGAACAGATCTGCTGTTGTTACTGCCTTATTTTTGGATGATATTCAAAAGAACATAAATGGAATCTACTTTGTAGAATCACTTGATTTTTGGAAGAGTTGTAACATCATGTGTCAGGAACTAGATTTTAAAAATTCATGATGATCTGATACCGTTTACTATTCTAATCTGATTTTACCCCATGAATGTGTTAACATGATGTTCTGTTCTGAGATTCGGTACACTTGTTAAAGATGAGACCATAAGACTTTGTAAACGACCTTGTATGAAGGAACTTGAAACTAAGAAGTTTTAGTAGACACATAGACCTTTCTAGAATGACCAATAAATCCTAATTTGGACAAGTATTCGATTTTATATGATTTTTACAAGAGACGACAGAAACACAGTAAATCTTAGAGCTTACTGTTTTGCACCATGATCTTTGAGATGAGTTTAAACTTGTACCTTGTTGGCTTAGAGTTGCTGTTTGAGGGCAAGAACCATGTTATAGATGTGTACTTGGGTTAGGACTTAAGTTATCTAAAAGTTTCTTGCTAAGAGTAGCCCATAGTTGCTTGTAGACCCCATTGTAGACCACATTGTTCAATGTTTCGAAGTGAAATTTGTATTGAACGTTGGGATATTATTGTAGACCATTTTGGGATGAGATCCATGCCCATTGTGTGCTTGTACTTGCTGTCTACTTTGAGTAGAAGCATGGGGAGCGACCGATCGCGATTCCTCAAGGGAACGAGACCGGGAATAACTCCGTTTTGGCATGAACGCCAAGTGTGTGCTTGCTGTTTGGAAACTTAAATTGTTGTTTTAAGGACTCTTAGAACCCCATTTTGTGGATTCATGGGTTAGGACTTACTCCTAGTGTGGTGCACCTTGTTGGGATATATTGGTTAAGTTGAGACCCTAAGATTTAGTCTTGTTGACAAATCTAGACGGGTGGAATGTACATCGAATGCATTAGCAGATATGACTCGTGTGCTGATGTACTCACTGTGCATGGATGGATTCCATGGTTTGTGTTTGGAGCTGCCACTTGTCAAGGATCGTGGAGCGTTAAGTTTAGTAGGAAGCTATTTTTTGGTCAGGCCAAGGTTGAAATCAAACTCCAAGCGTCGATGTGGTTGCGGCAATCCATGGAGACAATTCGCCGGGGGTTCGTGCCAAGTGTGGACCAAGGTGGGTCAACTATTGGGTCAGACTAGAGGGCTAGTTGAGTCCTAGTGTGAAATGGGTTGAGATCTATTTTGATAAAGGTGACTAACTAGGGAGAGTCTACTAATGAAATTGAACTAGTTGATCATGGCAAGCAAGTTGATTATCGAGTTAGGGATTTGGAAATGGTAGATAGATCGCCTAACTAAAAGAATTAGAGTTGGCTAGAGTGATGGTTTGAGTAGTCGGTTGATAAAACAAAGCTTGAATTCAACCTTAACCTTTAATCTTAGAGTGGGGTAGCCTTGATACTTTGGTAGGGCTAGATCGAGTTTTGGTTGATTGTAAGGACAGGACTAGAGAGGGTGTTCGCTTGTCAGGGGGGCATCGTCTCGACTGCAAGTTCTGCTCTAGTGTAAGGATGAGTGTAGCAGAGTTAGGGTAAACTTATATCCGTCATGTCCTTTGTTGACCGATGCGGGCAGGAGGTTCAGAGGAAGTCCCCACAGAGCGAGACTCTACGGGGATGATTCTAAGTCCTCCGGCGGGGAGCCCTGGTGCTGGTATATCAGCTTTTGGTGAGGTCCGGAGAGACAACATATCGGGTAAGCCGATTGGATTACATTCAACATATCGGGAAAACCGATTTGATTACAGTCACGCAGGGTAAGCCTGCGATTGACCATGATTTCAGTCACGCAGGGTAAGCCTGCGACTAGCCAGTCACGCAGGATAAGCCTGCGACTGGAGTCCCGGGCATAGTGGATAAAACTATGAGGATTGGACACCACTAACAGCTAGCAGGGTAAGCCTGCAGCCTCACCATCACTGGAATCAGAAATAGGAGAGAGCACAAGAGTGGGATGCATAGCGGAGGATCGAGCCCCATTAAACTGAAGAACGTCGCTTGGTTGGGGGATGTGTAGTATGGGATGCATATCTTTCAACCAAGCGTGCATTAGCCTTTGGAGCATGGGTGCACAGTGTGTGTATTAGTTTATGCCATGGCATACACCGACACTTGTTTGACATCACCCTTTTTCTTTGCATCAAATATTTTTTGTGATTGTTGAGGTTGGAATCGCTATATTATGGCGTAGAGAGGATAGCCGAATATAGTATTTCATCAGTTGTATTCAACGGACGTGCCCACAGTTATCAGTGCAGAACTGTCGAGTTGGGATCGTAGGAAAGCTCCAGCAGGGGAAAGCATCCAAGTGAAAGTTATTGTCCAAACTTTATTGTACATTCTTGTTTGTAACATTTAATTGTAAATGTTGTAATCATTGTACATTGAAATAACAATTTGATGTAATAAAAGTTTTTAATTTCCTGTGATTTTTGTTGTGTTGTGAATCTTTTGAAGAAAGACCCTGAAGAGTGTCACGAGTTCCCAAGTTAGGAATTTGGGGCGCTACAGAAGGATCCCCTAAGCTCCCTGAGCTGCTGTCAACTCGTCCTTCAGTTTCTTTGCCTCTTGGATGAATCACTCGGCATTCCGTTTCTCGACCTGGATCTCCTTCTCCAAGCACTTTCTTAGATGTGACCCGTGCAGTAGTGCCTGGCCGAGGATAATTGAGTTAGACGCAAAACTCATAAATACTAAGCACAAAGCAGATAACTAACAAATACTTACTGCGACATGCGCCTGAGCCCACTTCATGTGGGCCACCTCGGTCGTCTCTGTTGCCAGATTTACCCGTTCGCACTCCGTGGTGAGCTTTTCCACCACCTCCACCTGGCCCTCCGTCAGAGTATCGCCCTCCTTAACAGCCTAATCCAGGGCGAATGGCCTTAGACCCCTCTTGCCCAACCATTTCCTGGGCGTCTGGGCGAAGTGATGGGTCCCTGCCTTCAAGACCTCCGTCACCTTCTTACTACTGGAGCTTGGATCTGACTCCTTCGGCCCTCTAGACGAGTGGCTTTTCTTCGACTTCTTCGAAGGCGGCTCCGAAGATCCTTGGGCCGCCCTGTGGGTGGACCCCCTGCCGGGTAGCCTTCGCGGCCAAAGCCTTCTCCTTGTCGGCTCTCCTCTTCGAAGCCAAAGTCAGAAGGGCATTCCTTATGTTAAGTTTCTTCAAGTCCATCGCTGCAAAACAAAAAAGGAAAATGTTAACACGAAGGTAGAAAACTAAGCAAAGTGGAAACAAAACATACAAGGGGGCGCTGGGCTCAGTCTGACTTAGGCCAGATGTAACTCTGTAATGAGCGGACAACCAATGCTGTGCCCCTCAGCAATTTTATCCACTTTAGCCCACTCCTTTTCTGTCAAGTCCCTCCGCCTCAGGGGTTTATGGTTCGGCTTGAAAAATTTCCAGACTGTGGGGATTTTCCAAGGTGTCTCACTCTGGACAACGAGGTATTTCTCCTTCCATGCTTTTATCGAGTCAGGGTGACTGTGCATCACTCTCTTGTGGGGACGTAGCGACATATAGAAGATCCCTTCCATATCTCCGAGCGAGCTCACCCCCAAGATAGCACGGAAATACTTAAGCTTCAACTTGACCCCCTTCCTAGCACTTTAGAATGAAGCAGACCAGATGCTTCCACGAGTTGGGGCCGTACTGCATCGGACTCAGCTCTCCCTACCTCAGCACCCTCTTGATAAATGGGTGCAGCGGCAACCTTAGTCCCGAGACGAAAGTGTCCTCAGGAAACATACAAAATCTCTTCTCCAACTCAGTGGTTGGAAGAAGACCGGGGCTCGGAATCAGTAGCTCAAACTCCCGAGGGATGAAATAAAACGCCCTTAATAGCGGCAGGTAGTCCGCCTTCAGCACACACTGGACGCTGTCCATCTTTATCATGGTCCGATCAGATTCACGCACCACCGCGGTAAATTGGACAAGTCCCTCCACGTCATCAGGATACATCCTGATCGACCTTGGGTTCCTATTGGACGGGGGAGGAACCACAAACCCTTCTCCCTGCTCGGGTCTAAACTCGTCCAGCGTGCTCGGACTGTCTGGCCGAATCCACTTCCTTTTCATCTTGCGGAGGCGAGGCTTCCACTCCGGAGATGGATTCGACAACGGGGGCAGAGGGGGGAAACCTATTACTTCCTCCGCTGCCACTCCCTCGGCTCCTCCTTCACCCCCCCCTCTTGGTCGCCCTCTCCCTCGGTTCCTCCTTCGCCCCTCTCCTGGTTGCCCTCTCCCTCGGTTCCTTCTTCGCTCCCCTCCTGATCGCCCTCTTCCTCGAAAAGCTCCTCCTTAGACCCCTCGTCAGTCCCCCCCCCCCCCCCCCCCCGACGACCCCTCTTCTGGCATATGACTCCGCAAAGGGGCCACGTCAAAAACCATATCATTTGTACCCCCAATTCTAAATCCGATTGTCCTTCCTCCTCCGAAGTAGGGTCGCCCAGGGACCAAGACGTCGACTCTGACTTGACCTCCACCACACCACGATCCGAAGAGCTAGCCTCGGAACCGAACTAAGAGCGCGACATAAGGAAACAAAATACTAACCTGATTAACCGAAAAAGGGGGAATCACCGTAAAAGTTGTCGCCAACAGCAAAGAAAGAAAAATTCCTGTTATGAAGAGAGAGAGTGCGAAGTGAATAAATGAGGGAGGGGTGGGAGACTTATAGAGTGGAAAAGACTCCTCGAATTGCACAAAAGAATCCCTGCTATCCAATCTTGATCATCAAGATCTAACGGCCACTAGGGTCTCAAAAGCATAGATTTCCACCCTATGACATTAGCCTAACACGTAAGATTCTGATTTTACCCTTGGCCTTATCAGCTAGTGTAATGGCTCGTCGCTCCCCTTCCTCCCATGACAGAAGAGCAAGTTAAGCCTCTTCGTTCTGAAAAGTTCGGAGCCACACCAAAGCTTTTCCAACAAGTCTTGGGGGTCGGAGCTCGGTTGTAACCTTAAGCCATACCAAAACTTTTCCAACAAGTCTTGGGGCTCGGAGCTCGGTTGTAACCTCGAGCCATTCCAAAGCTTTTCCAACAAGTCTTGGGGCTCGAAGCTCGGTTGTAACCTCGAGCCATACCAAAGCTTTTCCAACAAGTCTTGAGGCTCGGAGCTTGGTTGTAATCTCGAGCCACACCAAAGCTTTTCCAACAAGTTTTGGGGCTCGAAGCTCGGTTTTAACCTCAAGCCATACCAAAGCTTTTCGCAAGCAAGGCAGAAGCTCGTCGATTAGTAGTGAATCTGAGCCATACCAATGCTATTCCAAAAAGTCTTTGGGCTCGGAGCTCGGTTGTAACCTCGAACCATACCAAAGCTTTTTCAACAAGTCTTGGGACACGGAGCTCGGTTGTAACCTCGAGCCACACCAAAGCTTTTCCAACAAATCTTGGGGCTCAGAGCTCGGTTGTAACCTCGAGCCACACCAAAGCTTTTCAGCAAGTCTTGGGGCTCGGAGTTCGGTTGTAACCTCGAGCCACACCAAAGCTTTTTCAACAAGTCTTGGGGCTCGGAGCTTGGTTGTAACCTCGAGCCGCACCAAGGCTTTTCGAACAAGTCTTGGGGCTCAGCGCTCGGTAATGACCTCGTGTCACCCTATAGCTTTTCCAACAAGTATGGGGGCTCGACGATCGGTAGCAATTCCGAGCTTCCCCGTAGCTTTTCCAATAAGCATGGGGGCTCGGTGCTTGGCAGTGACCTCGAGCCACCCCATATCTTTTTTAACAAGTATGGGGGCTCGACGGTCGGTACCAATTTTGACCCTCCCTAAACCTTTTCCAATAAGCATGGGAGCTCGACGCTCAGCAGTGACCTCGAGCCACCCCATAAATTTTCCAACAATTATGGGGGCTCGACGGTCGGTAGCAATTCCGAGCCTCCCCATAGCTTTTCCAACAAGCATGGGGGCTCGGCGCTCGGTAGTGACCTCGAGTCACCCCATAGCTTTTCCAACAAGTATGGTGGCTCGACGGTCACTAACAATTCCAAGCCTCCCCATTGCTTTTCCAACATGCATGAGGGCTCGGCGCTCGGCAGTGACCTCGAGCCACCCCTGTAACACCCCGAATTCCAAATACAACTGAATTCGAGATTCCACAGGATCTTTACTTCACTTCGTACAATTTTACAAGAAATTTAAAACTTTTACTTTATATCAGAGTTACAAATGAATCTTTACACTCTACAGCGGAAGCAAAATTTTACAACATTTACATGAATGAAATTACAACGACATTTGATTAATCTCTAAGCATCAGTTCTCCTTTAATCTTTATTATGCCATTTATCATGCATATAAAACTGTGGCACGTTAGTTTATTCAACCGACGAATATTATATACGGCCATCCTCTTTATGTCGGAAACAGTATAATGATTTTCCATACTTAACAAACATAAACTTGTTCACAAATCAAACTAAGGGGAATATCCTACTGATGTCGTGTTGTGATTGTGCACTTAGTTCTTAATGCAGTTATTTATATTATATGACACTAATGCACACTTGTTCGGATTCTATGCATCTCATACTGCATAGGTCCGAGGACAAGCCCTTAATTGTTCTTCATCTTGTAGGGTTCAATCTCTCGTCATGACTTAATCTACTACTGTAACTACAGTAAGTATCCTAGATGTTCTATGAGTAACGAGCTCATGTACAAACAACCTGGAGGGGAATCCCACGTCACGTCACGACGCATCATGAAGACAACCTATGGACAATTCAGCATCCGTCATGGCACATGATCTTCTCGCAGTCACCAAACACCCCACAAGCGTCGCCAAGATCCCGATAATTCCGAAGTAGTGTCAACGTCATGTCACGACGCATCGTGAAGACAAACTGTGAATCTCACCCACATCGTAGACTTGAGGCCCTCATACTTATGTTTTTCACTCACTTTCATCACATCTTCACTATGTACTAGTCCTTAATTTAATGAAATCATGCACAAAATCAATCTCTTAGGGTCAACGCTCTCACTAATACCGGTCTTATTTTTTTCAATTCACAATGACCCAAACTTGGCCTTTTCAATTCAATTATTACATCTTATTTCTTTCAATTGCCGGTGTGAGTCTTGGCTACACCCCAATTCTCAATTTCAATTCACAATTTACATATTGAGTTTGCTATGCTCAAGAAAATTTCTCTTTTCCAATTAAATGATTTCCAATCTTTTTATGAATCAAATTTCATACATGGAGTTCAATTATAAATCATGCATTTCATAACCAACATTTATTTCCATATTAAGATCATATTACGAAAACATCTAGTCAAAGTGAATATTCACAAATCACAATTGTCACGCTACTCTTTTGACAAAATAACCCATACAAAATCACATTTATATTTCCTTTCCATCAAATTTACTTTTTAATACTTTTCTTAATCTTCTCATGAAAGCACATGATTTTATGAGATTATAAAGGTGAGAAACAATAATTTCGAATACGATTTTGCCTCAAAATACATTTTATTTCAGTCCAATAACTCCCAATTAATTTTCATTGGTTGTACATGATTTTAGAATAATAAAGGTATTTTTTCGGAATTTTTATAAATCAAGAAAGTCCAAAAATCAAATTGTCAAAAAAAACATAAATTCTGGCTATAACCAGAATCGAACCCGCAACCTTGGAGAAGAAAGTCACACGCGCCAACCACTCGGCCGAAAGTGCGCTAGCGATATGAAGAGGAGTCAGAGAGTCTTATGCTCTTTGTTCGGTATTGGGTTAATTTTAACCCGCACATAAAAGAAAGTGGACACAGGGTATCGAACCAGCGACCCCAGAGACACACGCCCACGCTACAGTAGCGCCAGAGTGACCCACCGACCACTTGAGCTACGAGCTCAGGCTGTCACAAATACAACTCGAATCTATTCATCTCGACTCCCTGTTTCATTAAATAATTTCGATGTTCAAAAGCTCTTACCTTCATTTTACTTGCACAAAAAGCCATGTAAATCTCCAGAATACTAATTTTATCTTAAATTAACACTCCAGTATTTTTAAAATAATTTTCTCACTAATAAAACATACATTTCTCATGCAATAATTCAAGTTCTATATTACTCTTACCATATTTCGATTTGACAATTCTCAAACAAAATTTGGTATTTATAAATCGCATAAAAATTATAATTCCCTGTTTTTCCTTCTTTCATTAACCCAATGCATAGGAAAATTTTTATACATTAGAACCAATATCACAATAGTTCATTTAGTGCATAAATCAATAATTTCATCTACTAGTAATTCATGATCATCGTGTGGTAATTTTAGTGCATCAAACATTTTAAACTCAACCTTTTCTCCATTTATTTTCATATTTATAGTACCCTTTTTAACACAAATTTTTATATCAGCTGTACTCATAAAGGGCCTATCTAAGATGATCGGTAAAGAAGATGGCATTGAAGAGTCTTCCATATCTAAACAACAAAATCTGCAGGCAAAATAAAATCGTTTACCTGAACTAAAACATCTTCTAAAATACCTCTAGGTCTTCTGATGCTGTGATCAGCTAACTGCAAGGTGATGGATGTTGGTTTGAGTTCCCCCAATCCTAGCTTTTCATAAACAGAGTATGGAAGAAGATTGATGCTTGCCCCCAAATCTAACAGTGCCTTTTCAAAAAAATGCTCACCAACCCTGCATGGAATGGTAAAACTTCCTGGATCCTTCAACTTAGGGGGTAATTTCCTCAACAACACAGCACTTAGTTCCTCTGTCAGAGCCACATCCTTCCTAACCTGAAATGTTCTCCTGTGAGTACAACATTCTTTCAAAAATTTGGTATAAGAAGGAATTTGTTTAATAGCATCAAGTAGGGGAATATTGATTTCTACCTTCCTGAGAGTTTCAAAAATATCAAGTAAATGTTGTTCTTTCTTGTGCTTGACTAACCTTTGAGGGAATGGTGGCGATACTACCCCTTCTTTTTCACTTACCTTGTTGGTACCCAAAGATTTTGATGGCTATGTGTCTGATTTGTCTGCTTGGGTTCCAACCCTGCTGTCAATTACCTTGCCACTTCTTAGGGTTGTCACCGATTTGAGCTGTTCTTGTCCTCTAGAGTTTGCTATAGTTTGAGATGGGAGTTCTCCTGCCTTTCTTTCACTTAACTCCTTAGCAATTTGACCAATTTGTGTCTCCAATTTTTGAATGGCTTGTCCCTGTTGGTTGCTTGTTTGATGTTGCTGTTGGAGTAATTGAAGAACGGTGGATTCGAAATCCAACTTCTTCTGTTCTTGTACTGGCCGATCAAACCCATTCCCTATCTGGAAGTTCCGTGCATGCCCTTGTGCAATTTGAGTACCTTGATTGTTTTGATTATTGTTCCATGAGAAATTTGGATGGTTTCTCCACCCTGGGTTATACGTGTTCGAGAAGGGGTTGTTCTTTAGTGGAAACACTCCTTGTCCTACATAGTTTGCATGCTCCTGATCTGTGAAAGAAGACATTGGACATGTATCAGTTGTATGATCAGAATAAGAACAAATTGCACAAATTTCTTTTGTTTGGTTTTTTACACCACCCATCGTCAAAATTGCATTAACAAGCATATCAATTTTCTTGTTCATGTTTACCATTTCTAATTGCATGTTATTATTACTAGAAATTTCGTAAACTCCCTATTTTTTCGAAAGGCCCCTTCCCCTTGTTGAGAATTGTTGTGAGTTCTCGCTGAGTTCTTCAAATAGTTCGATGGCCTCCTCACCACTTTTCCTCATCAAGATTCCGTTGCAAGCTGAATCCACAATTGCTTTGTTAGTGTCATTTAAACCCTCATAAAATGCTTGTACCTGATCATCTTTAGGCATGTTGTGCGTAGGACACTTGAGAAGCTTGTTCATGAAGTCCTTCCATGCTTCGAAGAATAAATCACCGTCTTTTTGTTTGAAGAGTTGAATCTCCCTTTTTAGTTGTTTGGTTTTCTGGGCTGGAAAGAATTCTTTCAAGAACTTTGTTGCCAATTGCTCTCATGATTGAATTGATCCTGGTTCCAAAGAATTATACCACAATTTAGCATTAAGTTTTAAAGAAAATAGAAACAAGATTAACCTGATTTGTTCAGGGGTAAGCCCTTGGACGCTTTGTGTTCTGCAAAGATCAAAGAAATCTTGTAGATGGACGTGTGGATCCTCGTCTATTCTGCCACTGAAGTGGGGAACCATGCTAAGTAATTGAGGTGATAGATGCATATTTCCTGTGACATTAGGTTGATAAGCTATGTAAGAGGGTTGCTCAATATTCTTCGGAGTGAATTTATCCTGCATTGGTACTCGATTTGGTACTTCCTCACCCATTATTGCTTGTGAATTTGTTTGCTGTACAGACGACTTGCAACTAACAACAGTCGACTGATTCGTCGCAGACAGTCGACCTAGTCTGTGCAGAGTGCGTTCTGTTTCTCCGTCAATAGGTAGTAGCTGGGGATGAAGTGATCGTCTTCCATGCATACACCAATGTCTTGTAGCCTAAAAGAAAATAATTAATAATAAAAAAAGATAAAAGAAAAAGACTTTTATTGATTTGCAAGTTAAAATACTAAACAATCTCCGGCAACGGTGCCAAAAACTTGTAGTGCAATCTAGATGATCTAAATAAATAGATAAACTAGACACAAATTAAAACCTCGCAAGTGTTCGAATCGTTTATAGAAGCGTAGTGAAAAGAAAGGGTCGATCCCACAGAGATTGTAGTACTTAACTCACTAATCAATAAAACAAAGAAAATGCAAATCATAAAGTTTTGTTCTAAAAGTCTATTTGAAAGGAAATGAGAAGATTAAAATCTAAATCATGTAGAATCACAAATTGAGTCACAAATATCTATTAAAGTAGTTGGGCTTGATTTTCACCTATAGTCAAGAATGCTAAGTCACCTTCTACACTACTCTAATCACTCATGTTTGTTCCTTTAAGGGCATAGTATCTACTCCTTAAAGTTAATGTTTTCCTAGGCCAAGAATTAGACATGGTATCTACTCTAATTCGTTTCTTTTCTTAAGTATTTAGCATGATATCTACTAAGTTGCACTTGAAAAAAGCATAGGAACAATGAAAACGAACAAACACTCAAAGTTCTAGAAGTTGGTATCAGATCTAGATCCTTCAAGTTGATTAAACCAAGAACCCCTAAAGATTCCTGTGTTACAAGTTATGAGCATAGGATATGGGTCATCTCTATATTCATATAACAGAGTCAGTTTTATAATAAGAAAACTTAATAATATCTGGTTCTTCAGATCAGTCGACTGTGTTAGCGCTCAATCGACTGGCCCTAAGAGCTTTTTAACAATTGCTGCTTCATATTATAATTTTGATCAAGATAACCAGGTTCAATCAATAAGTGATAGAAGTAGTGTTTAAAAGAATATAAGCATTACATGACTACGGTTTCAATCAGCCCAACAATGAAATTAGTTGCGCATAATAAAACTTTTATTGACTAACAGTTTTGAATACATGATTCTAATAATTAAAATAAAACTAGAAAGAGAAGAAGTAATACTGGTGATGTTCAGCCCGTGAAGTAGACTCAAATGCTTCTAAGTCGACTTGATCTTGCCTTTCAGTGCACTTGATCTCCTTCGATGCTAATAGATTAATGCTTGCTGGTTGATGATCGATGATTCAGAGATTAAGAGATATCCCGTGTATGGTTCCCCCCCTCTCTTCTTATAGTTTCTCTTTGTTTATCTGTAGATCTTTAAACTTCAGATTCTTATCTCTTCACGTTCCTGTTATGGATTGAGTCGATCTTCTTACTTTCCAAACCTGAGTCTCTAACTTGATTTGTTGGGAAGTTTTTATTTGTAGTCATCCATATATATTCCCTAGATTTGGCAGCTCACTTTGATTCGGATTTGGATGAGGATGAATCTTCAACCATCTTTATCTTTTAACATCCCGCTGAATGCCAGTCGACTGGTTTTAGAATCAGTCGACTGTATCGTGACTTCTGGAGACTCAAAATCAGTCAGTCAAGTCGACTGTTTTCTCGGAGTAAGTCGACTGTACTGTGCATCTTCGGAGCTCATCCTTCTCTAGCCAGTCGACTGATTTGAAATACCAGTCGACTTGTGCTCTGCAGCTTCCTGTGTATCATCCTCATAGTCTGGAGTAAATCTTGAATTTTGCTTCATTTAGTTGCTTTCAGGCTGTTTCCTCTGGAAAAGAGAAAAGAAGAGTAAATTACCACATATAGAGAATTTAAATGTCTAATTGCATTAAGATTATTGCTCCTAAATGTGGATATTATTGGATTCATCACCTCCCCATAGCTTTTCCAACAAGCATGGGGGCTCGGCGCTCGGCAGTGACCTCGAGTCACCCCATAGCTTTTCCAACAAGTATGGGGGCTCAACAGTCAGTAACAATTCTGAGCCTCCCCATAACTTTTCCAACAAGTATGAGGGATCGGCGCTCGGTAGTGACCTCGAGCCACCCCATAGCTTTTCCAATAAGTATGGGGGCTCGACGGTCAGTAGCAATTCCAAGCATCCCCATTGCTTTTCCAACAAGCATGGGGGCTCGGTGCTCGGTAGTGACCTCTAGCCACCCCATAGCTTTTCCAACAAGTATGGGGGCTCGACGGTCTGTAACAATTCCGAGCCTCCCCATAGCTTTTCCAAAAAGTATGGGGGTCGACGGTCGGTAATAATTCCGAGCCTCCCTATAGCTTTTCCAACAAGCATGGGGGCTCGTGCTCGGTAGTGACCTTGAGCCACCCCATAGCTTTTCCAACAAGTATAGGGGCTCGATGGTTGGTAACAATTTCGAGCCTCCCCATAACTTTTCCAACAAGCTTGAGGGCACGGCGCTCGGCAGTGACCTCGAGCCACCCCATAGCTGTCCCAACAAGCTCTGGGGCTCAGCGGTCGGCAGCAATTCTGAGCCACGCTTGGCTCCCATGTACGAACTTTCGGACTCGGCATCCGATATCAAGCCTCATTACCAGATCTCATAAAGGCTCGACGCTCAGCGCTCGACAAATCGGCAATAGGTCCCGGCATCCGACCATATAGGAGCTCGTCGCTCGATGCTCGGTGCTCGGTTCACGACCCTCTGTTCTCGGCTCTCAACGCGCCTCATGTCTTTTAAAAGAATCCCCTTCATCCTATCCCGCTGGCCTCTCCAGAAAGATACAAACCACATTTTTGCCATACACACTGATCCGCTCTTCCTACAGAGACAAGTCACTCCTACACGGCTTGATTACCCAGCCCTCCAGGAGTGGGGGGCTCCTGATATGGGTTAGATGATGTGGCCCCTCCTGGGCTGTCAGATCTCCTTAAATCCCGCTCTTTCCTGATCATCAGATCAACCCAAAGCCATATGGACTTCTGCCACGTCAGGCCCACGAACAAACGGGTCTGACCCGGCCCAACAGGATCTCAGACCCGTTTCCCTTGCCTATAAATACCAAACCCCCTCCTCACTGTGAAAGGTAATCAAACTTTCTCCCTGTAATACCCTGATTTTTCATTTATGAGAATTATTATTTTTGTATTATTGAATTGTACGTATTGTGCACGTGCAATCTTGTTGTATAAATTTTTATAATTATTTTTTCATAAACAAATAAGTATACATATATAGATTTATGTATTTTCTATTATTTTTATTAAAGCCTATTTTGACAAGCATAAGTTTTTCTTTATTTTGAGCCCAATCTAGTATATTTTAAATGAAAACTATTTTGGCCCACTAGATAAAAGCCCATATTTTCTTTCTCTCTTACAACTTGTAGTGTAGACAATTTTATAGATTTTTTATTAAAAATAAATGTAAAACTTTTTAGAATATGGGGCTTTGGAGACACGTGCATTGCACTAGCACGTGTCTTTGTGCTTGTTCTTTTGTGGCCAGATAGGAATGGGAGGGAAAAGAGAGAGTGGAGTTGTGGGAGGTGGTTTTGTGGTCATGGTTGGTTACTACAACTTCCCAATGAATCCTACCTCTTGTTTCCTAAGTCCTAGATCAATCCTAGCCTTCTATTTGCCCCAAATTCTTGTATAAATACCCCCCCTCCCCCAGCCTAACTATCCTTACACTTCTCATTCATCAAACCTATAGTGAAAGAAAATAATTGTTAGTAGTAGATGTTGTGTTGGTAGAGAGTGAGAATAAAAGATTGAGAGGGAGAGTTGAGTGTGCTTGAAATTGCAAGGAGGCTGGCAGCATCTAGGGGGCTCGGGTGCACCACAAGCGAGGAGGAGAAGCACGTTTGGACGAGTTCAAGCTAGGAGGAGAAGGGCTCTTTCATTCTACGAGTTGTTTTGTGGGTTTCTCTCCAAATTAGGTGGGTGATTTTCCTTACTTCTAATTCTAGTTACCATGCTAGGAATGATGACATAATTAGCATGAAAGAAACTAATAAGAGTACATTTGACTTGAAAAGGGACTTGTTAGATGATTTAATTAATGCTTGGTAAATTGTATGTTAATTTGTTATGAACCTTAATATTGTAGTAAAAATTGCTTTGTAGTCATGGAAATGTTAAATTGGAACCATGATGGCGTAGAGATTGATCATGAATTACTAGTAGATGAAATTATTGATTTATGCACTAAATGAACTATTGTGATATTGGTTCTAATGTATAAAATTTTTCCTATGCATTGGGTTAATGAAAGAAGGAAAAACAGGGAATTATAATTTTTATGCGGTTTATAAATACCAAATTTTGTTTGCGAATTGTCAAATCGAAATATGGTAAGAGTAATATAGAACTTGAATTATTGCATGAGAAATGTATGTTTTATTAGTGAGAAAATTATTTTAAAAATACTGGAGTGTTAATTTAAGATAAAATTAGTATTCTGGAGATTTACATGACTTTTTGTGCAAGTAAAATGAAGATAAGAGCTTTTGAACATCGAAATTGTTTAATGAAACAGATAGTCGAGATGAATAGATTCGAGTTGTATTTGTGACAACCTGAGCTCGTAGCTCAAGTGGTCGGTGGGTCGCTCTGGCGCTACTGTAGCGTGGGTGTGTGTCTCTGGGGTCGCTGGTTCGATACCCTGTGTCCACTTTCTTTTATGTGCGGGTTCAATTTAACCAAATACCGAACAGAGAGCATAAGACTCTCTGACTCCTCTTCATATCGCTAGCGCGCTTTCGGCCTAGTGGTTGGTGTGTGTGAATGTCTTCTCCAAGGTTGCGGGTTCGATTCTGGTTATAGCCAGAATTTATGTTTTTTTGACAATTTGATTTTTGGGACTTTCTTGATTTATAAAAATTCTGAAAAAAATACCTTTATTATTCTAAAATCATGTACAACCAATGAAAATTAATTGGGAGTTATTGGACTGAAATAAAATGTATTTTTGAGGCGAAATCGTATTCGAAACTATTGTTTCTCACCTTTGTAATCTCATAAAATTATGTGCTTTCATGAGAAGATTAAGATAAGTATTAAAAAGAAAATTTGATGGAAAGGAAATATAAATGTGATTTTGTATGGGTTATTTTGTCAAAAGAGTAGCGTGACAATTGTGATTTGTGAATATTCACTTTGACTAGATGTTTTCGTAATATGGTCTTAATGTGGAAATAAATGTTGGTTATGAAAAGCATGAT
Organism: Hemerocallis citrina; assembly: GCA_017893485.1. Classification (NCBI taxonomy): domain Eukaryota; kingdom Viridiplantae; phylum Streptophyta; class Magnoliopsida; order Asparagales; family Asphodelaceae; genus Hemerocallis; species Hemerocallis citrina. The sequence goes on from CM030365.1 coordinate 162,959,749, forward strand.
TTATAATTGAACTCCATGTATGAAATTCGATTCATGAAAAGATTGGAAATCATTTAATTGGAAAAGAGAAATTTTCTTGAGCATGGCAAACTCAATATGTAAATTGTGAATTGAAATTGAGAATTAGGGTGTAGCCAAGACTCACACCAGCAATTGAAAGAAATGAGATGTAATAACTGAATTGAAAAGACGAAGTTTGGGTCATTATGAGTTGAAAGAAATAAGACCGGTATTAGTAAAAGCTCTGACCCTAAGAGATTGATTTTGTTCATGATTTTATTAAATTAAGGACTTGTACATAGTGAAGATGTGATGAAAGTGAGAGAAAAACACAAGTATGAGGACCTCGAGTCTACGATGTGAGTGTGATTCACAGTTTTTCTTCACGATGCATCGTGACATGACGTGAGCACTACTCCAGAATTATCGGGATCTTTGCGACGCTTGTGGGGTGTTTGGTGACTACGAGAGGATCGTGTGCCATGACGGAGGCTGAAATGTCCATATGTTGTCTTCACGATGCATCGTGACATGGCGTGGGATTCCCCTCCAAGTTGTCTGTACATGAGCTCGTTACTCATAGAACATCTAGGATACTTACCGTAGTTACAGTGGTAGATTAAGTCATGGCGAGGGATTGAACCCTACAAGATGAAGAATGATTAAGGGCTTGCCATCGAACCTATGCAGTATGGGATGCATAGAATCCAAACAAGTACGCATTAGTGTCATATAATATAAATAACTGTATTAAGAACTAAGTGCACAATCACAACATGACATCAGTAGGATATTTCCCTTAGTTTGATTTGTGAACAAGTTTTGTGTTTGTTAAGTATAGAAAATCATTATACTGTTTCCGGTATAGAGAGGATGACCGTGTATAATATTCGTCGTAACATGCCCACAGTTTTATATGCAAGATAAATGGCCTGATAAAGATTAAAGGAAAACTGATGCTTAGAGATTAATCAAATGTCGTGTAAGTTCATTCATATAAATGTTGTAAAATTTTGCTTCCGCTGTAGAGTGTAAAGATTCATTTGTAACTCTTATGTAAAGTAAAAGTTTTAAATTCCTTATAAAATTGTACGAAGTGAAGTAAAGATCCTGTGGAATCTCGAATTCAGTTGTATTTGGAATTCGGGGTGTTACAGAGTGGTATCAAAGCATGCATCACAAGTAGTACAAATTTATGAGGAACGACACCTTAGAAGTGGACATTTAGCATGTTAAGTATAAAGATTTAAATGTAAGTCACTTACATTTGTGTTGCTCTATGATTGACATTCTCCTCCTTTCCCTTTTTTAAGATGGCTGATCACTTCGACCCTGCTGGAGATGACAATTGGCATATCATTGAGGAAGACTATTATCCTGGACAAGTAGATTTCGAGGAAGAGTACTACTCAGGGCAAGCAGACTCCGACAGAGAGGAATGGCCTGAGTCCCGAGAGATCACTCCACCCCCGGATTCATCTGATGATTCTTCTGACGAAGAGAAACCAGTTCCGGGTAATCTCATTGTGTCTCTTCAGAGGCAGGTAGAGACTCTATGGGAAAGAGTCGGGCTATTGGAGGCCCAGTTGGCGAAGCGCAAGGATAATTTTGCAGTTCTCAGTCATCGTGTTTGGGAACTCGAGAAGAGGAAAAACATGACCGATGTACTGAAGGAAGAAGTGGAGGAACTACGGGGAGAGCTTCGAGAAGCCAAGAGGAACTGTAGGAGTTAGTGATTGTATCATCTACTCCTTTCATTTTGATGTCAGAAATGTTTTAAATTCGAATGTATAAAGTTTGAAATTCAATGAAATGGAAATGTTGACTTAAAAGTTCATATTTTATACTTTGAATTTAATGGATCTTTTGCATCTGAATATGGCTGGAAGACGAGCTCGAAATGGTGAAGTTCTGGACTTGAAAACGGAGCTAGCGAGGGTCTATCAGACAGTCAATGCCATTGCCATGAATCAGAATCAGGGAAGGGTGTCTGCGAATCCAGTACCCAAAGCAATCAAACTCGTGGAATCATTTAAACGGATGAAACCACATGTGTTTGAAGGGAAGTCAGACCCTGACACGGCTGACAATTGGATCCAACAAGTTGAGACTATCTTCGAAGTCCTGGAGACCCCGAAGGGCAGCAAGGTGAAGTTGGCGACTTTGCAATTCGAGAAGGATGCGGCTGTGTGGTGGCAGTCGATGAAGCGGACGATGGGAGGCTTGGTTCTTGGCTGGGAGGAATTTTTGGAGGAATTCTGCAATCATTATTTTTCTTCAGACGTCCAGGAGAAGAAGGCCATGGAGTTTCTGTCACTGCAGCAGGGTGGCATGTCGGTTAGAGAGTATGAGACCAAATTTACTCAGCTCTCAAGGTATGCTTCCGAATTGGTGATGGATGAGGCGAAGAAGGCTCACAAGTTCGAGTATGGTCTGAGGCCAAGTCTGAGATCCAGGATGATACCCCTTGGTATCAGGAGGTTTGACAAGCTGGTCAAACGAGCGGCAGCCACGGAGGCAAACATGGAGCAGTTTCATGTTGTTCAAAATCGGAGGAACAACTGGTAGGTTGGGAAGAGGCCTGCAAATTCTGGAAATTTCAGGGGACAACCATTGGCACAAAGGTTCAAACCGACCGGGGCGAACATTATTAGTGTGGCTGGAGGACCCGAAAATAATTTTGTGAGACCTCCTGTGGTAAATTGCTACAACTGCGGTGAGACGAGACATTACCAATCTCAATGTCCCAAACCACAAAATGTTAACCGCAATGGACCAACACAGCATATTGGGAAGAAGCCGTACCAGTAAGGGCGAGTATTTGCCTTGACTGAAGCTGATGCTGATGAGGTGGATCATGTCATCACTGGTACAAGGGCGGATGTTTAGAGGTTCATATTGTTTCTTTTTTTTTCCCGCTTATTTAGTGAACTGTTACGTGACGAGTGTGTGTTATGTAACAGAAGAACTCTATTTGAATGGAATGAAAGTTGTTATTTTGTTCGATACTGGATCCTCTCATACTTTTGTGTCTCCTAAATTTGCTAAAGTGTTGGGAGTTGAACCAAAGATTTTTCCAGGCAAGATCTTAGCAGTAGCTACTCCATCAAGGGAGACTTTAACCACTGATCGGTACTATGCGGATTGCGAGATTGTGATTGGGGATAGAATCTTCGGAATCGATCTAATCGAGCTGACTATCTTGGGGGTCGATGTTATCATTGGCATTGATTAGATGTCGGTGTATAGTGCAAGCATCGAGTGTAAAACCAAGGAAATAACAGTGAAGGCTCCAGGTGGACCTGAAGTCACTTTCCAAGGGAAGAAGAAGTGCTCCAGGCTGGTGGTAGCTATTCGCAAGGAAGAGATTCCTGTGGAAGTGCAAAGGATTCTTGTGGTTCGGGACTATCCGACTGTGTTCTTGGATGATTTTCCTGGGTTACCCCCACAATGTGATGTAGAGTTCAGCATCACTATTCAACCGGAAAGTGCACCCATTTCTAAGGCACTGTATAGGATGGCTCCTGTGGAACAGGATGAAGTGAAACGGCAAATTGAGGAACTGTTGGAGAAAGACTTTATTCAACGTAGTTCGTCACCTTTGGGAGCACAAGTGCTTTTGGTAAAGAAGAAGGATGGATCGATGAGGATGTGTATCGATTACCGAGAGCTAAATAAGGTCATTGTTCAGAATAAATATCCTATTTCCCGAATTGATGACTTGTTCGATCGTCTACAAGGAGCAGCTATTTTCTCCAAAATAGATCTTCGATCAGGATATCATCAAGTTCGAGTGAAAGCTGAAGATGTGCACAAAACTGTATTTAAAACTCGACACGGGCATTACAAATTCTTAGTTATGCCATTTGGAGTGACGAATGCACTTGCAATCTTCATGAACATGATGAACAGAGTTCTGAGGCCGTTCATTGATTCTTTCGTCGTGGTGTTTATCGATTATATTCTCATTGACTCCAAGTCAGAGGAGGAGCACACTGAACATCTAGCATCAGTTTTGAGGAATTGGAAGAGCAGGAGTTGTATGCCAAGTTGTCCAAGTGCAATTTCTGGAAATCTGAAGTGGCATTCCTGAGTCACATCCTTTCTAATGAGGGAGTGGCAACTGATCCTCAGAAGGTAGAGGCAGTGAGAGATTGGACATGGCCTACTACAGTGAAGGAAATCAGGAGTTTTCTTGGATTGACTGGATACTACAGGAGATTCATTCAAGGTTATGCTCAGTTAGCCGTGCCGCTCACTGGTTTGACCAAGAAGAATATGGACTTCAAGTGGACTGAGCAATGTGAGGCAAACTTTCAGGAGTTGAAAGAGAGGCTGACTACTGCACCCATTTTGGCTTTGCCTAGAGTAGGTGTTGAATATGATGTCTACAGCGATGCTTCACATCGTGGGCTTGGTTGTGTCTTGATGCAAGAAGGAAAAGTGATCGCTTATGAGTCTAGGCAACTATGACCACATGAAAAGAATTATCCGGCTCATGATCTAGAGTTGGCAGCGATTATCTTTGCCTTGAAGCAATGGAGACACTACGTGTATGGTGAGAAATTGAACATGTACACGGACCACAAGAGTTTGAAGTACATATACCAGTAGAAGGATCTGAATCTGAGGCAACGGAGATGGTTGAAAGTGCTTGAGGATATGCAACCTGAGATCAAGTATCATCCTGGGAAAGCTAATGTTGTTGCTGATGCACTTAGCTGCAAGAGCAGTTTATCTAGTTTGATTACAACTCAGAAGCATCTGGTGGAAGAATTGGATCGGGCTGGTATTGAAGTTGTCTTGCAAGGATTGGGAGCATCCTTAGCTCAGTTGAGGCTTTAACCTACATTGAATGGAAGGATTATTGCAAGTCAGGAGGTTGATGCTGATATCTTGGAGATGAAGGAGCAGGTTGATGCTGGTAGGTTGCCCGAATTTCAAATTAGGGATGGAGTGTTGCGGTTCGGAGATAGACTATGTGTTCCGGATCAGTCGGACCTGAAAGAGAGTATTCTTCAAGAGGCGCATACTACTCTTTTACCGATACATCCTGGAAGTACTAAGATGTACAAAGACATCAAACAACATTTCTGGTGGTCAGGTTTTAAGCGGGATGCGGTTGAATTTGTCGCGAAGTGTGATATTTGTCAGCAAGTCAAAGCCAAGAATCAAAGACCCGGAAATTTATTACAGCAGTTACCTATTCCGAAATGGAAGTGGGATAGCATCAGTATGGATTTCATTATGGGATTGCTCAAGAGTTCTAAAGGCAATGATGCAATTTAGGTTATAGTCGATCGACTAACCAAGTCCCCTCACTTCTTGGTGATGAAACTCACTGCTTCGATGGACAAGTTAGCTGAGTTGTATGTTGGCGAGATCGTCAGGCTCCATGGTGTTCCATCAACTATTGTGTCTAATCGAAATGCGCGGTTTACTTTGCATTTCTGGAGGAGTCTTTAGACAGCTTTGGGTACCAAGACAGATTTTAGCACTGCTTTTCATCCGCAAACCGATGGGCAGACCGAGAGAGTCAACCATATTCTTGAGGATATGCTTCGGTGTTGTATACTTGACTTTGGAGGCAGTTGGGAAAGCATCTAGCTTTGGTAGAGTTTGCCTCAACAACAATTTTCAAACCAGTATTGAGATGGTGCCATACAAAGCTTTGTATGGCAGGAAGTGCAGGATACCCGTCTGTTGGTTTGAAGTTAGGAAGCATCAGTTGTTTGGGCCTGAGCTTGTGCAGCAAACCTCTAAAAAGATTGATCTGATCAGGAAGAGGTTGGTAGAGGCTCAGAGCAGGCAGAAGAGCATGCAGACAGCTGGAGAAGGGACCGTGAATTTGAGGAAGGTGACTTCGTCGTTCTGAAAGTATCGCCCAGTAAAGGTGTGATTCGATTAGGCAAAGGCGGGAAGTTAGCCCCGAGGTTTATAGGCCTGTATAAGATATTGAAAAGGATCGGGAAAACTGCTTACCCGCTTGAGTTACCGGAAGAGTTATCTCAGGTGCATAATGTCTTTCATGTGTCTATGCTAGGAGGTTATATTCCAGATCCGAGTCATCATTTGCCTGAAGTGCTGGAAGGTTTGTAATTGGATCTCAATTACATCGAGTCTCCTGTTGAGGTTGTTGATCTGCGAGAGAACGTCTTGAGGAATAAGACGATACTGATGGTCAAGGTAGTTTGGAGAAACCATTTGGTTGAAGAGGCTACTTGGGAGTCTGAGGAGAGGATGTTGAGGGATTATCCTGAGCTCTTTGTTTGATTTGTGTTTGTCTCTTTTCTTTTGGCTTGTTACTGTGTGTTGTTTCTCACTCTTGATTGTAGTTCCGGGGACGGAACTATTCTAAGGAGGGAGTGTTGTAATACCCTGATTTTTCATTTATGAGAATTATTATTTTTGAATTGTTGTATAAATTTTTAGAATTATTTTTTCATAAACAAATAAGTATACATATATAGATATATGTCTTTTCTATTATTTTTATTAAATCCTATTTTGACAAGCATAAGTATTTCTTTATTTTGAGCCCAATCTAATATATTTTAAATGAAAACTATTTTGGCCCACTAGATAAAAGCCCATCATTTCTTTCTCTCTTCCAACTTGTAGTGTAGACAATTTTATAGACTTTTTATTAAAAATAAATGTACAACTTTTTAGAATACGGGACTTTAGAGACACATGCATTGCACTAGCACGTGTCTTTGTGCTTGTTCTTTTGTGGCCGGATAGGAATGGGAGGGAAAAGAGAGAGTGGTGTTGTGGGAGGTGGTTTTGTGCTCATGGTTGGTTACTACAACTTCCCAATGAATCCTAGATCTTGTTTCCTAACTCCTAGATCAATCCTAGCCTTCTATTTGCCCCAAATTCTTGTATAAATACCCCCCCCCCCCCCCAGCCTAACTATCCTTACACTTCTCATTCATCAAACCTATAGTGAAAGAAAATAATTGTTAGTAGTGGATGTTGTGTTGGTAGAGAGTGAGAATAAAAGATTGAGAGGGACAGTTGAGTGTGCTTGAAATTGCAAGGAGGCCGGCAGCATCTAGGAGGCTTGGGTGCACCACAAGCGAGGAGGAGAAGCACTTTTGGGCAAGCTCAAGCTAGGAGGAGAAGGGCTCTTTCATTCTAGGAGTTGTTTTATGGGTTTCTCTCCAAATTAGGTGGGTGATTTTTCTTACTTCTAATTCTAGTTACCATGCTAGGAATGATAACATAATTAACATGAAAGAAACTAATAAGAGTACATTTGACTTGAAAAAGGGACTTGTTAGATGATTTAATTAATGCTTGGTAAATTGTATGTTAATTTTTTATGAACCTTAATATTGTAGTAAAAATTGCTTTGTAGTCATGGAAATGTTAAATTGGAACCATGATGGTGTAGAGATTGATCATGAATTACTAGTAGATGATATTGTTGATTTATGCACTAAATGAATTATTGTGATGGTTCTAATGTATAAAACTTTTCCTATGCATTGGGTTAATGAAAGGAAAAAAAACAGGGAATTATAAATTTTATGTGGTTTATAAATACCAAATTTTGTTTGAGAATTGTCAAATCGAAATATGGTAAGAGTAATATAGAACTTGAATTATTGCATGAGAAATGTATGTTTTATTAGTGAGAAAATTATTTTAAAAATAACGGAGTGCTAATTTACATGACTTTGTGCAAGTAAAATGAAGATAAGAGCTTTTGAACATCGAAATTGTTTAATGAAACAGAGAGTTGAGATGAATAGATTCGAGTTGTATTTGTGACAACCTGAGCTCGTAGCTCAAGTGGTCGGTGGGTCGCTCTGGCACTACTGTAGCGTGGGCATGTGTCTCTGGGGTCGCTGGTTCGGTACCCTGTGTCCACTTTCTTTTATGTGCAGGTTAAAATTAACCCAATACCGAACAGAGAGCATAAGATTCTCTAACTCCTCTTCATATCGCTAGCGTGCTTTCAGCCTAGTGGTTGGCGCATGTGACTGTCTTCTCCAAGGTTGCGGGTTTGATTCTGGTTATAGCCAGAATTTATGTTTTTTTGACAATTTAATTTTTGGGACTTTCTTGATTTATAAAAATTCAAGAATAAATACCTTTATTATTCTAAAATCATGTACAACCAATGAAAATTAATTGGGAGTTATTGGACTGAAATAAAATGTATTTTTGAGGCAAAATCGTATTCGAAACTATGTTTCTCATCTTTATAATCTCATAAAATCATGTGCTTTCATGAGAAGATTAAGATAAGTATTAAAAAGAAAATTTGATGGAAAGGAAATATAAATGTGATTTTGTAAGGGTTATTTTGTCAAAAGAGTAGCTTGACAATTGTGATTTGTGAATATTCACTTTGACTAGATGTTTTCGTAATATGATCTTAATGTGAAAATAAATGTTGGTTATGAAATGCATGATTTATAATTGAACTCCATGTATGAAATTTGATTCATGAAAAGATTGGAAATCATTTAATTGGAAAAGAGAATTTTTCTTGAGCATGACAAACTCAATATGTAAATTGTGAATTGAAATTGAGAATTAGGGTGTAGCCAAGACTCATACCGACAATTGAAAGAAATAAGATGTAATAATTGAATTGAAAAGACCAAGTATGGGTCATTGTGAGTTGAAAGAAATAAGACCGGTATTAGTGAGAGCGCTGACCCTAAGAGATTGATTTTGTTCATGATTTCATTAAATTAAGGACTAGTACATAGTGAAGATGTGATGAAATTGAGAGAAAAACACAAATATGTGGGCCTCGAGTCTACGATGTAGGTGTGATTCACAGTTTGTCTTCACGATGCGTCGTGACATGACGTCTACTCCGGGATTACCGGGATCTTGGCGATACTTGTGGGGTGTTTAGTGACTGCGAGAGGATCGTGTGCCATGACGGAGGCTGAATTGTCCATAGGTTGTCTTCACGATGCGTCGTGACATGACGTGGGATTCCCCTTCAGGTTGTCTGTACATGAGCTCGTTACTCATAGAACATCTAGGATACTTACCGTAGTTACAGTAGTAGATTAAGTCATGGCGAGGGATTGAACCCTACAAGATGAAGAACGATTACGGACTTGCCCTCGGACCTATGTAGTGTGGGATGCACAGAATCCGAACAAGTACGCATTAGTGTCATATAATATAGATAACTGCATTAAGGACTAAGTGCACAATCACAACACGACATCAGTAGGATATTCCCCTTAGTTTGATTTGTGAACAAGTTTGTGTTTGTTAAGTATGGAAAATCATTATACTGCTTCCGACATAGAGAGGATGGCCGTGTATAATATTCGTCGGTTGAATAAACTGACATGCCCACAGTTTTATATGCAGGATAAATGGCCTGATAAAGATTAAAGGAGAACTGATGCTTAGAGATTAATCAACTGTCGTGTAATTTCATTCATGTAAATGTTGTAAATTTTTTTTTCCGCTATAGAGTGTAAAGATTCATTTGTAACTCTGATGTAAAGTAAAAATTTTAAATTCCTTGTAAAATTGTACGAAGTGAAGTAAAGATCCTGTAGAATCTCGAATTCAGTTGTATTTGGTATTCGGGGTGTTACACTCCCCCTGAACCCTAGCTACTGTTGCTTTTCCAGTGTCTGACTAGATCGTTGGAGGGCCTATTGCCAGGACTTCGTCCGGTATTTCTACGCAGTATGCAGATACCCAGGACCGAGCTAAGCCCACAGATCCGAGCCGAGCTGCTGGATCCGAGCCTAGCACCCGATCCCTACCTCACTCCTGCTACTCCCGAGCGAGTCCCCCAGCCGAGGGTCGGACCAGAGCCAGTACCGCAACTTCCAATATACAAACTACAAGAACTCATATCTGTTGCAGCCACACCCCAAAAACAAACCGCCTCACCTAGTATCAAGTCGATACACACCAAAACTAAAATTTGATTATATAACTTAGAAGCATCAGTTGTATATGAGCATATGATGTTAAAATGTATCCATGTTTTTACATTTCAGGGATAGATGTGTCTTCTAATGATTCTTTATTGACCTTAGGTTTAGAGTGTTTCAAATATACACATGTATCTAACATTTCTATCTAAGATGAATGCAGAAAATAAAGATTTGAAATTCAAATAAGGACTCAAGATCTTTGGAATCAAATCAAAAGGAAAAAATCATGGTGCGACGATCACGAGCTTTGCGCGTGCTTCGACATGATCTGATGGTAAACATATGAAGAATAAGGGGAGAAGTGATTAGTTTCATCTGGCTCGTTGATCAGGCACGAGCGCAAGTTTCTGAGTGATCCAAAGGCCAGCAACAACTGCGAGTGCCCCCCAGCTCGACTGACAATCTTGTCGAGGTTTTTTTATTTTAGGACTTCTTCGACCTTGCTTTCGTCTACATGTTCGGGCAACCTAGGCTGCTAGGGCTGCTTCGAAGTTCACGTTTGGGCGAGGAGAGCTTTCGACCATCTCGTTCTTCGATCGAGCTCTTCATCGTTGTCGAGCTGAATTTTGGTCGAGCTCTAATTGTAGGCAAGCTAGGAGGTCGATGAGCAGTCTCAGTGAGATGCTTCTCCATTTTGGGTGAGTTGCACTTGGTCGATCTTCCATGGTTGAGCTCATCACTGTCGAGCTCCTGGAGTCGAGCTTGCTTAGGTCGAGCTCGTATTCCTGTTAAGCTGGTCTTGTCGAGCTCGCTTTGGTCGAGCTTCCACAAATGAGCTCCTCTTTACGTCGAGCTCATTTTGGTCGAGCTCACTTTTGGTAGAGGTCGTAATCCAATCGATCTGAGGTCTTTGTCATTGATCTCATTCCGATCGAGCTCCTCTTCTCCATCGAGCTGCAATTTGGGCAACCTCGTCTTACAGCCAAGGATTGGGCAAGCTCAACAGAGCTCAGAGCTATCGAAGTCGGGTATAGGGTTGTGAATTCAGAGGTTGGAGTTCGGGTTTATAAGAAGAGGGGTTTTGGGTTCGGGTTTTAAGATCATGTCGGATTTGAACCCGAGCCCTAATCCTCTTTTGAACCCAGACCTTAGTCTTATTTTGGAGTTGGTTTTGGAACCAGGTTAGGTTTGTGAACCTGAAGCATCAAACCCCTTAGGCGTTGGGCTTTGAACCCGAATACAACCCATCCATTCTCTACTTAGGATTTTTCAATGTTTGAAGTTGGAGTTTTTTCAATGTTTGACATTGAGTTCAAGTATTTGAAGCTTGCTGTAACGCCCCGAATTTCATTTGCATATAATTCGTAGCACAACAGGATCTTTTACTTCAAATTCGTACAATTTTACAAGGATATTAAAACTTTTCATTATACAATATTGTTTTTTACATCAACGCAGCGGAAAAATAATACAACATGATATACAATATTAAAAATGCTTCAATCTTATAACAACTCATCATATTGACTTTAAGTCTATGCCAAGTCCAATCATGCAACTAGAAAACTGTGGGCACGTCAGTTGCATACAATTGACGCAATGCTACAAAACAGAGATTCTCTTGCTTTAGCAAACACAAACTTAAATGCACAATAAAGTGTAAGAAGTGACTATCCTAAACATGTCAGTGTATGATATGACTTAATGCCTAATGTAGAAGTTATACTACGATGACACTAATGCATACTTGTTCAGATTCTATACATCCCATACTACATAGGTCTGAGGGCAAGCACCTACGTACTCCACATTAAAGGGTTTAACCCCTCGCCATGCAAAACTACTCGGTAACAAAATCAAGGTTTAGACACTCCACAAGTACGGATTCCAGACCCGGAGTCCACCGTCAAACCTTACAGAATCCTCATCGTGCGAATGTCCCGCAAGTGTCCCTCTAGCCCGGGTATACGCATATACATTGGAGAATGACCTCCCATCTGCCCGACTATTCATGATCCTGGAGTCCACCGTCAAGTCAATCATAGTCCCGGATTTAATTAAGGCTCATCTCACATCTCAAGCAGCCACAGTTCCGGAGTCCTCCGTCAAACGGGTCCATAGTCCTGGAGTCCACCTTCAAACTATATAGAGGCACCCCACTTAGGTTTGCCAAAGTTTTATTACATCTTCTCCCAGTGCCTATCCTTAAATTTGAAACATGAATAAATAATACCACCGAGAGCTAGTTTACCCTCCTACCGGTCTTAAACAATACACCGAGAACGATAACCCATATTGATCACTTCTCTAAATTAATTAATCACTTTCATCATTTGCCGGTACGTGGGTCTCACTTAGCCTCTAGAATCAACTTCTTTTCATGTTCAACATTATGGGGTACTCATAACCTCATTATTCATGTTTTCAATTTCATTTATTCACATCTCATTCAATTCTTTTATCAAATCTCTTATCAATCAATCATGAAGTAAACACTTAGTTGATCACACAACCATTCACTTAATAATTCACAATGTTCTTTCGATTAATAAAACCCCTTTTTACATTCATTTATACTTCAAGTATCATTCTCAATACAAAAGTTATTTAAGATTTAAAACACAATCTCTTAAAGATTTATCACTAGAAATCTCTGATTTTTAATCTCTTAATTATGGGTTTGATTTTATTATCAACCAACTCATAAAGTCTTTGATCATATACATTTTCTTGAATTCCAATCTTATCTAACACATGAATATCACTTTTAATTCTCAAAATATCTCTTAGAATATTATAAAATAATTCTCAAGTGTTCTAATAATATTTTAGAATATTTCTATGAATTTTCCAAATTTTTAAATCTTGAAAAAGATCAAAAAAATAAAAATACACTCAAAAGGGGGCACCCGGACTCGAACCAGAGCCAACACCAAGTCAGCAGCAAGCTCAACCAACAATCCAAATCATATTTGTGAAGAAAAACTCTTCAATTCATTTTATAGCCCATAAACATCATTTAAATAGATTTCCAAAAAAATATAAAAGAGGCAAAAGCCTCCCGGGTTCGAACCAGCGACCAGGGAACCCCAAGGCCACACGTGGCAGCGCATGGCATGCTGGCACCTGTGCTAGCCACAAGAGCCAAGTGCTCATCTGAACATATAGGTATTTAATTCCTTATAACTCCCCTCTTTGTTTTATCTCATTTTTTAACTCTTTCAACCATTTTCGATTTCTAATCTCTTCTCTCAATTTAATTGTTCATTAAACACATTCCTAAGTTTCCAGAAATAATTTCTCATTAATTTCATTCATATTAGCATAAAGTTATTCACAAATTTACTCAAATAGTCACTTTTAGAAATCTAATACTCATATGTTTAAATTAGAAAAATTTGATTACTACCATGAATGTATTTCCTTTTAGCAATTCACATCTTCCCATTGATTTTATATTTCACCCCCAATATTTACACAATTTCTTAAGCACAAATTAATAACTTTATGTATTCATATACCCAATTCATATAATATAATTATGGCTTATTATTTGTGCCTAACAACATTACAACATGCTTTAAATAAATTTCAGTTGGCAATCTATCAATTCTATGATGAAACTTTAAATTAGCATGCACAAATTATCATTACTACTAACATTTCTAATAACACAATTTGCATGACAAAAGTAATTGAAGAACTCGTACTAATTATCAACTTAAAGTATAAATTTTCTACACATGCATACTACAATAATTTAGAAAGTAAAAGAGCCACCCACCTTGTTTTGATGCAAATTGAAATAGAAACTCATAGAAAAATTGCTCCAAACTTCCTCAAAATCCGTGCTCCAAAGAGAAAGAAACAGATCACCCAGCAAGCTTCGGTCTAGGCAGAAACCAATACATTTTTTGATATTTTTTGTTTGTTTTTCTTTTTCTGATTAAAAGTTGGGGGGTTGTTTTATAGGATTAATTAATTAGTATAAGTTAATTTATTAACCCAATAATCTTAATTAACTACCCACTAACAGTCTTACTCCACTCACCCTTTCTCCAAGTAAAATACCCGGTCAAACATATTACATGCTGTTTGATTTGGTGTGCAAAGCACGTGCACGTGCGTGCTATGTGAGTGCATACAATTTTATTAATAGTTTTCATTTAAATTAAATGTAAATGTTATAATATATAGTATGTATTTAATGAAATTAGTTTAATTTAATTATAATTAAAGCTTTCATTCACAAATAAAACACACACAGAAACTTCATAAATTTTATTTTGAAAGATAATACACCCAACACGTGCACCGCAAACACGTGCGTCTCACGTAAAAATAAATATTCATGAAGATTTGATTAACGAGAAAATATTTATAAATAATCAAAATATAACATACGAAAAATACATTTTATTAATTTTATACATGTAACAATGTAATCAACACGCACATAGAAAACATGTGCATCGCACGTATAAATATATTTGAGTCAAAATATGAGAAAAAATAAATTTCAATTTATAAAGAGAACTCGAACAAGTTATAAAATAAATAATTCAAATGCGTAAGAATTTTATAAAATTACACGTAAGAATTTACAAGTCGACACGTGTATTGAAAGCACGTGCGAAACACGTAAAAATACACATATAAAATTAACATTTGAATCGGCTCAAATAGGATAAAAATGAATTTTGAGAGGACGGAAAATGGATAAATAGTTGAAATACAGAAATACGTAGAAAAATACATTACAACTATTACTCATAACAGTACGAAATACATGTGCGTAACACACATGGACAAAATTGTCATAACTCAATTTTGTGGAGTGTTACACTCCCCACTCCCCCTGCCCCCTAGAACAATTCTGTCTTCGGAACTTATTAGGGTAAAAGTTGTATTTCGTACACACCAAGGGAAAGTATCATTATCGTATATAGAAAAACTGTCAATACCAAGAAAGAAATGTAGTATGTAATGTGAAAAACACGGTAAACTTATGTAAGAAACTATGAGCATCAAAAATTTATAAGGGCGGAACAAGGACAACTAGAAAAATAGCATATATAAGAAAAACAATGTGACCATAAAAGATAGGATAGATTGAGAGAAGTTTTCATACAAAAATAATATTAGGTAAAGTATTAGATAGAAGGAAAGTCGTTAGTTGTGAAAGAGCTTTGAAAACAATGCAGTTGGAAAGAATAAAGAGAATCATAGTCAATAGATACTTTAATAAATTATTAATATGATTAATAATCAAAAATTTATCAAAGTAATAAGCGGTAGAATGATTAAAATCGCAAACTGAATTAGTACCATATATTACGAGATAAAAATTGAATTAGCAATTTAAGAGAAGACTATTGGATAAAAGTTTAAAAAATATACAAGCATGAAATTTAGTTAAAAGTATAGACAATATAAAATAAAAATAATTCTGTATAACAAGTTAATATCATAAAATAATTTTTAAAGTAAATACAATAATTATATATACGATTTAAAAATTAAAGATATAGAATACTGGTTGGCATATATCAAAATGCTTTCAAATTGTCAATTAGAGCAAAAAAAACCAACATACAAAATTATATACGTACGTAGATGTAAAAATTATAGGGTGAAACAAACAATATTATGATATGAAAATTATAAATTGTTTGTGAGAGTAAAACAAGACATCATAGTAGAAAAAGTACAAACATACTATTGAAACAATACAAAAACTAATTACATAGAAATAAATTATGAGTCGTAAACAAAAGTATAAACAATAATTTTTTTTTTGTTAGGTGAGTGCCACCAAATCTAAGATAAGTTAGCTATAAAATAAAATACGATGAAGTGGTATGAAATGCTAACATATGTAAAGATTCAAAATAATTATAAGAAGATGGCAAGACAGTTGATATTAAGTAGTAAATACGCAAGTAGGATAGATATAGAAACCAGTATAAATAATAAGGGAATTAATTTAATGCAAGGTTGTAAAATATTATATAATGGTATAAACTAGTACAAAAATAGAATAGTGGTAAGTAAATATATATATATACAAACAAAAGTGGGGGTTATTAAAGTAGAAAAATCTCTTTTGGGTGGGTTCGTCTCGTTGGTGTCCAATTGCAGGCTTGCCTCCTTGACACCAAGTTGCAAAATTGCCTCTACAATATCCGATTGCAGTTTGCCTTCTGGACATTCGGTTGCAGACTTTGCCTCCCTGACATCCATTTGCAGTTTACCTCCATTGATGTCTAGTTGCAGATTTGCCCTCTCGACATTAGGTTGCACAAAAAAGGAGAGATGGAAAGATGTAATTTTTCATATGTACTTGGATATTGGATGTTTAATAAAGTATGATGTTACGTTTTGAAATCTGTGATATAAAAATAAAAGTGAAAGTTGGGATAGTAAGAGAAGAAAATCAAGTAGAAAACTAAAACAATAAAATATTAAAAATAAAAGGATAGATTTTAAATATCGAATATAAGCTATATCACAAATACTAGGAAGATGATTTATAATGTGTAGAAGTATGTCATATCTATATATGTAAAACATTACAATCTTTGAAAAAATATACTGAAATGAATAAGACAATGTAAAATAATGGAAAAATATAATATCGTGAAATCAAAGTATTTGTAAAGTTAATGTAGACATACAAAAATCATAAATCAAAATCTAATATAAATAATAACAAAAGAAAAAAAAAATAATAAGAAGTAATTCAAAACTTAATAGAATTAGTAAAAGTAATGGCAAAATTAAATAAGTGACATAAAAGCGCATAAAATTAAGGAGGATAAAACATTAAGAAAGAAAACGAGTAAGTCAAACTTAAAATATTAAGACTACGGGTTGCAGATAAAATTATAAATATCAAAGTGAATTAATAGTATCCGAAAATAATTCTTTGATGAAAAATATTAACTTTAGGGATGAAAAATTACTACGATGAAAATCCACGAAGAAAAATTAAAGTGGGAAGTGTGTCTGCGTGTAAGGTATCATGAACGTTGGTTCAGACCCACAATGCTTCCGTTGCGCCACTCTAAACCAAGGAAAAATATGCTCGTATACAATCTCACATCAATGTATACGAGAAAAGTATCATGAATGCAAGTTCAATAACTACAACATTCATGACCCCAAGCTGACAATCACACTCTAATGTCCACCCTAATGTGTCGTCCTTAAAATTTTGTACTAGTTATTGAAGTCGGTTCTGATACCACTCTGTAATGCCTCGAATTCCATTTATATATAATTCGTAGCACAACAGGATCTTTTACTTCAAATTCGTACAATTTTACAAGGAAATTAAAACTTTTCATTATACAATAGTATTCTTTACATCAACGCAGCAGAAAAAGAATACATCACGATATACAATAATAAAAATGCTTCGATCTTGTAACAGCTCATCATATTGGCTTTAAGTCCATGCCAAATCCAGTCCTGCAACTAGAAAACTGTGGGCAACGTCATTTGCACGCAATGCTATAAAACAGTGATTTTCTTACTTTAGCAAACACAAACTTGAATACACAATAAAGTATAAAAAGTGACTATCCTAAACATATCAGTGTATGATATGACTTAATTTCAATACAAAAACCTTACAGAATCATCATCGTGCGAACGTACCGCAAGTGCCCCTCTAGCCCCGGTATACGCATATACATTGGAGAACAGCCTCCCATCTGCCCGACTATTAATGATCCTGGAGGCCACCGTCAAATCAATCATATTCCCGAATTTAATTAAGACTCATATCGCAAGTAACTACAGTCCCGAAGTCCACCGTCAAACTGGGTCTATAGTCCTGGAGTCCACTGTCAGAATATATATAGGCTCCTCACTTCCGTTTGCCCAAGTTTTATTACATCTTCTCCTAGTGTTTATCCTTAAATTTGAAACATGAATAAATAATACCACCTAGAACTAGCTTACCCTTCTACCGGTCTTAAACAATACACCGAGAACGATAGCCCACATTGGCCACTTCTCTAAATCAATTAATCACTTTCATCACTTGCCGGTAGCTGGGTCTCACTTAGCCTTTAGAATCAACATCTTTTCATTTTCAACATCTCATGTTTTCAATTTCATTTATTCACATCTCATTCAATTCTTTCATCCAATCTCTTATCTATCAATCATGAAGTAAACACTTCTTGGTTGATCACACAACCATTCACTTTAATAATTCACAATGTTCCTTTGATTAATAAAATCCCTTTTTACATTCATCTATACTTGAAGTATCATTCTCAATACAAAAATTATTTAAGATTTAAAGCACAATCTCTTAAAGATTTATCACTAGAAATCTTAAATTTTTAATCTCTTAATCATGGGTTTGATTTTATTATCAACAAACTCTTAAAGTCTTTGATCATATACATTTTCTTGAATTCCAATCTCAACTAACACATGAATATCACTTTTAAAATCTCAAAATATCTCTTAGTATATTATAAAATAATTCCCAAGTGTTCTAATAATATTTTAGAATATTTCTATGAATTTTACAAATTTTTAAATCTTGAAAAAGATCAAAAAAATATAAATAAACTCAAAAGGGAGACACCTGGACTCGAACCAGAGCCAACACCAAATCAGCAGCAAGCTCAACCATCAATACAAATTATCTTTGTGAAGGAAGGACTCTTCAATTCATTTTGTAGCCCAGAAACAGCATTTAAATAAATTTCCAAAAAAATATAAAAGAGGCTTCTGCCTCCCGGGTTCAAACCAGCGACCAGGGAACCCCAAGGCGACATGTGGCTATGCGTGGCGTGCTGGCGCCTGTGTTATCCACAAGAGCCAAGTGCTCATCTGAACATATAGGTGTTTAATTCCTTATAACTCCCTTGTTTGTTTTATCTCATTTTTTAACTCTTTCAAACATTTTCGATTTCTAATCTCTTCTATAAGTTTAATTGTTCATAAAACACATTCCTAAGTTTCTAGAAATAATTTCTCATTAATTTCATTCATATTAGCAAAAAGTTATTCACAAATTTACTCAAATAGTTTCTTTTCCCCACTAAGCTGCGTCCCTGACTTCTAGATGGTTAGACATGTAAGGTGAAGATCAAAGTATTAGTCAACAAACCATAGACTTGAGCAAAAGCTATGAAGGTGATTCAGTTCTTGAATCATAGGGAAGAAGTCAAGAGATTGCAACCTTACGGAGCAACCGAGCAAAATAAAAAGTAGAATTACTATATATTACCCCAAGTGACTAAGAGCGTGACGGAAGCTATCAAAAATACTAGAGTTGAAATATAAACATTTGAGGCATAATTATATAGTATGAGTTATGACAACTGAGTATATAGCTCATGGGTCATGAGCTGTAGGATTAGAAACTCCCCTACCCCATCCAAACTGAGTATCTCAAAACCAGTTTGAGGGATGGTACTAGCCAACTTATGGGTATTGTTCTATCTCATCAGGCAATGTGACAAGTTGAAAGCGTTATATTACGAAAATAGCAAGTGTTTAGGGATTTAGGAGTGACTCCCCCCCCCCCCCCCACACACACACACCCACCCACCCACCCACCTTAAAATTCCATCTTGGTAAATTAAAATATCAAGTGTTCTAGAATTTACTTATATTTTTGAAATTTATTTATGTATTTTCTATGTATTTTCAAGTTGATTTCATGTATTTTCTATTTTCTCTTTTCTGAAAGACATACTAACAAATACACGTAATAATTCAGGGAACTTAATAACAAAAACCCTGTCCGAATATACCTTATTGGATGTCTCAATTCCAACCCATACCCGACTGCAATATTTTAACCAATATATATATATATATATATATATATATATATATATATATATATATATATATATATATCTCCGTTTGTTTTCCCTCTTTGTTGTTCCCCTCTCAAAACCCGAATTTTTCCCAAATTAAGCAACTTTTCCAAACTATTACCCAAACTAAGCCACTTGCCAGACTAATTACCTAGGTGAGCCATTCACTACCACGTCAGCTGCAGTCGCGGTTGGGAACTGTGACAACAACTTTATTGAAGCCGCAGTTCCCAACTACGACTTCTTCATTAAAGTTTTTTTCAGCTTGTCGCAATTCTCATTTGTGGCAACAGTGCAAATCATTGCAACAATTGAAAATAGCAACTGGACACAGAGCCACACTTAGGCTAGAGAGCACGAGTTTTTTTGAAATATTCCTTTAAAGAGAGGATGCAGTTCCCAACTGTAGCTTACACTATACTTTCAATTTGGCTCTCTAAATCAAAGAGCTAAGTCAGGGAGAAAAAATCCTCCAAACTGAAGCCGCAATTAGGAATTGTGGCTTCGTTTGCACAGAAGCCGCAGTTCTCAATTGTGGCCACAGTTCCCAATTGTGGCTTCAATTGAGACAGTGATATCAGAAAATAAGGTATCACTGTTTTCATGTTTACAACTCAAAACATGCACAAATCTTCACAATTTCACAAATTCACAAAATTTCACAATATATCACAATATCACATATTTTCACAACATGCACAAATTTTCACAATATCACAAAGATCAGTTGCCAACATGCACAAATTTTCAAAATATATCACAATATCAAAAAAGTTTCACAATATCACAAAGGTCATTTGCCAACATGCACAATTATAGAAAATATCACAATTATAGAAAAAAGCTGCACAAATCTAACTCAATGTATAAAGTGTGGGCATCCTCCTCTTCTGAGGTGGGATTTGCCGACTACCACCTACTTGCGCTAGCTGTGAGATGAGCATAACAAGGTCATAATATTTGGCTCTGCACCGGCTGGCTCCTCTTCACGTGCTTGATCTTATTCTTGTGGCTGCTCTTTTTGTTGTTGCTTCTCTCGTTGTGCCTGTCGCCTGGGCTTCCTAACTATCTGCTTACGACTACCTATTTGAGGAACCAGAGTTATCTACATAGATATAGCCTCACTCCCTCACCAACCTCTTCAAGTTGCGACCGACACAGTTTAAGAATTTCTAGTACGAACTCGTTGATGTCGTCGACCACATTACTCGTTTCGATGCAATTACCCAAGTGTTTTCAATCTGAAAACAAATTAGAATATAGAAATTAGAATGATTTAAATGGGAAAAAAATAAAAGATAAATATATGAAATAAACAACAAAATATTTTTTCTTACAATGAATCGAGATGATGCCGCCACCTTTGGTTGATACATGGGTTGTAAAGAGGAATACCCGGAAGCTAGTTCTGTCTCTCTCTCTCTCCTCGGAACTGGTAGCTGGACCCTTGCTGGTACAGCCGAAGGAAGAGCAATATACAACCGTGTGATGCGATGATACTAGGACATGTAGGCACCGTGAAACGAGCCATCATATGGAGGAATACCTTTAATGATCATATCGAATCGAACCTCCAGTCCTTTCATGAATCGGCATAAACTTGGTTATATTTTACCCAATCATGATCATGCAAATAACCCATCCCTTTTACACCGTGCAGGTCATGTCATACGATTGAGGGACTGGGATGTTCTGCTAGAGTCCGAATTGTCGAAGCACTCAATGATGAAAGTAAAACTCTGCAACACCAAAGTTGACAAGTGGGGCTCTCGTCAACCATATCTCTCTACGCGTCGTGCATGCAGGTGGTAGTCTCTCCAATCTCTTGGTCGTGTAAGGCTCCCATTTGACAAATTCATCTTGTAGCTACTCAAGTTCATCTTTATAGTAGGTCAACACCCCCCATGGGTTATTTTTCCATGTGTGTTCCCCAGTCCACTGCACACCGATGGGAGCCAACATTGCCTCATTATCTGCATGTTCCGTCCACCATTGTGACTACTTTCTTATGCGAGATCGACCAACATGTAAATGCTCCCAGCTCCAAACTTGTAGTATCGCCATTAACCCCGTTATATGTAACACATTGAACGCTTCTCTACAGAAACTCCTGTATAAAGACGCTAATGCGGCACTACCCCAACTATACTGGCAAGTACATCTAAGGTTGACTATCAACAATAGGTACATCATCTGTACAGTATCACTAGTGGAGTTCGAGAAGATAAGTCCTCCAAACAGGGTCAATAGGTAGGCCAGGGGTGTAGCACTGAACTTGAAACTCGAATGAATCGTCGTTCAAGAATTCATCAAACATTGACTTAAACCAGGAGAGTCGGATAGATTGGCCAAAAAAATTAGACTCACTTGGTTCAACACTGAGGAAATCTCTACGAGCTGCTCCCTATTAAACCCCATACTACTAGTCACAGCCATCTCATTAATCAAAAGTCCTGAAATGACCGCGATATACTGAAGTGTGATGATCATCTCTCATACGGGTAGATGGAACGAATGTGTTTCCAGCCTCCATCTTTTAAGAAGAGCTATAAGTAGAGATTGATCTAGCTTCATCGACCCCATCAATCCTACTCCTTACAAAACCAACATTGACTAACAGGCTGTGCATACGTGGGTGCATTGGCAATGTTGTGTGCATATAGAAAGTACGATTCGTCGATGAACAGTTCCACACATACTGGGATATGTGACTCTGTTGCAATGTCAACTGTGTATGGTCTCTTGGACCTGGACCTCCAGGTGCAGTGGAAGATGAAGAAGCCTGACCAACATCGGTAAATGTAGATGACTGGCCATCAACCTACACAAATATGAAGTATTTATTATATTAGGTACAGCATTATATATACAAATTTAAAATTGAAATATACATCAAATACTCTTACATCTGTGAGTGCGTCCGCATTCTCGGCCACCGCTAGTAGATGGATCACTAGTACAACTTCGGATCAGGGTGATGTTGGAGATGATGCACAACTTCGGATTAGGGTTTTTGATTTGGGAGTGAGTGAAATTAGGAAAATCTATAAATTAGGGTTTCAGAATTGGAGAGAATTGAGAAAAATTGACAACCACAAAGAACTTTGACAGAGTTGAAGGAGTCAGAGGAGCGGGAAAATACTTGACGGAGGTGCCAAAATCAGAGTAGATGAAGGAATTTGGGATCCAGGGTTTTTAGATTTGGGTTTCAGAGTTGGAGAGAGAGAGTTGGAGAGATGAAGTGAAAGCGAGAGAGATGAAACCCGGTACTTAACAAGCTGTGTTAAGTGAGTCCCTCTTTAAGATACAATTCCCAACTGCAGCATCAATATTTTTCCAAGTATCCCACTCCAGCCTTTGTGCCTCTGTGCAACATATTTTGACTTAGTATTTTTCCAAGTATCCCACTCCAAGAGTGGAAGACGGGCTGGGCCTGCCAGCATCCCGCATGGACCGGTCTGAACTCCGACCCGAACAGCCAAGACCCGGTTCGGGCCTGTGCCTAATCTGCCAATAGATGCAGGATGGACCGGGTCAAAATATTTGGTTTACAACCCGTTGAACCCGACCCGAGCCGGACCGGGTCAACCTGGAGATTCCCAATAGCCAACTTGTCTAGTCCAACGGTTGGATTTTTTCTTATGGGATTTTTATCTATAAATACCTACTTACTCATTCCATTATTCTTTACTAATTCACAATACTCTATCTATCTCTCTCTACTACTACTACTATCAAGTATCAACTCTCTCTAGTCTCTACTATTGTAACTACTCCCAATTTAGTGAAGGAAGAAACAACAAAGAAGTGAAGAAGGGCTCAACATCTACTCAACTCTCTCTATGACTCTCAATCTAGTGAAGGAATAACAAAATTAATCAACTGAAGAAGCTAAATCTCAAAGATCTCAAGTGATATGGGTAAAAATAGAACCAAATTGAGACCATTCAAATCAGCACGAATCTTAAAGCTCTCAAGGGTAAAACAGAAAATTCCGCTAGAAACAGCCCATAAATGGGAGTTGGGTCTCTTTTAAGCCCAATAACCCAAAACGGACTGGTCAAGTTGGGTTGTCATAACAACCCAATATGAAGAAGTTCATGATTATCTAAAAATCATTTTCAACTCATAATTATCCATAAGTGAGATCTTATGAAAGTAATTTATGTACTGAGGAGATTTATGCAAAAATATAGGAAGAATAAGAAATATCTACATATGGTGTTTATAGATCTCAAAAAAGCATTTAATAAGGTACCTGGAGACATAGTTTGGTGGGTGTTAAATAATAAAAGAGTAACTATTCGAGATATTGAGCTAATTAAGGATATGTATGAAGGGAAAAATACCACAATTAGAACAACCATAGGAGAGACAAGTGATTTTCCTATTATAGTAGGTTCACACCAAGGTTCGGCTTTAAGCCCCTACCTCGTTGCTTTGGTTATGGATGAATTGACGCGAGGAATACAAGATGAGGTGCCTTGGTGTATGCTTTTTGCCGATGACATCGTCTTAGTGTACAAGACTAGAGCAAGAGTCACGCTAAATTAGAATTGTGGAGAGAACCATTGAAAGCTAGAGGCTTTAGAATAAGCAGATTTAACACATAGTATATGAAGTGTAATTTTAGTGATATTCGGAACACAACTAAGGAAGTAGTGAAATTTGATGGTCAAGAGAGATCATTTTCGATATTTAGGCTCGATTATACAAAGAAATGAGGAGAATTGTGAAGATGTTATACTTAGGATCCAAGCATGATGACTTAAGTAGAGAAATGTCAGTGGTGTTTTGTGTGACAAACGTATATCTTTGAAGTTGAAGAAAATTTTTTATAGGACGACTGTTAGACCATCTATGATGTATGGAGCAATGTTGGGCAACAAAGAAATAACATGTCAAAAATGAGTGCAACAGAGATTAGCATGCCAAGATGGATGTGTGGTACAACTAGAAAGGATAGAATTAGAAACGGGCATATACGAGACATGTTAAAGGTAGCTCCTATCCAAGATAAGTTAAGAGAGAATTAGCTCAGATGGTTTGGACATGTCCCATGTAAACCTAGTAGTGCCCCCATTAGAAAGAGTGATTTGGTAAGTATTGAGGGTAGAGTTAAGGGTAGGGGAAGACCTAAACTTATTTGGGCAGAAACGGTGATAAAATATATGATAGCTTGTGATCTTACAAAGAAAGGTAACCGACTATATCTCTTCATGAAGAAGAGAATAGCCAGCTCTATCAAAACACCGGGTAGTAAAGATAAATCAATATCTTGAAACAACCCTCAAAGCAACTATAAATACCCCATGCCCTCCACAAGAACCAAGTAATCAGTATGTTGCCACTAAAAACCTCTCATATCTTTCTAAGTTCTGACTTGAGCGTTGGAGGGCCAACCTTGGTGTTTCAGACTTTTGCAGGTCAATCCGAGCAATCTTCATATTCAGGAGTCAAGATAACGGTTCAAACGAGTCAGATTTAGGAGTCAAGATCAGTTGAAAATAGTCAATATCAACGAAAACTAAAAGGTCAGTTCTTTTTATTGTTTCTAAAAGAATTCAGAACATTTGTTTGCTCGCCCAAAAAAAGTAGGAATAGATTGGTGCTACCTATGGGAAATAGAAAAGTGATCCGACCAAAATTTGCAGGTAAAAAAACCACCTTTTCCAACCATGCCGTTGAAAAGGAAAGGGAAGGTGGTAGCCTCAAGCCGATAAGACAATCCTCTTCCTCATTAGGACGTCCCTCCTACCTCTTAACAGGATCATCCCTCTCAACCGGATCAACATGAACAGCCTCAACAGCCTGCCTAGCCTCCTCCAAAGAGGCACCACCAGAGGGCTCCCAAAGAAGTCAACACCATGTGCACCATATTTGTAGAACCCCGTATTCTCAAATATTATTTTAAACATTCGAAAATGAATTTAAATGAATTTTGAGGATTTAATAAATATTTTCAGAAAAATTTATCTTGTTACACGTGCAAAACACGTGCAAATACTTTTTGAGAAGTTTGAAAATTTAGTTTTCTTTATAAAAAATCATTATTTAATATTTGGGATTTATTTAGTATTTTTCCAGATTTTTCTGAAATTAATTGGAGCTATTTGCAATTTTTGAGAAAAAAATGACCTTTTTGCAAATTTGACATTTTTAGGGGTTAAAGTGCAAAATGTAATTTCTGGACGTTTTGAACAGTATTGGTTGAGATTTAGAATTTATAGTTTCCTTTAAATCCAAATTTAAATAAATTTTGATTGAATTTCCAAGACTAGACCTATATATGTGAAGTTGTATTTTGGAAAGGATTATTTTGCAAATTGGGTAAAACCCTAAACCTAATCCCGGATATTTAAAGGGATTTTTCCCAGCCGTCATTACTGAAAATACAGAATTTTGGTGATTTGTTTTGGTGGAGGAAGAGGAAGTTTTGATCTAGCAAAAGGAAGGCTTTCGTGGATTTTCTCAATTCAAAGGTGAGTGACCTTGTTTTGTTTTGTTTGCTTTGTGAGTGATATGAAATTATTTTGTTTTGTTGTATGAATGATATGAACTTTGAATGGTGGTTGATTGATGTGATCGATTGTTATGTTGTTGGTTTGACATGTATGTTATTTAGTATTTTTGCATGATAACGATGCAAAGTTTGTTATTTGTACCATGTTTGTGGAACTTAAGAATATTGAGTAGATCTCGAGTTATGAAATCGTATTGCTAAAAGCATGTTAAGATTTGAGCATGGTTATGATCGGATGATAAGCATCTGGATCTTATATTTGTAAATCAGATTTTGATTAAGAGTTGTGAAAGGAATTTAGGATTGAAAAACCCTAATAGAAGAATTAGAATTTAGAACATGAGAACTTGAGTTTTGAGGTATTTGATGTTTTGAGTAATGTACCCATAATGAGGAGTTGTTGAGATTTGTCATTTTACCTGAATACTAACTATTTTCATAAACAACGAATCTTTAGAAAACTCCAGTTTGATTTTGTAATCAGACCTAATTTATGAAAACTGTAGGCCGACAGTCGACTAGTACGACCCTACTGTTGTATCTTCAGTTCTTTTGGAATCCCTTCTGGACAGTCGAATAGACTCTTATGCAGTCGACTGGTCTCCTGAGATCTTTATTTTGTAAAATTATTTCAGTCCTTTCTGGACAGTCGACCTATCCTCTTTAAGTCGACTTATGTACTTAGAATATTTTCTTGAGAATTATTGAAATTTTGTCTCGATTAAGTCGACTGGTACGACTTGGTTTATTTTTGTAAAATTTTGGATATTTGTCCTCTGGTCAGTCGACTTACCACAGTATGAGTCGACTGGTACTGATGGATTTTTGTAACTTGAGTGTTCTTTCGAATGATTGGCTTTCAGATAATTCAGTCTATACCTTGTCTTCAGTTAAGCATTTGATTTGAGATATTCAGTTGAGCTAATTTTGTTTAGTGGAAAGTTGATTAAGACTTTTGAGTTTGAGTCTCTAGAGGTGTGTGACCCTAGTATACCGGTGTTGAGTTATTTTGTTGAGGCCCGTAGAGGCATTTCAGTTATTCAGTTTTAAATTTAGGCCGGTAGGGTACACCACTCTAGGAGATTCGTTAAGTAATTAAATAACCCAAAAATAATAAGGACATGCACTAGTGGTGATATGATGAACGGGAACATGGGTTATGCACCTCAGTATGGCTTTAGATGTGGGATTTAATCTCCGAAATTATCCAGGCAAAGTACCTGCGATGTGAGATATATATCCGGAATTATCCAGGTAATTACTTGCGGTGTGGGATTGATCTCCGGAATTATCGGAGTCGAGGCGACGCACATGTGGTATTCATGTGATGATGTGTCAATTTCTCGGTGTGGGATGATCTCCGGAATTATCCAGGTAAATTACCTGAGATGTGGGATCTATCTCCGGAATTATCAGGCATGGACTAATTCTCACAGTTTATCTTTATCTCGTAGTAGTCATCGTGATAGGATTAGTTTCATAGCAGGGGATTGAACCCTATGAAGTGAAGACGTTAAGGGCTTGCACCGAACCTATGTAGAGTGGGATGCATGGACTTCGACAAGTATGCATTAGAGAGTCCACATATAGAATTTGTGTTTTCTCGACTTAGTTTTGTGCATGTGGTTTTTTCCGGTTTTCTACACTTAACACTTGGTTTAGTATCACTTGTTGTTACATTTCTTGCTATCTCATATTTTATGTATTTTGGTTCACTATATGTTACTTAAGAATCCTTGCTTAATGTTTATTTATGCTGTTCATTTGCTTTTATGTCACTCACACCATTTATGACTGACCCCGTTAGTTTTGGGGGTTAGGGATCATCTCTAGCCTCATATGTTGACGGGTTGTTGCTTAGAGTTGGAGGTTGGATGCTTGAGTTGGTTTTTGAGATAAATTGATTCATAAGTGTTTTGTGTAAATTTGTAAAAGCAGTTTTGAGATAATTTGAGTTGTAAATGACAGAAAATATTGTTTGAGTTGTTTTGAATTCCACTGTGATTTGTAAAAGATTTGTTGTAATAAAAGTTGAAAATTTTAGTGGTGTTGGTTGTGTTTAATGTTACATTGAAGTGGATTGTTGGGATTGTGCCACGTATTTTCTAAGATATCTTATTAGAAATTCGGGGCGCTACAGAGATTGGTATCAGAGCATGCTTCAATAATAATAATAAACATGACATAAAAATAACCTAGGTGTGGACACTAGAGTGTGAGTACCTAGGTGTGGACATTAAAGAGTGAGTATCACATAGAACTGAAATATGATGTTTTACCTTTGGGACACAATTGAGTTTTGCCAAAGGATATGGATGTGAGTTTGAATTGTGTGTGATGCTCTAACTTTTCCCTTGTTTTGCAGTATTCAGAATGGTTGCACCCAGGGGCAGGAATGGTGGCAACAATGAGGATGGATCTGGTAGTTCTCGAGGAACGGGAATTGATCTTGAGGCTGAATTCGCCAAGGTGTATCAGACTTTGAATGCGCTAATGGCATTTAATTTGGCACAAACTCAGAATCAGCAGCAGAATCAGCAGCCAAACCATGGAACTGGATAGGGATTGGTTAATGCCGACCCTATCAAGCAGATCGAATCCTTTAAGAGGATGAGGCCGCCAGTCTTTGAGGGGCAATCTGATCCAACCGCAGCTGATGATTGGATTAGGATGATGCAGACAATCTTCGAGGTATCGGAGACTCCGGCAGCCAGCAAGGTGAAGTTGGGTACGATGCAGCTAGAGAAGGACGCTGGTGTCTGGTGGGAATCGTCGAAGAGGACTTTGGGAGATCAGCCGATGACTTGGGAAGCTTTTCTGGAGGAATTCAGGGATCGCTTCTTTCCCTTAGATGTTCAGGAGAAGAAGGCGACCGAGTTCTTGAACCTTCAGTACGGTAGCATGACCGTGCGGGAGTATGAGACCAAATTTGCTCAGATTTCGAGGTATGCACCAGAGTTGGTCGTTGACGAGGCGAAGAAGGCCAAAAAGTTTGAGCAGGGCTTGAGTCCAAACTTGAGGTCGAGAATGATCCCGTTGGGTATCAGAAGGTTTGACAAGCTGGTCAGGAGAGCAGCTATGACTGAGGAGGACATGGACCAGTTCCAGAAGAAGCAAGATACATGGAACCGAAACAAGAGGCCAGCATCAGGTCAGAGTGGGAAGGGATTCCCTGTGAAGCAGATCAAGTTCAGTGATCCGGTGCAGAAGGCACCTGCAACTCAAGGAGTGACTTGTTATTACTGCAAGGAGGCAAGACATTACAGGTCAGCGTGTCCGAAGTTGGCGAAGCAGATTTGTTCCCAGTGTGGGCAGGCAGGATATTCTCAGTCCCATTGTCCACAATTGAGGAAGGATGGTTCAGGTGGAAGCAAATTTTAGAAGAGGCAAGGGCGAGTTTTTGCATTAACCGAGGAGGACGCGGGTAACTCGGAAGATGTAATACAGGGTATGCAAGAATTTTGATTTTTATTTTAAATCAATGTAATAAGTAAGACCTTTATTTGAGAACAATTTAAGATTGAGTATCATTCTTATTGTAACAGGAGTTGTTTTAATTAATGGAATAAAGGCAAGGGTTTTATTTGATACTGGTTCATCGCATGCTTTTGTATCGCCAAATTTTGCAAGGATCTTAGGTGTGGAACCTAAGTTGTTTCCAGGCAGGGTTTTGTCGGTGGCAACGCCGTTAGGTGAAGAGTTGATTGCGGATCGATATTACAAGGGCTGTGATATCGAGATTGGTGGGAGGTTGTTCGGCATTGATTTGATCGAGCTGCAAGTCTTAGGAGTGGATGTCATCGTGGGCATTGATTGGATGGTAATATATGTTGCCACAATTGAATGTAAGCAGAAGGAGGTGTTGGTGAAAGCACCAGGTGGACCCGCAGTGACTTTCCAAGGGAAGAAGAAGATTCCGAAGGTGGCTGCAACGGTATCCAAGATGGTTATTTCAGATGAAGTCAAGGGCATTCCGGTTGTCCGGGATTTTCCTAAGGTGTTCTTGGATGATTTTCTAGGATTACCGCCGCAGAGAGATGTGGAGTTTTGCATTAATGTTCAGCCGGGGAGCGCGCCGATTTCTAAGGCTCCGTACAGGATGGCACCTGTAGAGCAGAATGAAGTGAAGAAGCAGATTGAGGAGCTGTTGAGCAAAGGGCTTATTAGGCCGAGTTCTTCTTCGTGGGGAGCGCCAGTGCTGTTAGTCAAGAAGAAGGACGGGACAATGAGGATGTGCATTGACTACCGGGAGTTGAATAGGGTGACTATTCAGAATAAGTATCCACTGCCGCGGATTGATGATTTGTTCGATAGGCTTCGAGGAGCAGCTGTGTTTTCGAAGATTGATTTGAGGTCAGGGTATCATCAGGTTCGAGTCAAGGAGGAAGATGTGAGTAAGACAGCTTTCAGGACTCGTCATGGACTCTATGAGTTTTTGGTAATGCCATTCGGGTTGACGAATGCGCCAGCAGTTTTCATGGATATGATGAATCGGGTTTTGAGGCCATTTATTGACTCCTTCATGGTGGTTTTCATCAACGATATTTTGGTGTATTCGAAGTCGGAGGAGGAGCATTCTACGCACTTGACAGCGGTATTACAGAAATTGCAGGAGCATAGCTTGTACGCCAAGTTGTCGAAGTGTGAGTTTTGGAAGTCTGAGGTAGCTTTCCTTGGTCATATTCTTTCCAAGGAGGGAGTAGCCACTGATCCTCAGAAAGTTGAAGCAGTAAAGGATTGACCGAGGCCAACGTCTGTGAAGGAAGTCAGAAGTTTCTTGGGTTTAGCTGGTTACTACAGAAGATTTATCCAGGGTTATTCTCAGATTGCAGTTCCTTTGACAGGTTTGACCTGGAAGAATGTGGCATTTGTATGGACTGATAAGTGTGAGGAAAGTTTCCTTGAGTTAAAGAAAAGGTTGACTACTGCACCTATCTTAGCTTTGCCACAAGTTGGGAAGGATTATGATATCTACAGTGATGCGTCTCTCAGAGGTTTGGGTTGTGTCTTGATGCAAGAAGGCAAGGTTATTGCTTATGGTTCGAGGCAATTGCGTCCGCATGAGAAGAATTATCCGACACATGATTTGGAGCTAGCAGCTATCATTTATGCCCTGAAGCAGTGGAGGCATTATGTTTATGGCGAGAAGGTTAACATGTACACTGACCACAAGAGCCTGAAGTACATTTATCAACAGAAGGATCTTAATCTCTGGCAGAGAAGGTGGTTGGAGGTATTGGAAGACATTCGTCCCGAGATCAAGTATCATCCGGGCAAGGCGAATGTGGTGGCTGATGGACTTAGCAGGAAGAGTAGTTTATCAAGTTTGATCACTACTCGAAGTGAGTTGGCAGCAGAGATCGATCAGGCAGGTATCGAGGTGGTGTTGCAAGGTTTAGGGGCATCTTTGGCTCAGTTGAGGCTGCAACCGTCCTTGAGAGAGAGGATTGTGGAAGGTCAGAGATCAGACTCAGAGATTCAGAAGATGTTGCAACAAGTTTCAAAGGGCAAGCTATCAGAGTTTTGTGTCCAAGATGGATTTCTTTGGTTGGGTGAGAGGTTGTGTGTTCCAGATAATGCAGATTTGAGAGAGAGTATCTTGCAGGAAGCACACAGTACCTTGTTGTCAGTTCATCCAGAAGGCACGAAGATGTACAGGGACATCAAACAACACTTTTGGTGGTCTGGTATGAAGAAGGATGTGGCAGATTTCGTAGCAAGGTGCCTGACTTGTCAGCAGATCAAAACAGAAAATCAGAGACCTGGAGGTTTGTTACAGCCGTTGCCCATTCCGGAGTGGAAATGGGAGAATATCAGTATGGATTTCATCACGGGTTTGCCGAGGAGTTCGAAGGGCAATGACTCAATTTGGGTTATCGTGGACCGTTTGACTAAGTCGGCTCACTTTCTAACCATGAAGATTACTTGGTCGATGGAGAAATTGGCTGAGTTGTACATTGGGGAAATTGTGAGACTTCATGGAGTTCCTGTATCGATTGTTTCCGACAGAGATGCAAGGTTCACTTCAAGGTTTTGGAAGAGCCTACAAGCAGCTTTAGGCACCAGAACCAATTTCAATACTGTGTTTCATCCACAGACCGATGGTCAGACGGAGAGGGTGAATCGAGTGCTGGAAGATATGTTGAGAGCTTGTGTTATGGATTTCGGTGGTAGTTGGGAGAGATACTTGGCATTGGTTGAGTTTGCTTTTAACAACAGTTACCATGCGAGTATTGGGATGGCACCGTATGAGGCTTTGTACGGGCGGAGGTGCAGGACACCTGTTTGTTGGTATGAGGTTGGCGAGAGGCAGATGTATGGTCCTGAGATCGTACAACAGACATCGGACCAGATTGAGCTGATTCGCAAGAGATTGGTTGAGGCTCAGAGTCGGCAGAAGAGTTATGCTGATACTCGACGAAGAGATTTGGAGTTTGAAGTTGGGGATGCAGTTTTCCTCAAGGTTTCTCCGACCAAAGGAGTGATCAGGTTTGGTAAGGGAGGCAAGTTGGCGCCAAGGTATATTGGGCCATACAGGATCGAGGAGCGGATTGGCAAGACAGCATATAGGTTGAAGCTTCCAGAGGAGTTGGAACAAGTGCATGATGTATTCCATGTGTCATTGTTGAGGAAGTATGTGCCAGATCAGAATCATCAGTTGGTAGAGATTCCTGAAGATCTACAGGTGAACTTGAGTTACAAGGAACAGCCTGTTGAGATCGTTGATCGTGGAGAGAAAGTTCTTAGGAACAAGGTGATACCTATGGTCAAGGTGTTGTGGAGGAATCAGCTTTTCGAGGAGGCTACTTGGGAACCAGAGGATCGCATGCAGAAGGATTTCCCTGAGCTTTTTGTATGAGTGTATTTCTTTTATGTGATTGTAATTCTATTGAATGTTTGTACCATTGATTGAGTTAAGTTGTATTCCTTCTATTTTGATAATGTTTCTATATGCAATTGTTTGGACTATGTTCTATTTATGAGATATTGTTCCTTTGTTGGTATGTGGTTTGGACTCATTAGTAGTAGTTCTGAGGACAGAACTCTTTCAAGGAGGGAGTGATGTAGAACCCCGTATTTTCAAATATTATTTTAAACATTCGAAAATGAATTTAAATGAATTTTGAAGATTTAATAAAATTTTTCAAAAAAAATTATCTTGTTACACGTGCAAAACACGTGCAAATACTTTTTGAGAAGTTTGAAAATTTAGTTTTCTTTATAAAAAATCATTATTTAATATTTGGGATTTATTTAGTATTTTTCCAGATTTTTCTGAAATTAATTAGAACTATTTGCAATTTTTGAGAAAAGAAGGACCTTTTTGCAAATTTGACATTTTTAGGGGTTAAAGTGCAAAATATAATTTCTGGATGTTTTGAACAGTATTGGTTGAGATTTAGAATTTATATTTTCCTTTAAATCCAAATTTAAATAAATTTTGATTGAATTTCCAAGACTAGACCTATATATGTGAAGTTGTATTTTGGAAAGGATTATTTTGCAAATTGGGTAAAACCCTAAACCTAATCCCGGATATTTAAAGGGATTTTTCCCAGCCGTCATTACTGAAAATACAGAATTTTGGTGATTTGTTTTGGTGGAGGAAGAGGAAGTTTTGATCTAGCAAAAGGAAGGCTTTCGTGGATTTTCTCAATTCAAAGGTGAGTGACCTTGTTTTGTTTTGTTTGCTTTGTGAGTGATATGAAATTGTTTTGTTTTGTTGTATGAATGATATGAACTTTGTATGGTGGTTGATTGATGTGATCGATTGTTATGTTGTTGGTTTGACATGTATGTTATTTAGTATTTTTGCATGATAACGATGCAAAGTTTGTTATTTGTACCATGTTTGTGGAACTTAAGAATATTGAGTAGATCTCGAGTTATGAAATCGTATTGCTAAAAGCATGTTAAGATTTGAGCATGGTTATGATCGGATGATGAGCATCTGGATCTTATATTTGTAAATCAGATTTTGATTAAGAGTTGTGAAAGGAATTTAGGATTGAGAAACCCTAATAGAAGAATTAGAATTTCGAACATGAGAACTTGAGTTTTGAGGTATTTGATATTTTGAGTAATGTACCCATAATGAGGAGTTATTGAGATTTGTCATTTTACCTGAATACTAACTATTTTCATAAACAACGAATCTTTAGAAAACTCCAGTTTGATTTTGTAATCAGACCTAATTTATGAAAACTGTAGGCCGACAGTCGACTGGTCTACTATTCAGTCGACTGGTACGACCCTACTGTTGTATCTTCAGTTCTTTTGGAATCCCTTCTGGACAGTCGACTAGACTCTTATGCAGTCGACTGGTGTCCTGAGATCTTTATTTTGTAAAATTATTTCAGTCCTTTCTGGACAGTCGACCTATCCTCTTTAAGTCGACTTATGTACTTAAAATATTTTCTTGAGAATTATTGAAATTTTGTCTCGATTAAGTCGACTGATGGCTTTCAAGTCGACTGGTACGACTTAGTTCATTTTTGTAAAATTTTGGATATTTGTCCTCTGGACAGTCGACTTACCATAGTATGAGTCGACTGGTACTGATGGATTTTTGTAACTTGAGTGTTCTTTCGAATGATTGGCTTTCAGATAATTCAGTCTATACCTTGTCTTCACTTAAGCATTTGATTTGAGATATTCAGTTGAGCTAATTTTGTTTAGTGGAAAGTTGATTAAGACTTTTGAGTTTGAGTCTCTAGAGGTGTGTGACCCTAGTATACCGGTGTTGAGTTATTTTGTTGAGGCCTGTAGAGGCATTTCAGTTATTCAGTTTTGAATTTAGGCCGGTAGGGTACACCACTCTAGGAGATTCGTTAAGTAATTAAATAACCCAAAAATAATAAGGACAGGCACTAGTGGTGATATGATGAACGGGAACATGGGTTATGCACCTCAGTATGGCTTTAGATGTGGGATTTAATCTCCGAAATTATCCAGGTAAAGTACCTGCGATGTGAGATATATCTCCGGAATTATCCAGGTAATTACTTGCGGTGTGGGATTGATCTCCGGAATTATCGGAGTCGAGGCGACGCACATGTGGTATTCATGTGATGATGTGTCAATGTCTCGGTGTGGGATGATCTCCGGAATTATCCAGGTAAATTACCTGAGATGTGGGATCTATCTCCGGAATTATCAGGCATGGGCTAATTCTCACAGTTTATCTTTATCTTGTAGTAGTCATCGTGATAGGATTAGTTGCATAGCGAGGGATTGAACCCTATGAAGTGAAGACGTTAAGGGCTTGCACCGAACCTATGTAGAGTGGGATGCATGGACTTCGACAAGTATGCATTAGAGAGTCCACATATAGAATTTGTGTTTTCTCGACTTAGTTTTATGCATGTGGTTTTTTCCGGTTTTCTACACTTAACACTTGGTTTAGTATCACTTGTTGTTACATTTCTTGCTATCTCATATTTTATGTATCTTGGTTCACTATATGTTACTTAAGAATCCTTGCTTAATGTTTATTTATGTTGTTCATTTGCTTTTATGTCACTCACACCAGTTATGGCTGACTCCGTTAGTTTTGGGGGTTAGGGATCATCTCTAGCCTCATATGTTGCAGGTTGTTGCTTAGAGTTGGAGGTTGGATGCTTGAGTTGGTTTTTGAGATAAATTGATTCATAAGTGTTTGTGTAAATTTGTAAAAGCAGTTTTGAGATAATTTGAGTTGTAAATGACAGAAAATATTGTTTGAGTTGTTTTGAATTCCACTGTGATTTGTAAAAGATTTGTTGTAATAAAAGTTAAAAATTTTAGTGGTGTTGGTTGTGTTTAATGTTACATTGAAGTGGATTGCTGGGATTGTGTCACGTATTTTCTAAGATATCTTATTAGAAATTTGGGGCGCTACAATATTGATGAGAACATAAGGTTGCTCTACACTTCAACATCCTTTATGATGCCCATGCAGCACCTCAAGCGCAGCAAGACCTCCGCCAGATCATAATCTGCAAACAGCAGGGGTCTGATCGCCGAGGCCGCTTGAACGGACTGCGAGCTCAGGATGAGGTCTCCCATCTAGCATGCCAAGAAAGCAAGAAGGGCCCCTCCCCTCGATGTCATGGATGTAGAAGAACCCTCTCACCAAAGGGTGAAGAAGCCATCACTCTCCACGCGGATAAAGGACTCCTCCTCTTAAGAGAAGGAACCCAACGCCAACAAGCCGATCAGCCGCCAGGAGAGGTAGAGAGGAAGAAGCACCTATCACCAAGGAAGAATTCTGTGACTTCAAAGATGAGATCCTTTAAGCCCTCAACATCATTTCTAGCAGAACCCAACAAACTAGCCCTCATCGCTCCACTCCTCCACGGCGTGAGGTGTCTCATAGGTCTGCTAGATTCGAAGAATAAGAACGTTATCCTCCAGCACCTTCAAATGATGGAAGGCCATCTAGCGCTGTTGAAACAAGAAGTGGGCAGACATGAGGGAACATACCGCCCCATCTGATCCCCCTTCTCCAGAAAAGTCATCGAGGCTCCTGTCTCAGTCAACTTCGAAATTCTAGCCTTTGAGTCATACAACGGAGAGTGACCCGGTAGACCACATTGAGAGTTTCAAAACCCTCTTGATGGTCCACTAAGCATCTAACTCCCTTCGCTGCAAGAATTTTCTAGCAACCCAAAATGGATCAGTAAGGGATTGGTGCTCTCGTTTCTCTCAGGGTTCATCTTCTCCTGCGATCAGCTTGATGAACTCTTCTTCACACACTGCATCACCAGCCGCAAGACAGAGAAGACAAGTGCCTCCTTACTTGACTTGAAGAAAAGGGATGGGGAGTCCCTTGAAAGTAATGTTCGGCACTTCACAACCAAGTTCCAGTCCATCACCTTACTCGATTCAGCAGTTGCCACGATTGCCTCCAGGTACAATCTGAATCATGAGCACCTCAAAGCTTCTCTTGTTAAAAGACCCCATCTGGACTTCTCTTACCTCCTCTAAAGAATCAAGAAGTACATCCGATTGGAAGATGCTATCCGACCCCAAGAACAGAAGGTGCATTGTCTGGGAACAGACAGAAGAGAACCATTGAAGACAGACCTAGGAAGACCCAGAAGGATGTCACAGGCCAGCGTCGTCCACCCCCAATGTGTCATTTTGAGAAGTACACTCTGCTTAATGCAGCATCTCTGCAATTCTCATGGAAGTTGATAAGGAGGGACTCCTTCAACCTCCTCCTAAGATGAACGCTTCAAGCAAAAGAAGAAATAGGAACAAGTGGTGTGCATTTCACAAAGACCACAGATCTCATAGATGATTATCAATCCCTTATAGACGAGCTTGAAGCCCTGCTCCGACGGGGATACCTTGCCAAGTTCGCCCAGAGAAATAACACCGAACCTCCTCCCGTAAGAGGAGCCAACAATTGACCAAAGAGGCTTTCCGATTCCTAAGGCCCGGGACACATGCAAGTATTCAACTCCATCCACGGGGGACCTATGGGGGATTGTCTAACTCCGTAAGGAAAGAATTTCTCCGTGAAGTGAACTCAGTGCAAAACACCCCCCCTCCCAAGAGCTCGGAGGTTCCGATTACATTCTTAGACCAAGACCTCGATGGTGTTCGAACATCTCACTGCCATGCACTTGCAATCAACCTATGTATGTCCAATCATGAGGTACATCGCATCTTGGTATATAATGGCACTCGGTAAACATCCTATTCCTGAATGTATTCGAGGGCCTCAAGCTCAAGCGAGACCATCTCAAACCTGCCGGGTACACCCTTCATGGATTTTCAGGAGTCCCAGTTCAAATCGAAGGAATAGTCACCCTTGATGTGATTGTAGGGAAGGCGCCAGCTACCCACACAGAAGCAATCAGTTTTTTGGTTGTTGACATGAAGTTCGCCTACAATGCCATCTTTGGTCGCCCGAGGCTAGCAGCCCTTCACGCGATTGCCTCAGCTTACCACATGAAGGTGAAGTTCCCTACGATAGCAGGGGTAGGGGAAACCAAAGGAAGCTAAGAAGCTACTGGGCATGTTGTACCGCCACAATGGGGGACTCGGTCCTCCCCCTTGATGCTACGGAACTCTCCCGAGATAAGGGATATGTTAGCTCTGAACCCATAGACGAACTAGCAGAAATCTCCTTCTCCCAAGAAGATGAAGCTAAGTGTTTTCAGGTAAGCAAGACACTCCCCCATCAAGTCATGGAACAGTTCATTACTTGCATGTGGGAGAACCAAGATCTCTTCACTTGGACTGCCTCAGGCATGTCAGACATATCTGAAGATCTTATCATGTACTGGTTAAGTGTGAACCCGGAAGTCAGGCCCGTTCAACAGAAGTGCCGCAAGTTTGCCCCTGAAAGACAACAAACAGTCAAGGAGGAAGTCAAGAAACTTCTAGCTGCTCGCTTCATTCAAGAAGTTGGCTACCCCTGGCTACCGAATGTGGTAATGGTCAAGAAAGCTAATGCCAAACAGAGAATCTGCATAGACTTTACCGATTTTAACAAAGTATGTCTGAAGGATCCCTTCCCGCTAGCAAGCATAGACACCTTGATCGACGCCACCTCAGGCTATGAGCTCTTAAGCTTTATGGATGCCTTCTCAAGATACAACCAGATATGAATGTTTCCACTAGACATCCCGAAGACATCCTTCATCACCGATCAAGGACTCTACTGCTATCGAGTCATGCCCTTCAGGCTAAAGAACAAAGGAGCCACATTTCAGCACCTGGTGAACCATGTCTTCAAGAAGCAAATCGGTCGAAACATGGAGGGATATGTGGATGATATGCTCATGAAGAGCCTTAGGATATAAGACCATGTGGCTGGCCTCCAAGAAGCCATTGATGTACTGCAGAAACACAACATGAGACTGAATCCCTCGAAGTGCACCTTCGAGGTCTCCTCAGGGAAGTTTCTAGGGTTCATGTTAAGCTAAAGAGGGATCGACGCCAACCCTGAGAAGATCAGAGCCATACTCGACATGTCTCCCCTAACTAACATCAAAGAAGTCCAGAAGCTCACTGACCGCCACACAGCCATTGGATGCTTCCTCTCCAAGTATAGGAAGAAGTTTCTTCTGTGCTTCAAAGATCTTCAAGAGCGAAGAATTTTGAGTGGGAAGAACAACAGGTAACCTTCGAAATTGTCAAAGCACACCTTGTCAATCTTCCATTCCTTAGCAAGTCTAAGCCAGGAGAGGTCCTCTACCTCTACTTGGCTACTTCGGATCAGACCCGTTGTCTTTGTAAGGAAATAAAGCATGGTAAAAAATCAGATCTACTATATAAGAAAGGCACTCCACGATTTTGAACTTCGATACTCAAAGATGGAGAAAATGGAGAAGATGGCCTATGCAATAGTTACAGCCTCTCGAAAGCTCCGACCCTACTTCCAAGCGCACTCCATCTGGGTCCTTACCGATCAGCCACTCAAATAATTCCTCCACAAACCAGAAAATTCTGAGAGACTTATGAAGTGGTCCATTGAGTTTAGTCAACATGATATCACTTATCAACCGAGAACAAAAATCAAGGCCCAAGGTCGTCAAATGCACCATTCCTGATCCCCTCGAGGAAAGAGACAATCCCCACTTTGGAGTGTCTACGTGGATGGGTCCTCTTGCGTTGAAGGGAGTGGAGTTGGAGTCATCTTTTTAGTTCTGATGAGTTCACCCTCTAATACTCATTGTGCCTAAACTTTTTAGTTTCCATTAATGAGGCCAAGTATGAAGCCCTCATCACCGGGTTCCTCATAGTATGGAAAGCAGGGGTACGAAGTGTCGGACTGTTCAGCGATTTTCAACTGTTAGTGAACCATATTCGAGGCAAATATAAAACCAGATATGACTGCCTGATCAAGTACTTGGCCTACGCGAAGAAACTTAAGTCTACTTTCAAGGAAGCTGAAGTCACTTGCATCCCACACGAGGAAAACGGGCAAGCAGATGCCATATCCAAGCTAGCCTCCTAATTGTTCTATGGGCTCGACCATACTGTGCTCATCGAGGTCCTACTCAAGCTAAGCATCGAAGAAGAGACATTGGAGCTCATGTCCATTACTCCCCAAACACTCATCGATTGCTGGATGAAACTCTTGATTGCATTCCTTGATAAGGGAGTCCTCCCATCGGATCCCAAAGAAGCAAGAAAGATCCAGGTAAGGCTGAAAGATATACACTCATCCAAGGAGTCCTCTATAAGTGCATTTACACCCGAGTTGATGGCTGACCTTACCTACAATGTCTCTCTCCCGAAGAGGCCGATTACGCTCTCAAAAAGGTATACGAAGGAATAGGAGACAGACACCTAGGCGCAAAGTCTCTTGCACGAAAAATTCTCAAACATGGATACAATTGGCCCACTTTCCTCAACGATGCCCAAGCATACATCCGCTAATGCATCAATTTCCAGAAATGCTCTTCCATCAAGCGGGTACCCCAAGCAAACCTTAGCTATATG
Source organism: Hemerocallis citrina (assembly GCA_017893485.1). Lineage (NCBI taxonomy): Eukaryota > Viridiplantae > Streptophyta > Magnoliopsida > Asparagales > Asphodelaceae > Hemerocallis > Hemerocallis citrina. The sequence continues at coordinate 163,000,446 of CM030365.1, forward strand.
TCAAGTCCCATCCCCTTCGCAGTGTGGGGGATGGACTTGCTCGGACCATTCCCTTTCGCCACTTGACAATGGATCGTCCTAGTGGTAGCCATTGACTAGTTCATAAAGTGGGTCAAAGTGGAACCACCATCAACAATCATACAGCATAAGGTCCAACTATTTTTCTTGAAGAACATAATCTGCCAGTTTGGGATTCCCTGCACACTAGTCATTGACAATGGAACTCAATTTGTTGGCAAGGGGTTCCGCAAGTTTTGCACTGATTTGGGGGTAGACAATGCTTCTCCTCTATCTCGCACCCCCAGACCATTGGCCAAGCCAAGAACACCAATCGGCAAATCTTGGATGGCAAAAAAAAGAGACTTGGTAAAACACTGAAGGGGTTATGAGTTGAAGAACTCCCAAGCGTGCTCTGGTCCTACAGAATCACAAAGAGAATTCCCATTCAACCACACCTTTTGCACAGAAGAACTCATCCCTTTGGAAGTAGAATTACCTTCCCCTCGCCTTCTTTCCTTCAACGAAGAGCATAACTCAAACAACCTCCGAGCCAGTATAGATCTCGTTGAAGAAATCCGAGAGAAGTCCGCCCTGCGAAGACATATCTACCAGCAGAGGATAGAGAAGTTCTACAATAAGAAGGTCCACCTGGCCAACCTCAAAGAAGGGGACCTCGTCCTTCGAAAGCTTGAGATATCCTACCCACGCAAGAAAGGAAAGCTCGCCCCTAACTGGGAAGGACCATACAAGGTCGCACAAGTGGTCCAGCCAGGAGCTTACTAACTTGAAGACCTAGGGAAAGAAGATATCAAGGACTTGGAATGCCGAGCACCTGATGAAGTACAACGAGGGCGCTTAACCTCCTCGCCTAATAGTTAACTTCAAAACATGTAATAAAGGCCGACACTTATAACAGTCACAATATGTAATAAGAGCTAGCATCAAAGTAGCCACTTAATTTTATTTTTCAATATATTTTCAGTCTTTTCTTTTGCAAAATTCTTATACAATTCCACCAGATGCAAATAATAAGTTAGATACATGGTTCGCCCCCAAGTAGCACCATCTACACACTAAGCACCCTAGTGGACGAATGTCGAGTCCATATTCATGGTTCTTAGAGTCACTTTAGCCACTTGCCACCGAGCAAGTGTGTAGGGTACGCCTCACCATTTGATTGCTCCCAAAACTCGTCGTCAACCTGTTCAGAGTCCATACTCATGGTTCTTAAGGGGAGTTTGGTACGTGGATTGTAGAATTCCTTAGAATAGGCGGGTTCCTAAGAATGTGAGGGTAAGAATCATAATTCTCAGGAATGTTGTAATACTGCTTTTGGTATAAGACAATACATTCCAGGGAATATTTTATTACTGTGTTTGATATAGACCAATTCATTGCCATTAATCCTTCGGAGACATTACTGAATATACACTTTTGGCTATATTTATTAAAAAAAACCAATATAACTGTTATACTTTATTAATCGTTGCATATGCGTGACACGTACAAAACCAATATTGATATATATCTTATAAAACCTGAGTACATTAACAAATAGATGACTCAAAAAGTTACATTATGATTCTAATATATTTCAACTAGGTAGATAAAGAACATAATAAAAAGAAAAAAAAATAAATGCATGCAATACAAACACATGATCTTAGGCATACATGAATTATAATTATTAATAAAATATATTATTTATGACTTAGTAGACAGAGGGTTTCCCCTTCAATTTTTTTATTAATAATGGTGGGTACTATTGTTAAAATTGATACATTATACTAAAACATATCATACTTATTTAATTTTGTTCAGTCACTAATTGGGTGTTCCGCTTTATGTATAAACTAGGTTTTCCAATTGACACGTGCTTACGGCATGTCTTCGGAACGGTGCACCTGGTTTGATTATATAAAATAGTTTTAGAGGTCCAGCAAATTAATTGAAGTAGGAAACATATTATATGTAGAAGCAGCATATCTACCTTTAAGCTCAACCATCGCCTTCTTGATCATTAACTTGAACTTACCTACAATGCATATAGTTTGTTAGAAACACTGCATAGAGTTTTTTTAAACTTCAGCATCACTTTTAGATGCATGTAATAGTTATGCAAGGACATGATCATATAGGTTTTATAGAGCTTACCCTAATCCCATAACCACTATGAGCATGTCTAATACAATGGTAACCCAAGTTCAGGTGTGAAAGTATCTACAATACCAATAATTTAAACATTTGTTTGTCCGAGACTCAGTTTACAATTGAAATACCTCTTATTTTTATTTCAACCAAAATGTAATACATAAATTTCTCAAAACTTTAATCCAAGCTAATCATTTCTTTTATCTCCACTTTGTCTTCCCATTGACCTTTATAAAAAAAATCAAAATAGATCAATAACAAATTTACTTTAGCTGTCTTTTTTGAGTGGAGAGTTTGCACCCTTCACTAGTAAACTCCAGTCATCCCAATCCTATATATCCAAACATACACTAAAATTTCTTATATGTTATGTTATTCATGGTTTCTAATAATCAGTGAAGGGAACACTTCACGATAGTATATTCTCTTGTAGTAAATACATTAATGTTGCATATTTGCCAAGTTATTTTAGGTTGTTGATCAGCTTACATGTCCTGCTATGGTTTGGAAGCTCAAATTGAGGCCACCAAATAATCCATCTCTCACTTGCGTACACCTTAAATCAAAACCAATAAAAATAAAAACTCATCAAATAAATCACCAAATTAAAAATTTTTAAACCCAAAAATAAAACAATCATACCTCTCTAAACTTAGATCTCATGCACACAAAATTCGAGTTAGCAAAAAACTGAGTAATCCCCTGCACATACAAAATTAAAAATTAGAATGAGAATTTGGTTAATGTGATGAAATTAGAGTCATCGCATCGCATGTAGAGGCTCTCGGTTCGGTGGAGGGGAGTTGTCAATACGGAGTAGCTTGATATTCGTGCTCGATTTTGGCCGAGGTGAGTGCCAATACAGAATCAGAAGCGGATCAGATATCGGCAACGACCTCTTGATTGAGGTTCGACACTGGATTTGGATTTGGATTTGCATTGAAATTTGTGCTTGAGAGGACGATGGAGGCTTCGCAAATGGAATGGAAGCGAAGGTTTAAGAAAATAATTTTAGGGATTTGGAGTTAGCGACTTAAAACCCTAGGGGAGGGAGAGAAATTGGAGCTTTTTTGGTTTGGGGAATAGAGGGAGAAAAATGATCTGAATAGGAGAGAGAGAGAGAGAGAGAGAGAGAGAGAGAGAGAGAGAGAAATAATTAAATAAATAAAGGAGTTGTTTTTTTGGGGGAGGGGGGTGTTTGAATTTGAGTTTTGGGGGAAAACTTTTGGGGGGATGTCTTTTGGGAGAGCCACTTGATAGATTTTTTGTGTGTTTTATTATATAGATATGCACAAATCCCACAATGATAAGACAATGTAACAAATTTATTGGGGAAAACATAAGGCGACAATATGATAAGGCAAAAAGATTATCAAAAATATTGAGGGTGATTTGGTGATGTGATAATCTCAGTTATTTTTTATGTGGAGGAATCTACAAATCCCACCCTTTTAAAGATGAATGTATATCATTCCCAACAAAGGATTTTGATTCCCATGGGAATTTAAAAATCTTTCCAAAACTATACTCATATGTTACCAAATCAGGTAATCCAGAGGGTACTCTTAGATTCCCTTGTATATTACAGCGTACCAAATGGCCCTTTAAAGTCACTCCAACCACTTTCTACTGAGCAAGGCGGGGCACACCTCGCCATTCGATCTACTCCCAAAACAACCTCGGACAAGTGCAAAGTCCATACTCATAGTTCTTAGAGTCGCTCTAGCCACTTGCCACCAAGCGAGTGTGCGGAGCATGCCTCGCCATTCGATTGCTCCCAAAACTTGTCGTCAACCTGTTCGGAGTCTATACTCATGGTTCTTAGAGTCGCTATAGCGACTTGACACCAAGCAAGGGCAGGGCATGCTTCGCCATTCAATCTGCTCCAAAATAATATCGGACAAGTGCGGAGTCCATACTCATGGTTTTTAGAGTCGCTCTAGCCACTTTCCACCAAGTAAGTGTGATGGGCACGCCTCGCCATTCGATTTCTCACAAAACTCGTCATCAATCTGTCCGAAGTCCATACTCGTGGTTCTTAGCGTCGCTCTAGCCACTTGCCACCGAGCAAGGGTGGGTCATGCCTCTTCATTTGATCTGCTCCGAAAACAACCCCAGACAAGTACGGAGTCCATACTTATGGTTCTTAGAGTTGCTTTAGCCACTTGACATTGAGCACGTGTGCAGGACACGCCTTGCCATTCGATAGCTCCCAAAACTCATTGTCAACCTGTTCGAAATCTATACTCAAGGTTCTTGGAGTTACTCTAGCCATTTTGTACTAAGTAAGAGTGCAGAGCATGCCTCGCCATTCAATTTGCTTCCATAACAACCATTAGAAAAGTTCGGAGTCCATACTCATGGTTCTTAGAGTCGCTCTACCCACTTGCCACCGAACAAGGGTGGGGCACGCCCCTGTTACAAAGTTGCTTTAGCAACGTACAAAAGCTGAATTAAAGTGTCAACTCACTATTCGGAGCAAGCTACCGCAACGTGATAGCCACCCCGATTAACAAAAATGGGGCCAAGCCTTTCCCGGATGATACTCCTGCAACTTGCCACAACAAGAGTACAAGAGGTCCTGCCCTATACTAAAGTTGCCACAACTACTTTAAACATAGAGATAATACTCAAAGAGACAATGCTTGAACACATAGAAGATTTTTATTTCACATCAACATCTCAGTTTAAGTTCAAAAGAAGTACTTAACAAGATTATAAGTCTCCCTCAGAGTCATCTCTACTCCCTCGTGGAAAGGGGATATTGTTGTTGAGGGACGCACGTAGCCTACAGCTCCCCCTGGCTACCAATGCACCACCTCGATCTCTCAAACAATCTGAAGGGAAGACAAAGCCCGCAGATTGAGTCTAAGTCACGTGGCCATCAACACGCGATGCCACTCCATCCGAGGCAACACTTAAGAACCGACCACTCCGCTTTCGGTATCTCCCGGATTTCGTTTTGGGCATCATGCATAAAGCCAATTCATGAAATGACCTCCCTTGATTTATCTCATCACGAGAAAAAAAAGTGCTCCTGGTCCTAGTCCCTTCAAGAAGCCACTTCAACCGATGGATTTCCACTTCTTGCTCGACAAGCCTCTCCTTGAGATGGGCATCCTTCACCCTCATCTTCCAACGGGCCGTACGAGTGCGCACCGAACAATTCAGATAAGTCTCTTATGGGAACTCAGGGATAACCTCTTTCAAATGAGAAACTTCTAAACTCTTCTCAAGCGCCATGTTCTTCAACTCTTCCCTCTCGGTTGTAGCCACAAGTAAAGAACGACGAAGAGAATTAATCTATAAGTCCTTCCCTACGACCGTTTCATCGTCGCGTAAGCATCCCTCCACGGGTACACTCTCAAGTTCGGCAGTAGACTAAGATCTCTAATACTAGCACTGTAACACCCCGAAAAAAATTGAGTTATGACAATTTTGCCCGCAGGTATTACGCACATGTATTTTGTACTATTGTGGGTAATATTCGTAACTTATTTTAATATAAATATCCTATATATTTTGTACTTCGATTATTTATATATTTCTCATTCCTCTCAAAATTCATCTTATCCTATTTTGAGCCAACACAAATATAAATCCTAATCTTTCTGTTTGTACGTGTATTGCACATGTTTCCAATGCACGTGTTGATTACGTATATTTTACCGTTACGTGTAATACCCGTAACATTATTAATATTCTACGTATTTTTTATTTTGACTATTTATAAATGTTTTTCGTTCTCTCGAATTTATTTTGTATTGATATGTGCAATGCACGTATTTGCAGTGCATGTGTTGATTGTATCCTTTTTCAAAATAAAAATTTATGAAGTGTGTATGTTTATTTTTATTTTTTAATAGGTTAAACTATTTTTACGTGAAATATTTCTTTTTAAAATATTTTTTGCTACACATGCTTTTCTACTATACATGTGCAAGTTTCGTTATTTTTACTACAAGTTGTGCAATAAAATTTCATTAAGATTAATTTAAGAAAATTATACTAAATTTTTGTTAAGAAAAATAATATAATTATTTTTTAAAGAAGAGGGTTTAAAATGAAATAAAATGGTAATATAAGAGTAAAATGAAAAGTGTACAAAACACATGCAATATGCACTCTTTCAAAAATCGGCTGCCCCTTGTTTGACTTGGTATTCATGAGTGGGAGAGTAGGGTGTGTGAGTGGGTGTGTGAGTGGATTAGTGGATAGTTGGTTGCTAAAACTACCCCCTAACTACCCATATAAATACCCCATATTCCAACCCCAAATGAACACACACACACACACACACACACACACACACACACACACACACACACAGAGGAGTTGCTATTTTTGGATTTCGGAATTATGTAGGAGGCTTGCAAGATTTGCTTTTGTGGAGCTTTTTGGAGCATTTCACTAAGGGGTTTAACCATTAGGAGGTCTCTTTTGAGGAGTGTTTTCATGATATTCTAGTGCGTAGAAATTGTGCTTGTTTAAACTAGAAATGTGTAGATAGAGATGCATTGATTGGTGCATGTGAAATAGTTGCTCTAGAACTTTAATTTGTGCATGTTAAAATTATGATTGCGTAGTATATGATAAATTTAATGTGTATGTGTAGGAGCTTTTGTATAAATTTTATATAGTGGAATTTCATACAATAAACTCATGGGATTGATTTCTTGTATGCATCTTAGTAATATAAAAATAAACACTTCTCAAGAATTCTAGTTGTGTAGGGAACAATTATTCCTTTTAATGTATAAGATTATGAGTGGTTTATACAATTTAAAATAAAAATTTCTATGTTCTTCATGAATAAATTGTCATATAATCTTATTTTATACAAATACATGAATCTTATAAATATTTTATTCTGAAATTGTAAAGAATGCATAACAATTTAGTTATCGAAATTTTTGGTTTAATACAATTACTGGTGTTCAAGTATATAAGAATTTTTATAACCCTTTAACTCCCAACAGCAAATTGGTCTGTTGGTTTAGGCTGCGGATTGGGTTGTTGTTGGTTCTGGGTTCAAGCCAGGACAGTGATGTAGATGATGGTAAAAATCATAGTAAATCAGAGTTGTGCGATCACTGCACAGATCTCAAAGCATCTACTAGCAGATTAGCCATCACAAGCCTCTTTTACAGGTTTGGATCCTCTGTAAGACATGGGCTTCTTCCAAGTTCATAAAAAGTGACAGACTAGGCCCACTAGGAGAGACACCCAGCCCATGTAGGCTAGGAGTTAAATCTCTTATCCCCTAATAAGGATATCTTAACTTTTGAGGGGAGAGACATGAAAGAGATAAGGAAGTTAAATCGATCCAACGGACACAAATCAATCACTTGAAATGTCTCTCAGGCCTACAAATACCCCTTCCCCTTTACAGTCAGAAGGTAATCAACAATTTCCAGTTTTCACTCTCATTCTCTCTCTCTTTTTGGTTTTGACTTGAGCATCGGAGGGTCTGTCGCTGGGGCCATCCCGGGTGTTTCAGGCTTTTTGTAGGTTCATCGGCTGCATCAACATCCGTCGAATTCAGGTTACGGTGGTCAATCAACGAACCAGATTCATTCCTAGGAGCTCGAACCGCTTTTAACAGCAAGGGTCAAAGGTCAGACTTTTAGTAGTTCCATCAATTATTAACTCATTACCTATTTGCTCCCACACCGAAATAAGCAGCAACAAGTGTTTTTTTTAATTCCTTTTTTTATTCTATTGGCTACATTTTGCATGGAACTCAACTAAAGATAAAATAAATGTTAAATTATACTAGAATATTAGTGGAATATTTTGAGAGTAATTAGGTACAAATTTAGAATTTATTTGAGGATAAAATCCCACTACAAATTGATTAAAACTTAGATGGTTATTTTGGATTCTTTTAAGAAAAATTAAATTTTTATGTTAGAATGAGCTAACTTCAGAAGAATTGTGACAATCAAATATAAATTTGGGAGATTCATTTGGAAGGAAATTTTATTGTACATTATTTTATTTATTATTATTATTATTATTTTTATTATTATTTGAAATAAATTTGGTAACATTTAATTTTGTGATGAAAGATTAAAATCCTAAAATTTGTGCATCTTAGGGAAATGAATTCTTCATCCTAGAATCTATGAAAATGAGTGTCACGCCCCGCTTCCCAAAAATACGGAATATGAGCACGTAACAAAAGCCCAGCGAATGATTATAATCATCCTTAAGCTGTTTCAAGAAATCTTTACAACATATCACAGACAGTATATCAGAGTCGGAAGCAAAAAGTGGAACTAACATGCAACATTGATACAAATTCACCAACATAAAATACTTGAATTCAATACCATGTTCTCAAATAAACAGAGTTTGGAAAAACAAATATTCTGGGTCACATCGCCCAATAACAATAATATCCAAGTCCCAAAATACATTCATAACCCAAGTCTCACGAATACAAAATAATGTTCTAGCATGAAACAAAAAAAATAATAATAGTAAAATTTTAGCCTCTAGCCCCTCATCTTGCCAATACCTTTAGGAACCTGTCCTCCAAAATCTGCAATTCAACGAATGCAGGAAAAAGGAAAAGAGATAACACAGTACCCGTCAATGGCAAGTCCAGGTCACAAAATAGAGTAGGATACAAGCACATGGGGAAAACTAACTAACAATAGGTCATAATGCATCAATAGTAATATCTAGCATGGTATCCTAACAGTACAGTAGTTTTATGTCTAAGGTAGTGTCATAAGGTATTTAACAGTCTCTAGTAACAGTGTCTCACTATCTCAGTAAATCAGGATAACAGTATATCAGTTCCAGGTTAACAGTATGTCAGTATCAGTGTAACAGTATCAGTCTCACAGTGTCAGTTTAACAGTATCAGTCTCAGTCTAACAGTAACAGTTTTATGTTCTTATAGTCTTGTGTGTATTACTAGCTAGGTAGCACGACATGCATCCCAGTTTTTACTATATGGTTGCTACAACAAAACAGTTTCTCTTTAGATTTTGTAGGGGATATTATAGGGCAGTGTACTTAGGTATCAGTAACAGTAACAGGAACAGTTCGAACCTAGTGGTCCGCCTCCGAGTACACATTCCTATAGGGAAGTGTGCAGTCAGGTAATCAGTAACAGTAACAGTAACAGTTCGAACCTAGTGGTCCGCCTCCGAGTACACCTTTCTATAGGGAAGCATGTAGTCAGGTAATCAGTAACAGAACAGTTCGAACCTAGTGGTCCGCCTTCGAGTACACGTTTCTATGCTTTCCCTCTACTAGATCTGTACCATAAACCCCAGCTTGATTACTTTTAGTTATTAATGTCCAACATGCATGTATACGTGTAAACTAGTGTCAAATAAGTATGGTGGGGTCAGGTATATGTTCAGAATATCAAATCAGCGTGCATGGGTAATATAGGTTCACATATACGAGCAAAATATATCAGTTTCATAATCAGGACTTGCCTTAGAAGAGAAGAAACCAACCGACAGAAGCAGGAGAAGTGGGATGAAATTTGTTTGAAGGCTGTGAGTTTAATCCGGTTGCAATTGGCGGGCGAAGTCAAGTGTAATATTCTTGAGGTTAAAAGTGCGGCGAGTCTATCGGCGAGACTCAAATCTAATTACTCAGGGTTGTCGTTGCTAGATTGGATGTAGTGGAAGAGAAAGTTGTTTAGGTTCTCAATGAAGGAAGGTATCCATCTTCAAGATCAAATTGTGGAGATTAATAAGGTAATATCTGAACTGAAGGCGATTAATGCTGATGATCTTAGCAAAGTGGATAAAGTTTTCAACTTGATATATTCACTACTAACTTCTTACGATCACTTGATAACTACCATGCTACATTTGAAGTCAGCCAAAAAGAAACTTACAGTAGCTGGGGTAATTAAGGGTCTGAAGAATGATGAACTGAGAAAGGAGACGCATAAAGGAGGGCCTATTTCTACAAGGTGTTTTGCGGTGAATGGTGATATTTCAATTGGAAGGAAGAAGGCACACAAGAGAAAGATTCATTGCCATTACTGTAGAGAAATTGGATATTACAAGAGAGACTGTCGCAAGTGGTTGAGTCAGAAGAGTGCTACTAAAGGAGGTGATCAAGCCAACATAGTCGGCACAACTGATTCAGGAAAAACAGGTGAATCTGATAACTTCGATCTATGTCTTCTTGTTTCAAGTTATTCAGCTGTGGATTCAAGTTGGTATCTTGATTCAGGAAGTTCTTCTCATATTTGATCCAAGAGGGAGTTGTTTTATACTTACAAGTCATCAACAGGTCGTAGTGTGGGAACAGTTATATGGGAGACTGTCACACCCCGCTTCCTAAAAGGAGATACGGAATACGGATACGTGACTAAGTCCAGTGAATGGTTTTCACCATTCATAAGCTGTCAGGATCTTTACAACAAACACAAGAATAACAAGAAGTAAACAAGGAGAAACCAACCACGCATGCATGAATGAATCAATATACCAACAGAATTTACTGGAAACAAAATTTAATAATCTCAAATAAATCAAATCTGGAACAAGTCATAAATTCTGGGTCAAACTTCCCAATACAAATAATCTAAGTAACAATACATTTATTCAAAATAAGCAATATGAAATAATAATAGCAAGAACTCCAATAATTAGAATCTCAGATCACCTACTCCATCGGCAGCTGATCACCATAATCTGCAATTTAATAAATTGCAGGGAAAAGGAAAGAGAAATAAAATGCCCGTCAATGCAAGTTACGGGCCGCTTGTAGTGCAGGCACAGGTACAGAAAAAGATAAACAGATGTAAAGTAATAACGGAAACAACATAGCGTGGAATAGACATGAGAACAAAACAGAATGTCTAACATGAATCAGGAAACAGAATCAGATATTATGATGAAGTAACAGAGTACAGGTAACATGTGTCATGTGTCAAATGATATGTAAACAGATATACAAATAAGAGGTGTCAGGTAACAGGTAAATAGAAATACAGAGGTGATCATGTTATTACAGGTCTTGTATTTATTTCTATCTAGGGCGCACTTCATGCGTCTCATCTATTATCACATGGTTGCTACATTCAAACTAGTTTGCGTTTAGATTTCGTAGTGGACTGTATAGGGCCGTGTACTCAGGTATCAGATAAACAGATACAGGTATAAATAGAACCTACGGGTCCTCTTCTGAGTACACCTTCCTATAGGGAAGTGTGCATCTAGGTAATCAGATAAACAGAATCGTGTATCATATAGTCATGAACACGTAATAGATAAGAGATAACAGGTAACAGGTGGAAAACACGGGCTCCCTTCCAAGTACATATTTCTATATTTTCCACTACTAGTTCTTTCCCTTAACCCCGGCTTGGTTATTGTTATTATTATCAAACAGGAATATACGTGTCACAAAATAAGGCAAGAATAACATGGTATAAACAGGTAACAGGTCCAGGTCGGAAGATAAACATGCATAGGTGACAAATAACTCATAAAAGGGTAGGACAGCGACAATTCTAGTTCAGGACAGCAAGACGGTACTGCACCAAATCTGGGATTCCCGTTGCCACAAATATGCAAATTTGGATCCGTCAGAAAATCTGGAAAATAGATTCTCGACTGAATCCAGCATATATATATAAGTCATATGGTATTTTACAAAAACAGGACTCTAAACAGAATTATATCCCGAAAACATGTCTAGCCAGAAATCAAAAGTTTGTATTCATAAACAGGAAAACGGCATAAAAACTTACTGATTAAATTCAAGAAAAATTTGGGGTATTCCCTAGTAGGGGTGTTCATCGGTTCAAAACCGAACCGAACCGAAAAAAACGAACTGAACCGAACTTTTCGGTTTGGTAAAACTGGAACCGAAATCCGAACCAAAACTCTACAAATTCGGTTTAAACCGAACCAAATTTTATCGGTTCGGTTCGTTCAATAACCGAACTAACCGAACTTGGAATTCCTTCGACTGCAGTAGCTTATCATCCAAAGCAAGTGGTGGCTTTGCTTCGATGAACTTTTCATGAACGAGAGCCATTCTTTTTTTCTCACCTTGGTTTTCATCACATTGTTCCTTCCCCCAAGCTCCATAGACATCCTTATAATCTCTCACCCGAAGAATGATCACAATCTCTAAAGCTTCCTTTTGTATTATCTAAAACTGACCGACGACGAGTAGGAACTGCCTCGTCGAGGCCCATTAGTCGGGCCACGATATTGGTTTGCTTCCTTTTACACTCAGTTTCTTTAGACATTTCTTGTGCCACGAGCATCTTGATTGGTGTCTCACTGGATCTACTTTTGATTGAAAAATAATTCACTTGATCGCTACTCATCTGAAAATGCAAGAACTACAATCAGGGTGGGTCCTTAATTGTCAAACTTAATTTCCCCCTTAATCGCAAGAACTATAACCAGTGCTCTTTTACCTGTTTGCCCTTTCCATAAACTCCTCGAGGAGTAGTAGTTCTCGAAACAACATCAGCGTGATTTCTAGTAGTAGGAGAACCTACCCATATAAATGCGTAGTTCAACATCAAATTCATTCACATTACATATATATATATATATATATATATATATATATATATATATATATATAGCATCAAAAATTTAAACCACCACATTTTAAACTCCAATTCAACCCAATTCATAATTCTAACAAATAATCAACAGTCAGTAATCCCATTATTAAAAAAAAGAACCATGAGACCCCTCTACTAGCATCATCCTTAGTCAAAACAAGGAACCTATTAGGGCTGATCTTATAAGTTTCGGTTCAAAAAAAACCATGGGTCCAAAAAAACTTCGGTTTTTGTTTCAGTTCGGTTTATTCAAAAGCCAACCAAAAAACGATCTGAACTCTCTATAAAAACTCCGGTTCGGGTCAAAACCGAACTGAAAAACCGAAAACCCGAACCCAATTGGCAAATTTCGGTTCGGTTCGGTTCGGTTCGGTTCGGTAATCGGTTTTAACCAAAGTGTGAACAGCCCTATTTCCTAGTATGTTTAATATCAGCAAATATGTATATAATAAAATACAAAGAAAGCTATCAAGTGGCACTCGTTCAATCTCCCCAAAATCAAAGGTCCAGATTGATTCTCACAAAACACATTTTCCCGCTCAAAATTTCAAACCCAAAAATTCAATACCCCTCTCTATCTGCCCCCATTTTCTCTCGCTCTTACTGTCTCTGTCTCTCTCTTCCGTCGCTCTCCCTCTCTCTCTTCCTCTTCCCCAAAACCTAACTCTAATCCCTTCGATGATTCCGACACCATGGACGTCAAGACCTTCTACGACGACTACCTCGCTGCCATCGTCGTCTCCGAGGGCTCCTCCGCCCCCGTCGGCTCCGCCATCGCCCTACTTGCCCAATCCGAGGGGGAAATCGAGCAGGGAAGTCTACATTTTTTTTTACACTTGCAAGCAAAACCAGGCATAACCTAAATCTGCGCTCATGCTAGATTTTCATCTTGAGTTTATTTTAAAGTTCACAACATGAACTTCTTATGTGCCTAGTGTTTTCCTCCTTCATCCAACTTAAATTAGTTTATTCAAATATAATTTGGAAAGAGAGTGATTACATAATCATCACTCCTATTAGGGTTATTATGATATGGATGCATATTTGTTGGAGATAGCCTTCAGTGATCCACTTTTAGCTTTAGTGCCAGTTAGCCATTTTTATGTAGCTATAACCTATAATACCTGCTTCAAAAGAGTTGACTTGCTATAGCACCACTATCACTTTATTGTATTACTTTTACAGCCAAAAAATGATAGTTGCACAATTCTTGGTTGTTTTGCACGGTAGAGAGAGGGAATTTTTCTTTATTACATGGAAAAATGATTATTAAAAGAGGAATTGTATATAATAAGATATATATAAGCAATTTTTATTCAGTTCTGCTCGTCTTTTGAATCAAGTCGATCATGTTCTTTACTCCTCAGTCGTGTACCCACACAACTATGGATTCATTCCACGTACCATAATGGTTGTGTTGGTTATAATGCAGGTAGTTTCCATTGGAAGAATGTTAGCTTTTATACCAACTTCAATGTTATATTTCAAGCCATATGGGAGTGAAGTAACTTCTTTTGTAGGAGCCTGTGCTCCCTGGCAGTTTTCTTCGTGCACATGCCATTGGGCTGATGCCTATGATTGATCAAGTGATATTCATTTCTTAACTCTATAAATTTTGGGTTTCTTTGTTAGGGGGAGTTTCCTTTTACATATCCGCTTTCTTTCTTCCAGTTTCCTATTGCTGCTGATGACCCTCGATTTCGTGACTACAATGACATCAAAGATCTTGCTCCTTATCGCCTCTCTGAAATACGTCGCTTCTTTGAAGACTGTATCCTCTTATATATCGATCATAACTATGTTGTCAAAGCAATCAAGTACTCAATGTAAGTGTATTGTGAAGCTACGTCCTATCTTTATGGTGGGAAAAATTCACCCAACTGTGAATTTCCGTTAGCCTATATGACTATATAAATATTGTCCAAATTATTTCACACAGCACCTAGATTTCAACAGAAATAGTACACTACTCCCACATTCGCAAAAAATTAGGACAATTTGATGAACTTCTTAACAGAAAACAGTAAGTTTAGGTTTGTTGAAAGAGTTTGCTTTAACTGTATTTTATAACATGAGATTTTAAAGAAAGCTTTTTGTGGTGATAGGATTGAAGTGTTCAAAAAAGAAAGTAATGGGGCTAATGCAAAATCATTGTCAAACGAGGTGTCTAATCTGAAACTTCCCTTTGTGCTATTCTATCTCAAATGTACCCTTTCTTAGCCCTAATGAACTACCGGTTTCTTGAAAATGCAAGGATTTGTATGCATCCTACATTGTGGAGAGCTTGAGGCAGTAAAATTCCTCCTATTGCTGACTCTTACCGGCCAGTAATATTCAGTGATTTGACGATTGTTATGGTTTAGGAAGGTAGATGCCTTCATATTACATATATTTTGTAACTCTTTTTAACTCAGCCATTTATGTGGCCATACATGCTTTAATCTTCCTGTTCTTTGATTGATCATTGAAGTGTCATTCATGACAATGCAGGGAGCGGTGAGTAGGAATATGGTGGATAGTTTGTCGGTGCCGACATTTAGAGTTGGGTATACAATTACAACGAATGCGCTTGATGAGCTTTATAAGAAGGTGAGTTTTTTTGTTTTTGTTTTGGGTAGTTTGTTTAATTGAGATAATGTGGGGGTAGGAGGTAGGAGGGGTAGGCTTTTAGAGTTGTAGATCGACTTTAGCATGTAGTTGCATATACATGTATCCCAACACGACAGGATACAATATCACAAACTTTTACATTGTCAGTACGTGAGTTCGATATAATCATACAAGTATCAATGTGATGCAACTTTCAACTACAATTTTCTGTGTTGCATAGCATTAGCACAAAAAGACTTTAAGACTATTACAAAATGGCAACTTTAGATAACAAAAAATTTTAAAATAGCAAAGATAAAATTAAATAGAATCTTTTGAGAAAGTAATTTAGCTAATAACTTAATATTGAAAATTTATGAGTTAACTGTAGAAAAACCTGTATCAAACAGTATAATAATTTAAAATTTTTAGAGCATGGCTAAAGCTCTAGAAAGGTATGACGTAGGATTTTAGAGTTGTACTGGGGATTTAGTGGCATTCCAAGACTATTATACTAAATCATCCGTCACGAATCATTGACAACCCCGTACATATATTTTACTGTTTACAGGGCTTTTCATCTGCTGCATTGTTCATGAAAACGTGCCGTAGGCACGTGTCCATTGGCAAACCTAGTAATTTCATAATATTCCAACATAGATAGTATAGTCAAATAAAACTAGAAGACAACAAAATGCAACAAATTTGTAAATCTGAAACTCTTGACACAACAATACTAAAACAGCAATAGATTACGAAATACAAATTGAAATCCAGATCCGACAAAAGGGTGATAAAATAGATACAGTAGGCTACATTTAATGTTTACAAAATTTTTATAAACATCAAATAGAATCAAGTTGAAATTAAGGTTCTTTACTAAACAACATGAAAATTCTGCAAGTATAGTAGTTGTTTGCAAGCATAGAATAGTTTTTAAAAGTCATTAATTAAATTTACAAAAATTAGGGGTTAATTCCAGTCAAATCTAGTTTACTCAGCAAAATATTGGGTCAAAATATTATCTTTAACATCAGTATAAAAATAAATCACTCTCCAGAGCACACTTAAAACCAAATCTGTAATTTTCTACACCTCTGAAGTAAAATAGCCATAACTTGCAAATCACAAATCTAAATTGAGCTCTGTCAAAAATTCTATAAAGTAGACAAAATTCTCTATAATTCATATTCATAAATAATTTTCATTTACTAACCTTAATAGGGTCTAAAATACTGAACAAAATGGGGAAACAGCAAAGACAGAAATCTTCTTGATGCATAAAATCAACTAGTTTATATGAAACACATTCAAATCATAACAAAATGTGAAATATGGTATACTAGATGTCCAAGCAATATGGTATAGGGTGTTTAACAGATCTACAATAGGATATACTACCAGTAACACGTCAAACATGCAAGATTCATACAATAACTATTGGATTACAACCAACATACATATATGCAACATGGATTAATTAGATCTAAGTCTAAATTCATGTCATGTGTGTAATGAGACAACTACGGGGAAATTAACACATATGGACAAGATCTAACAGGGTTTTCATGAGAATGGATCTTGAAGCAACT
This sequence comes from Hemerocallis citrina, assembly GCA_017893485.1. Lineage (NCBI taxonomy): Eukaryota > Viridiplantae > Streptophyta > Magnoliopsida > Asparagales > Asphodelaceae > Hemerocallis > Hemerocallis citrina. The sequence goes on from CM030365.1 coordinate 163,017,354, forward strand.
ACACTATATGCGGTATTTAGTACTTGTATATGCAACAGGAAAAGTAATCAAGTTACTTGCTGTATAGTCGACGACGGGAAAATACAAAGAGCGAGAATAACGGGAACGAATTTCTGGGCACGAACTCAACGAACGAACGAATCACGAACCACGAACACACGGGATCGAACACCCGCACACAAGAGCCAAGCAACGGCAATGGGTGCACTGCGTCGAGAGGGACGGCGGACAGCGGGCGGGGACAACACGGATGCTGTCTGCTATGGTCGGTGAAGACATAGCACAGGCTGCTATCGCGGCATCGGCTGAACAAGGGACACGCGCGACAGGGGGGCTGGGCGCACAGGGGTCGGCGATCGGCTGAAGGCACAACGCGACAGGGAAGCTGCGCTGCGGAGGCTGGCTTCGCTGGCGACCTAGGAAGGCAGTACAGGGGTGAGGTGTGGCTATCAGGATGTCGAGGAGAGTGGATAGGGGGTGATCAGGAGTTGGTTAGGCCGGAGTTAGGGGACAGCAGGGTAGAGTTTGAAGCAGGCGGCTAGGGTATAGTTTGGGTAACGGGGTAGATGAATAGGGTGTATATATATATGCAGATACTAGGGTTTTTATGGGGGGGGAGGGTAACGGGTAAGTGTATGATGAGTAATGGGTTTAAACAAGATCCAATAGAAATTATAGAATGATTCAATAAATGAGATAGTAACAAAAATGAATAAATAAAATAAGACACGAACAATTAATAAGAATCAAAAATAAAAACCTGATCAACCAGAGATGAAAAAATAGGCAGACAATGGAACCAAGAAGATAAATTAAAGACGACAAATCAAATAGATGAATATATTGAAAAAGAAGACCTAATACACGGTTCAAAAACAGACGGAGAATACAATATGAATAAATACACACACAAAAAAAAATACATCCAAAATACAGAAAATGAAAAACAGGGGTTACAGAGATTTGTGAAATAGTGGGTGAAGGAACAGTTGAATTAGAGATGCTAGATGGTAAAGGGTTCACACTAGAAGAGGTTAGGGGCTAGCTCGGGGCAGGCCCGGCCCGGCCCGAGCCGCTTTGGTCCTAGGCCTAGCCCGACCCGCCCAAACCCGGGCAGAACCGGGGCCAAACCGCCCAAACTAGGCGGCCCGGTCCGGTCTGCCTTTCCCCCTAAAAAAACTGAATTCGGCTCAACCCGCTACTGGTCTGGCCTGCTCACTCGGGACCAGGTTGAACCGGTCCGGGCCGGCCCGTGGGCCGACCGTTGGGTTTTTAATTATTATTTTTTTTAATCCATTTTTTAAAAAAATATTGTATTTGTGTAATTACTAAAATACCCCCCACCGGATCTATACTAGCTAGTTTTTGGGGGTATTTTTAGAAATTCAAAAAATTGCATATTCTATATATACAATCTCATTTCATTCAATTCTCTTCACAAATTCAATCAACTCTCTTTACTATCTCTCATCTCTCTCAACAAATCAACAACAATTAACAACTTTCAACTACTCTCTTACAAGGATCAACATCAACAACGCCAACAACATCCAACAACAATCAACATCAACAACAACACTACAAGCTCTCAACTTTCTCTACCTTTATTCTTCAATCTTCATTCTATACTCATATGGTATTTTTGTATTTGTATAATTTTTAAAATTAACATTGTTGTTTGTTCTTATTTATTTCTTTTAATTAGATTGAGTTTTGTTGTACTTCTTCTTCTTGTTTTTAGATATTTTTTTTAAAAATTTGGTAAACATACACTAGTTTATTCATTTAATTGTTGTTGTTGTATTGAAATATTTGTTATTGTTGTTTAGAATTTTTTTTTTATTAACATACACCGGTTTATAGTAGAATTTTATTTAACTTTATTTATTTTGTAGAATTATTTTCTATAACATACACTAGGTTATCTATCTTTACTTGTTTTGTAAAATTAAATTTTAAAATATACACTACAATTAATTTTTTAGACTAGAATTAATTTTTCGAACGTACACTAGAATTTTATTAACATACACTAGTTTAGATGGCATCTAACCGATCACACGGTAGACATAGTAATCAAGAGTCCACTAGTAGTCTTCGCATTCCTTCCATTCCAACTCTATATGTAGAGACTAAAGAAACACTTATGAATTATGATACTATTCCCGATTTTCATGAAACACACACGGATCAAGTAGAAGTGGAAGACATAGAACCACAACCATCGGAACAAGGCCCTTCTCAATTCCATAAAACAAGAGAGAACACTTTCGAAGTACACAAATATTTTGACTTTGTCCCTTCATAAAATGATAATAGTGTAGGACTGAAAATTTGTAAGAAGTGTCAAACATCATATAAGTTTAAAATAGGATCGGGAACTGGTACAATTCAACGTCACTTAAATAAATGTCAACCTGAAATTTCTAAATACAATCTCACACAACAAAAAATATACCATAAGACCGGTCAAGTAGATAGTCATACTTACGATCACGATATTGTTCGTAGGGAAATGGCTAAGTTAGTAATTAGAGATGAATTACCCTATTCATTTGGTGAAAGTAGGAATGTAGAAACTTTTGCACAAACCACATTAAACCCCCATTATAAAAAAATTGCTACGAATGTAGTTAAGGGTAACTGTAAATTAGTTTACAATGAGGCTAAAGATTTTTTAGTAGCAACACTAACATCACTAAACACTAGAATTTCTTTGATATCGGATGAGTGGGTAGGAGTGAACAGAGTACCAATGATGTGTGTAACATGTCATTGGATAGATTCCGATTGACTACTTCAAAAGAGGATATTTTCATTTGGATTTGTTAGGTTCCCAAATAAGGGTGAAGTAATTGCCACACACATCATGGAAGCATGTAATAATTTTGGTATTTTTGATAAAGTTTTTGGTATTAGTTTTGATAACGCCTCTAATAATACTGTAACCCCTGTTTTCCATTTTATGTATTTTTGGGTGTATTTTTTTTCTTTTTGGTGTATTTCTTTCATTGTATCTCTTTTTGGACCATATATTGGATCTTATTTTTTTCAATATATTTATTTATTTGATTGTCTTCTCTCTTATTCATCTTCTTGATTCTTTTGTCAGTCTTGTGTTCTGTCTCCTTTTGATCGAGCTGTTGTTTTCGATCTCCTGTATTTTATTTGTTCATATCATATTTCTATTATTTTGTTCAGTTGCTCTATCTTAATTTTTGATCTACTGATACCCTTTTAAAACCCTATCCTATTAAAACCCTATATCCATTTATACTCTAAAACCCATTACCCAATTATTATTCGTACCCATTAACTACACCTAAACCCTAACACACAGCCTAAACTACCCTGAACCCATTTCCCCAAACTCGATAACCACTTCATCTAACCCTAAAACCCTTCACCTCTGCTATATATATATATATATATATATATATATATATATATATATATATATATATATATATATACCCCCATACACCGACTGTTCACCTTCTACCCTAGCCGCCATCTCCTCCTATGCATCCCCTACCTCTCTTCACCCCAACTCTTAACCCATTCTCCCAAGCTTCATCTCCCGACCTCTACCTATCCCGATCACCCCCTACTGCATCCTCCGTGATCCTCCTAACTGTTGTGAACCCCTGTTCCCCTGCTCCTTCGTTCTCCCTGTCTCCCGTTCACCCTGCATCATCCCCATGCCTCTGGCCCTCCTACCGTCGCTCATCTGCCTCGACGGCACAGCTGCCTGACCGCCCTTGGCCCTACCTCTCTGTCTGACTGCAGCAGACAGCACATTGGTGCTGCCTCTCCTGACTGCAGTGACAACAGCGATGCCGCAGTGTGGGCTTGTTGCCGTCTTTAAGTCGTGGTGTGCATGCATGAGCTCGTGGTGTTCGTGCATTGGTTATTGTGTTCGTTGGTTCATTTGCTCTTGATTCATGTGGTTCGTTGTTCGTTCGTGCCCGAAAATCTGTTCCCATTATTCTTGCTTTTTGCTCCATTTTTATCGTCGGTTATAAAGCAAGTAACTTGTATTCTTTTTTTTGTGTAATACAAGTACTAAATATTTCCTGTAGTGTAGTTGGATTCTAGAGACAAATCGATGTGAATCATCTATTGTATATTATCTCTATTGTGTTGATTCGACCATAGTTGCCTCATGACATACATGACATGAAACAACGAGGGATGACCACTTTTTGGATGTATATATGCATGCTGTTTTGTGTTATCGTATGTTTGATGTGTTATTTGTGTTATACTTGTCGTGGACTTGCAAAATACCCTATACCATATTGTTTGGATATCTAGTACACTATATTTCATGTTTGGGTTGATTTGGATGAGTTTTACATGAACTAGATGATTTTATGTTCGAAGAATAATTCTGTATTTTCTGTTACCTTACTTTTGATCAGTATTTTAGACCCTATAAAGGTCAGTATATGAATTTTATTTGTGAATAAGATTTGTAGAGAATTCTGTCTATTTTCCAACCCTTCTGATGGATCTCAGCTTTGTTTTACGAGTTGTGAGTTATGTCTATTTTACTATAGAGGTGTAGAGAGATTTCCAGATTTTGTTTTCTATGAATTCTGAAAAAGTAATCTATTTTTATCGTAATGTTAAAAGTATTATTTTGATCTAATATTTTGCACAATATAACTAGACCTGATTGGTATTAACTCTGAATTTTTATGGATTTATTTGATGGGTTTTTCAAACTATTCTATACTTGTAAACAATTACTATACATACAGAATTTTCATACTGTTCAGTAAAGAACCTATTTTTCGAACTAATTCTACTTACTGTTTGTAAAATATTTGTGAATATGAAAGTTAGCCTACTGTGTTTATTTTATCATCCTTTTGGAGGATTTGGATTTGGATTTATGGTTTGTGAGATATTTCTGTTTTCGTATTGCAGTGTTTAAAATTCCAGATTTACAAAACTACTGCATCTTGATATTTTTTGATTTTTGTTGATTAAACTATTTATATTGAAAAATTATGAAACTTTATATTCTAATGCTACACATATAGGTAAATACCCCAGATTTTTCTTGGATTTAATTAACGAGTTTTCATGCTGTTTTCCTGACTTTGAATATAATCTTCTGATTTCTGAATGAATGTGTTTTATGGATTTAAATATGTTTTGAGACCTGTTATTGTGAAATACCATATGACTTATGTATATTTGCTGGATTCTGCCGGGATTCTATTTTCCAGATTCTTTGACGGATCCAGGTTTATATTTTTGTAGCAACGGAAATTCCAGATTTAGTGCAGTACTGTCTTGCTGTTCTGAACTAGAATTTTCGTTGTTCTATTCTTTTATGAGTTATTTATCATCTGTATATGCTTATTTGTCACCCTGAACCTATTACTTATTTATACCATGCTATTCTCACTTTATTTTTTGCACATACATGTCTATCTGATAATAATAACAAAATAACCAAGCCGGAGTTTGTGGGAAAGATCTAGTAGTGGAAAATATAAAAATGTGTACTTGGAAGAGGGCTCGTGTTTCCCATCTGATTATCTGTTAGGTGGTACGATTCTGTTATCTGAACCCTGACTACGTTACTTCCCTATAGGAAGGTGTACTCAGAAGAGAACCCTTAGGTTCTATCGGTCTGTCTGGATCTGCATCTGATTTTTTTTCTGTCTGATACCTGAGTAGCAACCATGTGTTATAAACTGGGACGCATGAAGTGCTGCCTAGATAGTAATCACACAAGACTTATAAGAACATGACATCTGCTATCTGTTTATCTGTATTTTTTATCTGTACATGTTATCTGATTATCTGTTATCTATCTAACTATCATCTGACACTATCATCTTTATATCTATCTGCATACTACTTGACAGTTGACACATGTTATCTGTATCTGTTAGTATACCATACTATCCGATTTGTTTTCCTGATTTATGTTAGCTATTATATTCTGTTGATATGCCTATACCATACTATGTTTGTTTTGTTGTTATTTTATATTTGTTATTTATTCCATGTACTTGTATCCTGTACTACAAGCGGCCCGTAACTTGCATTAACGGAAGTTTGTGTTCTTTTTCATCTTCCTGCAATTTATTAATTGCATACCAGGGTGATCAGCTGCTAGATGGTATTGGTGATATGAGATAGTAGTGCTGGAGTTTTTATTATTATTTTTGTTGCTTATTTGAACAATTGTATCTAATAATTGGATTTATTTTGTATTTGGGCATTGTGAACCAGATAATTAACTTGTTCAGATCTGATTTATATAAGATTATTATATTTTGGTTTCAAGTAAATTTCTGTTGGTATATTTGATTCGATTATGCATATGGTTGATTTCTCTTGCTTTTGACTCTGGTTATTTCTGTGAGATGTTGTAAAAAGATTCTGAACAGCTTATGGATGATGAAAATCATTCGCTGGGCTTAGTCACGTATCCGTATTTTGTATTCTTCTTTTGGGAAGCGGGGCTTGACAAGGTTTTTAGTGGTATCAGAGCCCAGGTTTGGCTAATGTATTAGTTTGACTGATATATTAGACAAGCTTGGCTCGAAATGGGATCGGCTCAACATTTCACCAACCATGCATGCATAAATGAATTATTAGCAACTTTGATATGGAAGCTAATTGGTTTTGGTTTTGTGCAGACTATAGATCGTAGAGGTTCTACTTCTTGTCCCCAGGAAGATCAACCTGGGATTGAGGTCACCACTGTGTTGGAACGGCTGATTAATATGCAGAGAACCACAGTGACTTGGTGATGGCTGCTTTGGAAGCTACTCAAGTTCCGCTGCTTGCTGTACCTATGCAGGCAGCTCTTCCTTCCCGTCCGGGTATAGTCACGAAATTCATGAGGCTACATCCCGACAGGTTTTCAGACACTCAGATGCCTTTGGAGGCAGAACAGTGGTTGATCCGGACTGAGCAACTGCTTTTGGTAGCTAGGGTTGCAGATGCTGATAGAGTGGATATGGTAGCCATCCAGCTGGGGACTTGGCTCATACTTGGTGGAGGTCTGAGTCCGAAAGGCTCGAACGACCAATCACTTGGGCCACTTTCACTAGGGGCTTCTTGGAGAAGTTCTTCCCTAGCAGCACTAGAGTTGAGATGGAGTAACAATTCCTGGCCCTAAAACAGGTTAGTCATTATTTCTAGTAATGAAATTTGGTTACATATTGTCCATGCAATGTTTTTTTGAGGAAATTGTCCATACAATATTGTAACATGAAACTTTCTTGAAACAGGGCTCCAGGTCTGTGAATGCGCATGCAGCTGAATTTATAAGACTTAACCGCTTCGCAGCCGTTTTTATGGCGAACAAGGAGGACAGGGCTCATAGATTCATATTGGGGCTTGAGTGAGAGATTAGGGTGCAGCTTATCTCCCTTCACTTGCGCACTTAGGTAGAAGCTCTTGAGGCAGCTTGAGCTCAGGAGCAGGCTCGTGGTGGTTTGGCTCTTTCTCAGCGGACTATTTCGCACTCCTCTGTGGTTGCTAGGCCTTCTGGGGGGCCGGTTCGGAGGCCTGTTCTCGCCCGTCCTGTCAGGGCAGCTTCGTACTCTTCTGCTGGTTTCCAGAGGGGTGGATTTTGTGACTTCTGCTAGGTGTTTGGGCATGAGAGCAAGAACTATTTCCGCGCTAGCTGCCGATGCTTTAGGTGTGGCGCTGCTGACCATTCAGTTCGGGATTGTCCGCAGCTGCAGTAGCAGCCGGCTCTTCCAGCCAGGGGTCCCATTCAGCAGGTGGCTCCAGCTCGTGGTCCAGTTAGGCAACTGCTTCCTTCTCAGTGCCAGAGTGTCAGACAGAGGACCGCCATTCCGAGGAGAGGTCAGTCTTTCAACCTGACTGCTGCTGATGCTGAGTCAGCTGAAGGTGTTGTTGCAGGTATTTTTCTTTTGTTGTTTTATTGTCTCTTTTGCTTCTTTCATATTGTCTTGCTTTATTCTTTCCTGTTATTTTTCTGCATTATTTTTCCTCATCCCTGTTCAACCATTCCTTGTTTCCTCGTCTTTGATTCCATCTAAGGTATCGTCCTTGTTTGCTCTTTCCCTGCTCATGTTCTTTTTGATTTCGGGGCAACCCATTCTTTTGTCTCCTCTTGATTTGTGGCTCACCGTCAGTTTGATTGCAGCATCATGTTAGAGACTTGGAACATTACGACAGGTGGTGGAGTTGTCATTTGTTCTCGGGAGTGCAGGCAGTGTCCCGTGATTATTGGTGGCACAGATTTCAAAGCCAATTTAATTGTAATTGGGAATTCAGGATTCGACGTCATTCTCGGTATGGATTGGTTAGATGAGTCCCATGCCATTATTGATTGTCGTGCCAAGAAAGTTGTGTTTCGAATTCGAGATCGCGCGAAGTTTGAGTTCCATGCCGGGGAGTCTTCCCTTAGCCGAGCTGAGACTGCAGTTGATCAGGAGGTTTGTGCGATGTAATTCCATTCAGGATGTGAGGCTGCGCCTCTAGTAGTTCGGGATTTCCTGGATGTTTTTCCAGAGGAGTTGCCTGGCTTACCTCCTGATAGGGATGTAGAGTTCGGTATTGAAGTTCAGCCTGGTACGGTGCCTATATCGGAAAATCCCTACAGGATGGCACCGGTTGAGTTAGTAAAACTTAAGGTGCAGATTCAGGAGTTGCTGGATTTGGGATTCATCAGACCCAGTGTTTCGCCTTGGGGTGCTCCAGTCCTTTTTGTCAATAAGATGGATAGTAGTGTTCGATTGTGCATGGATTATCGGGAACTGAACAGTGTTACTGTAAAGAACTGATATCCGTTACCCAGGATCGATGATTTGTTTGATCAGTTGAGTAGAGCTGCTATTTTCTCAAAGTTGGATCTTTGTTCTGGGTATCATCAGGTCAAAGTTAAGGCGGCTGATATACAGAAGACTGCATTTAGGACCAAATATGGATACTATGAGTATCTTGTATTGCCGTTCGGGGTCACGAACGTGCCTGCTGTATTCATGAGTCTTATGAACCGAGTCTTTTCTCAGTTCTTGGATAGATTTATGGTAGTCTTCATTGATGACATTTTGGTATATTCTCGGAATGGGGAAGATCGTGCTGAGCATCTTAGAGTGGTTCTGTAGACTTTGAGAGAGAATCAGTTCTATGGGAAACTCAGCAAGTGTGAGTTTTGGCTCGACAAGGTTTCTTTCTTGAGACACATTATCTTGGGCGATGGTATTTTTGTGGATTCAGCCAAGGTTGAGGCTGTGAAGGATTGGCCTGTTCCTAAGTCAGTTTCAAAGGTCAGGAGTTTTCTTGGTTTAGCTGGCTATTATCGAAAATTCGTCCAAGATTTTTCGAAGATAGCAGGACCATTGACTAAGCTGAATGGAAAAGAACAGAAGTTCTGTTGGTCTGAGGCTTGCAGTGAGATTTTTGCTGAGTTGAAGAGCAGGTTGATGTCAGCGCCATGTTGACTATTCCAGATGGTTCATGCGGATTTGTAGTTCACTGTGGTCTTTTGGTACGGGTCTTGGAGCAGTTCTGATGCAAAAGGGCCGAGTCATTGCGTATGCATCGAGGCAGTTGAGGCCGCATGAGAAGAACTATCCGACTCATGACTTGGAGTTAGCGGCAGTGATCTATGCTTTGAAGCTGTGGAGACATTATTTACTTGGGGACCGAGTGGAGATCTTTACAGACCACAAAAGTCTCAAGTACGTCTTCACCCAGAAAGAGTTGAACATGAGGCAATGGTGTTGGTTGGAACTTATGGCCGATTATGACATCAGTTTGCAATACCAACTTGGTAGAGTGAACTTGGTGCCAGATATTTTGAGCAGGAGACCGGCAGCTATGTTTCTTACTCAGTAGAGGGATCTAATTGAGCAGATATGGAGGTTGGAGTTGGATGTGTTGTTGCCAAGTTCTGATCGGAGCTGTTTGGTGCTCCAGCTTCAGTCGTCTCTTGTTGATCAGATCAAAGAGGCGCAGGCTAGTGATGCGCAGTTGCAGGGTTTTCGAGCTGAGGTTGAGTCTGGTACCAAAACGGACATGGTTATTCATGATGATGGATCGCTTCGTTTTGGGGGCCAAGTTGTGTGTCCTGAAGGGTAAAGTTAGTCTATGCTAATGTTACTAATCTATTTGATTGTATATTAAACTTTTTAATTCATAAAAACAATTTAATTTATGAATATCACTTTTATCTACATGTTCTTGATAATTCTTAACAATTTTCCATCTTCTTTGTCTTTGTAAAAAATTTAATAAAAAAATAAAATAAAATTCATCCCAGCCCGTACCGGGACCAGGCCCGGTCCCCGAGCTAGGGGCCAAGGGCTAGGTCCAGGCCGACATTTCACAAGCTTGGCCCAGTTCGGCCCGGCCCACGAAAGCCCGACCTGGGTTTTAATGCCCCGAATTCCAAAATACACTGAATTCGAGATTCCACAAGATCTTTACACTTCATTTAGTACAATTTTATAAGAAATTTAAAACTTTTTTACTTTACATCAGAGTTACAAGTAATCTTTACACTTTACATTTTACAGCGGAAACAAATTTACAACATTTACATAAAAGTACATCAACATTTGAATAATCTCTAAGCATCTGTTCTTCTTTAATCTTTATCATGTCATTTACCCTGCATACAAAACTGTGGGTACGTCAGTTTATTCAACCGACGAACATTATACACGGTCATCAAACAGTATAACTGATTTTTCATATTTAACAAACACAAACTTGTCACATATCAAACTAAAGGGAATACCCTATTGATGTCGTGTTGTGATTGTGCCCTTAGTCCTTAATGCAATCATTTACATTACATGACACTAATGCACACTTGTTCGGATTCTATGCATCCCATACTACATAGGTCTGAGGGCAAGCCTCTTAATCGTTCTTCATCTTGTAGGGTTCAATCCCTCGTCATAACTTAATCTACTATTGTAACTACGGTAAGTATCCTAGATGATCTATGAGTACAAGCTCATGTACAGAAAAATTGGAGGGGAATCCCATGTCATGTCACGACGCATCGTGAAGACTATCTATGGACAATTCAGCTTCCTTCATGGCACACGATCCTCTTGCAGTCACCAAACATCCCACAAGCGTCGCCACCGAGACGATAATTCCGAAGTAGTGCCCACGCCATGTCCTGACGCATCAAGCATGCATTCTGTGGCTCACTCTCACACGGCCAATCTGATGGCTCTCATACTCGTGTTTTTCTCTTACTTTCATCACCTCTTCGCTATGTACTAAATTCTTAATTTAATGAAATCATGAACAAAATTAATCTCTTAGAGTTAGCCCTCTCACTACTACCGGTCTTATTTCTTCAATTTCACATGACCAACCTTGGTCTTTTCAATATCAATAATCTTATTTCATCACTTTTCACTTGGCGGTGTGAGTTTTGGCTACACCCTAATTTTCAATTTCGATTCACAAATTCACATGTTTGAGTTGTCATACTCAATAACATTTCTCTTTTCCAATCACATGATTTCTAAATTATTCATGAGTCAAAATAACCATTCATGGAGTTCAATTATACATCGTGTATTTCACAACATTTATTTCCACACTAAAATCATATCACCAAATATATAGCCAAAATGAATATTCGCAAACTCATTAGTGTCACACTATTCTTTAATAAGAATAATCCATACCAGCTTCACAATTTATACTTTCCTTCTTTGTTATATTTTCTTTTCTAGCATTTACCTCAAGTTTTTTTGAAAAAACGCATTTTTCACAAAATATACAAGTGTAAAACTATAGTTCCAACCACATTTTTATTTCCAAATATACTTTATTTTATCCCAATAACTCCCAACTTATTTTTCATAAGTCACACATGTTTTTAGAATAATAATAGTAATTTTTTCCATAATTTTTACACATCAAGAAACCATAAAAGTCATTTTTTTCAAAAAGATATTATTCTAGCCGAGGCCAGGATTCGAACCAGTAACCCACAGGAAGCAAGCCGCACGCTCTGGCCATGTGGCCAATTGTGCCATTCGATATAAAAGGGGATTGAGAGTATTAAATGCTCTCGGGTTGGAAATTCATTAAATTTTTACAAACGCACATACAAATTTGGGTTTCTCAAGTATCGAACCAGCGATCCAAGGGAACAAGCCACGCACACTGTAGCATTAGAGAGCCTCCAGACCAATTGAGCTATAGGCTCAAGTTGTCTTGAATACAACTCGCATTTTAATTAAATCTATCCTCTGTTCAATTAGAACATTTAGATGTTCAAAAGCTTTCATTTGACTTTTGCTTTTTACTAAATTTCTTGTAAATCTCCAGAATGTCTAATTAAACATAGTTTAACACTCCAGTAATTTTTTAAAAAAAATTTCAGTAATTAAACACATATTTTTCATACAATTAACTTAAATTATATACTACTACTACCACATCTCATTTCGATATTTCTTATACAACTTAACATTAATATTTCCTATATCAATTCCCTGTTTATTTTTCTTTTACAAACCCAACGATATATTTTAGGTTACTCATGCTAAACATTATCACAAAAGTCCATCTAAGCACATAAAGCAACAATTTCATCTACTAGCATTTGAATTTAGTTTTGATACTAACAACAAATTTTAATTCAAGCATTCCATAGCTACAAACAATTCACATACAACTTAAGATTTATGATGGAATAACATGCAATCTATTTAGCATCAATTCAATCAACTAACAAGCCATTTTCCAATTAAATGTGCTCTTATTAGTTTCTTTCATGCATTATCAATTTAATCAACCTTAGCATGATATCTAATTAGAAACATGAAAAATAACCCACCTTATTTGGAGAGAATAAATATTGCAACACCTCCTAAACAAAAGAGTCCTTCGCGAGCTTGCCAAAAGAGCGTTCCTCCTCCTCCTTGATATGCAAAACCGGCCTTCAAAGTGCAATCCCGAGCCCTCCTTGATGCCGGCCTTCCTTTGGTGCAAGCACAACCCACAACTCTCAATCTTTTTTTTTATCTCACTTACTACACTACTAACAATTGTATTTTCTACTACAGGTTTTGGAGAAATGAAAAGTACAAGAATAACTAGGCTAGGGGGGGGGGGTATTTATACTAAAAATTGGAGCAAATGAAGGGCTAGGATCAATCTAGGAGTTAAAAATAAAAGGTTAGGATTGAAGGGGAAGTTGTAGTAACCAACCATGATTCAAACAATTACCACTCATAACTCCACTCTTTTTTTCTTTTCCCTCCATACCAAAACCGGCCCACTATGTGTGCTACTTGCACGTGTACGCGCAATGCACGTGCATTCATTTGTTCTCCATTTAAAAAGTTGTACATTATATTTTTTATAAAAATATTCTTATAAAAATATTCTACACTACAAGTTGTAATAAAAGAAGAAATAGCTCATAGGCTTCATTTAATGGGCCAAATAATGGTTTACAAAAAAATAAATTAGATTTGGGCTAAAAAGAAGGCTTATGTTTATTTGAAGAAAAATGGGCCTTTATAAAAACAATTAGAGAACACGTACATATATATATATATATATATATATATATATATATATATATATATATATATATATATATATATATATCCACATTATCCATATTGAAAGTAACTATAAGGTTTTATACTGCAGAAATTGCACGTGCACAAAACGTACAAAAAAAAATAATTTTCATAAATGAAAATCGGGGTATTACATGTGTAAAAACCCACGGGGTCTGACTAGGCCTAACCCGCTAGGCCCGAATGGCACCCCTAGAAGAGGTCATGCATATTCCTTCGATACAACCAAATTTGATATCATTAGGGATTCTTGATGATCGTGGCTGTAGTTACACAGCTCGATGTGGAGTTTTGACAGTTTGGGATAGTTGTTGTAAGGTAATGAAGGGTAAGAGAGGGATTGAGCAGGATCAGCACAACCTCTACCAGCTTTATGGGAGTAAGAAAACTTGGCCGAGTGTATAAAAGGCCATTGTTCCTAAACTATCATCTAGTAAGCCGTCACTAGAATTGCCAAAACGAGATTGCAACGTTCGAATACCGTTGGAAGGTGGAGAGTGCCTTAGGGTAGGTGGAGTTCATATGTAGGGTGGCACCTCCATGATTACATCTAATGGGGTGAGCCCTTGATGGGTCATACGGCTGAGGAAAATAGGTGTAGGTTTGTTCAACTAGCAGAAGAAGCCATAGAAACGGGTTGTTTACAAAGCCGAGATGAAATGATCTAGATGAGTTTTAATCACACAGTTGTGGATTCATGAGTATGTAATCCAAAGTGGAGATTATTGGGCTTACATGTCTTGCATACACATGTTCGATGAAGAAGACGATGAAGCGATGAAAATGATCGAAGTGATGATTGAAGATAGAGAAGACAGCAGTTAGCAGCAGCAATTGGAGCAGGGGGGTCGACCGTCTCATTGGTCGGTCGACCGCCCAACTGTACAGAGTGTTTTCCCGCGAGGGGGACAGTCGACGGCACCTTGGGGTCGGTCGACCGTACGTGGCGCTGATGGGTTATTTGGGTCGGATCTGGTTGATTGATGAGAAGCCCAACTTCCTCTTCAAGTAAGATCGTGCAACTCTCAATGCAGGTTTATCTCTTCAATGGTAATAAGATGGTTAGTGTATCAATTGTATCAAACTAGGGTTTCTCTAGATTTATATGTAATCAATTGCAACGGCTCCTAGAACGATATGATTCTATTGAGTGCCGAATAGAAGAAAAGAGTACTTCATCTGAGAGAGTGAGAGATTTCTTCATTGTAAACAACAAGCAAATTCCAGTTAGGTTTGAGAGAGGGTCGTAGTGAGAATTGTAACATTTTTGTATCTTCTCTAGTTGAAATAACATCTGGAATCCCCGGATTAAGGAGAAAGCCCTAACCGGAACAATTTGTGTGTGCTTTGTGTGATCGGTGTGATCTAGTTTTGCTTAGTGGTTTGTTTTGATCGTTTCGAAGACTCAACAAGATCCTCTTTTCCTAACACATGGATCTTGTTCACTACTAGGTCTCCACTGTATAATCCAAATTATCAAGAAATGCTCTAATGAATAAATCTCAGTACGGTGTTAGATAATAGGAACATTTATAGTGGACAGAATCCTGATCTATTATCACTTTATAGCCTTTGTGGGCTTACAGCTGAACCGATCGAATCGAACCCACGTCCAAGTACCAGTCCTAGTTGGTTACACTCTGCAAACCATATGAACTTGTATGACTTCAATTGCTGCAAGTCGGTCACTTACAATGGGGAATGATTTCGACAGGTTTGCGATTTTCTAATCTATGCATTATACACAGATAAGTGCTAAACTTAGGTTGTTTACCACAGCTCATATGTTGAGAACTGAATGAGAAAAAAGGCAAAAAAGGCAAAAGAAAAAGAACTTATTTTCCTTCTCTAACACAGTGTCAAGCAGACCTCGACTTGGTAATCACCACAATCTTACGGACTCTAACATCATGTAGTAATTCTAGATGATGCCTATTTCGGCAGCCCACTCAACTTCAGCAACATTATGCCTGACCCAATGAGTGCAAACTCCTGCAGCCTGAGCAAAAATGAAAAAGAAAAGATAGCACTATATTTTAAAAATAATCAAAATTTAAATATTGCACCTCAATGACGAAAAAGTGACAACTATCCCATCTGGTGTGATTTAAGCTAAGTAATGTAATCCAAGCAATAATCAATCTCATGTACTACTGCACATGTGAACACAAGTATTTCACAATAATGAGGATAAAACTGCAGGAAATTATCATATTCATTGAAATATTGGTTTTAAGCAATGAAACGCAATTTACAAGTAATAAATCAAAAGCTATTACATTTCTCATTTGGTAGAAGTTACATGTTGTTGCTGCTTATTTCTGTGTGGGAGCAAACAGATACGTGAATTTTCTTTATGAAAATCAGTAAAGATCGAACCTTCGTTACTTGTCGAAGTTGACCCCAAAAGACTACTGTTTGACTCCGAAATCTGATTGCTGAGAATGGATGTTGTCGCTCCCGTGGACCACAAGACAAGTCTGAAACACCGGGGGTGGCCCCAGTGACAAACCCTCCGACACCCAAGTCAGAAACTCGAAGTTATGGTGAATTTTCAGAGCGGAGTTATCAGTTACATGGTTTCTAAGGAGGTCTCGAGGTATACAAGATATTCATCAATCTCTAATTCCCAGTGTTTGGATAGAGTCGGTTATCCCTTTCACACGAAGAGATCAAGTCGAAGAGATAGAGTTTTCAAACTCTCTCTTGTGGGTGGAGGGATAGAATTAGTTACCCCCCAGAATTAGGGGGTTTAAACTGGGTTCGATGGATCTGAACGCTTCTGCGTCAGGGTTGTTGTAATAGTCCCTATTAGAAGCTGGATCGGGTCATTGAGCTTGAAAAATGGCCCAACTTATCTTGTTGAGCGTGTTCATACTAAAAATTACCGTTTTACCCCTAAGAGCTTTAAGATCCGTGCAAGATTTGAACGGTCTCGATTTTGTTCTATTTTTATCCATATCACAAGCCCCCCACTCTCGAAGTCTAAATTTTGCAGTCTTAGAGTAGTTCGCCCATTTTTAATGGTTAATGGAACTTATCAGATTCTTTGAGGACGTTTGACTCTTGCGCGGGGTGTAACGACTTTGTTCTGACTTCATAGAGTATCCAAAATTATTTTTATAATTTTCTGGACTTTTAAGATTTTCCTGAATTTTTGAGAATTTTCTGGAATATTCCCAAAATCTTAAATAATTCTTTGGAACAATTCATTAATTAATCTGAATTTAAAATTAATTTCTTGAAAAAAAAATATTTCTAAAATAATAATTATTTTTATGGATTTAAAAATAATATTTCAAATTTTTAATTATTTTTTAGAATTTTGAAATAATTTTTAAAGATTTTTAAAGTAATTTTTAGATTTTTTTATTTATTTTTCTGGAATTTACAATAATATTCTAAAATAATAATTATTTTCCAGAATTTGAAAAATTCTGAAATTTTCAGAACTAATAAAATATTTTTTTTGATTTTAAAAATGTTTTTCTGATTTGTAATTATTTTTGTGGAATTTTATAATAATTTCTCTAAAATAATAATTATTTTTTAGATTTTTAAAATAATATTCAGAATTTCAATTTATTTGTTACAATTAATAAAATATTTTGCATGATTTTTAGAAAAAAATGATTTTTTAATTATTATTTTGGAATTTTATAATAAATTTTCTAAAATAATAATAATTTTTCAGAATTTAAAAATAATATTTGGAATTTTCAATTATTTGTCTGAAATTTTATTAAGAGAAAATGAATTTTAAATAATCAATAATGCCTGGGTTAATTTGGATCGTTCATCGCGAGAAGCACGCTTTTTCAGAAGATCTAACGGTCGAAAATGGCCAAAGCAACTCACCTCCTCGATTTGCCTTTTGCACCAAGGAGGGTGTGAGTCCCACATGTCAGTGGAACAGAGCTGACACGTGGGCCCCACTACTTTTTTTCTTTTATATATCGAGCACGTGCAGAGCATGTAAATTCGTGAGTGCTATTTCTGGAACAGCCTGGGTCATTCATTGCATGTGGCACGAATCACGAGATGATCGAGTGGCGCACGAGCGACTAAGCAAATAATCTCCTCGGTTTTGCTTTTGTGCCGAGGAGGGCGGGGGGGCCCACCTACCATGTGGGCACTTGAGCAGGCTCCACGTGGCTACGCTGTCGGTTAGAGGAGAGGCCAGTGGGGCCCGTTGCCATGTTGGGGTTCAAAGACTTGCTAAATGGTGGGCATTGTTAGGGGGGGCAGTGGCTGCAGGAGAGAGGGGTGCAGCTGCGGTGCTTGGGGCCCGCATGACAGGTGGCAACGAGATAGGGAAGATGCTGTAGTTGCGTCAGTGGGGCCCGCCTAGCCACGTGGCGCTCTCGCCCTAGCTGGCAAATGTGGGGCCCATGCGCTTTCTGAGCACGATCTTTTTAGCATGCGCTTTGTGCATTATTTTTGGCTCTTGCGCACGGCTATTGTATAATGGATATTCCCGAAGCTACAAAGATATGATTGAGGCATTTTCGAAGGAGACTGGAAGATATACAAGTCTTGTTCTGAAGTCGGTAGAAGAATTGTATGTTATAGGGGTCAAAACTGGCCTGCAATGTCTCTGCCTCGGGGGAGTCGAAGAGATGAGCTACGAACAGAACTTCGTCATAAAGAAGCTACGAAGAGGAGCTTCGTCCCTGGGGAGCTATGAAGAGGAGCTTCGCTCCTGGGAGCTATGAAGAGGTGTTTCGCCCTGGATGAGCCACAAAGAGGGGTTGTGCTTCCGGGAAGCTACGAAGAGGGATTTGGCACAGACCTTGCCGTTTGGACCCGGCAAGCTCGTAGGGGCGAATGAGAAAGGAGTTTGAGCCCGACAAATCTGTAGAAGCAGCTCTTCGAAGGAGTTGGACTCCTAACTTGCTGTTTGAACCCAGCAAACTTAGGGAGTCAACTTGAAGAGAGAGTTGGTGCTGACCTTGTCGTTTGGACACGACAGGTTTATAGAGGCAACCCGAGGAGGGAGTTGGTTCCGACCTTGGTGCTTGGACTCGACAGACTTGTAGAAGTAACTCTTGGAGGGAGTTAACCTCCAAACTTGTTGTTTGAACACAACATGCTTGTAGATGCGACCCGAGGAATGGTTGGTGTCAACCTTGCCGTTTGGACCCGGCAGGATTGTGGAGGCGTACCGAGGAGGGATTTGGGGCCGACCTTGCCGTTTGGACCCGACAAACTTGTAGAAGGGACTCTTGGAGGGAGTTGGCACCGACCTTGCCATTTGAGCTAGATAAGTTTGTAGAGGAGACCCAAGGAGGGAGTTGGCACCGACCTTGCCATTTGAGCCAGATAAGTTTGTAGAGGAGACCTAAGGAGGGAGTTGGATGTCATGTCTGATGCTTGAAGTTGAGCTAGTTGTAAGTGAAGCTCTGTGGATGAGCTGAGCTCTAGCATCATCGCATGGAGTTAAGGAGTTACTGGTGTGGCTCGGAAGAGGAGCTAAGCGCTGAGCTCACTGTTGAGGGTTGTCGAGTCACAGAAGAAGCTCTAAGGGCGCACTAGGCCCTAGATTCAGTATGATTGAGTCAAGTTTTGGGGATAGCCCTGGAAAAGAGCTAGTCTTCGAACTTGCTTGTTTGAGAATTTAACTAGTATTGGGAGTAGTCTGAATGGTCGTTTCAGTCCCCAACCCTGCACACTTGCAAGCTGTGAGGAAAATTTTGAACCATGATTGTGAACTACGAACTAGTTGTTACGGAGTTATCAATGAGTTTAGGAGCTATTTCGAATGGTGAGCCACTCCGCACTTGCTTGTTTGCAAGCGACAAAAGCGGCATCGAACTAAGTGTTGGACTCCAAACTTGTTGTTTGAACAAGTTGTAGGAGCAATTCCGAATGGTGATCCACTTCGCACTTGCTTGTTTGTAAGCGACTAAAGCAGCTTCGAACCAAGTGTTGGACTCTAAACTTGTTGTTTGAAAGTTTCAACGAGTTGTAGGAGTAATTTTGAATGGTGAGCCACTTTGCACTTGCTTGTTTGCAAGCTACTGAAGCAACATCAAACCAAGTGTTGGACTCTAAACTTGTTGTTTGGATGTTTCAACGAGTTGTAGGGAGCAATTCCGAATGTTGAGCCACTCCACACTTTCTTGTTCTCAAGTGACTATAGTAGCATCGAACCAAGTGTTGGACTCCAAACTTATTGTTCAAAAGTTTCATTGAGTTGTAGGAGCAATTTTGAATGGTGAGCAACTTCGCACTTGCATGTTCGAAAACGACTAAAGTAGCCTCGAACTAAGTGTTTGACTCCAAACTCGTCATTTATGCCTAACAAGTTGTGGGAGCTGCCCTGGGGGACAAGCTGGACTTTGAACTTGCTATTTAATGAGTCATAGATGTGACTCAGGGGGATAGACATGTGACCATTGCAATGATCTATATAAGGAAAAAAAGCTAAGTTTTATTGAAACAAACTTAGTGGCTGCCTTGAGGGGGGCAAGTCGTTATTACATGCATTGGCCGTATAGCAAGTGTCGATCTTATTTAAAACTGAAAACCTACTAGAGGGTATTAGGTACCATTGTGGTACTTCATTTGATGCTCTGTATTCCAAGTCAGCCTTCCCAAAAGAGAGGGATCTCATTGAGTTCATCAACTAGTTCGGGAAGGACTTGACTGTTCCATTGGGAGAGCTCTAACGCTTCAAGTGGGAGGACCAAGCCCCACATTGTAGTGGTGTAATATCTCCGAACGGTCTCTTAGCTTCCTTTAACTTCTCCCACTCCTGCAGAGGTCGGGAACTTCATTTTCATGTGAAAGGCTGATGGTACAACATGAAGTACTGCTAGGCCTGGTCGGCCCAGAATGACATTGTAAGTGATCTTCACATCGACGACCATGAACTCCATTGCCTCTGTCAGTTGTTGGGTTTTTTCCTGCGGTCACATCAAGAGTGTCTATTCCTTCAATTGAGACTTGAACACCAGAGAACCCGTGGAGAGTGTATCTAGGAGGCTTAAGACGATCTACAGAAAGCTTGAGGCCTTGGAAGGCTTCCAGAAAGAGGATATTGATGGGGCTGCCTTTTTTACTACGATTCGGCTCACCTCATGGTTGGCCATGTGGAGATTAATTACGAGCGTGTCACAGTAGGGAGTTTGGATGCCTTTTAGGTCTCTATCTGAGATTGTCACTGGGACTCCGAAGCTCTTGGGTGGAGGGAGCATCTGTATCAATTAACTTCTCAGATGAATGCCTTTCGGGAAAAGTTTGATTCTCCCCCCATACCCCCCCCCCCCCCCCCCCCGTGAATGGAATGGAGAACTTCTCCTAGATTCGAGTCTTGGGACTCAGAGGTTTTCTTTGTCCGCTTGTTAGCTCCTCGGGGTAGAGGAGGATTGGCTCTATCCTTTCGGACGAATCTAGTTAGATGACCCCACTAGATAATCTCTTCGATCTCCTCCTTGAAAGCCCGACAGTCATCTATGTTGTGGCCATGGTCCCTGTGAAAGCGGCACCGCTTATCTCTGTTTCTCCTCTTCGCTAGGGTATTCATTTCAGAGGAGGGCGGAGTAGCTCTTCCATGTCTACTTCCATGAGGAAAGCCGATATACTGGCATTTAAGAGAGTAAATTTCTCAAAATGAGGAGGAGGGCGGTGCTGGCCAGTGTTGTCCTTCTAAAATTTCTGAGATCCTTCTTCATTTGCACCTTTCCATTTGTTCCCGAAAGATGGCTCTTCAGGGCTGGTGGGGGGGGGGGGGGGGGTTGAGAGCCTCTTCAGCTCAGATGTACTTCTCACTCCTAAGTAGGAGTTTCGAAAAGTTTTGAGGAGGCTTCTTGGCAAGGGACGCCTTGATGTCAGCGTTATTGCCGTTGTGTTTGAATGCGGCGACCACTACTGCTTGATTGAGGGAGGTGATAGATCGGGACTCGGCTGTGAATCACCGGACAAAGTCCCTGAGTTGTTCCCCTTCCCTTTGATTCAGATCCACCAAGGTTGCTCTTGTCTTTTCAGTTCGGCGGCTGCTGACAAAGTGAGTGAGGAAAAGTTGTAACGCCCCGAATTCCAAATTACTGAATTCGAGATGTTCTTTAGGATCTTTTCACTTTTCTCGAGTACAATTTTACAAGGAAATTTCAAACTTTTCTTTTTACATCAGAGTTACACATATTACATTCAAATTTTCACAGCGGAAGCAAAAAATACAACATTTACATAATGAACAACAACATGATAAACTCTTTATGCATCCATTCCTTCTTACATGTAATTTATCCTGCATACAAAACTGTGGGTACGTCAGTTTATTCAACCGACGATAATTACACATGGCCATCCTCTCTACGCCAGAAACAGTATAACGAATCTCATTTCTTAACAAAAACACAACTTGTTCAATAATAAGCATGTAAATCAAAAGGGAACTTTTAGAGATGTCGTGTCGTGGTTGTGCACTTAATTCTTAATGCAATTATTTAACTTTCACATGACACTAATGCACACTTGTTCGAATTCTATGCATCCCATACTACATAGGTTCGAGGGCAAGCCTCTTAATCGTTCTCCATTTTTATAGGGTTCAATCCCCGCCATGACTTACTCTACTTCTGTAAATTCAATGAGTATCCTAGATGATTCTATGAGTACAAGCATGTATCCTGGCCCCTGGAGTAGAATTTCGCGCCATGTCTTGACTCGTCAAGCATGCATTCTGCAACAATTCAGCCTCCTCCCTGAACACAATCCTCTTGCAGTCACCAAAGCATCCCATGAGCATGACTAAAGTGCGATCATTACTGAGTTGCGCCCGCGCCATGTCTTGACTCATCAAGCATGCATTCTGCGGCTCACACACCCGCACCGTACCCTAGCTCTCATACTCATGTTTTTCTCTCACCTTCATCACCTCCACACTATGTATTAAAGTTACATTAGAATCATGAATGAAAACCAAGCTCTAGAGTTAGCCTCTCCATCAACCGGACTTATCATTTCATTTCACTTGACCAACCTGGTCTATTTCTCAACATCATTTCATTTCACTGCCGGGGAGACTTAGCTACTCCTTCGTTCAATTTCAATTTCACAATATCCAATTGAGCATCATCAGCTCATCATTCATTTTAGAGTCTCACAGACTTTCTCATCATGATTTAGCCTTTCATAATTATTCATTTAATTCTCAATTCTCATCTATGATTCGTTTCACATAATTCATACAGCCATAAACAGAGTCCATCGACTTAAATCATAAGGTTCACAATTACCAACAGTAAATAACATGAATTCAAATATAACAAAGTCCACTCTGTACAGTCGACTTGGAAGAACACCAGTCGACTCATACAGTCACATACAGGATCATTCATAAATACTCGGGATAGTCGACTGTTGTACACAACCAGTCGCCTGTCCCACACTTTTCATGTTCACAATATTGTTCTCGTGACAGTCGACTGTTCATCGATCAGTCGTCTGTCTTGGGGATTTCAAAAAGCACAATTCTAAGTCCAGATCAGTCGACTTGCTACACGCATTCGGTCGACTGGACAGATCCATTTTCTATTAAAGAGATTATTTACAGTTCTTACATGTACTTGCATCATGATGTCAATCTACAATATACGTAAATTCATGTTTCATAAACAGGGTCTCTTATTGTCCAGTAGCATTACAACATGAATGTTCAGTTACTAATATGCTCTTTCTTTAGAGAAGAATACTCTAAACATGCATTCACATAGTTCATACTTTCTTACGACAATGAAGATATAAATCTCAAGTCATCATACTGGGTCTACATAAATAAAATATCTTTATTCATGGAACTTTCAAACAATCATATTCAGATTGAAGTACCAGCCGACTTAACACAACATCAGTCGACTGCTCCGACAATTTAAGTTATTAATCACCATTAGTTCTTTTCATTCATTTACCTTCCCTCCATCATATGTGTCATAGGGAAAATATACATTTAATAATCACACCATCATGTCTATTCACACACATGTTTATCAGCACGTTATAAAAAAAAAGTGTCTCGTACCAGTCGGCTGGCTCACATGGCAGTCGACTGTACCGACAGTCTCGTTCTCAATACTAATAGCATGTTCAAGCAATTTCTACTGCATTCAATTCACTTTTTGTAACATGGTATCAATCATAGTAATTATAGTATCATTCCTACATTAGAAGTCCTGAGAAACACCCACCTTATATGAAGAAATAAACGAAATCCCGCAAAAACTCCTCAAAGTAGAGAACGCCTTCTTGCTCCGTTGCTCCACACCGAGCTCCTTAGCAATGCTGCTTGCCTCCACAGAAAAGCTCCCACACAAACTCACAAATACTCTCTTGTAATAGTAATCTTAGAAAATTTTAGTGTAAAAGAGATAGGGAAATAGGAGGGGTATTTATACTAGGAAATAGATAGAATGGAGGGTTAAGATACATTGGGGAGTTGGAGAATCAAGGGCTGAGATCCAATCGGGAGTTGAGAAACTACCCACACCTCAAGAGTAACTATCCATGACTCAAGTCCATCACTTCCACAATCCGGCCAAGCTTGTGTCTTGTGCACGTGTACATGGAGTGCACGTGTACACACAAACCCCACTCCATAAAATGCACATCAATACCCGGAAAAAGAAGAAAAAGATGCTACACATACAAGTTGTAGGAATCTAAATAAATAAAAGGTTAAGTTTATGGGCTTAAGTTCATTTGGGCCAAAATAAATATTTTAAATAGAGAAAATAAACAAATTAACATTGGGCTTTAAGGAAAATATTTTATCAAAAAATAATACTTTATTCATCATGTGGAGAAAAATAATAGACAACAAGCTACACAAGCACACCATATAAAAATAAATAAATAATCTTTAAGTATTAAGAAAATCAGGGTATTACAAAAGTTCTTCAAACTGATTGAACGAGAAGATCGAACCGGGAGATAGGTGGGAGTACCACTCAGTGGTTGGCCAGGTCAGACTCTCCGCTGTAGAACTCGAAGTGAGGCAGCTTGAAGGTCTCGGGGACAGGGCTTCCATGATCTTCTTGGAGAAAGGAGGTCTGCTTGGATGAAATATTTATGCCAGTTGGTCTTCCTCTTGGTTGATCTTGTTTAGACGGTCCTCCATCTCTCGGAAGCGGTGAAGAACCGAGTCGTCCCTTTGGTCGGGTCTTATCAACCCACAAGACTCTCGTTCATGTACGGTTGCGAGACAGCGACTGTTTGTTTGTCGGCCTCTATCTGGGGCGACATTGAGGGCTTGGAGGATTTGGTTTTTGAAATTATTAAACTCTACTTTGGTGACAGGTGCCTGTTCATCTTCATTGGCCCCATGAACTAATTGACTGGCCGTGATTTGACTTCTTTGCTGCCGAGAGGGAGGTGACCTTTTTCATCACCTGTGAGAGGGGGTTCTTCTATGCCCCCTTGGAGAGGGGGGTTCTTCTGCGCCTTTTCCTTCAAGGAGAAAGACTTCTCCTGTTTCCCTGATGTTCTGGACTAGGGGGCTCGTCACGAGTTCGCCTATCTTTTAGACAAATTCGGAGGTCGGTTCCCTACTGACGGTTGATGATAACTTGACGAAGATCTGGTTGCGGTTGGGGCACTGTTGAAGGGGTCCAGTACTAATTGAACCTCTATTTTCAACGAACGACTGTGTAGGTCGTTGTTTGGGAAGACTTTGATAGGAGCTCCACGGTGCTACTGCTCTGGGCGGAGGCTGGATCTGCTGAAGAGGGGGCTGCTCGAATTGAGGTTGTTGATCTGTTTGAGACTGCTAAACCTGTTGAAGTTATTGTGGTGGGTCCTCCGTGAGGGGAGGATGTGAAGGAAGATAGCTGGCTCACTGGCTGGTAGCTGTCAACCTCACCTTCCTTCTGGAGGCATGATGAAAAGGGTGGTTTCGGATCGACGAAGTTGGATCAGTGACCATTTTAGTTCCCACAGAAGGTGCCAATCTGTTGTTGCTTATTTCTGTGTGGGTGTAAATAGATACGTGAATTCTTTTAATGAAAATCAGTAAAGATCGAACCATCGTTACTTTTCGATGTTGCCCCAAAGAACTAGTGCTTGACTCCGAGATCTGATCGGTGAGAACGGCTGTTGTCGTTCCCGTGGACTACAAGACAATTCTGAAACACCGGGGGTGGCCCCAGCGACAGACCCTCCAATGCCCAAGTCAGAAACTCAAAGTTATGGTGAGTTTTCAGAGTGGAGTTATTAGTTACATGGTTTTTGAGGAGGTCTCAAGGTATATATAGTCGTCTTGGGGGGCCAATTTCAAGATATTCATCTACCTCTAATTCCCAGTGTTTGGATAAAGTCGGTTATCCCTTTCACACGAAGAGATCGACTCTGGGCTTTCTCTTGATGAAGTGATAGATCTTTCAAAATCTCTCTTGTGGGTTGAGGGATAGAATCAGTTACCCCCTAGAATTAGGGGGTTTAAAGTGGGTTCGATCGTCGAACAGAGCTTAGAGGTGGCTCTGGAATAGGCACCGGCAAGCCGTCTAAAGGTAGAGGATGATCAACGACGAAAGAATTTGGAATAGACCATAGAGGTCTTTCGAGGAGAGAAAACAAAAAGCACCTGGATAGAAGCCCTATGGAGAAGCAGTGACACCACTCACCGGAGTTGGAAAGAGGTGAATTCCGTGCTCCGACGAGCCATAGATGATCGTATGTTGAGGTAATGAGGAGGGGAAGAGATGGTGATGGTCGGGACACAACCTAAGGGAGTGGAACTCGCCGGAGAAAGAGTTTGTTAAGAAGAAGGTAGGTGAGCAAGGAGAATGGGTACGGTACAAGTCTAAGGGAGTTAGGAAGGAGAAGAAGAGCTCCTCGTCATCATAGGCAGTGTCAACGGCGTCTAAGCAAGCTAATGAAACAAGTGTGCGGAGAGGGGGCACACAATCCATGAATGCGTCAACAAGTGGTTTTGGTACAATTGTAAGAAGCACGGACACATATCGACTACGTGCCCAAAAAACAAAGTGACAACAATCTAAATGACAACCTACGGAGGAGCCAGCCAAAGCAATAGATAGCAAAATACTCAACAACAAGACGAAGGAGAGTAGCAACGACGGGGGAAGAGTGATTAAGGAAATCATTACTCTGACGCCGATCATGGCCGAAATCGAAAGTCGATTCAAACTCTGTGTCATGATTGAAATCCATGCCAGGAATCTGACTATCTTCTCGATCTCCAAACACCTGTTTGTGAACACCAAAGCTGAGCTAAATTTTGGTTTATGAAGTACAAAGAGTGAAGCAAGATGTTTTAATGGTGTTTTGCAAAACAGAGGATAAGGTGAGAGAGGTACTGTCGTTAAGGGGACTCGAAGGAGATGATTACTACATGATGTTTAGTAGATGTTCATGAAGCTACGGTGCTATGAAGATGAACCTCCTCCCGATGGTATGGATTCACCTCTTTAATCTCTGGTTTCATTGTTAGGTGAGATCGGGTTTTTGAAGCCTAGTGAGTGGGTTTAGGTTTGTGGTTGCCATTGACCAAAACACTCACCCCCAAACTTGATGCAAATACGCACTCATTCAAATTGGAATCGAAACCTTGCACTGATTCTATCAGTGATACAAGTAGAATTCGAGGAGTGCCACGAGGTGAAAGTGATAGTGGAGAGGAAGAAGATAGTTTCATTTTGAGGGTCGCCGGAGGTATAAGATACGACGTCTGATTCCAGATACCATGCTGAACCAGAGGTTGAAGAAAGCTACAAGCCGTTAGATCAATCTAGAGTGATTTTGAACCGTTCGATTTATAATTTGAAGAATAAACAGCCAAAGAAATCCATATTATTGGGTCTAAACAAAAATGATCTCAACCGCTCATGTAATCCCATATCCAATACCGACAATGCAAGGGATCTGAAGAAAGTTAGCTAGCTGTCACGTGGGATGGATTGGGATGAAGTGTTCAGTACAATTGGCAGTAAGGGGTTCGGCGGAGGTGATAGGCTAGGTCACAACAACTAGGGGTACAAGGAATACAACCTACTTCTGTTCACGTAACTGCGACACAGAATTTGGCAGAGAAAGAGTTGACTTCTAGGGCAGGTCCCACAACTACGAAGGTGATCTGCTCACGTTATCGAAGGAACAGTTCCAAGATATAGTGGAAAAAGCGGTGAGGGTTGTTTCAAAAATTTTGGCCATGGTTGGGCAGGCCCAATAGCAAGTGGGCTAGGTGTGGAAAAAAAATTAGGGAAAGAAACGGAATAGGACATTGACTTAGGTCTTTCTAATAGAGGACTAACATTGGCAGATAAAAATTAAAAAGGAAAACATCAAACAAAACTTGCGAGTCTCATTGAGGGTGTGAAGAAGATGAAGAAATTGGGGTCGGTGGATAGAGCTCGGAGCCGGGTATGAGAGAGGAAAGTAAAGTTGATAATGGAGGAGAGTCTAATAATGTAGAGAGGGAACTAGGAGGCCATGGTAGGTCTCATCTCGAAGACAATATGATTGGAGTGTTGGAAGGGATGGGAGAAGAGGTACTTGAATCAAACAGTGAGAATGAGAAATAAAAGAGAAAAGTGAGGGAGTTTGCAGAAGGAGGAAAGAAGATAGCCGAGAAAGAGCACAAAGAATCGAGTATAGAGAGTAGGGCAAGATGTGTGAAGGAAGTAAAGAGAAAGTGCAAAAGGCAAATAGAAAGATTGGGGATCGAATGGTCCTAGTGAAGATGACCTAATCAGATTGGTGGCTAAAGCGAAGGAACCAACATTGGCATGTGGAGGTATGTATCTAGTTAAGAAGTCAATTATGAATTTTATATCTGCAATATGTTTCTTTACTATGCTAGTATGTTCGGTTTAGCCATGAGATCCACTAGAGAAGAACAGTTTGAGAGGGTTATGCGATTAGGGGGGAAGCATATAGACTAAATGTATAGAGTTTCTTCACAACTTGGGACCGTTAGAAGAGAGATGTTTTAATTAAGTTTTCATGTTATACATCTTTTGGAATGTTAGAGGGAAGCGTTCTAGAATTAAGGGTAGACTTGTTAGTGACACTATAGCTGATAAGAAATCTTTGTTATGTGCGTTACAAGAAACTAGGACTGGAAACCCAACAAATGAAGATTTCGAGTGCCTCATATCGCTAGGGACATTTGATTGGCAATTCAAGTCTGCTAGAGGTTTTTCGGGGGGAAATTCTCTACGGGTCGACTAACATTTTTGATATTGTTGACGATTACGTTGGGAATTTTTTGGTGACGATTAGAATTTAACGTAAAAGCGACGATTGGGAGCATTTGGTCTCATCGGTGTATGGTTCATAAAATTCTAGACTCAGAGAAGGTTTTGGTTAGAATTAAGAACAATTCGAGGTAGATGTGACACCCCGAATTCCAAATACATGTAATTCGTAGCACCACAACATCTTTTACTTCAATTCGTACAATTTTACAAAGAATTTAAAACTTTTTCATTACACAACATTGTTCTGTTACAAAAGTACACAGCGGAAGTTACAACAGAAATATACAACTCTAACATTCAACAACCTTAATCTGAAAATAATCATCAGCATCAATTCATCTTTATGCATTTTGCCAATCCAAGTCCTGCACTGGAAAATTGTGGGCACGTCAGTTGCATACAACTGACGCAATGCTATAATACCGAGATCTCATTAACTTAGCAATAACAAACTTGAATGCAGAAAGAGAAAATGTGACAGTCCTAAACATGTCCATGTATGATATGACTTAATGCCTAATGCATACATTACACTACGATGACACTAATGCATACTTGTTCAGATTTTATGCATCCTATACTACATAGGTCCGAGGGAAAGCCCCTTAACATACTCCTCATTATACGGTTTACATCCAATGCCATGCAACCTAACCCAATGAATATACTCCATCACGTAGTCACCGAGGAGTCCCACCCCTAGGATATTGGACCTTACCGGCCTACCCCTAGCCTACCTCAGTGGATTTACCAGGCGTATCTTCAATCACGAACCCTAGCAAGTCGATCTCCTGCAACTATGAATCAGGCCTACCCCTAGCCCACCACAGTAGAGTTACCGGGCGTATCCTGTCCGTCCCGAACATTCCTAGGAACTTCAGTCTCTTTACCAGATTTTTTGATGATAGACGGACATACCCCTAGCCCACACCATGGATTTACTGGGCATATCCTTAGTCATGAACATTCCTAGAAACCACAGTCCTTTACCGGCCATTTCATCGACCTCACCGGCCTACCCCTAGCCCACACATATAGATTTACCGAGCATATTCCTCGATCTCGAACCGCTAGGAGCTGCACATTCTTTACCGGACATGGTCGTCGTTGTTTCCATCATTTCTCCAACTAGTACCTGTCCTTAACTTTAAATTATAGTAATTAAGACCTAGAGTTCGCTTACCCACCGGGCTTAAACACAACACTGAGAGAGTTAGCCCGCACTGGCTACTCCTCAAAAGAAAGTCAACCTACATTGGTTACTCCTCGTTTCCATATATCACGACTGCTGGTATCCTGGGTCTCGCTCACTCTAGAACAAATAACCCTCTCAAAAGAGACCACATAGGTTACATATAACATCATCGTAGATAACTCATTCATTATTCATAATTTCTTCTTTACATTTTCCTTCGGTTTATCAACCATGAAGTAACCAACTTCAAATTTGAATGACGATTGAGCCAATTAAAAATCCCTCTAGACAACCCTAAATTATTCACTTTAACAGTATTCAAATACATCTCTTAATGCACATTCTTTAAGATTAAAACAACTGGAAGTTCTGTATTTCAATCTCATAATTATATTTTTAATCCATCTCAACCATTCACTCAATTTAATGGTTTAATAACCATGTAATTTTACAAGATGAGTCTAAATTGTATTCTACCTTTAATTTACTTTAATCATGTTCAATCCCCTTTTAATTTGAATTCACAAGCTCCTCTAAAACATTAATTAGTGTAAATACCACCTTTAATTCCAAAAAATATATGTAAAAAAATATTGTGAAATTATTTCTAAAAGTTCTAATGATTTTTAGATTATTATTACAATTTTTTCCTAACTTTTATAATGTGAAAAACCCACATAAAACAATTAAAAAGGGATTTGTGTATGGTCGAGTTCGAACCCCAGACTGCACAGCACCCAAGACCAAACCCCCAACCACTAGGACAGCTCACGGCTAGTCATAGAAAGCCCCTTCAGTTCGTTTTGTTGCCAATCTACTGTAATTCATTTAATCTAAAAAAAATTTGCAAAGGCAGAGCACATCCTGTTTCGAACCCAAGACCAAACCCTTAGCGTCACACCCATGTGCTAACCACAAAGTCCAAGAGCTTCTCTGACTATATATAAATAAAAAATCCTTTTATTTTAATTCTGTGTTGAAAACTTCTTTTAACCAAATTTTGATTTCTAATTGCTTATGCATTAATAATTCTAATTACTTCCAGATTTCACTTCCTCAATAAATCTATGTATTAGTATGAATTAAACTTATAAAATTTTATTTTAACAACATTATGAAATTTTATTTCAAAAACAATATCAATTTACTAATACTTCTAAAATTTTGAATTGCATAAACTATTGTTCTCATCTAATTATAATTTTGGGAAAAACCACGCTAATATAATGCATATAATGTAAATTAATATTAATGAGTTTACTTTCATAAAATATCATCATAATAGAATTATTAAAGTTTCATTCACACATAATACTTCATTTTGATCTCTACATGAATAATCTAATATGTATCAATTAGAAAAATTAGAAAATTTCCATTCATATATAACAGTAGTTCCTACCTCCACATTCTTTCTAACTAATATGAATATTTTGTGATCAAATTGGAATATAATAGCATCTACACAAATTCACACAACAATCATACAAATAAAGTTCAATCTACATTCTAAAAAAATTCCCACATTCAACATACCAACTAGAATAGCAATCCTGTAAAAATATTAAGCATGCATAAATTCTACTAAATTAGAAGGCAACAAGAACACCCACCTCAAAAAGCCCCTAGTAAAAGAACTCCTAAAAGCCCTCCAAATCTCCTTGAAAATCGAGCTCCAAAGAGAAGAGATAGAGCAGGTCGGCAGCAACCAGTGACATTTTTTCATTTTTCATTTTTCATGTTGTCTTGTTTCTTTTCTGTTTTAGAGGTACGATGGGGAGGGTTATTAATAGGATTAATTAATGGGATTAATTAATGGGTATTTAATTAACTAACCACTAATCCTACTTAACTACCCACTAACTCAACTCACCCACTCTTTCATCTCTAAAGTGCAACCGGCCATTCTCTTTTGGTGCACAAACACGTGCACGTGCATCCTATGTGCATACTACTTCTCATATAAATTATATTATTAATTGTTATTAAATTAATTGTAGGTGTATGTTACACATGATAAGTGTACTAGAATTCAAATTATTTATTTAAGTGTAAAAATATTCATGGGCCACAATTTATAATTAATTTTTAGTGGGCTTCGAAATAGATTTACGCCTAATGGGGTTAATTAGAAATAAAGTATACAATTGTGATAAAAATGAGAAGAAAATAAATGTTCATGACTCTAGAAAATTTTGGGAAATGAAAATGTGCATAAAATTTTATGTGCAATGCACATATCAATAGAAAATAAATTTGAGAGAACAAAAAACAGTCAAAATATAAAATACGTAGAACAATAATGTTACGGATAATTCACGTAATGAAAAATATACGTAATGACACGTGTATTGAAAACACGTGCAATGTACGTAAAAACACGGAGATTAAAATAAATGTTTGAGTTGGTTCAAAATAGGATAAAAACGAATTTTGAGGAAACGGAAAACATATAAATAATCGGAATATAAAATACATATGACATTTATATGAAAATACGTTATGAATATTATTCGTAACAGTACAAAATACATGTACGTAACACCCGCGAGCAAAATTTTCATAACTCAATTTTGCGGAGTGTTACAGTAGATGGGAAGGCCCTTGGGTGGTGGGAGGTGACTTTAACATAACTAGATTTCATACCAAATATAGAGGTAGGGGTACTAGCGATATTGATATGAATGATTTCAATCGGGTTATTAATCTGTTGGAACTCATGGAGATTCAAGCCACTGAAAGAAAATTTATTTGGACGAACATGCAAGATAACTCGACTTTAGAAAAACTTGATAGAATCCTTGTGTCCACGAAATGGGAGGATCTATTTCCAATTGCTACGGTTAGGTCTCTAAGAGCATAGTCGTTCAATGCCAAATTTTGGGTATTTGGCATATATGAATAGAAATTTTGGGTTTGTGCTTCAGTCGTTCCAACCCAAATTTTGGCTTTTCAAATTTTAAAATCGACATACAATAGATAATTTCTCATCCCCCAAGAAAATTGAAATTAGAAATAGAACAAAGGATGTATGATTTCTCGTATGTTTTTTTTAATAATCAAAGAGACGGGAAATGATTTCCCGTCTCATTGAATATATATATATATATATATATATATATATATATATATATATATATATATATATATATATATATATATATATATTTAAATTTTGAATATACGGGAAATCATTTCCTGTCTGTCGATTTAAACAATAAAAATCAATGGGATGGGAAATGATTTTCCGTCTATCGATTTTTTTTAATTTTAAAAATGGGACGGGGAATCACCCCTCGTCCTAGACTATGCGCTAAAATCGAATCACGTGGCGAACAATCATAGTTCGTCTGATTGGATAAATTCAAAAAAAAAAAAAAAATCAAACGACACATCATATCCCGTCACTCTCTTTTCATTTTTTTTTCATTCCTAAATTTCCCTTCAACATATCTTCACACTTAAATTTCATCTAACACTAATTCATTCAGAACAACTACTTCTCCTCTGTTCCAACTCTTTTTTGCTTAAATCTTACTCCATTCTCCAAAATAACATATCTCATATATAATGTCGATCCGAAGGTTTATTGGTAGGATGAAATCAAAGAGTCAAGCCAGTTCGGATCATGGCAATACAAGCAAACGACCTGAACTAGATACTCCAGATATGGATTTAAGCGATCTGACAAAGTGGAAACGAGTAGTCGACGACCGGCCTCATATTTGTAAGCATATTACTGAAATATCTTACGGTGATTTTGTGCATTTGGGGGAAGTTGGACCGGTCCAATCAAAGCATACAAGATATATTCTAGTGTACCACTAGTCAAGAAAATAATTGATAATGCAGGCCAGTAGCATTTTTTCACAATTGATACCGAGAAATCATCTCACAAGCTTGTCGAGGCCTTGGTTGAGAGATGGTGGGACACTACTTACACATTTCATCTGTCATGCGGTGAGTTGGGATTCACCCTGTTGGATTGGGCTATGCTAACGGGAATATCTATTGGAATCGGGGATAAACCACCGTGTAACGATAGTGAGTATCCTTTTAAATTAGTTCAAACCCGCTTCTTTCCTGAACTAATTGTCGATGATTGGAAGTCTCACGGAATACGCTATTCGTTCCTAAAAAAATATTTTCATAGCAGTGTGATTGAGGAAGCCAAAACTGACAACGTTAAAGCCATGATGGTTGCTTGCGCATTCTTTTTTTACTTCTTTGGTGAATTTCTTTTCTCCAATGCTGCTTCAGTTGTAAGGTGTGGTTGGCTTGCAGCTCTTGAATATCTTACTATAGTGAGTACATTTGATTGGGGTAATCAAGCTTTGCACTGTTATATATGTCTCTGGATTCTTGGTCCAGAAATAAAGTGAAGTCTTTCAATGGCCCATGGCAAGTACTCGAGGTATCGTAAATGTTATTTATTTCACATTAAAAACTAATACATCTTTATAATCTCAGTATTGGGCTTATGAATACACACATGTATGTGTTCCAATAAGTGCAGCTACAAAAAATCTTATGGACACATTGTCGGCCACTAACAAAGGGCCCAAAATCTATCATTGGAATCGTTGTGAATTGGAGCATCGAAGAACAGATCCGGTTAGATACAATATTTCTGTAGCCAGATATCAATTGGCGATGCATACTTCGGCATCTATTATATGACAACCATATTTGGGATCTTCATATGAGGGTGAACATGATATTATACTAGCAAATATCATGTCTCGTCACTGATTTGTTTTTCAGTTTTGCAAACAGGTAAATCTCCCTATTTGTATATTTATTCCAGTGTTTTGTTTTACTGTCCGCCTATCACAAATGAAATGTTCTAAACTTCTAATTATCTTACAGGGTGTATGGTATCTTGGTGATCGTTGTTATCATCAATTGATTGGGATTATTGTTATATCGAGAGACCCACTAGTTGTTATGTTTTGAATAGCACACAAGATATATGTCCACCTGTAGACGCTTCTCATTTGGTCCAGCCTGTACACCAATGTATATACAATCAGTATTGGGCCAAAGTATCAGTAGGTGCTATTATGAAGAAAATTTGTCATGCAGCAAATATTGATTTCATTGGACCAGCTAGTATTAGTGATCCAACTGCGCAGTTACCCTTTCATGCTCCCCCATTTTGGGCTCCATCAGAGTACATAACACAACCGCCTCTGGAAGTGCCTGTGAACTACGAGGAGTGTGTAGTGGAAGTGCTATTATATTTCGGAAGTATAGTTACGAGAAGCTTCCCACAAGAACCTACCGAGTTTCAACCACACGGAGTTCATTCTTATGTGAGTTTAACTTAGAACTGTTTTGATTCTAACTCCAATAATAATTAACTGTAACAGGAAGAATTATACTGATGTTGCGCGGAATCCACTAATACGAAGGCACAATTACGATGTCTCATTCTTTCAGAAACAGTATTGAGGTCCTCTATTCTTACTCAAGTTATCTCTCATAGGTAGTCAATATCAGGAGATCGCCCATCTCAGTCGGGTCGATGGGGATTACATAGGAATATTGAATACAGTAGTGGCGAGACATCTAATCCAACACCTGATTTCGTGCCATCTACACAATCTTAGTATGATGATTAGATAATGTGTATTTATATGATGTAATGTAAATGTGAATAATGCATGTAATATTCAGTAAAATTTGAGAGGAGTTTTTAAATGTAATGCAAATGTGATCATATGCCCACATGCTGCGGAGTTTTTAGTAATTCTCAGTACCATTTGAGAATTGGAACCTAGCCGTATGCCAATAGGTCAAACACTTTCCAAAATTTCATGTCACATCATACTTCAGCACTATTTATGTATTTGTCTCTTTCCTTTTATTATTGGAATGTGAATATCAATTGATTCCCGAATTCATCTCTTCTTTTTTGGTTATTTATATACATTCTGCATACATAAAAATCATAACCAAACCACCTCTTCTCCAATGGACTCTAACAGCTCTTCTTCTAACTCTACTTCATCAGACGAAGAAGGAGATAGTCTTGTGAGGATTATTAATAGTCGTATGCAGATATTTTCGATGGTCGTTCAACAAAATCAACATACAAACCACCGCCATTATATTCGACGTAAAAGAGAAGATGGTGATATGCGTCTTCGAAGGGATTATTTTCCCGATAATCTGATTTACGGTGACACTCTATTTCAACGACATTTTCGTATGCACCATGATTTATTTAATCATATAATCGAAGCTACTGTCAGTTATGATCATTATTTTCTTCAATGATAAGATGCAACAAAAGTGTTTGGGTTATCCCGGCATAAAAAAAATCATAGCGGCAATATGGTGTTTAGTGTATGGAACTTCTGCAGATGCAGTTGACGGATACGTGCGTATTGGAGAATGTACGGTTCTAAAATTGTCACGCCCCGCTTTTCAAAAAGGAATACGGAATATGGATACACGACAAACTCCATTAATGGCTTTGACCATTCATGAGCTGTAAGGATCTTTTCAACGGTTCAGAAGAATAAACAAGAATATGCAGGAAATAATCATCCACGTATGCATAAATACAAATAAATACAAATAAATACAAATAATTACAAATAAATACAAATAATTCAAAATAGGAAATGATTCAAGCAGGAACTTCTAGCCAAGCCTAGAACACTTGGTCACTTACTCCTTCGGGTAGCTGACCACCAAAATCTGCAAATTTATCAATTTGCAAGAAAAGAAAAATATGAAACAATATGCCTGTTAGTGCAAGTTACGGGCAACACATTGTACAAGCAACAAAGCATGGAGACAGATAAACAAGATATAGAGTAGCAACAAGAAACAAGTACTGGATAAAGTATGGAAGGAATGTGACCACGAAAGATAGCAACTGACTCTTAACCCAAGAAATAGAACTAAGTAACATGATAAGATAACAGGGTACAGGTAGCATGCAATAAGTATTAAGTAGAATGCAAGCAAGTAACAAGGAATAGGTGTTGAGTAGCATGTACAAGTAACATGAATGTGCAAGTGATCATGACGTTCTCAAGTCTTGTATTTAATCCTATCTAGGTAGCACTTCATGCGTCCGGAATTTTACCACATGGTTGCTACATTCAGGCAAGTTGCATTTAGATTTCATAATGGATTATATAGGGCCGTGTACTCAGGTATCAAGTATCAAGTATCAAGTAGTCATGTATCAAGTAGTCAAGTATAAAGTAGGACCTACGGGTTCCCTCCGAGTACACCTCTCTTATAGGGAAGTATGTAGTCGGGTAAGCAAGTGGGAAACACAATCCCCCTTCTGAGTACACCTTCCAATAGGGAAGTATGTAGTTAGGTAATCACGTAAACAAGTAATTAGGATCAAGCATCAAGTAATCATGTAATTATGTGGGAAACACGGGCCCCCTTCCAAGTACACATTTCTATATTTTTCACTACTAGATCTTTCCCTTAACCTAGGCTTGATTGCTTGTTATTATTAATAAAGCAAGCATGAACGTGCACGAACAAGGTAAGAAAACATGTCTAGAAATAAGGAACAAGTTCAAGTTGGACAGAAGACATGAACGGGTGACAAAACAACCAATAATAGTTAGAAACAACGAGACTTTCAGTTCTGGACAGCAAGACGTTGTTGTACCAAAACCTAGATTTCCATTGCCACATGAATGCAAACCTGGATCCGTCATAAATTCTAGAAACTAGACTCTCTACAGAAGCCAGCGCATATACACAAGTCATATAACAACAACAGCAACAAGGTTCAAAACAGCATTTTACACGAAATTTCATGTTCTGCCAGAAAAGTAAGTTTTGTTTATAAGCATGAAAGAGGTCCAAAAGCACATTAAATAAATCTAGGAAAATTCTGGAAGGTTCCCAAATATGTTTAGTCTCAGCATATTAAATTTCATGTCATTATATTACAAATAACACAGTCAAATTAAATTGGAAAATAGTGTGACACAACAAATTTATGGATCAGGAATTTCAGACACAGCAATACTAAAACAGTGATAATTCACAAGATACAATTTGGAACTCAATTCCATCAAAAGTGTAGTAAAATAGACACACTAGGCTACAATTCATATTCACAAAGTTTTAATCAAAAGTGACTGGGATCGGGTTGAAAACAGAGTTCTTTACTGATCAACATGCAGTTTGAAAATATATTGATTGATTTCGTAAGCATGAAATAAGTTATAAAAGTCATTAAACAATTCTACAAAAATTTGGGGTTGATCCTAATCATGTCTAGTCATACCCAGAATAATACTAAGTCCAAATTTTACTTTTAACATCAGTTTTAAAATAATAAATCATGCATTGATCTTACAAATCAGAATCTGGAATTTACGACACAGCTGTAGTAAAACAGCGATAACTAACACATCAAAAGTCGAAATTGAGATCCGTCAAAAGTTTTGAAAAATAGACACCGAGGCCTATGAATCATATTCACAAAATAATTTATTTTACTGACTTTAACAGGGTCTAAATTGCTGTACCAAATCAGGGCTGCAGCAAAAAGAAAGTTTCTTGCATGCATTTACTCAAACAACTCATCTACGTTAAATTCAAACTAGGGTATAATGTAAGACATGATATATTGAAACATCTAAAATAGCATGGCATGGGTATTAACAAGTCCATAACGAGATAACACATTTAGCACATCAATCATGTAACAAAGAATCCACAACATTCAATAGATCACGAAAGAGTATATATATATATATCAAGAATCTATCCAGATCTAATTAATTTTCGTGTAGTGTGTGTGTGTGTGACAACTTCTTGTGATTAACCATGACTACGAATTGATGGAACAGATCAAGCAAATAAGATCAAGATTATCAAGGATTTGACCTGAGAATGAAATGCAATGGAAGCAAGACTACTTACGGTATTTGTACTTGTATAAGGAACAAAAACAATATACAAGTTACTTGCCTCAATGAAGACGAAGAATTCGACGAGAATAGAATAACGAGAATGGATCCCGGCAAACGAGCACGAATACAACGATCACGAACAAGCGGGAAGCTTGCGGGATTGAGATGAACGGCGGGCTCGGACGACGGGACAGCGACGTGGTCGAAGGCGATGGGAGCACGGAGGAAGGATGGCGACGGTTGGAAGAGGTGCAGGATAGGAGGCTCAGGATAGGAGGTGGATGATGGCCGAGGCTTGAGCGCTGGTGGTTGACGGGACGTCGGGGCGGTGCGGGGAGCATGACGCGGTCGACGGCGGTCGGAAGGGCGGCAACGCCTCCAGTCGACAGGGGTGCGGGTGTGCACAGTGAGAGAGAGAGAGAGAGAGAGAGAGAGAGAGAGAGAGAGAGAGAGTAGTTTGAATTGTTTAGGAAATTTACACTATAGGGAGAAAGGGAGAACAAATTTGGTTAGGATTTAAGAAAATTTTGGTAAGTTGGGATTTTAGGAATCAAGGGGAAGAGAATCATGGGGTTGAGGGGAGAGTGATCTTCTTGTTAGGCAAATAGGGAGAACGTGTGGGAGAGATTTGAGGGAGACTGGGTAAAAGAGGGTATTGGGTAGCGGGTTTAGGATCCAATAGGGCGGATTATAGGGTTTTGGGTAGAGGATTCGGTTCTAGATCCAATAAGAAGAGGGTATAGTGTTTAAATAGGTTGATTGGGTTAGAAATTGGATCTAATAGGATCAAAATCAAATAATAAATAATGAGGCCATGAAACATATGATTTAGAATTAAACAAAAATCTTCTAGAGATAAATAATCAGTAGAGGAATTAGATCAGATGACTGAAGTCACAGAATTAAATGACGGCAATAAAGATTGTTTATTAGGAACGAAGGAATGATTACACGATTCAAAAAGGACAATCTATATAAATACTCAGGAAAAAAATAAATACATACAAAATACAAGAAAAGGAACGCAGGGGTTACAAATCCTACCAACCAAACAAGCAGAATTTTGTCCTCAAAATTCAAACAAAAAGTACATAGGGTAGCCCCCAAAAAGAAAAAAAAGGAAAGAACAACAACACAAAAGCTACACAAACAAATGAGGGAACTTATACTGGATTTCCTCCAATTCCCAAGTCGACTCACCCGACCAGTGAGGATTCTAAGAAACCCAAACCAACTTGATAACCTTGTTCTTCAAACACCTTCTCCCGCCGGTCTAAAATAGCAACTGGCAGAATCTCACAAGACAGATCTGGCTGCATGGACAACTCTGAATAGTCGATCACATGGCTCTCATCTCGGATGTACCTCCTAAGTTATGAGACATGGAAGACGTTGTGCACCCAAGATAAAGCCGACGGCAATGCCAGACGATAGGACACTTTGCTTACTGGC
The DNA here is from genome assembly GCA_017893485.1 of Hemerocallis citrina. Taxonomy (NCBI): domain Eukaryota; kingdom Viridiplantae; phylum Streptophyta; class Magnoliopsida; order Asparagales; family Asphodelaceae; genus Hemerocallis; species Hemerocallis citrina. The sequence goes on from CM030365.1 coordinate 163,057,708, forward strand.
TCTATGATATCAAACATCCTGATGAACCTGGGGCCCCTCCACCAAACCAGATGAAACCTCTCCACGGCGATACCTTAAGGAAAACATGGTCACCCACCTCAAATTCCAAGGCTCTCCTATGGACGTCTGCACAGCTCCTCTGCCTGTCTTGTGCTACTTGAAGATGCTTCCTGATTTGAGTCACTGCATCAACAGTCCCGGTGATCAACTCCGTACCCAAAAACTTTCTCTCACCAATGTCATCCCAGCACACTGGTGATCTACACTTCTGACCATATAGTGCCTCGTATGGCAGCTTTAAGACTGGCATGATAGCTGTTATTATATGAAAACTCTACAAGATGCAAGTGATCCTCCGGAGATCCTCTGAATTGTAGCACACAGGACCACAACATGTCCTCTAGAGTCTGGATGGTCCTTTCTGACTGCCCATCTGTCTAAGGATGAAAAGTTGTGTTGTACTTCAGTTCACTCCCCAGACTGTTCTGAAGGCTCTCCCAAAACTGAGATTTGAACCTCGTATCTCTGTCGGATACAATACTGACTGGAACCCTATGAAGCCTGACAATCTCTTGCATATACTTCTCTGCTAGGCTCTTAGTAGACTGCCCAACTCTGAAGGGAATGAAGTGAGCACTCTTCGTCAGTCTGTCCATAATCATCCAAATGGCATTGTGACCCTTGGTACTCCTCGGCAAAGCGGTCACAAATCCATCATGATGTGTTCCCACTTCCACTCCGGAATGGGAAGAGGCTCTCTGATGCTCTGCCTTTACCTGCTATCAGATCAAGCACTGAGACAAAAATCTTGCTACGGCCCTTTTCATACCATGCCACCAGAAGTGAAGCTTCAGGTCCCGGTACATCTTAGTACCACAGGGATGAATAAAGTACGATGACTGGTAGGCTTCCTCAAGCAACTTCTGTTGGACTTCACTCTTCGGGACACACAATCTGGACCCAAAACGAAGCGATCCATCCTCATGAACAACCATATCTGTTCTTGTACCTGCCTTAACCTCTACTCTGAATTTCTGCAACTTCTCATCATCAGCCTATGCCTCTTTGATCTGCTCTACAAGAGATGACTGTAGCTGAAGCATCAAGCAACTCCGATTGGAACTCGGCAAGATCACTTCCAATTCTGACCTTCTCATATGCTCAACCAGTTCCCTCTACTGAGTCAGGAACATGGCGGCTGGTCTCCTGCTTAAAGCATTCGGCACCAAGTTGATCTTACCGGGGTGGTAATGCAGATTTATATCATAGTCAGCCATTAACTCCAACCAACGCCTCTACCGCATGTTCAATTCCTTCTGGGTGAAAACATACTTGAAACTTTTGTGGTCAGTAAAGATTTTCACTCAGTCTCCAAATAAATAGTATCTCCACAGCTTCAAGAAAAAGATCACCGCTGCCAGTTCCAAATCATGATTAGGATAGTTCCTCTCATGTGGCCTCAACTACCTAGATGCATAGGCAACAACCCTGCCCTTCTGCATTAATACTGCACCAAGACCCTTGCCAGAAGCGTTATAGTGAACCATAAATCCATCTGAACCATCCAGAATAGTCAACACTGGCACTGATGTCAACATGCTCTTAAACTCTGCAAAAGCTTCGCTGCAAGCCCCATTCCAGACGAATTTCTGATCCATCTCTGTCAACTTAGTCAGTGGCCCAACTATCTTCGAAAAGTCTTGGACGAATTTCCGATAATACTTGGCTAGTCCAAGGAAACTTCTCACCTCAGAAACTGACTTAGGCACTGGCCAATCTTTCACTGCAGCAATCTTGGACGAATCAACAAAGATTTCCTCGCCCGAGATGATATGCCCCAGAAAGGTAATTTGGCCAAGCCAGAACTCACATTTGTTGAGTTTTCCATAGAGCTTATTCTTTCTCAGAGTTTGCAGAACCAACCTCAAATGCTCAGCATGCTCCTCCCGTTTCCGAAAATACACCAGAATATCATTTATGAAGACCACCACGAACTTTTCCATCATCAGACTCATGAACACAGCTGGTGTGTTCGTGACTCTGAAAGGCATCACTAGGAACTCGTAATGCCCGTACCTTGTCCTGAACGTAGTCTTCTGCACATCGGCCGCTTTCACCTTGAACTGATGATACCCTGAGCGAAGGTCCAACTTCGAAAAGACTGTCGCACCGCCCAAATGATCAAACAAATCATCAATCCTGGGCAGCAAATACCGGTTCTTCACTGTAACACTGTTCAATTCACAGTAGTCCACGCACAGTCTGCGGCTTCCGTCCTTTTTGTTGACAAACAAGACTGCAACTCCCCACGGTGAAACACTGGGCCTGATGAATCCTAAATCTAACAATCCTTGGATCTGCACCTTCAGCTCTGCTACCTCAACTGGTGCCATCCTGTAGGGACTTTTTGATATCGGTGCAGTACCTGGCTGAAACTCAATACCAAATTCCACATCTCCATCTGGGGGTAGCCCAGAAAACTCCTCTGGAACACACATCCAAAAATTCTCGCACTACTAGAGGCACAGCCTCACAGCCTGCTTGCAGCTCCATTGCACAAGTCTCATGATCAACTGCAGTCTCAGCTCAGGCAAGGAGTGTCTCCCCAGCATGGAACACAAACTCTGCATGACCTGGGATTCTGAATACAACTTTCTTGGCTCGGTAATCTATGACAGCATGGGACTCTCCCAACCAATCCATACTGAGAATGACGTCTAATCCAGAATTCCCAATTACGATCAGGTCAACCTTGAAATCTGCGCCACCAATAACTACGGGGCTCTGCTTACACTCCCGAGAACAGAAGACAATACCGCCACCCATGGCATGACATTGCACTCCAACTGATGCCGATCCACGAAGTGGAAAGAGACGAAGGAATGGGTCACCCCGGAATCAAAGAGGACATAAGCAGGAAAAGAATGAACTAGGATAACAACTAAGATAGAGTCAAAAGGCAAGGGAAAAGAATGACGATTAAGGAGTAAGGAATAATAATGCAGAAAGGATAATATGAATGAACAATGCAAGATAATGAAAGAAGCAAAGGAAAAACAAAACAATAAAATGCAAAATACCTGCAAATACTCCTTCTGCCGTCTCAGCTTCTTCTGCTGTCAGGTTGTAAGCCTGGCCTCTTCTTGGGATAGCGGACCTCTGATCGATGATCTGATGCTAAGGAGGGAGCATTGTCCTGACCGGACCATGTGCTGGTGCTCCCGGCTGAGTGGTTCCCTGGCTGGTGGAGCCATCCTCCTCTGATGCGAGTGATCCCGCACTGAGTGGTGAGCAACGTCGCAGCCAAAACAACGACGATTTGCCTTCCTGCAGTCCCTATGCTCATGCCCAGCTAATCGGCAAAAGTCGCAGAAACCAACTCACTAAGGAGCAGCAGAAGGGTAGAGAGCCATCCTGACGGGATGGGCCGGGACTGGCCTCCGAATTGACCCTTCGGAAGGCCTAACAGCCGCAGCAGCGGGGTGGTGAACAGTCTGCTGGGAAGGAGCCAATCTGTTGCGAGCCTGCTCCTAGGCTCGGGCTGCCTCAAGAGCCTCAGCGTAGGTAAGAAGGCGAAGGGCAACGAGATTGATATGGCTAAAAATGGGGTTAAATCGGAATCGTCCAGATTGGACACAAATCTTGAAGCTCAGGGGTAAAACGGTAATTTCGCATATAGATGAGCCCAAAGCGGGCACTGGATCTCCCCTTCACAGATCCAATAACCCGCGAAACGGATCCAATCCAGCTGGGTACGGGTCCCGACCCAAGACAAACCAGACCAGTAAGAGGAAATCAGGGTCTCTGATGTGACTAAATCAACGGGCCTGATTTGCGGTTATCCTCTCACCGGGAATCAAGGATCAGTTTCCTAAACCAATTATGAGGATTTTACTCCTAACGGTATCACAGGAAATCAGGTCCCTAATCAAATTCCCATGGCGACTATAAATACCTCCGACCTACCACTGTTACGGGGTAATCACTCTTTTACCAACTTAAGCTCTTTCTTAATCATCACTGGTTACTGACAAGAGCGTCGGAGGGTGCATTGCCGGGATCAACCCCAGTGTATCGCACTTCCTTGTAGGTGAATGACGGGAGTCAGTAGCCCAATTCCGACGAACAGGCTTGGATTCGCTATTCAGGTTTTTCCACAAACCCACAAATTCTATCTGTTTACCCCCACACCAGATTCAGCGGTAACAGATTGGTGCCGTCTGTGGGAAAATCAGACGAATAGCAGCTCCTCCTCTTCCCATCGGAAAGATCTTCCCCAGCCATGCCGCCTAGGAAGGTAAGATCAGGGGGATCCAATCGTGGGCCCAATCCAGATCAGCAGCAAGAAGTCCCCTTCCAACCCGCTCATCAACAGGGACAACTTCCGCCTCAAACCGAGGATCTGCCTCCTCTCCCAAATCAGCAACCTCTTAATGGTCCCGCGGGCCCCTCAAATGCCGCCGCAGGGATATCTCGCCCCGACCCGCAGAAACAACCCCTCCACCTGGACCATGTGTCCATCCATAATGCCTCCTCGGATTCCATGGCTTCCCACCATCCTCGATTTTCCGACCTCCGTAATACCGTTCTAAACCGGCAAAAGGATGAGGATCTTCGCCACCGCCTGGATGATAAGCGGGCCCGATAGGGAGTCTCCCGCCAACGACATCCAGGTGAGCGATCTCCTCACCACCGAGACACCAGGAGGTCCCCGGACCGAAGGGGACAGAGGGAATCCCCCGAGCGTCATAGGAGGGGACCGCATTCCCCCACTGGTCGGCGTCATCCGAGGAATGATGAGGCGCCCATGACTCGTGGTGAGTTCCTACAGTTCTAAGCAACAGTGTTGCAAGCCCTCAACCTTCGCCCCGCCAACAATAATACCCAAAGGGTTCCGACACCCCCACGGGTCCCAAGTCCCCGTCCTCGGTCCGTAACACCTCCTCCGGCTCCTAATCACCAACAGCACAACCATAGTCCTCGCCGCACCCAAGACTACCGCCGTCGTAGTCCCCGCTCCCCCTCCTATGAAGACGAGTCCAGGGGCTCGATCGACTAGAGACGATGCTCTCTACCGCCGTCTCCACGAGATGGAGAGACGCATCGGTCAAATGGACAAGGAGGAAGAGTCTAGAGGTAGGACCGTCCGCCCCGGCAGACCTCCCTTCTCCCGGACTATCATGGAGGCTCCCATCACGAGGGGTTTCAAGCCTCCGCAGTTTGAAACGTACTCAGGGGAGTCGGACCCTGTTGATCATGTCGAGAGCTTGAAGATCCTGATGCTAATCCACCAAGCTTCCGATGCCATGTTCTGCAAAACTTTCCCCGCCACCCTCAAGGGCTCGGCTCGGGAATGGTACTCCCGGCTCGCTCCCTCTTCCATCTTCTCTTTTGAGCAGTTCGAAATGCTCTTCATAACTCACTTTGTGAGTAGCAGACGAACGGAGAAGACCAGCCTTTCTCTACTCCACCTCCGCCAGGAGAGGGGAGAAAAGTTGAGGGACTATGTGAGGAGGTTTACTGCGGAGGTCAGGTCCATCGCCTCCCTCGACCAGTCAGTGGCGACCGTCGCGTTCCAATCCAACGTTCTCAACTCTAGCCTTCGGTCGTCCCTCGCCAAAAAGCCCCCGCATAACTTTGCCGACCTTCTCCTTAGATGCGAGAAATATATTCGGGCGGAAGAGGCCGAGTGCCTCCCGAGTTTCGGAGGATCCACTTCCGGGTCGAAGAGAAAGACAACGGAAGAAGAAGGGGCCAAGAAGCTACAGAAGGATAATAGCGGTCAGCGCCGTCCTCCTCCCAGGTTTGAGAAATTTACTCCTCTCACTACCAACGTCTCCACCATCCTGATGGAAGTCAAGAAGGAGGGGGTTATACCTCCCGCTCCGAGGATGAACACCCCAGCCAAGAAGAGGAACAAGGAGAAGTGGTGCCGTTACCACCGGGATCACGGCCACGACACCAACGACTGCCGGGCGTTGAAGAACGAGATAGAGGCCCTCATCCAGAGGGGGCAGTTGGCTAAGTTTGTAAGAACAAATGATCGGGGAGATTGCACCACTCCTCCGCCTCGGGGGGCTAACAAGCGCTCCGAGCGACGCGATGAAACCCCTGAGTTCGAGGAGGAACGTATTCTGCACCTTATCCACGGAGGTCCCATGGGGGGCTCTTCCAACTCCTCTCGGAAGGCCTTCGTCCGAGAGGTCAATTCAGTTCACGGTGCCCCTCCCCCAAAGGCCTCGGCGTCCCAGTAACTTTCTTTGATGAAGACTTCGAGGGGGTCCGGACTCCCCACTGCGACGCACTTGTTATCGACCTCCGCATGGCGAACTTCAAAGTGCAGAGGATCCTGGTAGACAACGGGAGCTCCGTGAACATCCTCTTCCTCTCGGCCTTCCGAGGGCTGCAACTATCCCGGGATCGCCTCGAACCGGTCGGCTACACGCTCCACGGGTTCACGGGGGTACCAGTAACTGTCGAAGGGGTTATCACCTGGACGTAACTGCTGGGAAGACCCCTACCACCCGGACGGAGCCGATGGACTTTATGGTCGTCGATGTTCTGGCTGCATACAATGTCATCTTGGGCCGACCTGGCCTAGATGCCCTGGAAGCCGTTCCTTTGGCGTACCACCTCAAGATGAAGTTCCCCACCCGGGCGGGAGTGGGAGAAGTCAAGGGCAGCCAAGAGACGGCTCGGAAATGCTACATGACTTCCACTGGGGGCCCGGAGCTCTCCCTCGAGACTTTAGAGATCCCCGAGCCGAACGTCCGACCAACGTCCGAGTCGGCGGACGAGTTGGAAGAAGTGCTCTTCTCGGATGAGGACCCGAGCCGAAAGTTCCTCATCAGCAAGTCCCTACTGACTGCCCTATGTTCCGACTTGGTGCAGTGCATCCGGAAGAACCGCGACCTATTTGCTTGGTCCGCCGTGGATATGCCCGGGATTTCCGAGGAGCTTCTAGTACACCGCCTCAGCGTCGAACTAGGGTGCAGACCCGTTCAGCAGAAGAGGCGTAAATTTGCTCCCGAGCGACAACAAGCCATCAAGGAGGACGTGGACAAGCTCCTAAAAGCTCGGTTCATACAGGAGGTGAACTACCCCGAGTGGCTCTCCAACGTCGTCATGGTTAAGAAGTCCAATGGTTCTTAGAGGATATGCATCGACTTCACAGACTTGAACAAGGCATGTCCGAAGGATCCGTTCCCTCTGCCGAATATCGACACCCTCATCAACGCCACCTCGGGCCATGAGCTCCTCAGCTTCATGGATGCCTTCTCCGGCTACAACCAGATAAGAATGTTCCCCCCAGACATCCCGAAGACTTCCTTCATTACCGACCAGGGCCTCTACTGTTATAGAGTTATGCCGTTCGGATTGAAAAATGCTGGAGCCACCTACCAGCGCCTCGTCAATAAAGTCTTCCAAAGCCAGATAGGCCCCAACATGGATGTATACGTCGACGACATGCTTGTGAAAAGCATCAGAGGTACCGACCACGTGGCTGACCTACAGGAGGCATTCGGCGTACTGAGAAGGCACAACATGAGGCTTAATCCGAACAAGTGTGCGTTCGGGGTCTCGTCAGGAAAGTTCCTCGGCTTCGTGGTCAGCCAGAGAGGGATCGAAGCAAATCCTGAAAAAATTAAGGCCATACTGGACATGGCCCCACCCCGGAACGTCAAGGAAGTGCAGAGGCTTACGGGTCGCCTCGCCGCTATTGGGCGATTCCTTTCGAAGTCTGGAGAAAAGTGCCTCCCCTTCTTCAAGGCTCTCTGGGGGGCCAAAGGTTTCGAATGGGGCGAACTGCAACAGGAGTCGTTCAACCAACTGAAGGCCTACTTGGTCAACCCTCTCCTGCTCAGCAAGCCTGTTCCAGGAGAAACCCTCTTCATCTACTTAGCTGCTTCCGAGCAGACCCTAAGTGTTGTTTTGGTGAGGGAAGAAGACCGGGCACAGAGGCCCATCTACTATGTGAGCAAGGTGCTTCGAGACGCCGAGCTCTGCTACCCGAAGATAGAAAAGATGGCCTACGCCCTGATTATGGCGGCAAGGAAGCTCCGCCCATACTTTCAGTCCCACTCGGTTGTGGTCCTCACCGACCAACCACTGAAACAAGTGCTCCACAAGCCGGAAACCTCAGGCGGGCTTATGAAATGGTCCATCGAGCTGAGCCAACATGACATCTCCTACCAGCCTCGAACCGCAATAAAGGCTCAGGCCTTAGCGGAATTCATCGTCGAGAGCACCATCCCCGAGGTCAGCCAAGCTGAGAACGGACCACCCATCTGGATGATTTTTTTGGACGGTTCCTCTTGCAACGAGGGGAGTGGCGCCGGTATCATTCTGACAGGTCCAGATGACTTCGTCCTCCAGTATACCCTCTGCATGAATTTCAAGGCCTCAAACAACGAAGCAGAGTATGAGGAACTAATCGTCGGCCTCGGACTTGCCCGAAGTGCCGGGGTGCAATGCCTCCGAATCTATAGTGACTCTCAGCTGGTTGTGAATCAAGTCTTGGGCGATTACGAGGCACGAGACGAACGAGTGGCGAAGTACCTCGCCAAAGTCCAAACCCTCATGGCCCAGTTCGAAGAGGCACTCATCCAACGAGTCCCTCGAGAAGAGAATTCACAGGCCGACACCCTCTCCAAGTTGGCCTCATCCTCCCTCCAAGGTCTCGAGCAAACCGTATTGATCGAGGTCCTCTTGAAACCGAGTATACAAGACGAGACCCTCGACTCAGTGGAGTCATTGCCGGTCCTACTGCAAGATAATTGGATGAAACCGTTAGTGGAATTCCTAAGGGACGGACTCCTCCCCGAGGACCCCAAGGAAGCACGCCGAGTAAGAACCAGGGCCGAGTGGTACATCCTGATCGAGGGGATCTTGTACAAGTGCTCCTTCTCGCAAATAGACGGCCGACGATACCTGAGATGCCTTTCCCTGGAACAAGCCGACTATGCCTTACAGGAGCTCCATGAAGGCATCGGTGGAGCACATTCAGGGTCTAGGTCCTTAGCTCGGAAAGCTCTGAATTATGGATACTTCTGGCCGACTCTCCTCCAAGATGCCGAGCGACACGTTCGGCAATGTGGCTCTTGTCAGAGACATTCCAATATTCGTCGCCTCCCCCAAGCTAACCTCGCCTCCCTATCAAGTCCTATCCCCTTCGCAATGTGGGGGATGGATTTACTAGGGCCATTCCCTCCAGCTCCGGGCCAGTTCAAGTTCTTGGTCGTAGCCATCGACTACTTTTCAAAGTGGATTGAGGCCGAGCCCCTAGCCACTCACCGAGAACAAGGTGCTTCAATTCTTTTGGAAGAACGTCATCTGCCGATTCGGCATCCCCCGTGTCCTCGTAACAGACAACGGAACTCAGTAAACTGGGACCGCATTCCGAGCTCTATGTGAAGACCTTGCCATCCAACAATGCTTCTCCTCCGTCTCCCACCCACAGTCGAATGGCCAGGCAGAGAACGCTAACCGGCGATCCTCTCTGGTATCAAGAAGAGACTGGACAAGTGTTCTAAAGGCTTATGGGTCGACCAACTCCCCAACGTGCTGTGGAACTACCGCACCAACAAACGGACCCCCACAGGAAAGTCCCCATTCAACCTCACCTACGGGTCTGAGGCAGTGATACCCCTCGAAGTCGGCATACCTTCTCCTCGCCTCGCAGCCTACAACGAGGAACAGAACGCCAGAGAACTCCGGGCGAACCTAGACCTGATAGACGAGCTGAGGGAAAGAGCATCAATTCGCCAACAGAGCTATCGAAGGAGGATCGAGTTGGCGTATAACAAAAAGGTCCGACCTACCAATCTCAAAGAGGGGGACCTAGTCCTCAGGAAGCTAGCTGTCTCCTTCTCTAGTCAGAAGAGCAAGCTGGCCCCAAATTGGGAGGAGCCCTACAGGATCACGAAAGTAGTCCGGCCAAGAGCCTACCGTCTCGAGGACCATGAAGGCAGAGAAATCCCTAGGACCTGGAATGCCGACCATCTTTTGAAGTACCAAGAAGGTGCCCCGGCACCCCTCTAAGTATTTCAGGATGTCGAACCGTTCCTTTCCTACCCCTGTATTTTCTCTAATATTGTTTCTCATATGTAATATTGGCTCGCAACTTTAGAAGCGGCCGACCATTAATCAATAAAGAAAGCTTTATCATATTTTACTGGTAAAAACTGTTCGCAACTCTCTGCCCTTACTCTTCGTTCTACCGATGGTTCGGAGTCCAGCACTTGGCTCGAATCTACTTCGCAAGCTCGCTCCTCGGCGAGCTAGAAGTAGGCCGCCATTCGGAACTGCTCCCACAACCGTTGAACTACTCTACCGATGGTTCGGAGTCCAACACTTGGCTCGAATCTACTTCGCAAGCTCGCTCCTCGGCAAGCTAGAAGTAGGTTGCCATTCGGAACTGCTCCCACAACCGTTGAACTACTCTACCGATGGTTCGGAGTCCAACATTTGGCTCGAATCTACTTCGCAAGCTCGCTCCTCGGCGAGCTAGAAGTAGGTCGCCATTCGGAACTGCTCCCACAACCGTTGAACTACTCTACTGATGGTTCTGAGTCCAACACTTGGCTCGAATCTACTTCGCAAGCTCGCTCCTCGGCGAGCTAGACATAGGTCGCCATTCGGAACTGCTCCCACAACCGTTGAACTACTCTACCGATGGTTCGGAGTCCAATACTTGGCTCGAATCTACTTCGCAAGCTCGCTCCTCGGCGAGCTAGAAGTAGGTCGCCATTCGGAACAGCTCCCACAACCGTCGGGCAACTCTAACGGTGGTTTGGAGCCCATCGTTCGGCTCAGCTGCGCTCACTCAAAATCCCGAGCCGAGCGGATGAGGAACCGACCCTCGTATATGGAGAAAAATTCTACCGAACCAATTTCGCCGTTGGATCATCTCAAAATGCGTGGTAGAACGTGATGAACGGATCTGATCGTGCCACGTGTCCACAAAACGACAAGATAGTGTTTTCTTGGAACTCGTGCCTCCCACATCGTGATACGTACCACGATCATGATCGACCGTCTGGATGTTGCCACGTGGTCGGAATCTGATGTCCGAGCTGCTGCACCTCGGAAGCGCACAGTCACCTAGGAATACTCCGAGCGAAAAACTAAAGTTCTGCGGCTAAAACCTACAAAGAAGAACTAAGGGTCCTTTTGGTTCGGCGTCAAGAATAAGGCGACCACGGCACGACTATGAACAAAGCAACTTTGATTTTATTAAGACACTTGGTAAATTTACATGGCAAACCATTACAACGGGAAAGCAACTAAACAAATTACAAGTAAAAGGCTCGACGCCATTCGTTCAATGCCTCCTCGGAACAGGGACGTTCCGATTCAGAGACAACCGTGGTTTCCGCCTTTTCACCCCCGAGCTTGTCTCTAGGCCGACGAACTGGGACGCCGCCTCGCCACTAACCCTAACGGTTGCTCCGACCGAAGCTCCGCTCGAGCTAATAGCTACTCAGCTTTGTGCATCGGTCGCTGTCCGACCAATAACTTGGCCACGAGTCGCTAGCTCGTAGAAGGTGATCCCCCATTCTCTCTCCTCGCGAGTGCAAGAAGTGCTGCGGACATTAGCTCTCACAGGCTGAGGCTTCAGTCGAGCCACCTCCTCCTCGAGCTCGACGATCCTATCCTTCAGAGTGTCGTCCTTCACCATTATCTTGAACCGAGGGAGCTTTGCCGAACCGGGGTGCTCAGCACTGTCGGATATAATACGACCCAGGTTAGCCACCTCGATGCTCTTGTCAACCGTGACCCTTTGCAACTGTTCGACCTTACTCTCGAGCTCATCTCGCTCGGCCACCACCGAAGCCAGCTCCGCCTCCTTCGTCGACAGTTCTTCCTCGACTAGCCGCAGATGATGCACCTCGGCCAGAAGCTCGCTGTTCTTCTTCTCCACGTTGAACATCAACCTCCTGGTGAGCTCGATTTCACCGACAAGGCGAGCCTCGCGAGATTGCTTAAACAGCTCAGCGTGACACCGAGCTGCCGTGGTATTTGGGGCGTGTTCGAGGATCTGAAATACAAGAACATCGCAATTGGAAAACTACACACCGACCCAAACACTTGCACAAATTTGAATTGAAACAAAGATTTTCATTCATTGAAAGAAGCGGTGGCCAGTCCGCAAAAATGCATTACATTTTTGAAAAAAGGAAAATAAAGACTACAAAGAGACGAGAAGATCAGGGGTCCACCTGCGTCGCCAGTTACCACAGGCGCCTCGCCAGATGCCCCCTCATTTCTCGCCTCGCCCTGGGGGTTCGTCTCCAAAGCGTCGGCGACAACCTCCTCCTCCTCGTCGCCCTCAACCTCCTCACCTTCGCCTCCTTCCTCCTCGCCGTCTGATGGGGATCCGAGCCACAGTCTGTAGCCGACCCACTCGAAGCCGGGGACGCAGTCCTGAACATGGTCGAGCGCCCTCTGGTAGGACTTCTCCATGTTCGAGGCCATGTGCTTCTTCACCTCAGCTTCGACCTCCGCCTTGATCTTCGTTGCCAAGGCCTTTTTCTCCGCCTTCACATCGGCCAGAGCCTTCGCTGATGCAGCCAACTCCTTGGCAGCCTTGGCGGCTTTGGTAGACTCCTCAGCGAGTCGCCCCTTGACTCGCTCCAGGTCGGCCACAAGATCGGCAACCTGGACCTCCAAGCCCTCGGCTCGCCTCTGCTCGGCCTCGAGCTGCCGAACCGCCTTGACCTTTTTCGCCCTGTCTTTATCGCTAGCGGCCTTCAACTCTTTCTCCTGCTCACCGAACGCCTCAAGGAGATGGCTGAAGTGACAGGTGGCCTGTGAAGACAAAACAATGGTGAGCGCAAGATATGGGCCGAGTAATAGACTTGAAGAAATTCACAAGAGAAACTTACCGATACGAGCGACCGAGCCACTTCGTAGGTGTCGTCGCCGACTATCCCCGCCTGCAGCGCGGCTCTATCTTTCGGGGTCGCTAGGTGTTTGACGACCTGCATCGACATCTGCGAGTTTCCGAGGAATCCATCATGATTCTTCACTCGTCAGTTCGGCACGTACAGCTGCTTGTGCTGCTCGGTCAAGATCTCCTCGGCCGGAGCGGTCAACGGCGGAGCCTTGAGTGACAACGCCATCGTGACATCGAAGGCCCCACTGACCGGGGCAGTAGCAACGGGCGCCGAGGGCTCTTCGGCAACAACCACCGACGAGGGCACCTCGGTCACCGGAGGAGGCAGAGTGGTAGTCGAAGCAACTTTGAGCTGCCGACCTAACGAGCCGGCCGTGCTCGGCCTCTTCCTCTTCCTACCATCAGCCACCTTGCCCCTATCGATCATCATGGCATTGAAGTCCATCTTCGGCGCTTCTGCACCAAACAAAAAAAACAAGGTGAGTCAGTAAACCGAGCTAAAGACTTAGGAAAAAATGATAACATGAGATGTTAGAAGCGTACTCGGGTCGATCGGACTAAGGCCTGACCCGAACAACACCTCCTCGGTCATCTCCCTCCAACTCAACATCGGGAGGGCTACGATCTTCCTCGCCACCTCCTCCTCGGCCGCATTCAGTTCCGGGTCGGCCCTTGCAAATTTGGGCACCTCGGGCTTCCACCGGCTCGGAACTTGCAGCATCAATGCCTCCCTCAATATGAAGAACTTTTCCTTCCAGCCTTTGATCGAGTCCGGGTTTTCTATGATCCGAACCCCCTTCCTCGGCACCAGGTAGTATCGATGCTCGGTCTTGTGCATCCGGTTTATCCGATACATGCTTCGGAAGATCGTCAGGTCCGGCTTGACTTCGGCATTGCGGCACTGGAGCAGGAAGGCGTTCACATGACGCCATGTGTTTGGCATAAATTGGGTCGGTGCGAGGTAGTACCATCCGAGGACCTGGCGAATGAAAGGATGCAGCGGAAAACGCAGTCCGGCGTTCAGAGAGTCGTAGTCGAACATGCACATATCTGACGACGACAGCTTGGAGTTCGCCCGCATCCCAGCACCAGGGAGAATTAGCTTGTACTCCGAAGAGATGGCGAACCCCTTTCTGATCCGAAGGAGGTCCCTCTCGGATAGCACCGATCCGGTCTCATCTACCTCGGTAGTCAGAACCGGGTTATTCTCTTCGTAAACTTCCGACTGGCCGAAGATCGCCTTCTTCAAGAGGTCGCCCTCGTACTACCTAACCCCAGCATGCCCGGACAGTACACAAGGGTATCGACCCGTCTCAGGGGCTTGCTTCGGATTCTCCAAAATCACCTCGACCACGGGAGATTGGGCCACTATCCTCCTCTTCTTCTTCTCCTTCCTCACCTCGGCCATTGACGGCTCGGCTACTTGCTTCCCCTTCCTTCGGATCTCCGACTGCCTCCTCTCCTCGGCACCACTATCGCCTGAGGACGAGGCCTCGCTCCCCGAGTTCACCCTTGACATCTCTATAAAATAGCTAAGGCAAGAGACTGACCTTGAAGTGACGTTTACGATCGGAATAAGCTCGCTGGAAATCGCCTGGCCCACGCGACAGCTAACGTCACCGCCTTGGAGCAAAAGTCGCCGCTAGCAGAGAGCACAGAGAGTAAAAGTGAAATCTTGGAGTGAAAAGTGAGAAATGAGCTTGGGGGTGGGAGAGTGAAAACTTATAACCCCAAAAGCGATGTTGGGCCTCCTTGGGAATCTAAAAGGCCCACTAAGAAGCCAAAGCGTCAAGCGGAGAGTTGCGACAATTCGAAAAGCAAAAAACTCCTCAAATCACTTAAGTCCACGACTCGGCCACCGGTCTGCCAAGCCGAGCTATCGAACAGCCTGGCTAAGCAACCGAGCTACTGAGTCCCTTCAAAGCATCTAACTCCATACCTCGGCTAACGGTTCCGAGCTTCCGAACCGAGGGAACGAGGAACCGACCCTCGAATATGGAGAAAAATCCTTCCGAGGACAAATCACCGTCGGATCTCTCCAAAATTCGTGTCAAAACACGATAGACGGTTCAGATCGCGCCACGCCCACAAAACGACAAGATAATTTTTTCTCGTGATCTGAACCCAGCCCTCGTGATTCACGCAATGATGGATGCTCAAGATCTGACCACGTGTACCTTCCGATCTGCCTGCCACCGGTTCGCCTAGCCGAGCTACTGAAC
Source organism: Hemerocallis citrina (assembly GCA_017893485.1). Taxonomy (NCBI): domain Eukaryota; kingdom Viridiplantae; phylum Streptophyta; class Magnoliopsida; order Asparagales; family Asphodelaceae; genus Hemerocallis; species Hemerocallis citrina. The sequence goes on from CM030365.1 coordinate 163,072,828, forward strand.
AGCTTGGCTAAGCAGCCTAGCTACCGGGCCAGAGTGCGACGACGCTTCCAATCCAGGATGCTTCAAAACATCTAACTCCATATCTCGGCTAACGGTTCCGAGCTTCCGAACCGAGGGGACGAGGAACCGACCCTCGAATATGGAGAAAAAACCTTCCGAGGACAAATCACCGTCGGATCTCTCAAAAATTCGTGTCAAAACACGATGGACGGTTCAGATCGCGCCACGCCCACAAAATGACAAGATAACGTTTTCTCGTGATCTGAACCCAGCCCTCGTGATTCATGCAATGATGGACGCTCAAGATCTGACCATGTGTACCTCCCGATCTGCCTGCCACCGGTTCGCCTAGCCGAGCTACTGAACAGCTTGGCTAAGCAGCCGAGCTACTGAACAGCTCGGCAGAGTGCGACGACGCTTCCAATCTAGGATGCTTCAAAACATCCAACTCCATACCTCGGCTAATGGTTCTGACCTGCCGAGCCGAGGGGACGAGGAACCGACCCTCGATTATGGAGAAAAAACCTGCCGACCATCCTCAGCCGTTGGATCTTGTCAAAAAGTGCGCTCGTCATGATGGACGGCTCAGATCTTGCCACGTCCACTAAACGACAAGATAGTGTTTTTTGGGGATCCGCGCTGAGATGAACGCTCAGGATCACGCCACGTAGTTTGGCTGGTTCCGAGCTATGGGCCGACCTGCCGAGCCGAGGGGACGAGGAACCGACCCTCGAATATGGAGAAAAAACCTGCCGACCATCCTCAGCCATTGGATCTTGTCCAAAAGCGTGCTCGTCATGATGGACGGCTCAGATCTTGCCACGTCCACTAAACGACAAGATAGTGTCTTTTGGGGATCCGCGCTGAGATGAACGCTCAGGATCACACCACGTAGTTCGGCTGGTTCCGAGCTATGGGCCAACCTGCCGAGCCGAGGGGACGAGGAACCGACCCTCGAATATGGAGAAAAAACCTGCCGACCATCCTCAGCCGTTGAATCTTGTCAAAAAGCGCGCTCGTCATGATGGACAGCTCAGATCTTGCCACATCCACTAAACGACAAGATAGTGTTTTTTGGGGATCCGCACTGAGATGAACGCTTAGGATCACACCACGTAGTTCGGCTGATTCCGAGCTTGGCGCCGAGCAGCCGAGCCGAGGAGACGAGGAACCGACCCTCGTATGTGAAGAAACTATCTGCCGAGGAACGCGGATCGTCTGATCGCCCAGAAATCGCGCTTGCCGCTGATCAAGGGCCCAGATTGCGCCATGCCATAAATCGGTATTTAAAATTAATTTTTATTTATTTTAATCGCTTTATTTATTTAAAAATTGCGAAAAAATTACTAAAAATTCGGGAAAATTAGCTAGAAATTCTAGAAAATAATTATAAATTCAGGAGAATATTTTTGAGCCCCTGAACGAACAATTATTGCTTGGAATGCGTTGCTAAGACCCCCGAACGACTGGTTAACGCATCGCAAAGTTAAATAAATAATCCGAAAAAATAGATAAAAACCGCCGGATATCCAGAGAAGCTCAAGAACAGCTTACAGCTTCAAAAATCACCTCACTACCCCGTTCGAGATTCAAAACCCTCCATTCGGACTCCGAAACAACTCCACTAGCCACTAAAATAGTTAAACTACTCCTCAAAGGCTGATCACAATAAGTCTTTGGGAGTGGGGGGCTCGTGATATGGCTAAAAATGGGGTTAAATCGGAACCGTCCTGATTGGACACAAATCTTGAAGCTCAGGGGTAAAACGGTAATTTCGCATATAGATGAGCCCGAAGTGGGCACTGGATCTCCCCTTCACAGATCCAATAACCTGCGAAACGGATCCACTCCAGCTGGGTACGGGTCCCGACCCAAGACAAACCCAGACCAGCAAGATGAAATCAGGGTCTCTGATGTGACTAAATCAACGGGCCTGATTTGCGGTTATCCTCTCACCGGGAATCAAGGATCAGTTTCCTAAACCAATTATGAGGATTTTACTCCTAACGGTATCACAGAAAATCAGGTCCCTAATCAAATTCCCATGGCGACTATAAATACCTCCGACCTACCACTGTTACGGGGTAATCACTCTTTTACCAACTTAAGCTCTTTCTTAATTATCACTGGTTACTGACAAGAGCATCGGAGGGTGCGTCGCCGGGATCAACCCCGGTGTATCGCACTTTCTTGCAGGTGAACGGCGGGAGTCAGCAGCCTAATTTCGACGAACAGGCTTGGATTCGCTATTCAGGTTTTTCCACAAACCCACAAATTCTATCTGTTTACCCCCACACCAGATTCAGCGGTAACAGAGATGCATCTGAATCTCTCGATCCAAGCCCAATAAAAATCTCCGAGCTCTATCCTCTTCATTTGCCACCAAAGTGGCTACGAAGCAGCTAAGCCTGGTGAATTTTTTCGAGTACACCATCGATCTGGCACCCTGTGTCAAGAGAGTCTCGTGTTACAGTATCGCATGAACAATATGTAACAAAGTTCCAAAACATAGTACAACTGACCAACCTGCCTCAGGGCGAGAAATTGCTGCTCCATCTCAACCTGGGTGATGCTAGGAAAGACCTTCTCTAAGAAGCTCCTGGTGAACGTGGTCCAGGCAACGGGCCGCTCGAGCCGCTCGGACTCAGCCCTCCACCATATGTGGGGGAGGTCCACCAACTGGATGGTCACCACATCCACACGATCAGCGTCAGCAACTCTCGCTACCAGCAGCAGCTGCTCCGTCCTGATCAACCACTGTTCAGCCTCCAACAGCATCTCAGTGCCGGAGAATTTGTCAAGATGCAGTCTCATGAAGTCTGCAACTGTACCCGGATGAGGGGGAAGAGCTGCCTGAGTGGGCACGGCGGGAGCCAAATTCCGGGCAGCTTCTAATGCGGCTATCACAAGATCACTGTGATTTTGCTGCATATGAACCGGCCACTCCAACACATGCATGACAGCCTCTAGTCGAGGCTTTTCCTCTTGAGGACGGGAAATGGAGGCACCTCTGTGAGCCATGCTCTGCACAAATCCAAATACAATTTGTATCCAGATCAAGTTGATTATCCTTTGTTCATGTGACTGCATGGTCTGTTTACTGTTGAGCCAACCCTGATCAAGCCAAACTTGTCTAACATATTAGTCAAACTAATACATTAGTCAAATCTGGCTCTGATACCACTAAAAACCTGTCACGCCCCGCTTCCCAAAAAGAAATACGGAATACGGATACGTGACAAAATCCAGCGAATGGCTTTCACCATTCATGAGCTGTAAGGATATTTTCAACAGTTCACAAGAATAAACAAGAATAAGCAGAAATAATCATCCACGCATGCATAAAATAAATTTCTAAATCAACAGAATTACTTGAAACAAAATACTAAATTCTCAAATAAACCAGATCTAGAAACAAGTAATAAGTTCAGGGACAAAGTGCCCATCACAAGTTTCAAGCAGTAATAAATACAAATAATTCAAAACAGAAAATGATTCAAGTAGGAATTTCTGGCCAAGCTTAGAACACTTGGTCACTTACTCCTTCGAGCAGCTGATCACCAAAATCTGCATATTTATCAATATGCAAGAAAAGAAAAAAGGAAACAATATGCCAGTCTATGCAAGTTACGGCCCGCAAGTAGTACAAGCAACAAAGCACGAATACAGATAAATAAGATATAGAGTAGCAACAAGAAACAAGTACTGGATAAAGCATGGAAGGAATGTGACTACGAAATAAAGCAACTAACTCTTAACCCAAGAAATAGAATCAAGTAACATGATAAGATAACAGGGTGCAGGTAGCATGTAACAAGTATCAAGCAGTATGCAAGCAAGTAACAACAACATGTGTCGAGTAGCATGTACAAATAACAGGGATGTGCAAGTAATCATGACATTCTCAAGTCTTGTATTTAATTGTATCTAGGTAGCACTTCATGCGTCCCAAATTGACCACATGGTTGCTACATTGAGGCAAGTTGCGTTTAGATTTTGTAATGGATTATATAGGGTCGTGTACTCAGGTATCAAGTATCAAGTAGTCATGTATCAAGTAGTCAAGTATCAGGTAGTCGAGTATCAAGTAGGACTTAAGGGTCCCCTCTGAGTACACCTCTCCTATTGGGAAGTATGTAGTCGGCTAAGAAAGTGGGAAACACGGGCCCCATTCTGAGTTCACCTTCCAACAGGGAAGTATGTAGTCAGGTAATCACGTAAAAAAGTAATTAGGATCAAGAATCAAGTAATCATGTAATTATTTGGGAAATACGGGCCCCCTTCCAAGTACACATTTCTATATTTTTCCCTACTAGATCTTTCCCTTAACCCCGGCTTGATTGCTTGTTATTATTATTAAAACAAGCATGAACATGCACAAATAAGGTAAGAAAACAAGGCAAGAAATAAGGAACAAGTTCAACTTAGATAGAAGACATGAACGGGTGACTAAACAACCTATAATAGTTAGAAACAACGAGACTTTCAGTTCTGGACAGCAAGACGTTAATGCACCAAAACCGAGATTCCCATTGCCACATGAATGCAAACCTAGATCCGTCAGAAATTCTAGAAACTAGACTCTCTTCCGAATCCAACGCATATACACAAGTCATATAACAACTACAGCAACAAGGTTCAAAACAGTGTTTATATATGAAATTCATGTTCAGCCAGAAAAGTAAGTTTTGTTTATAAGCATGAAAGAGGTCCAAAAACACAACAATTAAATCTAGGAAAATTCTGGAAAGTTCCCTAATATGTCTAGTCTCAGCATATTAAATTTCATGTCACTATATTGCAGATAACATAGTCAAATTAAATTGGAAAACAGGGTGACACAGCAAATTTATGAATCTGAAATTTCAGACACAGCAGTACTAAAACAGTGATAATTCACAAAATACAATTCGGAATCCAATTCCTTCAAATGTGTTGTAAAATAGACACACTAGGCTACAATTCATATTCACAAAGTTTTAATCAAAAGTGACTGGGATCGGGTTGAAAACAAAGTTTTTTACCGATCAACATGCAGTTTGGAAATATATTGATTGGTTTCATAAGCATGAAATAAGTTATAAAAGTCATTAAACAATTCTACAAAAATTTGGAGTTGATCCTAGTCATGTCTAGTCATACCCAAAATAATACTATGTACAAATTTTACTTTTAACATCAGTTTTAAAATAATAAATCATGCAACGATCTTACAAATCTGAATCTAGAATTTACGCCACAGCTGTAGTAAAACAGCGATAACTCATACATCAAAAATCAGAATTGAGATCCGTCGAAAGTTCTAAAAAATAGACACCGAGGCCTACAAATCATATTCACAAAATAATTTATTTTACTGACTTTAACATGGTCTAAATTGTTGTACCAAATCAGGGCAGCAGCAAAAAGAAAGTTTCTTGCAAGCATTTACTCAAACAACTCATCTACGTTAAATTCAAATTAGGGTATAATGTAAGACATGATATATTGAAACATCAAAAACAACATGGCATGGTTATTAACAAGTCCATAACGAGATAACACATCTAGCACATCAATCATGTAACAAAGAATTCACAACATCCAATATATCACGAAAGAGTAAATATATATCAAGAATCTTTCTAGATCTAATTTATTTTCGTGTTGTGTGTGTGTGTGTGTGAAAATTTCTTGTGATTAATCATGACTACGAGTTGATGGAACGGATCAAGAAAATAAGATCAAGATTATCAAGGAATTAACATGAGAATGAAATGCAATGGAAGCAAGACTACTTACGGTACTTGTACTTGTATAAGGAACAAAAATAATATACAAGTTACTTGCCTCAATGAAGATGATGAATCCAACGAGAATAGAATAACGAGAACGAATCCCGGCACACAAGCACGAATACAATGATCACGAACAAGCGGGAAGCTTGCGGGATTGAGATGAACGAGGACGGCGATGGGAGCACAACGGAAGGACGGCTGTCACACCCCGCTTCCTAAAAGAATACGGAATACAGATACGTGACTAAGCCCAGTGAATGATTTTCATCATCCATAAGCTATTCAAGAATCTTTACAATATTTCACAAGAATAATCAGAGTCGGATGCAAAAGAATCAACCAAGCATGCACATATGAACCAAAATACCAACGAGAATACTTGAAACCAAAATATATTAATCTCAAATAATCTAGATCTCAATAAGTCAATTATCCTGGGTCACATTGCCCAGATACAAATAAATCTAAGTAACGAAAAATACAATTGTTCAAATAAGCAACAGAAATAATAATAGCAAAATCCAGCACTAATATCTCATCTCGCCTATTCCACTGGCATTTGATCTCCAAAATCTGCAATTTAACAATTGCAGAAAGAGGAAAAAGAAAACAAACTCCCGTCATTGTAAGTTACGGGCCGTTTGTAGAGCAGGTTACAAGTACATGGGAAAACTAACTTATAACATGGAATATGCATGACAACAAAATAGAATACCAGCATGGAAAGATGAAAAAGTACAAGTAGCATGTATCGAGTATCAAGTAAACAAGTATCATGTAAACAAGCATCAAGTGTCAAGTGTCGAGCAAGTAGGTAAACAGGTAACAGGTGTCAAGTATCAAGTACAAATAGCAAGTATCAAGTGAACAAGTATCAGGCATCATGTATCATGTAACATGTGTCAAATGTCAAGTATCAAGTCTCATGTATCGTGTAGTCAAGTATCAAGTAAGAATGTATCATGTTCAAGTGTCATGTATCAAGTCTTGTAGTTCTTACTATCTAGGTAGCACTTTATGTAGCCCACACTACATGGTTGCTACAACAATCAATTTCACTTTAGATTTCATAGTGGAGTCCATAGGGTCGTGTACTCAAGGATCAAGAAAATAGGAACAGGAAACAGGTTCATGAATCAAACAAGTACATGAATCATCCGATTCATGCAGTAACAGGTTCATAAATCAACAGGTAACAGGTACATGAACCAACAGGTCCATGCAGCAACAGGTAACATGTACATAAACCAACAGGTCCATGCAGCAACAGGTAACAGGTCCATGCAACAACAGGTCCATGCAGCAACGGTTCATGTATCAACATGAATCAAAATGGAAAACACGGACCCCCTTCTAAGTACACGTTTCTATATTTTCCACTACTAGATCTTTTCCTTAACTCCGGCTTGGTTATTTTGTTATCATTATCAAATAGGCATGTATTTTTCACAAACAGGGCAAGTATAACATGGCATGAACAAGTAACAGATTCAAGATAAAGAATAAACATGTTCAGGTGAAAGATAACTCATAACAGGATATAACAACGAAATTTCTAGTTCAGTACAACAAGATAGTACTGCACTAAAATAAGGATTCCCATTGCTACAAATATGCAAACCTGGATCCGTCTAAAAAATAGACTTCCGGCCGAATCCATCAAGCATATATAAGTCATATAGTATTTCACAAAATCAAGTCTCAGGTTTGAATCCAAAAAACATATTCAGTCAGAAATTAGAAGATTGTATTCAAAGTTAGGAAAACAGCATGAAAACTCATTAACTAAATCTACGAAAAATCAAGGGTATTCCCCTATATGTTTAGTAACAGGACAACAAGTTTCATAATTTTCTAGCAAAAATAGAGTAGTCAAGTAAAATCAGAAAACAACAAGACACGACAGTTTTGTAAACCTGAAATTGCAAACACTGCAGTACGAAAATAACAATATCTTACAAACCATAAATCGAAATCCAAATCCACCAAAAGGGTAATAAAATAGATACAATAGGTTAACTTTCATATTCAGGAACATTTTAGAAACAACAAGTAGAATTAGGTCGAAAATCCATATTTTTACTGAATAGTAGTAAAATTCTGCATATAAAATCCTTATTTGCAAGCATGAAAAGGTTTGTAAAACTCCTCAAATAAATCTACCAAAATTCTGGGTAAACTCCAATAAAGTCAAAAAGCACTGCGCAGAATTTCAGATCAAAAGAATAATTTTAACACCAGAATAAAAATAAATTACTCTTCAGAATTCATAGAAAGCAAAATCTGGAAATCTTTCTACACTACTGTAGTAAAATAGACATAACTTGCAAACTGTAAATCGAAACTGAGATCCGTCAAAAGGGTTGGAAAATATACAAAATTCTCTACAAATCATGTTCACAAAATATTTTCAAATACTGAACTTAATAGGGTCTAAAATACTGAACAACATCAAGAAAACAGGAAAATACAGATTTGTTCTTCATAATCAAATCAACATAGATCACACGAAATTCATCTAAATCAATCCAAACATGAAATATAGTGTACTAGATGTCCAAACAACATGGTAAAGGGTATTTCACAAGTCCACAACAAGTCTACCACGAATAACACGAACGAGCACAAGATAACACATGAACAACACGTGTACATGCAACAAGATATGGTCAATCCTAGGTTATATCATGTCATGTATGTCGTGAGGCAACTATGGTCAAATCATCACTATAGAGACAATATCAACAAGGGGATTCACACCCAAATTGTCTCTAGAACCCAACTACACTACAAGCTGTAATACCCCGCAAAATAGCATATGGCTATTTTGCACTGTAACCCGTGCATTGACTAAGTATTGCACACGATTATATTTTTTCTAGAAATTATCAGTTAAATTGAGGAATTTCAGACATACGAGATGTTCTGAACCCGATGAGATAAACTCGGGATATCTTCTCAATTAAACTGTAGTTTCGTCCCGATTGTTTCGACCAGACAATTGTCGGGAGGAAGCTATAATTTCTACAAAACCTATATTTTATAGATTTTAATATATGGGTTACTTTCAATTAAGGCTAGTGCTTGGATTAAATGTGAATTGTATTTGTGCACTAGGGTTAGAATAGGAATATGATGACCTAGGGTACCTTGACCTAACCTAGGGTTAGGAACCCTAGCATCACATCATGGCTTGGATCTTGATGAGATCCAATGGTAGGATTAATTCACCATGTGAAAGTTGACTCATGAAGAAAGGAAATTTCCTAGGAGCTTCAAAGAAGTTTCCAAGAAGCTCCTAGCTTGGATGTGTTGGCACCCATCCCACCCTTCATCACTTCACCCATCCTACTCTCCATCTCAACCCTACACCTCACCACCATCCACCCCACACCCACCCCTCCAAGTCCAGCCCATATAACCCCCTCCCATTCTCACCTCACTTCATTTTTTTCAAACTCCATTCACACTCCTCCTAAGCTTTCTCCATTCCTCCTTGTTCAAAAAAATATATATATAAAAGTATATATAGAAAAAAGGAAGAAGTCTATTAGAATAGAAGGAGTAGTGGAGAAGGAGAAGAAGAAGTGTAGGCCAAGGTACACAAGCACAAGGAGCAAAGACAAGCAAGCAAGCAAGCAAAGCTAGGAGCCAAGCTACAAGGAGATTTTGCAAACTTCAAGTGGGTGATCTCTTAAGCTCTTGGGTATTTATTTTGTTTTGGTATGAATGGATGTGTAGTAGTGGTAGCTATGATTTTTTTACCATGGTTGAGTATGAGAAGTGCTAGGTAAAGATAAATTGTATGGTAAAAGAATAACTCTTTCGAGTTTTGTTAAATAGCATGATTGTGAGGATATGTTGGGGAATTTCTTACGCCCAAACGGTTTGGTATCTTGAGCTAAAATTTTAGGAAGTTGTTCTTCTATGTATGTAGAGTATCCATGATTTTTTTTCATAATATTTGGATGCATTTTAGTAGCCCAAACAGCGGGTCCAAGTCCGGACAGTAAGCAGCCAGAATAGCTGCTGGCTGTGAGGATTTTTGTGTGTCTTTCCGATTTTGTATCTCGAAAATGGCAGGGCATTTTGAGCTGGAAATTTTTGTGGACGATCTTGTATGTGTCTAAAATCATAGTCTTAAATTTCATAATTTTCCGAGGTCGTTTGATGCCCCGAAAAAAATAGTAGAATGCGACTGGTCCGTAGGTGTCGGCTGAAGCTGACTGTGCTTTGGGCTGAAGTTCAAAAAGCCATAACTTCGTGTACGTTTATTATTTTGCTACGAAATTTTGGGAGTAGCTTGGGGTATGAGTCTATTTGATGAATCTCAAATTTTAGAATTTTTAGAAGTCATTTGATGAGGTTTCAAAGGTAATTAGTGAGGGGCAGTAAATACCCTGCTGAAAAAGAACAGCTGAAAATTGGGTTATGTTTGAGGAGTCGTAGATCGTTGTGTGAATTGAATTTGAATGTAAATTTTGGACACGATGAAATGATATATGTGTGGATAGAGAATATCAAATTTCAGGAACATTGGACTTAGGGTTGATTTATTACTGAATTTTAAAGTAGGATACGTTCAGCCTAGTACGAGTTGTCTAGTTCGTGGGGATAGATATTCCTAGACTTATCTGTTAAGAATTTGGGCAACTGGCCAACTAGAGATTTGCAGTAGGGAATCATAAATCTCTAACCAAATTAGAATTTTTTAATTCCAGGTTGTAGGTTGGAAGCTAATACTTTTCAAAATGGACAGATTCGGCCTTGTCAATGAAATGTTTGCTAGAAAAATCTACCCTTCCCTTGTTATGCACCCAATGAAAATTGGTATCTGTGAGAACCTTAAGAATTGAATCTGAGGACGTGTCCAATTATAAAGTTAAAGTAGACAATCCCACCCTCCCATAGGACCCGGAATCGAGTAATTCCGATTACTAAGTGAACTCTTATGATATCGGACAAGTGCAGCAAGTGTGAAAAGGAACATACTACTAAGAGTATATAAGGGTTATTGGATGACAAGACGATTGAGTTTGAGGAAATAGTCAACTGGAAAGTTATAGACTAGGGTCTTACCTTTCCAGAATGGGAGATACCATGCAATTCTGACTTGTGTGCTAGAAATTATGGACATTATGAGTTTAGAAACCTATTGTCTAGACTGACTTTAGGCTTTGAGTTAACTCAGGAACTTGAGTCCTTTAAAAGAAATTGAGGGAATCATCGACTAGGGGATGGCAACGGATCTCCTCACCCTTCTAGGAAATTCTGAGCGTATTGGTTTCCGATGAGTGTAGCTTGGGTCACAGCTACTGGTATTTCTTGACTGTTCCATCGGACAATTGATGAGGAACCCTCTGCCTACCGCAATATGGTGATCGTGAGCTATCAGATTTAAAAGATGGGTTTTGGCGTTTCATTCGGAACTTAGGCAAGTTCCTGTGCATGTAATCATGGTGGACATGAGTGAGTTTGGATATAGCTCTGTTGGATTGTATTGGGTGTCTTAATGCCTGAGTCTGTCAATTGTCAAGAATGGATAATTATGTGCGTGCTTACCATCACTAAATTGTATTACATCATCAGGGCGCCGTTAGACCACTCGATGAGGGTCACGGGCCGGGATTAGTTGGTCGCTGACCCGTGAAGGTATTGGAAATTAGCGAATGTGATTCCGTGATGATTGTGGTTTGACAGACTAGACATGCTCGACATTGTTGATTGACACCGAGTATGATTGAGTAACAACTTATTTCAGTAAACAGGATTGATTAGGTTTTACTTTTATTGTTTCGCTCGAAGTCTGAATTGGTATTAGGGGTGATTCCCTATAATCCAACTCGTTCTGAGAGTTAGCACTAAGTGGTGATACTGGTTGTCTCTTCCTGTCATTAGGGATACGCGTTGCGGCGCGTATCTTGCACTGTTAATTCCTGAAGTACCATGGTAAGAACGGGATGCTGATATCCTGGCAGATCGGGGGTATTTTAGGACCTCCGAGGTCTTCATGTTCTATGTTGGTGGACACGAACGGATCATAAAGGATCTTTGTGCAATGGATATACTTGCGGTATATCTGTAAGTTCGTCACAACTTTCAAGGATGGTTCGACGCAGTAATTGTTGGTGACTTCGGGGTAGCGCCCCAAATTATTTCTTTTATTTTCACCTCCTCAACCATGTCATACTATCAGGAACAGAAAGTAGACCAAATTAGAATGCATTGCATAGCGAGGGTTCAAATCCCTGAACTGGAGAAACGGCTTGATCTGGGGCACATGTAGTATGGGATGCATGTGTGTCTAGAGTCTTGCTGGCATTAGATTAGGTGCATCTGTTCTGTACCTTGTGTTTGAATAGACTTTAGGTCATGGCATACACGAACACTAGGAAATCAGGATGCACGTTGAATTTTCCATTCAAGATGAATTTGTGAGTGTGATAGTTTGAGGATCGCTGTCTCCTTATCAGCATTGCGTTAGTAGAATTACTGACGTACCCTACCTTTTAGGTACATGGATATCAGGTCATGAGTATAGGAGAGCCCAAGATCAGCAGGGCATCCAAGTAGTGGCAGTATGCACGTCTACCCTTCGAGCGGGTGCAGAATTATCAGGGTCGCGTAGCAGAATGCTCAAACCGAGGGGCAAGTCCCAGAGGGGGCAGATAGACCACTCAACGGAGTTTCGGCAGTTACCAAGGGATTTCCGATCTGAAAAACAGCTAATGGCTTCACAAGAAATGTTTAAGTATTCTTGTAGTCAGTTGTAATAAAGTTATGTAATTTGTATTCCTTGTCTAAGGACAATTTGATATTTGTAATTATTAATGTAACAACTCTGATGGCAATAAAAATGTTTAAATTTCTGCGTTATTTACTGTGTTGAGATGCATTTGAAGGCAAGGATCTTGGTGATGTCACGGATGTCCGATAACGGGGATCCGGGGCGTTACACAAGCGGTATTTAGTACTTGTATTTGAAAAGAAATTTAATACAAGTTACTTGCCTGAGAGGCAACGACAGAAATGAAGCAAGAACAAGAATAACGGAAACGGATTCCCAGGGCACGAACACAACGAACGAACCCGAACCCAAACAACGAACACAATCACGGATAACGGACCACGGGCAACGAACCACGACCATAAGCACACGGACACCACGAATACCCAAGATCCAACACATGCACACCAACACACTCGCACACATACTCAACTCCGAGAGCATGAGGAAGAGAGGGAGAGAGAGGACGGTGGACGGGAGAAGACAACGGCGGACAGCAGCCTAGGTTGCTGTCGTTGTTGCTGTTAGCAGTGCGACGCACCAGGGAGGGGGTGCGGGGGTCGAGTGGCGTGAGGTTGAGGAGATGGTGCTGGAGAAAGAGAGCAGGAGAGCAGGCAGATGCAGGTCGCGGTTTAAGCTAGGGCTGGCGCCTGCAGGGGGATAAGGATGAAGGAGAGAGAGGCGATCGAGGGGCTGTGGTTGCGGCGTCGGGGTAGCAGCGCAGGCGGGGGAGGAACGGTGGGGAGGTGCAGTCGCAACTGCGGCTGCTGCAATGCGTGCACAGGGGAGGTCAGGGCGAGGCAGAGTAGAGGGAGACGGGAGTATGGGAGAGGAGATCGGAGGTAGGGGGTTAGGAGGTGCAGGGCTGGCAAGATGGGTGCAGGGAGGATGAGGGAGATAGGAAGACGAAGGCGGCTGGGGGAGTTTTGGAAGATGAACAGGCATGGGTGCAGGTATATATAGGTTGATGAAGTAGGGCTTTTTTTTTAGGGTGATGGCAGTCGGTAGATATATGGCATATTGGGAAGGGGTGGATGTTAACGGGTAGGGGAGTTAGTGGATAGTTGGATATTAAATAGGGTAGGTATAGGTATTAAATGGGTATAAAAAAATACAATACGAAAACATAAAATAACCAATAAAACATAATTTATAAAATAATGTAATTTACATTACAATATAGACTTTATTTAAAATAAATACAATTACAGTTAGTAAATAAAAGTGTATTTTAATAACCAGTTCAAAATATCAATAAGAACAATAATACTAATAACAACAATAATAATAAGAGTAATAATAACAAAAAAAATAAGAATTGTATTACAATATAAAATTCATAGAAAATAGTTACAATAAAATTATTGATCGAAAAATTAGATTTTAATAGAAGAGTCAAGAATACATTTTTACAAAAGAATTTTGAAAGCAGAAAAATAATTCACATAAATTTAAAATACCAAAATACACAGAAAATACGGAATTAGGGAAACATGGGTTACAATGGCGACCGGAAGTAGACGGCTGAAGGTCGACGATTGGAAGAGGTGCGGGATAGGAGGCTCGGGATGAGGAGGTGGATGGGCGGTGCGGGGAACGTGACGCAGTCGATGGCGGTCGGAAGGGCAGCGCAGCTCTGCTCGACGGGGGTGCATGTGTGCACAGTGAGAAAGAGAGAGAGAGAGTTGGAGAGTGAGAGAGAGAGAGAGAGAGTAGTTTGAATTGTTTAGGAAATTAACATTATAGGGAGAAAGGGAGAACAAATTTGGTTAGGATTTAAGGAAATTTTGGTGAGTTAGGATTTTAGGAATCAAGAGGGAGAGAATCATGGGGTTGAGGGGAGAGTGATCTGCTTGTTAGGCGAATAGGGAGAACGTGATGGAGCGATTTGAGGGAGACTGGGTAAAAGAGGGTATTGGGTAGCTGGTTAGCGGGTTAGCGGGTTTAGGATCCAATAGGGCAGACTATAGGGCTTTGGGTAGAGGATTCGGGTCTAGATCCAATAAGAAGAGGGTATATGGTCTAAATATGTTAGATTGTGTTAGAAATCAAATCAAATAGGGTAAAAATCAAATAATAAACAATGAGGCCAAGAAAATATGATTTAGAATTAAACAAAAATCTTCTAGAGATAAATAATTAACAGAGGAATTAGATCAGTTAATTGAAGTCACAGAATTGAATGATGGTAATAAAGATAGTTTATTAGGAACGAAGGAATGATTACACGATTCAGAAAGGACAAAAGTGTATAATTAGAATAAATAATCAGGAAAAAAATTAAATGCATACAAAATACAAGAAAATGAACACAGGGGTTACAAAAAACACTAAGTCGATTTTTGTGTGACAACTATTAACATATTTGACCTGCAATATATGAGACATCCAACGACTGATGATGTGCAGATGTTATTGGAAGAAAATTCATCGAGGGGTTTTCCCGGAATGTTAGGTTGTCTTGATTGCATGCATTGGGCATAGAAAAATTGTCCAGCTGCCTGACATGGTCAATACATGGGTCGCGTTCGTGAACCTACAATCATTCTCGAAGCAGTGGCCTCTTACGACCTTTGGTTTGACATTTATTTTTTGGCATGCCTGGATGCAATAATGATCTAAACGTGGTTTAATCGTTCTCCACTATTCGGCAACATTCTTGATGGTTGTGCACAGCTGGCTGAATTTGTGATTAACAATCGTATCTACAACATGGGGTACTATTTAGCTGATGGTATATACCCCCCTTTGGCTACTATAGTGAAGACTTACTCTGCCCCAGATACACTGAAAAAGATGAAATTTGCCCAAATGCAAGAATTAGCATGGAAGGATGTTGAACGCGCTTTTGGGGTATTACATGCTGTAACACCCCATATTTTTATTTTAATTAAAAATGCATTTTTTAATTTTTGCACATATGATGTACGTGTAAATTTTTCCATCTCTATTTCTTACTATCATTTACTATTTTAGCATGCATAATCTTTATTTAGCCTTTTATTAAACCCATGGACCTAAAGAGAGATTCTAGCCCATTAGATTAATTAAAAGGAGAGCCCACTAGCTTAATTAATTAATTAATTAAAAAGAGAGCCCATTAGATATGCCCATTAATAAAATCCTATTTTAAGTTGTGCATGGACTCACACAGGACATGTAACAACTTTTAATACACATTTTGAAACTATAGGAATTGTATTAAATATTGTGTATGTGTGCATTAGTGCACAACACGTGCACGTGGTATGTGAAGAGGCAAAAGGGGGTTGGCCGGTTTGCATATGGAGGGTTGGGAGTTGGAGTTTTTTAAGAGGTGGAGACATGAAGAGTTGGGAGTTATAGGAGTTAGGATTATGAAGAGATGGAGAATTAAGTTGAGCAATTTATTAGGTGGAGAATTTTGCACTTTAAACCCTCATTTTATCCTATAAATATACCTAATTTTCCTTCTCATTTCACACCTAAACTAAACAAAAAAATGGGAAAAATAAAGAAAGAGAGAAAGAGAGTATTCTTGCACAATTGGAGGCTTGTTGGAGCTCTTGCTAGGAGGGGAAGGAGCTAGGATTACTTGTTGGGGCTAGGAGCTAGAAGTTGTCTCTTCATTTTTGGCTATTCATTCTTCATAAAAGGTGGGTGATCTCTTTTCTTTCTAATGTAGAGAATGCATGCTAAAAGTTATAAATGAGTAGTATAAATTGAATTTGATGTGAAATATGTAGACATGATCCATGCTATTGTATTATGCCATGAATGAAAGTAATCTTGTTGTGATTAAGTGCCACCATGATAATTAGAATGAAGAAGTTTAACAAAAGAATTAATGCTATGAATCATATTAGTATGCTTGTAAACTTGTACATGTCGAATATATAATTTGTATGAAAATTTGTAGAAGCAATGTTATATTCAACCTATGCCTTGATGATTAGGAAGAAGAAAGATAGAAAAACAATTAATTTGTTGCCATGAAATGTGTTAACTTATGCATATTGCCATGTTATGTTGAAAATATAATTTTTTGCATAAAAGAGTTTCTTTTTGAGATCCGCATGATTGAGAGGCATGTTTGGGGTTTTATTACAAAATTTAAATAAGTATAATTTAGCACATAAACTAGTTTTAATGGATAAAATTCTTGAATTCAAGTTTTGAGAAGAATGTAAATTGATATGTAAAATGGAAAGAAGAACTATAGAAATTTTTTTTAAATGAGTTTGAAATTAGTGGGCTATTGTTTTAAAATTAATCTCAGTCAAAGAAAAGTTTAATTCAGTATCCTAAAAGATTGGATCATTGGATAAATGAGTTTTGCAAGAAATAATCAATTGCAGAATAGTGTGAACAAAATCATATTAATATGACTCCTAATCAATAATCACACTTGGACTTACTTGTAATGCCCCGCCCCAATACTCAGGCAATTTTTAATATTTTTAGAAATACAAATTAGATACTATGTAGTACAACTGCCCACCACAGGCTGCCTCTCAAAAGGTGGTTAACCGGATTGGTGACTCTTGATCATAGGCAAATAGTATTTATACTCAAATTAGTTTTTGTATACTTCCCATGTGGGACTATATTTCTCAAATCCTTCTCAATTTTCTCAAATACCGCGCAGACCAGTCGACTGCTAATACTACCAGTCGACTGTTCGTTGAAAACCTGGGGTATTACATACACCCCCTTAGAAATCAGCGTCCTCGCTGAGTACAGGGCACACATCTAGTGTAGGACCGCCCTTTCTAGCCGATGTAGTATAGTCCTCGATCCCGGAGATAAATCACTCTCAACACCGCAGATCCTTCCTGATCCCAGAGATAAGTGACTCTCAACACCGCAGATCTCCTGACCTCTTCTACACCCGGTGTCGAAAGTCGGCTCTGATACCATTTGTAACGCCCCGCCCCAATACTCAGACAATTTTTAATATTTTTAGAAATACAAATTAGATACTATGTAGTACAACTGCCCACCACAGGCTGCCTCTCAAAAGGTGGTTAACCGGATTGGTGACTCTTGATCATAGGCAAATAGTATTTATACTCAAATTAGTTTTTGTATACTTCCCATGTGGGACTATATTTCTCAAATCCTTCTCAATTTTCTCAAATACCGTGCAGACCAGTCGACTGCTAATACTACCAGTCGACTGTTCGTTGAAAACCTGGAGTATTACATACACCCCCCTTAGAAATCAGCGTCCTCGCTGAGTACAGGGCACACATCTAGTGTAGGACCGCCCTTTCTAGCCGATGTAGTATAGTCCTCGATCCCGGAGATAAATCACTCTCAACACCGCAGATCCTTCCTGATCCCGGAGATAAGTGACTCTCAACACCACAGATCTCCTGACCTCTTCTACACCCGGTGTCGAAAGTCGGCTCTGATACCATTTGTAACGCCCCGCCCCAATACTCAGACAATTTTTAATATTTTTAGAAATACAAATTAGATACTATGTAGTACAACTGCCCACCACAGGCTGCCTCTCAAAAGGTGGTTAACCGGATTGGTGACTCTTGATCATAGGCAAATAGTATTTATACTCAAATTAGTTTTTGTATACTTCCCATGTGGGACTATATTTCTCAAATCCTTCTCAATTTTCTCAAATACCGCGCAGACCAGTCGACTGCTAATACTACCAGTCGACTGTTCATTGAAAACCTAGGGTATTACATTACTAGTCAGCCAGTGCACCACAGAGCACTACTGTACTTGTAAGAGATCTTGGGTTCGAAACTCGATGGTCACATTTTATTTTTGTTTAACTTAATAAAATCTAAACCCGTACTTTGAATATAAAAAGACTTTTATGGTGGTTTATGACACCAAGTCCATATGGACTTATTGGCTAGTGTGATGGGCTTTGGGCGCTGCTGGTTGTCTTGGCCGGTCCTGGGTTCGAAACCCGAAGCCAACTTTTGATATTTTTGGGATTTTAATACATTTTGGGGTTTTCTAATATGAAGAAAGTTGGAATAAAAATTCTATTATTCATATAAAATCACATAGAAATTATTAGAAATAGTTTTAAAATTATTCTTGTATTTTTTGAGAAAAGTAAGAAAGGGAATTGAGATAGTAAATGAGTTTTTGACTCCAAAATTATTATTTGAGTATATGACTCTTATTTTTGAAGAGAAAAATATGTGACAAGTTATGAAATTCTCTTGTTGTAGATTATTCATTTGTGTTGAGTAAGAAGTAATTGATGTGGAAACTGCTATATGAGTATAAATTGCTAATGAGACTTAGAGGATGAATCTATGTTCATGAAAAGAAGTATTGTTTCATTTAAAATTGTGAATAAATAAAAGAATCATGAGTAGTATTAAAATGAGACATTGTGAATAAGTGCTAACATAAGACATTGATCTATTTGTGGATAAGTTGAAGATAAGAATACATTGAGTTAAGATATGATTATTGAAGGGTATGAATATCCATGGTTTCTTGTATATGAAAAGTTGTGATTTAAAGTTAGTAAGACCTCGGGTACCGGCACTGTTGAAATTAAAAGATTTGAGATATACTTTTGAGATAAGGCCATGGAGCTATCTCGTATTTTGTGATTAAGTCCGGTAGGGGGTAAAACTAACTCTAGGTATGATATATTCATGTCTTGAACTTAAGAACTAGGCACATAAGTAAAGATGTAGTAAACCTGGGCAAACGTAAGTGGGGCACTCTATATAGTCGGGCGGAGAATTTCGGGACTATAGACCCAGTCGGGCGGAGGATTCCGAGACTGTGGTTGCTTCATGGGAGACGAGCTCTTATTTTAAATCCGGGACTATGCATAGTCGGGCGGATAGTTTGCCGTACTCCAATGTATATACATATACCGGGGCTAGAGGGGCATTTGCGGGATGATTCACACGATGAGGAGTCTGTTATAACAGTCGGGCAGTGGACTCCGGGACTGGGATCCGTACTCGTGGAATGATCTAAACCTTGCTTTATTACTGGATAGTTGTCATGGCGAGAGATCGAACCCTTTTAATGTGGAGTACGTAGGTGCTTGCCCTCAGACCTATATAGTATGGGATGCATAGAATCCGAACAAGTATGCATTAGTGTCATATTAGTATAAAATATCTGCATTAAGCATTAAGGCATCGCATACACTTACATGTTTAGTGTAGTCACATTTAACACTTTATTTGCATTCAAAATTTGTGGTCTGTTAAAGTATTGAGATCGTTATATGCACGTCATAGAGAGGATGGCCGAGTATAACATTTTCTTCAGTTGTAAATAACTGACGTGCCCACAGCTTATTATGCAGGAATTGGACTTTTTCATGAAGAAGTAAAGTCGTTGTGATGCTGTTGATTAATTACATGCTAAAGATGTTGCAAGTTGTATATTATTTTTATTGTTGTACTTCTTTGTATCTTCTGTTGTTTAAACAAATTGTAAAGAACTCTGATGTATGATGAAAAGTTTAAATTTCCTTGTAAAATTTTGTGAAGTGAAGTGTAAAGATCCTGTGGACTCTCGAATTCGGTCTTATTTGGAATTCAGGGCATTACACATGCACGATTTGCTATTGTTAAAGGTCCAACGAGACTTTGGGATGGTGATAGTCTCGTGTATTTTATGAAAACGTGTATCATATTACACAATATGATTGTTGAAGATGAAAGGGGAGAAGGGATTTGTGAGTATGAATACAACCAACATGCTGACTCGACTGTCATAGTACCTAATAGGTTTGGACCAACTAAGCGTGCAGCTCGAATGTCATGTACTGTACAACTACATGAAAAACAAAGGCATCATGTACTTCGAAATGATTTGGTCGAACATATCTGGAACGAATATGGAAATGATGAGGATTAGCAAAAAAAATGTTGGTGTTCATGATATGTGTATCTCATTATATTATTGTATGTGGTTTTTGTTTCAATCAATCAACTTTTTGGTGATTTCAATAAAAATTTCAACCGTTCCAATGTTTTGTTCTTCATCATATTAAAACATAATAGAATACAAGATATAATAAGCATGAAATAAAAGACTAATACTTTTTTTTCATTTAGAAGCAAATTAATTTGAAAGAGAAGATACGATAGCATATAATAACTAATAATCAAATACTACTTTATCTTGGATGGTAGCCTCTTTTTTGCATTATTTCATTTTGTCGACAAATGAATAATAACGTTGACCTTCTGGTAAGCTAGTCAGATCCATACTCATTATGCGATCTTCTTCCATTATTTCTTTCAATTCGTAGTCTTTTTGTTTCATTGCCAGCCTCCTTTCCTGCATCTCTTTATAAAAATAGTTTAAAAAATTTGTCTCTTCAACCATTGCAGCAAATCGGATGATTCAGCGGTCCACTTTCCTTTTCTCTTCTTTGCTTTTCGGCCAGGTGGTCGAGAGAGTGGTGTAGGTGCGTTGACCTCAGCTGGTATATCGAAATCCCAGTCGACGGATGTGGGTGAATGTGTTGTACCACCACCTTCCCCGGATTGAGAACTCGGGATTGGTTCAAAGACATGAGTTGTACGCAAAGAAAATTTTGTTTGATCTTTAAGAATTTTGTAACACTCTTCGAATTTGAAGGGTTTTCCAACTATTTGCATGTATTCCATTCGAGCATCACGTACCTCTCACAATTAATAAATCTGGGTTAAGTAATAACATTTTTAAAAACAATAAATTCTTAATGCACTCCATTAAAAACAATACACACCTTATCCACCTCTGTAGTACCGCTTGTCGCTCTGTTTGTGACACTGCTTAACTTCGCACTGTACAAAGCAACTTCTTTTGAAATAGTTGAGAATCGACTGGAAAGGGAGCTGACTATTCTATCGGTTGTAGTGCCTAAGAGACTCATAAATGTAAGATCAATGCGATCCCAAAATTGTATCCCAATTTGATCACTACCGATCAACGGATCTTGGGTGATAGCAACCCAACTTTGAGACAAAATAACATCTTCAATACCAGAGTATGCCCGACATCTATTAGGACAATTTACCATAAAATCGATTAAAAAACACCGAAATAAGGAGGTAGAGAAAGATGCAAAAAAATAATATTGGAGGATAATTGAATGCAGACTGATTAAAATTTTGTCTAAAAATCAAATGAAAACCACACACAGTGAGGATGAATTTTATAGCTAGCCGATTTTTTCATAGCCATTGTGCATCATTTGAATAAAATAGCCATTGGAGTAGGAAATGTGAACGTTTGAGAAGGAGGTTATATCTGTAATTCAATAAAAAAAATTTTAAAAAATTAAGAGAGGGACGACAACATATTTTTTAGGGACGGGTAATCATTTACCGTCCCAATCGATTTTTTTTTTTAAAATCGATCAGATGAGAAATGATTTCCCGTCTGATCATTTTTAAAAAAAAGGGGACGAGAAATGATTCGTTGTCCAATATTAATTGTTTTATAAAGGGACGAAAGATTATCTTTCGTTGGCTATATTTTGCAAAATCCTATATCTTCTGCCAAATATAGCAGACCATTGTTCATCCTAAACCCAAATTTTGGGTATATAGCCAACGACTGCAGCAAACTTTTTTCTTTTTCTTTACTCCAAATTTTGGGTTAATAGCCAACGACTACATATGCTCTAACCAGATACACTTCTGACCACACTCACCTGACCCTTAAGTGTGGTACTGATAGAAGAACCAATCATTGGCAATTTATCTTTGAAAGGCTTAGGTTCTAAGTGACAAGATTAGGAATATTATAGAGGAGTCGTGGTCAACAACTGTAGAAACGACTAATGCGGTTTCCAAGTGGAACAATAAGATGAGACGGCTATGTAAACAACTAAAGAATTTGTCCAAGCACAAATTTGGCGAACTAAAAAAGAAGAAAGAGAGTTTGGGGGAATGAGTATAAGAACTAGAAATCATCGAAGAGCATAAAAGTCTTGGAAGTATGGAATATTAGGAACTGGCTGCTTGTAGAGGAGAGCTTCATCGAATTGGTGAAATGGAAGAGTGCAATTAGAGGCAGAGATCGAGGGTACCATGGCTTAAGGAGGGGGATTCCAACAGTGCTTTCTTTCATAAGGTGGCAAGTGGCAAATGACGTCATAATCACATTGCAGGTTTGTTTGTGGGGGAAAATTAGACTGAGGATAGAACGCAAATTAGACAACAGGTAGACACCAGCTTTAGAGAGTTGCTCGGAAAGACGAGAATACAAAGATGCAGTCTCAATACTGGTATGTGGAGTGACTCTATAATTGAGGGGAGTGACGGTTTGGAAGAGATCTTTTTCGGACGAGGAGGTTATAAAAGCTATCGAAAACCTGGGGGGAGATAAGGCGTCGTGCCCTGACAGTTTCCCGATATTTTTCTATAAACTCTACTGTACTATCATCAAGAAAGAACTTCTAGATATTTTCCTTGAGTTATACCAGGGGGTGGTACAAACAGATATGTTAAATTATATGAACGTGATCCTAATTCCGAAAAAAAACAAATGTTCTTAGAGTGTCGAATTTTAGACCAATAGTCTCTTGAATGAGTCCTTCAAATTTTTTAGTAAAGTCCTGGCAAATATATTGTCTCTTCATTAGATGGATATCATTAACGTACACAGAGTGGTTTCGTCAAAGTTAGAGAAATCATGGATAGCATCGCATCAGCTTACGAAATGGTCTATAGAGGAAACAGGGACAAGGTGGACGGTTTTAAGCTAAAATTAGATTTTGAAAAAGCAAATGATACCATTGAGTGGGACTGTGTTGACAAAGCTCTGGAACTCAGAGGATTTGGGCCTAACCGGAGAATATGGATGAGGAAGTGTGTCAGAGACGAAAATTGTTTGTCCAATTGAATGAAGAGTACTTTAATGCCCCGAATTTTAAATAAGACCGAATTCGAGGTTTCAAAGGATCTTTACTTCACTTCGTGCAATTTTACAAGAAAATTAAAACTTTTCAATAATACATCAGAGTTCATTACATTTTTATTTACACAGCAGAAGAATACAACATTGAAATAAAATACAACTTGTACAACTATAACAATGTAAATTATCAACTGCATCATAACATCTTTACTTCTTCATGGAAAAGTCCATTACCTGCATATCAAGCTATAGGCACGTCAGTCACTTACAACTGATGAAAATATTATACTCGGCTATCCTCTATATGCCGTACATATAACGATCTCATTACTTTAACAACCCACAAAGATTGAATGAACAATAAAGTGTCAAAAAGTGAGGATTCTAAAGATATAAGTGTATGCGATGCCTTAATGCCTAATGCACACATTTTATACTAGGATGACACTAATGCATACTTGTTCGAATTCTATGCATTCCATACTACATAGGTTCGAGGGCAAGCACCTACGTACTCCACTTTTAAGGGTTCGATCTCCGCCATGAAAACTACCCAGTAATAAGACAATGTTTAGATCATTCCACGAATATGGATCCCAGCCCCAGAGTCCACCGCTGACTGTTGTAACAGATCCCTCATCGTGCGAATCATCCCGCAAGTGATCCTCTAGCCCCGGTATACATATATACATTGGAGTATGGCAAACTCCGCCCGATTACACAAGAACCCGGAATCCACCGCTGACCCGTCCACATAATCCCGGATTTAAAAATAAAAGCTCGTCTCCCACGGAGCAACCTCAATTCTGGAATCCACCGCTGACTGGGCCTATAGCCTCGGAATTCACCGCCGACTATATAGAGCGCCCCACTTATGTTTGCCCAGGTTTACTACATCTTCACTTATGTGCCTAATTATTTAGTTCAAGACATGAATAAATTTTCAAACCTAGAATTGGTCTTACCTCCTACCGGACTTAATCAACAAAATACGAGATAGCTCCTTGGCCATATCTCAAAAATATATTTCAACTCTTTTCCAATCAATAGTGTCGGTATCCGATGTCTCACTAACTCTAAATCACAACTTTTTCATGTACAAGATTCCATGGGTACCCGTACCCTTCAATAAACATGTCTTAAATTTAGATTATTTTCATTTTCAATTTCATTCACAAATGACCAATAACTTTTCTCAACACTTATCCACAAAGTACTCATTTTCTTAGTCTTGACACTATTCATGATCTATTTATTCATTCATCATCTTTAAAAGCAATTAATTTCTTTCAAGAACACAACTTCATCACATGAAATTTATCAACAAATTCAAATTCTTACAATATCTCAGCTCACTTCAAAACATTCTTTAAACAAATAAGAGTATAATTCTCTTTAAGAAAAATCGCTTCACAAACTAATACTTTACTCTTCTTAATAAAAGAAAGATCTATAATAGACCTTTAAGTTCACACTATTCATCTTTCTTTTTAAAAAATTTCATTTTTGTACTTCAAATATACTTGGAAAATTTTGCAACTCTTTTTAATAAACTATATTTCATTTTATAGAATTTCTATTATTTTCCCCAAATTTTATCTCCTAATTAAAACCATTAAAAAGATGTCAAAAGAACTCAAAAAAAAAAAAATCAAAGTGCAGCCGAGGGGTTTCGAACCCAGGACCGCACGCAAGCTACAGTGCCGCCCAAAGCCCAGACCTGCTAGCCAGGAAGTCTAATGGACTCTAGTGTCAAAATCTACACACCGAAACCCCAAGTATTCATTTCCAGCATTCGGTTTAAATTAAAAGAACCAAAATAAATGTGACTATCAAGTTTTGAAAGCAAGATCTGTTACAAACAATGCTCTGTATTGCACTGGCTAACCAGTAAGTCCAAGTGTATTTTCTGTTTAAGATTTGTACTAATATACTTTTGTTTAATTTGTTCAGAAAGTGGTTCTTTCTCACACAAACTCGTTTATCCAAAGATCCAATCTTTTTAGGATTTTGAAATCAACTTTCCCTTGACTGAGATTGAATTTTAAAAACAGTAAACAACAATTTTAAGTTCATTAAAATCATATTTCCATTTCTTTAAACAATTCTTCTTCTCATTTTTTTCACATAGACTTGTAATTTCTCAAAACTTGAATTTACAAAATGGTGTTCATGAAAACTAGTTTTTATTCCTACCTATACAAAATTAAAAATTTTATAACAATGCTAGCATGTCTCTCAAACATGAGAATCTCACAAAATATCTCTTTCATCCAATAGTTTATATTTTTCAATTATAACATGACAATTATACATATATCAACACATTTCATGGCATTAATTAAATTCATTTTCTTCCTTCTTTCTTAGTCATCAAAGCATGATTTGAATATAACTTTCTTTAACAAATTTCGTATACTCGGCATGTACAAAAATTGCAAGCATACCAACATGATTCGTAGTATAAAAGAATTCTTCTTTTTAATTAACATGGTATCTATTTTTACTCAATCACAACCAAACTATCCCCATTCATAACATATGACACTAGCATGAATTTTATCTATATTTTCACATCAATAATAACTTATATTACTCATTTATAGTTCTTAGCATGCATATTCTACAACTAGAAAGTGAAGAAACCACCCACCTTTAACGAAAGATTTGAGAATGAGAAAGATGGAACCCATTCCTAGCTTCTAGCAAGACTTTCTCCTCCTAGCAAGAACTCCTCCAAAATGAGAACACTCTACTCTCTTTCTTTTTCTTTCTCTTATTTTGATTTGTTTTTTGTGCAAAAGAGAAGAAGAAATGGGGTGCTATTTATAGGATAATGTTAGAGTTCAATTTGCAAAATTCTCATCCTAATAAATTACTCTCTTAATTCTTCCAACCCTTCACAATCCTAACTCCTAAAACTCCCAACTCTTCATGCTCCCAACCTTTTAAAAACTCAACTCCACCCCCCTCCCCCCCCCCCCCCCCCCCCCCACTACTCAAATCCAGCCCACTCCCTAGCCCTCTCATATTCCACGTGCACGTGGTGTGCACTAGTGCACACACATGTACAAAAATTAATACAATTTTCTATAGTTCTAAATATGTACTAAAAGTTGTAACTTGTCATATATTAGTCCCAGCTCAACTTAATTTAGGATTTTACTAATGGGCTTGACTCATGAGCTCTCTTTTAATTTATTAACTTAATTATTCTAGTGGGCTCTTCTTTTAATCAATCTAATGGGCTAGTATTTAATTCTTTTAGGTCCATGGATTAAATAAAAGGCTAAATAAGATTATGCATGCTTAAAATTAGTAAATGAGAGTAAGAAAAGAGATGGATAAATTAGTACGTGCATCATACGTGCAAAAATCAAAAATACATTTTTAATTTAAAATAAAAATGTGGGGTGTTACAAGTACAGAAGCTCCTCTTTGAAGCGCCCCAGGAGCAAGGCTTCTCTTCATAAATCCCCGGTGCCGAAACTCCTCTTTGAAGCACCCCGGGAGCGAGACCCCTCTTCGTGGCTCTCCAGGAGGGAAGCTCCTCTTTGTAACTCCCCGGGAGCGAAGCTCCTCTTGGTAGCTTCCCCATGGCGAAGCTCCTATTTGTAGCTCCCTTGATGGCAAAACTCCTTTTCGTAGCTCCTCAATGGCGAAACTTCTCTTCGTAGCTCCCCGAGGGCGAAGCTTCGATTTGTAGCTCCCCGATGGCTAAAGTCCTCTTCGTAGCACCCCAAGGGTGATGCTCCTCTTCTTAGCTCCTCTTCTCCTCAGAAGAAAAGACACTGCATGCCTATTTTGACCAGAAAGACGAACGACTCCTCAACCGACTTCTGAACAGAACATATAGATCTTCGAGTCACCTTCGAAATAAGGGGTTATATGCCCCAATCAGACCTTTCTTTTACCGAAAACATACTTTATACTGCAGCTGCGTGCAAGCGCCCAAAAAAGAAAGAAAGAAAAAGAGAGAGAGAGATAAAGAGAGAGAGAAAGAGAGAGGGGGAGGAGAAGAAGAAAAGGAGGAGGAAAGAGAAGCTTGTGCATTGCGCTTGCAAGGTTCAAAAAAAGGAGAAAAGAAAAGGAAGGAAAAGAGAGGCACGTGCACGAGCCAGGCTGGTGGCACGTGCGATGCACATGCTGGGTAAAAAAGGAAGTAGAAGTGTTGACGTGGCTGATGATGTGGCACCAAGGTGGGCCCCACCATCTCGCCACTGCTTGCGCTGATGTGGCAGGTGGGCCCCACCCACTGTCACCCATTGCTGACGTGGAAGGTGGGCCCCACCTTCTCACTCTGCCTCTCTGACATGTGGGCCCCACGTGGAACCCCACCTCCTCAACGCAATTTTGGTCGTCCGAAGAGGTGGGTTGCTTCACGCTCCCGCCGCCGTTCGATCTCCTCGAATTGCGTGCCACGTGTGATGGACGATCATGATCCCTCCTAACATCGCGCTCGTTGATAAAACATGCGAAAAATGTGCAAAGAAAAAGGAAAAAAGAAAAGAAGAAAAGAAAATGCTGACGTGGCAGTGGGGCCCAGCAGCACGCGCTGCCTCGCTGAAAGTGGGCCCCCCTTGGGACCCCACCTCGGTTCAGATTTGGTCGTTCGAGGAGGTGGCTTGCTTGGGACCCCCATCGCCATCCGATTTCCTCATAAACCGTGATGCACACGATCAACGATCCAGATCATTTCAAAATCCGCACAGGTATTATTAATTAATTATTTTTAAAAATTAATTATGAATTTAAGAAAATTAAATAAAATTCTATAAAATAATTAAGAATTCTGGAAAATTATCTTTAAAATTCTAAAAATTAGTTCTAAATTCGAAAAATTATTCTAAAATTATCGAAAAATAATTATAATTTTAGAAAACTTAATATTAAAATCCAGAAATGAATTAGTTAAAATTCTCAAAAATGATTAAAAACTTGGTAGAAAACCAAAAAAGAAAAAAGAAAAATCACAAAAGACCCAGAAAATTATGAAAATAATTCTAGGTGCTTTACGAAATCAGAACAATCCGTTAGACGCCGAACGAGTTCCACGTCTCTGAAATCCTCAATAAGTTCTGTAAACCATTATGAATAGGTAAACTACTCATCGAATGCTGTAAAACTCAGTTTTCAGGAGTGGAAGGCTTGTTATGTAGGTAAAAATAGAAAAAAAAAATGGACCGTTCAAATCGGGCATAAATCCTAAAGCTCTCGGGAATAAGACGGTAAATTTCAGCAGATACAGACTCGACAGAAAGAGTTGGGCCACTCTAAGGCCCATTAACTCGATCCGGACTACACTAAGGGGCTGTCAAAACAACTTTAACGCAAAGGAATCCAGGTTCATCTTAAAAACCTTGTTCAAACCCCCTATCTCTATAGGGTAATCGCTTCTATCTCTCCATGCAACAAGAGAAGAGTCATGACTCGATTTCTTTACATGGGAGAGGGTAACCAATGTTATCCCCCCCCCCCCGCGCGACTGTATATACCTCTCGACCTCTTTAAAAATGAGGAAATTGCAAATTCTGCTCTCAAAATTTTTGATATCTTCTGAGTTTTCTGACGTCTGAGGGTCAGTCGCTGGTGCCAACCACGGTGTTTCAGACTATTTTGCAGGTCCACGAAAGCGATTACATCCGTCCTCGACATTCAGAACTCAAACTCAGACAGTTTGCGACGGTCAATATCGACGAGGAGTAAATGTCAGATCTTTATTGTTTTCATTAAAAGAATTCACAATATCTATTTTCTCCCACACAGAAATTAGCAACAACACATGTGTTAACTGTTAAGCCCAATTGTTAACTTTCCTTTGTTGTATCGTCTAGTTGGTCAGTGTCCTGTATTTTTCATATTTCTTAAGTTGGTTTTGTCTAGCTGCTCATATCCTTTTATTCTCCTTCCTTTTCTTTTTTTCTTCTTTTTTTTCTTTTTGCTGTATTCTGTTTCTTTTTATGTTTTAAATTTATCTAGTAATTTCCGTAGCTTGTTTGATGTCAACGGTAGTGTTTATTAGAACATTCACAGAATGTCAGAGTTTATTTCCATATGGCCGCATCTTTTGTGTCTTTGTTGATTTATCAATACTCTCATTCATTGTTAGTTTGTTCATACAGGTAATGCTTGGCATTGTTTACGATGACATGCTAATTGCAAGAACTGGAGAATGTCTAAACTGGTACTAGTAATATTGGGTCATCAGTTCCAAGTTCTTTATTCTTCAATTTTACTTGCTAGTGATTCAGTAACAGATCATCCATTTTGTTTTTTTTTTTTTTGATAGAAGATGACATCGTCATCGTTTCATTAATGCAATATTAACGAGACAAAGTAGTACTACATACAAAGATGTGACTCAACACGGTCTATCCCGTAGATCATCCATTTTGTTATCGTTATCTAATGTGCAATTATCATTATGCAGTTTGCATTCTATATGGAGCATGTCCTGCTTTTGCCGACTTATATTCCTATGTCTGATATTATCAGACAAGTCCAGCTTGACTTCTATTGAGGTTTTGAGGTAATGATACTATCCTACTCTATTATAACGTGATACATGTCATATTATCTTTGAATTTGTCATTGTATTGATGTATTCAGATTGTAGAACATGAACTTTATGTTTGCTTTTGTCTCGTGTATGTTATTTTCATGTATTTTATTTGTGTGCCAGTTATAAAAGTGAGTGGGAGCGTACAGGCTGATAGAATTATGAGAATTCTCACCTGTAAGACTTGAAATTTGCATGAATTCAAAGTTCTACGATTACAGGAATTTCATAAAAACTAAAGTTATACGACATAACTAAATTGTTCAATCACAATGGACAAATCGTTAATGTTACATACATGACAGAGATGTTCAACTTTACAAGTTTATAACATGGATTACTTGGCCTGGATAACACAAATATTTGGTATTATAGAAGCAGAATTAATAAACCAAAAGGACAAAAAAAAGAGCCATTTTCAAGTAGTACGATATACTATAGAGGAATAGAGAGGATAGAAATCTTTTTTCCTAGTATTTCTTTTTGTTATTCTCTCTTTGTCATTGTAAGACAAAACAGAGGGATACGCGGGGGGGGGGGGGGGGGGGGGGGGGGGGGGGGAACTACAGTAAAAAAGGATACAATTTTGCGGTTGATGTAGCTTGATGAATTAGGGATTGATATGAGCCCTAGTTCTCTACTAAGAGGATTTATAGTGTAATTGACCAATTTTTATTGGTCGGTATCCAATAGGGGTGGACAACTATTATCCAAACCGACCAATCCGAACCAATCCAATCCGAATCGACCGGTTTTTAACCGAACCAATTGCGGGTTCAGGTTGGCCCAGTTCTTGGTCTTCAATAACCAACTGGACCGGTTCGGATGTTGGTTGGGGCTTTCAAATAACCGATGAAACCGAACCGACCGTACCTCTATGCATTAGTCCATAAAAAAATCTAGTTCTTTTTTACTTTTTTGAATATACAAACATTCATTTCTCATTTTCTTGGAGATACAAATAGCCTCCTTTAATTTCTTTAGTACAAACCGAACACTTGTTCTATCTATATTTTGATTCTCCATAATCCTATGTGTTATGTTGTTGAGAAATGCTTGATTTACAATGTGGCCCGGCTTAATAGAATCATGAAGTTGATGTAATTAGTAGTTATTTTAATCAAGTCAAGCAGAAATTATGTTTTAAATCTTTTTTATTGAACCTGAAATTTAATTAGATATGATTATTGATGTTCCTTTTATGAGAATAGACTAAGATTACATAAGTATGTATGTGAAAAAGCAATGTATCTAACCCATTTAAACGTTATCATCTCAAACAATTAGTGTAAAATTCATTAGCAATGTGTAGTTTTATGAATCTTCATTTCAATTTATTTCTGAACAACAAATAGGAGGTTGTTTCTTAAGTTTGATTGAAGTTGATCTTTTAAATTTCAACGAAATTGTGAATGATGTTGGAGGTGAAAAGTGACACGTCAAACCGACCATCCAATTCAATCCAAACCGAGCTTAATCGGTTTGGATGGAAACCGGTCCAATTAAGGCTCGGATTGGTTGCGGATGAGAAAATTAAAAAACCGATCTTCTTTGGATCGTTGGTGGATGGTCCATATTAGGTCGGATACCGATCGATGCCCACCCCTAGTATCCAAAGCCTAAATTGCAATTGCCATATATTAGGAAACTTTCAGAATTTATAACTAGACAGGTCAGGAGATCAGTTATGCAATTTCAGATTCAACTTGGCATGTCCTGGACATCTCCCCAAAAATGCATTGGTTTTTCCAATTGACATGACAAATATTGGTGGCAGAGACCCTTCAAAACTAACATGTCATGGTGACATTTAAACACTACAATTTCATGAACGAAACTGAGTTTATGATATCTGAATATCTGAATTATGGTGATGATAGTGAGCCCAACGAGCATTTTGTATAGTAAAATTATCATATATCGATTAGCTTTTTTCCAGTAAATTAAGAATGCCTGCAAATTAGAATACTGAAAAGAAAAAAGAAAAAGAAAAAAAATTGAGTTTGTCACATAGTTTACAGAGAAATGGACGTCATAAAACTCGTTATAACATAATGATATATGGCATCGAAAGTACTGGATGATGTCGAAGAACAAGAGTAAGGAAGCTTTGGACCATACCACGACAAAACTTGGAAGGAAAATTCAATTCACTGCATTGAGATCATGAGACTTTACCACACTGAAAGAATCAGAAGAGCGTTGTTCGCATCATGTTGGTTAGCATTACTCAACATGATCTAATTGTGAGATTGAGAAGTACATATTGGATCAAGATATTTGGGAAGATTTAAAAGAAATAGATATTGATCCTTACAAGAAAGCTAAATAGTAAGGTCACTTTGCGGAATTTTTAACAAAGTTAAAAGAATGGCGGATGCAAAAGAAACAATGTGGTCATCAAAGTGAATTGAAAAAAGCATTGTGTTGTGACTTGGAAATTGTATTATTTTTGTCATAATTGCATTGAATTGAAATAGGTACTACATTATTCCAATTGTATTAGTTTTTTCTCGTGTTCTTTGGTAATGTTATGCTTACTGAAATTTATCTTTAGTGGATTGTGTACTTAATACAAATAGGCCATATAGCTAGAGAATATGGAGTAGTTGTGGAGTTCATCACATACAGGAAGTAGCTGATGGATACATAGAGAGAATAACTCAAGGATATATGATTAAATAACTTGGTGCTTGAAGTAAGGGTGTAAGCACATGCGATATATGACTACATGGTGATCAAATACATATATATCTGTAGTACAGATTTAATACTAGTTGGGATAGGTTATGGATTAAATATTTGTAGTAGCAATGTGGCCATAAACTTATTTTATGACTCTAAAATAGGTACTCGTGGATCTGGAGAAATGATACGTCTGTCTGAATGTAGAACAACACTATGGTGTTAACAAATAAAAATTGATATATGTTTTTTCTTTAATTGATTCTACTGAGCATAAAAACACATTTTTTAATATTAAAACTGCTTATAAATTGAATTTTTTTGTTAACACTAATTATAAATATATAGATATGCGTATGGAAAAAATCAGGCTACTACTCGTTTAACAGAATAGTACTGATAAGCTTACTATAGAGAATGTGCTGGAGCCTGTGATACGAGTATAATAGGATTTGGGGAAGAAATTGAGACTGGGGAATAAGAGATTGAAGATTTGGGATCAAGAATTGGAGAATTGGAGACGAATTGGGGAAGAACAGGGGAAGGAGAGAGAGATCAGACCAAGAGAGAATTCAAGAATCAATATCATTCATAATGCCTATTCTCTTACAAAGCTACTATTTATAGTTTGTTACATTTCATTCAGTTACAGCTCTCATCTCCCTTCCCGCCACTTTCCTATTTTAAAAGCCAAGAGTGCATAAAGCACGTACAAAACAATACAACAGATACACTACAGTCGACTGCTGAATAGCACCTTGATACACAGTCGACCGCATCAATTGCATCAACTGAACATGATCCTGGTGAACCCCAATTCCCCAGTACGAATAGTAACTATATCATTACTCCTCTCCTCAAAATGAACCTTGTCCTCAAGGTTCAGAGCTGGGATTGCTGCATTCAGATCCCGAGCAAATTCAAGCTGACTACAAGTTCCAATGAATACTCTTGGAAGAATGGCCAAATCATAAGCTGAATATGAAGCTTCCTCAATACTTTTGTATGGTGCTAAAGTCATATTAACTATCGATTGCCTTAATATATGATATGACTAAAAATAGGACTAAATCGGAACCATTCAAATTGGGCACGAATCTTGAAGCTCTCAGGGGTAAAACGGTAATTTCACCTACAAACGGATCCGACATGGGAACTGGGTCTCTTCTTCAAAGCCCAAATAACCTATAAACGGGTCTGTAATATTGTATGCGGGTACCAACCCGTTACAAACCAAGAAGGATAAAGAGGAAGTCAGATTCGTGATTATCCCTGAGAGGCAGTTTTAACCACTTCCTATCCATCCACACGGAAAGTAGAGATTTGTCCTTATCTCGAAACGGATCTCTAAGCCGACTATAAATACCCCTCTCCCCCCACCGTAACAAGGTAATGAATTCCAACCTAAATCTCTTTCTTAATCTTGGAGATTACTGACAAGAGTATTGGAGGGTTCGTCGCCGGAATTCATCCCGGTGAATCGAACTTTGTGTAGGTTCATGGCAGCAGCAAGGAACAAGTCAACACATAGGTGGAGTCAACTGGTTCGCTTTACTGTTTTCCTCATGAACTCACAAATTCATCTGTTTGCTCCCACACTCGAAATCAGCAGCAACAGATTGGCACCATCTGTAGGAAACAGAAGCAGCTATCCAGTCCTCTCTCATCAGCCAAACTAGTTTCCAGCCAGGCCTCCCAAGAAGGGGAAGACAACGGTCTCTAACCGCAGGGCCACTCCCGCACCTTCTCCTCCTCCAGTCCATGAGGATCCCCCTCAACCCACTCAGCAAGTCCAGCAACCTGGACAACCTCTCCTTCAACCCATCCAGCAACCACAGCCCGGACGACCTCTTCCTTAACAACCACAGCCCCAGCAGGCCCTTCAAGGGCCACAAGAGGCTCCCGCGGGACCCTTCCGTGAAGTCGGCAAGTGCAACCTCCTCTCCGTGACCATGTTTCAGTACACAACCCCTCCTCGGACTCCATGGCCTCGCACAGTCCCCCTACGCCGAAGGACCTCCAGAACATCATCGTCAACAGGCAGAATGGGGTAGATCTCAGGACTAGCTTAGATGAGAGGCAGACCCATCACGGGATACCCCGCCGAGAACATCAAAAGGGTCCAACGATCACAGAGGGTCCCCGCTTAGATGAAAGGCGGGTCCCTAGAGCCCGGTCCCCCCGTAGGCCGGATCGCAGAAGGTCCAACTTTCCCAGGAGGTGGAGGGAGTCGCCCCAGCGTCGTCAGAGGAGAAGCCGCTCTCCAGTCGGCTGACCCGCCCTTCAGGACCACCGAGAGAAGGAGGCCCCTGTTACGAGGGCAGAGTTCCAACAGTTCCAAGAGGCAGTCCTGAGGGCCCTCAATGTTACCCCAGACCACAGTCAGCGGGCGCCCAGTCCTCAACCTACCCAAGAACATAGGCATCGTACGCCCAGTCCTCAATCGGCCCCGAGCTATCGTCATCGCACTCCCAGTCCCCTTTCACGCGAGTACGAATCTTGGGCCTTAGCAAGGTATGACCGGAGGGAAGATTCGGTCTACCGCCGTCTCTACGAGATGGAGAGGCATCTTGGCCGACTGGACAGAGAGGACGAGCAACGGGCGAGGCATTTCCACCCTAGCAGACCCACATTCTCCCAGGCTATAATGGAGGCACCGGTCCCGGATAACTTCAAGCCTCCTCATTTTGAATCGTATAACGGGGAATCTGACCCTGCTGACCACATCGAGAGTTTTAAAACTGTCATGATGATACACTAGGCGTCGGATGCGCTCCTCTGCAAGACTTTTCCGGTCACGCTGAAAGGGCCTGCAAGGGAATGGCACTCCTGTTTATCCCCGGCCTCCATCTTCTCCTTCGATCAGCTCGAAGGCCTCTTCCTGACTCACTTCGTGAGCAGCCGCTGAGCTGAAAAGACAAGCACCTCCCTGCTATTGCTTCACCAAAGGAAGGACAAGCGGCTGAGAGACTATGTCAAATGTTTTACCGCGGAGGCCAAATCCATTGCCTCCCTAAACCAGTCTGTGGCCTCCGCCGCCTTCCAATCCAATGTTGCTAACGACAGCCTCAGGGCATCCCTCGCCAAGAAGCCTCCTCAAGATTTCTCAGAACTCGTGCTTAGAAGTGAGAAATACATTCGAGCGGAAGAAGCTCTCTCCCGCCCCGCTTTCGAAAGATCGTCCTCCGGGAACAAACGGAAGGGCACTGAAGAAGAAGGAGCTAAGAAGCTCCAGAAAGACAACGGAGGCCAGCGTCGCCCTCCTCCCCGCTTCGAGAAGTTCACTCCGCTCAATGCGAGTGTCTCAGCCATCCTGATGGAGGTTGGAAAAGAGGGTCTTCTCCCGCCACCTCCGAAGATGAACCCCCCGGGGAAAAAAGGAACCGGGACAAGTGGTTCCGCTTCCATAGGGACCACGACCATGACACGGATGACTGTCGGGCCCTGAAAGAAAGATCGAGGCTCTCATTCAGAGGGGGCAACTCTCCAGATTTGTGAGGAAGGACATGGCGGATCTTCCTCCGCCCCTCTAGGGGGGCTAATAAGTGACCCGAGCGGCACACGGAGATCCCGGACTGCAAACCAGAGGCCGTCCTGCATCTCATCCACGGAGGCCCAGTGGGGGGAGATTCCAACTCCTCCCGAAAAGCCTTCGTTCAGGAAGTAAATTTTGTACAGAACCGTCCTCCCCCTAAGGGCTTGGGGGTCCCAGTCACTTTTTCAGATAGATATCTAGAGGGCATCCAAACCCCCCATTGCGACACGTTGGTAATAAACCTCCACATGGCCAACTTTGACGTGCGCCAGGTCCTAGTTGATAACGGCAGTTCAGTCAACATTCTCTTTCTAGAGGCCTTCTAGGGGCTCAAGCTATCCAGGGATCGGCTCAAGCCCGCCGGCTACACTCTGCACGAGTTCACAGGGGTGCCAGTGACGATTGAGAGTGTCATAACTCTCGATGTAACCGCTGGCAAAACTCCTACCACCCGAACCGAGCCGATGGACTTCATGGTGGTGGATGTGAAACCTGCCTACAACGTCATCATGGGCCGACCAGGCCTAACGGCTCTCCAGGCCATACCCTTTGCCTACCACATGAAGATGAAATTCTCCACCACGGTAGGCGTAGGGGAAGTCAGAGGGAGCCAGGAGGCAGCCCGCAAATGCTACATAACCTCGGTGGGAGGACCAGTCCTCTCCCTCGAAGCTCTTGAACTCCCCCAAGGGAGTAGCCCACCTATATC
Organism: Hemerocallis citrina; assembly: GCA_017893485.1. Lineage (NCBI taxonomy): Eukaryota > Viridiplantae > Streptophyta > Magnoliopsida > Asparagales > Asphodelaceae > Hemerocallis > Hemerocallis citrina. The sequence goes on from CM030365.1 coordinate 163,109,734, forward strand.
GGAGCCGGTCGATGAGCTGGAAGAGACGGCCTTCTCAGAAGGAAATCTGACCCAGAAATTTCAGATTAGCAAAGTCCTTCCCCCTCCCATTCGCTCCGATATTATCCAGTGCATAAGAGAAAATCGAGACCTCTTCGCCTGGACAGCAACTGACATGCGAGGGATCTCCGAAGAGCTCCTCATGCATCACCTTAGTGTCGCTTTGGGGGCCAGACCAATTCAGCAAAAGCGGTGCAAATTTGCCCCTGAGCACCAACATGCTATCAAGGAAGAGGTTGGGAAACTCCTTAAAGCTCGGTTCATACAGGAGGTAAACTATCCGGAGTGGTTGTCCAATGTCGTGATGGTCAAGAAAGCCAACGGAAGCTGGAGGATCTGCATTGACTTCACGGATCTAAACAAAGCCTGCCCCAAAGATCCATTCCTGCTCCCAAGCATCGAGCCCTGATTGATGCAACCTCGGGCCATGAACTCTTAAGCTTCATGGATGCGTTCTCTGGGTACAATCAGATAAGAATATTTCTTCCCAACATTCCGAAGACCTCCTTCGTCACCGATCAGGACCTGTATTGCTACCGGGTCATGCCCTTTGGGCTTAAGAATGTGGGTGCCACCTACTAACGCCTTGTTAACAAGATCTTCAAGGAGCAGATTGGACGGAACATGGAAGCCTATGTAGACGACATGTTGGTGAAGAGCGTCAGCAGATCGGATCATGTCTTCGACCTCCAAGAAGCTTTTAATGTGTTGAGGAGACACAATATGAGACTGAACCCGAACAAGTGTGCTTTTGGCGTCTCATCCAGCAAGTTCCTAGGGTTCATGGTCAGCCAAAGGGGCATAGAGGCCAACCCCGAGAAGATACAGGCCATACTCAATATGGCTCCCCTCTCCGGTGTTAAAGATGTGCAGAGACTCACCGAGCGCCTTGCGGCGATAGGACATTTCCTCTCCAAATTCGGGGGGAAATGCCTCCCATTCTTCAAGGCCCTCAGGGGGGATAAAGGCTTTGAATGGTGGCGACAGCAACAAGAGTCCTTTGACCAGCTCAGGGCCTACTTAGTCAACCCCCCACTCTTGAGCAAGCCAAAGCCAGGGGAAGTCCTCTACTTATACCTCGCCGCTTCGGAGCAGACCCTCAGCGCTGTTTTAGTAAAAAAAGAAGACAAGACGCAAAGGCCCATCTACTATAACACCCTGTAATTTTTAAAGAGTATGTATATATATATATATATATATATATATATATATATATATATATATATATATATATATATATACTTTGAAATAAAGTGGCTGTTTATATAAATTGAAATGTATGATGGCACTTTAGTAAATATGTGTGATTGGAATAGTGTATGGTGGGGGGTCCCATGGGTTATGTACAACATTGTATGCTGTTTGGTTGAGACAGTTGACTTCGGTCAAAGGCTTGGTGACGTGGCTTCACAAGCTGGGGCCCACCTCACGTGGAGAGTTCTCTGGAGGGAGACTTTGGGAGAAAGGGTATGGGATTAGTCCCATATCAGAAATCAACTTGAATAAAATAATATATAAATACTGTTGCCTATGATCAAGAGTCACCAATTCGGTTAACCACCTTTTGAGAGGCAACCTGTGGTGGGCAGTTGTACATACTATAAATAATTTGCTTCTAAATTGTATAAATTGTCCGAGCCCAGGGCAGGGGCGTTACAATTGGTATCAGAGCTGACTTTCGACACCGAGTGTGGGTAATAGTGGGTGAGATGTATGCCTGAGATGGAGCTAGCAGATGTACGGGTAAGTATTTCCTGAGAGGGAGCGAGGTTGGGGACAGATCGCCCGGGTAAGGGGACTGTACAACCCGCAGAATCAGGGGTACTGTGCAGCTAGCAGAATCAGGGTACTCCACTCAACATCGGCTAGAAAGGAGATCCTGCACTAGGTTGTGGATGCCTCATGCTCAGCGAGGATGCTGATTTCTGAAGGGGGTGTGTGTAACACCCCGTAATTTTCAAAGAGTATAAATATATATATATAATATACTTTGAAATAAAGTGGCTGTTTGTATAAATTGAAATGTATGATGGCACTTTAGTAAATATGTGTGATTGGAATAGTGTATGGTGGGGGGTCCCATGGGTTATGTACAGCATTGTATGCTGTTTGGTTGAGGCAGTTAACTTTGGTCAAAGGCTTGGTGACATGGCTTCACAAGCTGGGGCCCACCTCACGTGGAGAGTTTTCTGAAGAGAGACTTTGGGAGAGAGGGTATGGGATTAGTCTCATATCGGAAATCAACTTAAATAAAATAATATATAAATACTATTGCATATGATCAAGAGTCACCAATTCGGTTAACCACCTTTTGAGAGGCAGCCTATGGTGGGCAGTTGTACTATACTATAAATAATTCGTCTTCTAAATTGTATAAATTGTCCGGGCCCGGGGTAGGGGCATTACATCTACTACGTGAGTAAAGTCCTTAGGGACGCTAAACTCCGTTATCCGAATCTAGGGAAGATGGCCTATGCCTTGGTCATGGCGGCCCGAAAGCTCTGCCCCTACTTCCAGTCTCACTCGGTGGTCGTTCTTACAGACCAGCCGCTCAAACAAGTCCTCCACAAGCCTGAGACCTCAGGGCGCCTTATGAAGTGGTCCATCGAGCTAAGCCAGCATGATATCAGCTATCAGCCTCGAACCGTTATCAAGGCTCAAGCCCTAAAGGAGTTTATAATGGAGATTACAATTCCGGATGCCAGCAAAGCAGTAGAGGAACCCCCTTTCTGGATGGTATATGTGGATGGGTCCTCGTGCGCCGATGGGAGTGGAGCAGGAGTCATCCTGGCGGGCCCAGATGATTTCATCCTCCAATACTCACTCTGCATCAACTTCAGGGCGTCCAACAACGAGGCCGAGTATGAAGCCCTTATAGCAGGCTTGTGCATGGCTCGCAAGGTAGGGACAAGGCATGTCAAGATATTTAGCGACTCACAGCTGGTGGTGAACCAGGTATCAGGGGAATACGAAATGCGAGACGATCGCATGGCCAAATACTTGGCTAAGGTCAAAAACCTGATGACCTCTTTTAAGGATGCACAACTCCAGCGGATCCACCGAGAAGAGAACATGCAGGCGGATGCCCTTTCAAAGCTAGCTTCCTCCTCCCTCCAAGGGCTCGGACAAACAGTCTTAATAGAAGTTATACTGAAGCCCAACCATCGAGGAAGAAGGCCCTGAGCCGATGGAGATGTTGTTGTTACGACTCAGGGAGAATTGGATGAGGCCTCTGCACGAGTTCCTCAGAGATGGGATCCTTCCCTTAGATCCTAAAGAGGCCTGAAAGATCTGAACCAGAGCCGAGCGGTACACCCTTATCGAGGGAGTTTTGTACAAATGCTCCTACGCCCAAGTAGACAGCATGCCCTACTTGAGGTGTCTCTCCCCCAACGAAGCCTAGTATGCTTTGAAGGAGGTCATGAAGGGATATGTGGCGCACACGTGGGGGCAAGGTACCTCGCCCGCAAAATCTTAAACTATGGATATTTCTGGCCTACTCTCCTTCGCGATGCCGAACAACACGTTCGTCAATGCGACACTTGCCAAAAATTTTCAACAATCTTCCTCCTATTGCAAGCTCATCTCTCCTTTCTATCCAGTCAAACCCCTTTTGCAATGTGAGGAATGGACTTCCTCGGGCCCTTCCCTCCAGTACCAGGCCAGCTAAAGTTCCTTATTGTGGCGATCGACTATTTCTCTAAGTGGATCGAGGCCGAGCCCCTATCAACGATCACAGAGAGTAGGGTGCAGTGCTTCTTTTGGAAAAACGTTGTTTGCAGATTCGATGTGCCCCGAATCTTGATAACGGATAATGGAACTCAATTTACGGGGACAGCCTTCCACACCTTTTGCGCAGACCTGGGCATTCAGCAACGATTCTCCTCGGTCTCCCACCCCCAGTCCAATGGTCAGGTAGAGAACGCCAATCGGAAAATTCTCTCCGGCTTGAAAAAGAGACTGAGCAGGTCGGCTAAAGGGTTATAGGTAGAGCAGCTCCCAAATGTGCTCTGGAGCTATCGCACTATGAAGAGGACCCCCACGGGAGAATCGCCCTTCAACCTCACTTACGGCTCCGAAGCCGTTATCCCTTTGGAGGTGGGTCTACCGTCCCCCCGCTTGATTGCTTACAACAAAGAGCAAAATGCGAACGAGCTTCGCGGCAACTTGGACCTCATCGATGAGATCCGTGAAAGATCCTCCATTCGGCAAGAAATCTATTGGCGTAGGATCGAGCAATTCTACAACAGGAGAGTCTGCCCTACTAATCTCAAAGAAGGAGATCTGGTGCTCAGGAAGCTATCTATTTCTTTCCCAGCAAAAAAGGCAAATTGGAACCCAATTGGGAAGGACCATATAGGATCTCCAAAGTTAACCACCCGGGCACTTATCAACTTGAAGATCCGGGGGGCAAGAGGGTGCTGAGGACATGGAACGCAGAGCACTTGTTGAAGTATCAAGAGGGTGTTTAAACACCACTCCAAGCAACTTCTCCAAGAGTGTTCTCCTTAAAGCATGTTGAAGCTTGCTTCTTTTTCTTTACTAAGTGTAATAATGGCTCGCAACTTAGAGGCAGCCACTTAGTTGTTTTCAATAAAAGTGATCTGCCCCCTGGAAATTCTCTATTCTAAGCACTGGTTGTACTACTTTTGGGCTTACACAAGAAATAAAAAAACCTCGTTAAACAACAAGTTAGGAGTCCAACACTTGGTTCGATGCAACTTTTGCTACTTGCAAAAGAGCGAGTAAAAAGTAGCTCACCATTCGGAATTGCTCCTACAACTGTTGATACTCTCTAAACAACAAGTTCGGAGTCCAACACTTGGTTCGATACAACTTTTGCTACTTGCAAACAAGTGAAAGCAAAGTAGCTCACCATTCGGAATTGCTCCTACAACTGTTGATACTCTCTAAACGACAAGTTCGGAGTCCAAAACTTGGTTCGATACAACTTTTTCTACTTGCGAACGAGCGAGTACAAAGTAGCTCACCATTCGAAATTACTTCCACAACTGTTGATACTCTCTAAACGACAAGTTCGGAGTCTAACTCTTGGTTTGATGCAACTTTTGCTACTTGCGAACGAGCGAGTACAAAGTAGCTCACCATTCAGAATTGCTCCCACAACTGTTGATACCCTTGCGAACATTACCGAAACACAAATTCTCATAGGAAGTTAGAGAAATGGGTATATTATTTCACCAAAATTTGAGGTACAAAACTAATTCTATACCAAAAACTCACATTATTTGAGATACAAGACTCATATGAAACGAAGACTACAAGATTACAAAATTCCGCTCTAGCCCCTCCTAGGGAACGGGATGCTTCTATTAAGCGATACACGAGGTCAGCGAGCGCTGTGTTGCTATCACCTCAATTTCGTAGAAGTCTCCAAGCCAGCGAACCGAGTGGCGTTGTCAGCACCTAGGAGCCTAACAGTTGCCCCAACAGATGCTCTGCTCGACGAGCCGGCTACCCCGCTTTGTGCATCCCTAGGGTGTCTCTTGACGGGGGGCAAACGTAGTGCTAACTCGTGGAACGACCTTCCTTGTGCGTACTCACCCCGAGGGCAGGAAGTGCTTCTGACGTTACTCCCCTCAAAAAGCCGCACAGACGAAGGTTCTCCGCCTCTAGCTCCACGATCCGTTCCTTCAGCGAATCATCTGTCACTCTGACCTTCAGGCAAGGCATTCGGCTCGAGCTACCTCCACGAGAAGCCTCAGAGATAGTCCTCCAAAGGTGCGCCGCCTCCAGACTCTTCTTGAGCACTACATTCTTCAACCCATCTCTCTCAGACCTCGTGTCAAATAAAGACTGACGAAGAAACTTGAGTCTCAGGCCTTGGCTGACGGCCATCAAGGGACATGTCTCCTCACCTTCAGGGGGCACTTCGTAAAACCTCTCCTCGAGGCGCTTCAATTCGAGTTATCGTCGAGCCAAAGTCAGCTTCAGGTGACCTAACTCCCGCTTGGCTTTATAGAGCATCTCTCGAGACCAAGCTAGCCCTAACTTGGCGACACCCAGATTAGACCGTAGACGAGACACCTCGCTTATCTGTGAAAGTCGAACAAACAAAAGGGGGGGCGTAATTCTTTAAGTCCGAAGAGCCAACATGACGATATTGCATCTAAACAAAGCTACTATGGGACGGTTCGAAAGTAGAACAAACCCACAAAAGTTTCGAAGCCACAACACTTGTCAAAAAAACTTCATTAAAAATTCAACGAGTACAAGCGGTGGCCAGTCTACAATTAGGCAACACTTTATGACATTCAAAATAGATGAACTACAACAAGGTCAAGGGCAGACCTCTTTAGCGTGATCTCTGGTTGCCGAGGGCTCCGACCCTTGTGTGGCGGTGATGATCGCCAGGGGCATGGCCTCCACATCAACCTCTACCTCTGCCTCGCCGACCCCTGCCTCGACCACCTCGACCTCGTCATCTTCTTCATCCTCCTCGGAGGCGTCGTCGAACCCAGGGATGGGGTCGAGGAACAGGCACCATCCGGAGTAATCTATCTCTGAGTAGGCCTCCTTCACCTAGCGATCGCGCGAGCATAGACCTTCGCCATATTGACGGCGAAGTACCCTTTTGCCCTCTCCATCGCTTCGGCCTCGGCCTCCTTAGCCGTGGCGACCCTAGCAGCGGTGACGGTGTCCTCCTTGTCCTTCGCCGCCGACTCCTTTTGTTGGAGCAACAGAGCATTGTCGGCCTCGAGCTTCGCCACATGACTCTCGAGATACTCCAACCTTGTGGCCTTCGCCTCGGTTTCGACCTTCAACTGTTTGATATGTTATTCGTGTTATACTTGTCGAATACTTGTAAAACACCCTATAACATGTTGTTTGGAAACCTAGTACACCATATTCCATGTTATGATCATATTGTTCTCCTATTGATACTATCGTTCATCTCATGTCTCTAGATTGCATATTGTATTGTTGCATTAATAAAACAATTAACAAGCCAGGGTTTAAGGGATTGATTCAAGTAGTGGACAATATAGGGATTGACTCGGATAAGGGGCTCGTGGTTCCCTATGCCGTTATCATGTGATCTTGTTTTCTTGTGATCTTGTGATATTGTTATCTTGTGATCTTGTAGCATCTTATTAATAAATTATCGTTATGGATGGAACATTATTATCGTGCCGAGTACATGAACTATAGAATTCACCACTTAAGTCTAAACGAAATTGATTGTATGCATCGAACCTGTGGTACGGCATACATGGGACACAGTAGTACATGCATTAGTTATGATTAAAATGAATAATAGACTTAAGGATTAACACAACATCGGCATTGCATATTGTTCATCATTGTTCCTATTGATATCGAATATTACATGATACTTGTTCACTTGACACTTGATACATGCCACTTACACTTATTTATCTTGTCATGCTAGTTATTATATTTTGTTATCATTCCTATTTCATGCTATTTGTTTATCCTTCCCATGTACTTGTGCCTGCACTACAAGCGGCCCGTAACTTGCATTGACGGACGTTTTATTTTCTTTTCCTCTTCCTGCAGTTTATTAAATGGCAGATTTTGGAGAACAGTTGCCTGCTGAAATTGGAGAACAGACATTCTGAAGACTACTGCTTTCTAATTGCTTATTGCTTTAATAAATTTAATGTATTGAGATTTATTATTATTTCGATTGGATTTATTATTGTATTGGACTTATGTCCCGAATATTGTTATTTGTTTCCAAACGTTGGATTATTATTGTATTTGGATATTTTTATTGCTTCATTCAAAGTGTTATTGTTTATGAGATTATTATTATTGCCTGCGCATTTGTTCTGTATTGATTATATTGTTGAGTTAATCGGATAAACAACTTATGGGTGACGTTAGTCATTCGCTGGGCCAATGTTACGTGCTCGTATTCCGTATTTTTGGGAAGCGGGGCGTGACCGAGGCATTTTTAACCACTTCTTATCCATCCATACCGAGAAGTAGAGATTTGTCCTTATCTCGAAATGGATCCCTAAGGCGACTATAAATATCCCTCTCCCCCCACCGTAACACGGTAATGAATCTTTTCCAACCTAAAGCTCTTTCTTAATCTTGGAGATTACTGACAAGAGCGTTGGAGGGTTCGTCGCTGGGATCCATCTCGGTGTATCGAACTTTGTGCAGGTTCGTGGCAGCGACAAGGAATAAGTCAACACATAGGTGGAGTCAACAGATTCGCTTTACTGTTTTTCTCAAAGAACTCACAAATTCATCTGTTTGCTTCCACATCCGAAATTAGCAGCAACAATATATCTCGTAACATTACAATTACACCCTTCGCAAGATGGTCAACTTCTCCACTTTGTCCTGCACCACCAATAACGAAACTCCCAGTTTCTGCACCCCAGATAAAAATCCAACTCATGAACCTCAAAGACCATCATCAGCAGTGAATTTTGTGTGAACTGGTCACAGTAAAATGGATTACATATATATGTGCATGCTCAACTTTTTGAAGTTCTGCTGACCCATAAGTGATTTATATGATTTCAAACCAAGATTATGGAATTGTTTGTACAGGTCATCTTGTGTAACCTGGGGACCAAGGTTGTTTGTTAGATCATTGATGGCAAGCACTTCAACAATGATATCTACAAGCTCAGTGTAGAGACCTTCTTCATTAGATGCAACCTGATTACACACCTCCCTTCTTTCATAAAAAAGTGTTCTGACATATACCCTTTCAAAATCTTTAGTGTGCAGCAAGGGTTCAATTGCAAGTTTGAAGCTTGTGCAACTGAAGGAATTTCTGATCTGTTGAAACTCTCTTGACCTATATATGATTTGGTTGATTAGGTAATGCATAAGGAAAACTCTAGTTTGCATAAAGAGTTCAATGGCATGGCTGAAGCTTGTGCAAGTAGGGTAATTATGCTAGGTAGCCCAAGAAACACTCCCGAATAGCCATTTATCTGGTTTGAATGAAGTATACTCTGGTTGTGTGCAGTTCACAGCCAACAATGTGAGCCTCTTCTTTTCTTCTTTTGTTCATATCATCCCAAGTGGAGCTTTTGATGGCCAGCACTTCAATATTTTCTTATGAAATAACCTTCTCTTGTTCAGAGTGAAGCGTGAGGGCCTCCATTCTTTTAGAGTTGTGTACCAGTCCTACAACAAAAATTTATCCAAAAGATTAACCACTTCTTCATTAGACAAAACCTGTTGTCTTTTATCATGAGCAGCTTCTTCAACAAAAACTTTTTCTGATGTATGCAGACTTGTCTGATGTATCCTTTTCTGATGTATCTTTGCATGAATGATCAAAAAATAACAGAAGTTGCTTCCACCCGGATCAAAAGTGAACATATTACTCTTCGCTAACTTAATTGTTTCCCTGTAGAACCACATATAGGCAATTGTAACCCCTTGACTTATTGACTTCACAGCTCTCTTGATAAGTGCAGTCTCACAGTGCAAATCTACAGGTTTGAAAGCATCTGCAAAAGCATCCCGTGTCGCAACTGCATAATTGAGAAAGTCCATCATACCCATTTCTAGCTCTCTAGATTCAATCTCAGTTTGCTCATTCTCAATGGGATCAAGAACAAAAAGATATGGTACTCCCTCATCAAAAACTTTATGATTTGTCATATAATCTTCTTGTTGAAAGTTTGACTCATCCATTTCCAGTTCTTGGTTGTTTTTATGCAACTTGGCCTCTTCAACATCAAGATCGGATGGCCTTAATTCTTCCAATTCTTATACTGCACTTTCAAGAATTGATTGACTTAATTCATCCACTTGCACTACTTCATTTTCCAAATTTGTTTGGCTGGAAACAACTTCGACATTTTCACAAACGGTTTGTGGGCTATCTGAATTTGAAGAAAAAGATGCTTATACTTGCTTTCTATTATTTTTTTTCCACTCTAAAGATCCAAACCATCGTATGAAAGACTCCATAATGAATTCCATGATTGGAATGGTTGTCGAATTTGAAACCAAATTCTAGCCTTACCATCCATATGAACAGCCACCTGCATCAATTTCTGTTCATCAGTCGATTTGTGGTAATCGAAAAATTGATAAGCTTTGTATAACCATCCTACTGGATATGTCCCCTCAAATCGTGGGAAATCCAAACTAGGGTTTCTAGCATGGATCTCTTGATTAGAGAGAAGAATTTCTTACAGTGCTAGTGATCAGATTCGCTGATGCCGCAATTCGATTCACAACCTGATCAGTTGCTGATCGTTGCTGAATAAGTCGATCGAGCTTCAATTCAATTGATGTACACACACGCATCATCGCCACCCTCAACTCATCCCATGATCGGTTATCAATCTCTGTTGCCGAAGCTCAATTCGGTGAGATGAAGATCAAATTGCCGAATTCAAATTGGTGAAAGCACCAATTGATATGAGTATAATAGAATTTGGGGAAGAAATTGAGATTGGGGAATAAGAGATTGAAGATTTGTGATCAAGAATTGGAGAATTGGAAACGAATTGGGGAAGAACAGGGGAAGGAGAGAGAGATCAGACCAAGAGAGAATTCAAGAATCAATATCATTCATAATGCCTATTATATTACAATGATACTATTTATAGTTTGTTACATTTCATTCAGTTACAGATCTCATCTCCCTTCCCGCCACTTTCCTATTTTAAAAGCCAAGAGTGCATAAAGCACGTACAAAACAATACAACAGATACACTATAGTCGACTGCTGAATAGCACCTTGATACACAGTCGACCGCATCAACTGAACATGATCCTCATGAACCCCAATTCCGCAGTACGAATAGTAACTATATCATCCTGGATCCACCTCAAAATGTAATCTTGTTTTTATGAAAATTGTCTAAGCCAAAATAAGATACCTGGAGAACATTCAAAGAGGTAGTCGTTCTGAAAAAAATAATGATAGTTAATCCATTCAGATGAACAGGGGCGGAGGCACATATCAAGGAGGGGGACAAATGGGACCCCTAAAAAGTTATACAACACCCCATTTATAGGGCAAAATTTTTATTTGCACCCCCCCCCCCCCCCAAATAAAAAAAATTATTTCACCCCCGAGCCCATCCCATTCTTAAGGTTCAAAGCTCTGGCACTAAGTACTCAGTACTTCATCAACAAAAAAATTAAAAATTAAAACACCCCATACGTACCCATCGAAACCCAGACCCAGACCCATCATATCCCAACTCATTGGTCATTTCCATTCCCTTTCTGTCATCTCATTCTCTCAACCCAACCCATCCCATTCTCACTCTCTCATCTCATTCTCATCACGTCAGTGGTGCCGCTCTCGGCTCGCGTCGCCTCGTCAGCGACGATCGGGGGGCGGATTCCGAAGGCGAAAGAAGGAGGAGGAGGGCGTCACGTAAGTTTTATCTCGAAGATTTCATGAACAAGAGAGAGTGCAATTTGTTAGAAAATAATCTATGTGGGCTCACATATGTGACTAAATGTATAATTGTTATTCTAAAGTCTAACACAAATTAAAGTGATCTAATCAAGATTAAGTAATGGGTTAAAAGCATATAATTTAAAGTGTGATATAACACGTGTAGAGACCGTAAAGTAAATTTCTCATTTTGTGATGGGCAAAATTGGAAATCAATAATTATCAATTAGGGTTATGGTCTCCTATATATACGTATCTTCTTATTCCATCTGTAATCCCATCAACAGAAGAATAGAGAGACGGCCTCTCATAGAAGTGCGTATCATATAAGAAGATCCAAACCCTCTGCGCAATCTCCATCAATGGCTTCAGGTTAGTGCTTTCGCTTTTAATGTTCTTCTTCTTTTGAATTAGCAAAGATCTATAGTTTCATGATTTAGGATTTTATATTAAAGCACTTTTTGCAACATGATTAAGATCTAAATTCATAGAAACATGTTTTAGGTTGTTATTAATGTTTTATGCATGTTCTTAAGTGTATATAAAATTCCATCAATTGGTATCAGAGCCATCTTTGCTGAATTAATTGATGACTGATGATTTTGTTTAAGAAATTTAGCGTTTCTTTCTTTATCTTCTTTTCTGGGTATTAGATCTTCTTGATTAAGAAATTCAATTGATGAATTTAATCGAAAGAAGTAATTGGATCATTTTTTTATTCATATCTTTATAAAATAATAATAATAATTAAAAAAACGTCTTGTGGTAATATGCTGTTTTAGCCCAGTTTTTTTTGATAAAGATTTTTTAAAGATGAATTATTCAGATATGGGTTCAGATATGCATAATTAATCAACATTGCCCCCATAGTAATTTGTATGGGGTAGTTGTGTGAAAATTATATGATTGAGATGGAGAGGATTGCTGTTTGGCTTCAGCATGTGGAGATGGACATGAGGTCCTCACGCTGGCTTGACACTGCTGATGTGGCCGACGTCAGAGTGGGCCCAGGTGCAAGGGGTGAGCCCTGTGGCTCTGGCTGACTTGGAGGACAGTGGGCCTGCGGGTTTGCTGCTCTTTTCTTTTTTGTTATATTTTTCAATTTTTATATTTTTTTGGGTTATGGTTTTGATGTTGTTCAATTATCTGTTATGGTTTTGATTAATTTGATATTATCAAAATAGTAGATAGATATGGTTCAGTTATTGTTTTGTTATTATTTCAGATAGATATACATTACATTTTCTATTATGGTTTTGTTATCATTTTAAACTGATATTATCTTGATATTATCTATGTAAAATAAAGTAAAATTACAAAAGTTAAGATTATCTTCAAATTTTAAAAAAAAAAAAAACCACCGTATCTCTGTAACATATTTTTCTATTAGTGTTTTGATTGAGTCTTGAGGTAATAAATGGAATTCTCTATATGCTGTGGGCCCAATTTTATTTGATAAAGATTTATTTTAAAGATATGGTTTTGGAAGTGATTTTGATTCAGCAGGTTGACATCCATCAAAATTATATGTTGATCTATTAAAAGAATAGTATGAGATTTAATATTTTGGATTGGGCTCACCGGAAATAGCCTCATTTTTTGGGTTTTGGCTGTTACTGTCACCTACCCACGTGGGTGATGTGGCATTGGTGGGGCCACCCCGGTGGTAAGCAGATTGATGTTGTGTCTACCTGGTGATGTCTGGTGGGACCCAGGACAGCCACTGTTTACTTTCATTACTGCCTTTGCTGTAGATAGATAATGTCAATATTAACTTGTGGTTTAATCTTCCTATAACATTATGCTATAAGCCCTACTTGATATTAATTCTCGATTATGGTTTTGTTAACATTATCTAAAATAAAATATAATTATAAAGTTAAGGAAAAGGTAAATTTTTGGGAAACAATTAAATTTAAATTTTGGTTTTGGTTTTTCTAATGAATGTCTAATATTTTGAATAGATTAATTGAAACAAAATGTTGCCAAAGTTACCTCTTTTGTGTAGATTAATTTATTTAAAATATCAAGATGATTGTGTGGTTGTAATTCATGCATTTATTAACTGACCCAAAGGTAAGTTGATATTTGGCCAAATTTCCTACACATCTCTGGTAATAAATATGTGACAATTATAAGGTATTCCTTGTGAACAATAAGTCAGTCCAAAGAATGACTTATTATTTGACTAGATTTATTATCAATATTTGATTACTACAACAAGAGTACCGCTTAAAGTTAATGTTACTGTCCAAACAATTGATATTAACGTTGTGCCTGGTATCTTGAGATGGGATTAACCATTATTTAAATTTATTGTTTATATATGGATTCTCATATGAGCTTATTTTGTTTATTTTTGTTCTATATTCAGCTAGTGTATCTTCTACTGCCTCAATAACTGCTAACATCAATTCTATCTTCATGCTTAATGGGACAAATTTTAAGAATTAGAAAAGGACTCTTAAGGATATGGTAAGGAGTATGATTGCTCATTCCACCTTACCTGAGTCCCTCTGGGGAGAAGCATTAAAGACAGCAGCTTACATTCTCAATAGAGTACCACCTAAAGCAGCTGCAAAAATACCTTATAAGCTTTGGACAGGTCGAAAGCCTAGTTTAAAGCACTTTTACATTTGGGGATGTCCAGCTGAGGTAAGGCCTTACAGGCCGCATGAAAAGAAATTGGACTCCAAAATATTGAGTAGCTACTTTATTGGTTATTCTGAACGATCTAGGGGCTATAAGTTTTATGATCCCACACTTAGGAATATTTTTTTTAGATGGGAACTGCAATATTTTTTGAGGAAGTTAAGTTTGGGGGAGAAATAAGGTTAGGGACATTGCTTTTGAGGAGGAATGGATTCAATTACAAACCCAATTCCTACTATCACTTTTGACAATATTCAGGTTCCTGCACTTATTATTGATCAAGAAGTGAATCTGGAACCTCAATAAGACAATGTTGAACAACCCCCCATTCAAAATAAGGTAATTGTTCGAGAAGAACAAACTCAACAACCTCAAAAACCAGTGCCATTAAGGAGATCCACGAGAGAAAGGAGGAATGCTATTCTGGATGATTATATTGTATTTCTCCAAGAACATGAGGATGACAATGGAATGATGGAAGATGATCCAATCGCATTTCATCAGGCCATGAAAGGTTGTAACTCTCAAAATTGGATGAATGCCATGAATGAGGAGTATAATTCTATGCAAGACAACAAAGTTTGGGAACTTGTCCCATTACCACAAGGTGCAAAACCAATTGGTTGTAAATGGATATTTAAAACCAAGAGGAATGCAAATGGTAATATGGAAAGGTATAAGACACGTCTTGTAGCTAAAGGCTATACTCAGAAAGAATGCATTGATTTTACAGAGACTTTCTCTCCAGTTTCATCGAAAGACTCGTTTAGGACAATTATAGAAATTGTTGCTCATCTTGATCTTGAGCTACATCAGATGAATGTCAAGACGGCGTTTCTCAATGGTGACATTGACGAGACAATTTATATGGTACAACCAGAAAACTTTGTATCGGGAGATCCAAAGAATATGGTTTGCAAATTGACAAAATCCATCTACGGACTCAAGAAAGCTTCTCGTCAATGGTACCACAAGTTTCATCAAGTAATATTTCATTTGGTTTTGAGATGAATGTAGTTGATGATTGTGGGTATCACAAGTTCAGTGGGAGTAAGCATATATTCCTAGTTCTATATGTCGATGACATATTGTTTGCCACCAATGATATAGATTTATTGCACGGAACTAAAAGGTTTCTGTCCAAACATTTTGAGATGAAGGATCTTGGGGATGCCTCTTTTGTATTAGGAATTCAGATATACCAAGATCGCTCTCGATGTATTCTAGGGTTATCACAAAAGGGATACATCGATAAAGTACTCAAAAGGTTTGGAATGCAAGATTGTAGACCAGGGAATACCCCTGTTGCTAAAGGAGACAAATTTAGTCTCAATCAGTGTCCTAAAATTAACCTTGAAATTCAGAAAATGCAAAAGATCCCCTATGCATCAGCTATTGGGAGTCTAATGTATGCTCAAGTATGTATGCGTCCGGATATTGCGTACATTGTTGGGATGTTAGGCAGGTATTTAAGAAAACCTGGTATGGACCATTGGATAGCAGCCAAGAGGGTCATGAGGTATCTTCAAAGAACAAAAGACTACATGTTCAAATATAGGAAATCAGATCATTTGGAGGTCGTAAGGTATTCTAATTCTAATTTTGCTAGGGTGCCAAGATAGCAAAAAGTCTACATCAGGCTATATTTACCTATTAGCTAGAGGAGCTATATCCTGGAAAGTGTCAAACAGACACTTATAGCTTCTTCCACTATGGCAGCAGAGTATGTAGCATGCTATGAGGCATCGAATCATGGAATGTGGCTCCAGAATTTTGTCACTAGGCTGCGCATTTTAGAGAATATAGAGAGACCACTCAAGTTATTTTGTGACAATAAGTCAGCGGTGATGTATTCCAACAATAACAGAAGTTCGACAAAGTCAAAACATATTGACATAAAGTTCCTAGTTGTGAAAGAAAGAGTGCAAAGTGGACAGATGTCCATAGAGCACATTGGGACAAACTCCATGATACAAAGGGATTACCACCCAAGGTCTTTTATGAGCATACTGCTCATATGAGTGTTTTATTATTTGAGGATATCATGATTTAGTGGGAGTTTGTATTTTATTTGCATTATGTTTGTGTGAGACATTTATATATTTGGTTATCTTCTAATCAGAAATAAAGAATTCAATTCTCTCACTCTTTTGTCATGTTTTGATTCTGACCTCACTTAAGTTTTAAAGAGGACCAGTTGGAAATAGGCATGTGTATAGATCACATTGCATGAAATTTCCATGCTACACATTCACACTTGATCTATGTCATTTGATTATGTTGATATATGTGACCATTGATGAATTTAGTTACAATAAATGTAAGGAAAATTGCTTTGATCCTATATTTACATGATTAATGGACGAGATTGTTTGGCTATACTTTTTGTTATGATAGCAAAATTTTGAGCTCATAAAGTATGTACATTTATAAGGAGTAACATATGTGGCCCAAGTGGGAGATTGTTAGAAAATAATCTATGTGGGCTCACATATGTGACTAAATGTATAATTGCTATTCTAAAGTCTAACCCAAATTAAAGTGATCTAATTAAGATTAAGTAATGGGTTAAAAGCATATAATTTAAAGTGTAATATAACACGTGTAGAGACCGTAAAGTAAATTTCTCATGTTGTGATGGGCAAAATTGGAAATCAATAATTATAAATTAGGGTTTGGTCCCCTATATATACGTATCTTCTTATTCCATCTATAATCCCATCAACAGAAAATAGAGGAACGGCCTCTCATAGAAGTGCGTATCATATAAGAAGATCCAAACCCTCTGCGCAATCTCCATCAATGGCTTCAGGTTAGTGCTTTCGCTTTTAATGTTCTTCATCTTTTGAATTAGCAAAGATCTATAGTTTCATGATTTAGGATTTTATATTAAAGCACTTTTTGCAACATGATTAAGATCTAAATTCATAGAAACATGTTTTAGGTTGTTATTAATGTTTTATGCATGTTCTTAAGTGTATATAAAATTCCATCAATTGGTATCAGAGCCATCTTTGCTGAATTAATTGATGACTGATGATTTTGTTTAAGAAATTTAGCGTTTCTTTCTTTATCTTCCTTTCTGGGTATTAGATCTTCTTGATTAAGAAATTCAATTGATGAATTTAATCGAAAGAAGTAATTGGATCATTTTTTTATTCATATCTTTATAAAATAATAATAATAATTAAAAAAACGTCTTGTGGTAATATGCTGTTTTAGCCCAGTTTTTTTTGATAAAGATTTTTTAAAGATGAATTATTCAGATATGGGTTCAGATATGCATAATTAATCAACATTGCCCCCATAGTAATTTGTATGGGGTAGTTGTGTGAAAATTATATGATTGAGATGGAGAGGATTGCTGTTTGGCTTCAGCATGTGGAGATGGACATGAGGTCCTCACGCTGGCTTGACACTGCTGATGTGGCCGACGTCAGAGTGGGCCCAGGTGCAAGGGGTGAGCCCTGTGGCTCTGGCTGACTTGGAGGACAGTGGGCCTGCGGGTTTGCTGCTCTTTTCTTTTTTGTTATATTTTTCAATTTTTATATTTTTTTGGGTTATGGTTTTGATGTTGTTCAATTATCTGTTATGGTTTTGATTAATTTGATATTATCAAAATAGTAGATAGATATGGTTCAGTTATTGTTTTGTTATTATTTCAGATAGATATACATTACATTTTCTATTATGGTTTTGTTATCATTTTAAACTGATATTATCTTGATATTATCTATGTAAAATAAAGTAAAATTACAAAAGTTAAGATTATCTTCAAATTTTAAAAAAAAAAAAAAAACCACCGTATCTCTGTAACATATTTTTCTATTAGTGTTTTGATTGAGTCTTGAGGTAATAAATGGAATTCTCTATATGCTGTGGGCCCAATTTTATTTGATAAAGATTTATTTTAAAGATATGGTTTTGGAAGTGATTTTGATTCAGCAGGTTGACATCCATCAAAATTATGTGTTGATCTATTAAAAGAATAGTATGAGATTTAATATTTTGGATTGGGCTCACCGGAAATAGCCTCATTTTTTGGGTTTTGGCTGTTACTGTCACAACGACTAAGATCTAAAATACAAATTCTTTTGTTAGAATACTAAAAAGTACAATTTACCGGAAATATTAAAAAGAAGTAATAACAATGACAAAAGTACAATTTATTAGAATACAAATTCTTTTGTTATACGGAATTTCCTCTAGTGGGCTTTCTCTATAATCTCCATGATTGAACTTTGATTTTGGTTCTTGTTAGAATACAAGTGTAATTTCCTTCCACCCTTCTACAACTTCGAAGTATTAGCTTAGTGAAGAGGACTTTCATATGGTATCACAGCAACTCAGGTTCGAATCCCACCGGCTACGTAATTTAAATGTGGATTTAAAAAAAAATTACCGCTACGTATAAGAAGCGTCGTTCGGCTTCCTTACCTCCAAATATGCATATCTGGATACATAATAATCTAGGTAATAGCGAGACAAATTTAGGGCATGGCATGTTAAAGTCTACTTCTGGTCTTTGCTTGATTAACTATATTCCTGTCACGCTTACTTATTGGAACCATTGTTGGTCTTTGTTATTCATATCCAAACCATCTTCCCTTTATTTGAGTGTAACTGCCACCGATCCATCTCAACATACTCACGTGCTCATTTTCTGAACATTTTTCCTTAATAGCGAACATTTTAACCTTAAAGCATAGTTTGTTATATAGTTGGCTTATATGAAATTTTCCTTTAATTTCATAGGTATTTCTATTGCCAGTATAGACAAACAAGAAAAAAGAAGAGAATTCAAATGTTCTAGTAATTCTAGCTTAAGGTCAAGGAACAAAATAATTTAAATTCAGTTTCAGTGTGTTGACATCTCAGTCTCATGTTCGTGTCTCAAAATTAAATCTACATCTTTAAGTCTTCATAACGTAATTTCAACTGAAACTAATATATAAATATTTATCTCTATGTCAATTATGTGTATGATGCTTCATGTGAGCCATTTGAAACTTTGCCATACTTGAGTCATATCTCATAGCAATAGCTACGCTCATACCTTCTTTGGAAACTTCTGATCTGTTAAAATAACTCAGTGTTTCGCTGGCTGATTTGAGTAAAACTCTTCTTTCTTCTCGTGTACATGTGCTCACCTGTATTTCTATGTTTCATTACTTATCAGGTGGTTATGTGGTGGTAATTTATTCTGCTCGAGGAGTATCTGCAACTGAGGGGATCAACTCTGTTCAGTGGTTATGAAGAAGGTGCAGTGGGCTCCTTCTGCTCATATTCTGTTTGCTGTGGGAAATATCTATTTGCATGGCAAGGGGTTTAGTTTGTCCTTTACTTTACTGACAAAAATTATTAAATGTAGTAAACTCTTTGCCTGACTTTACGTTCTTCTAGTGTACATTTCACACAAATGGAATTTCTTTGTCCTGCATGGAAATAATGAACATTCATGCATCAGTTCATCTTACTGGAAGTTAGATGTTATCATTAGTATATCTACTCAGCTTTAATATTCACCTCCGTTAAGTATGTTTTGCCTTGAATTTAAAACTTTGAACCCAGTTTTTGCAGCTAACCTGACCTTTCTTTCTTTTTTTTTTTATTAAAAGAAAAGGTGGAGTATGGCCACCCTGTTTCATTAATAAGCAGTTAATAAAACAAACTCAGAGTACTGAGCCAAGTATAAGATCCTACAACATAAAAAAAAGTACATAACTCCACCCCAAGCATGGGGGGTGGGACAAAAGAATAGAATGGGCAAAACATACATGCCTCTAAACAAAATACATCAAATCCCCCAAACAAATCCTGGGGTGGTGGGGATCTATAAACAGTAAAAGGCCAACTTGGCAGTCAGTCGATCGTCGGGCCTATCTCGATTTCATCATCATCATACTCCTCCACCTAGAAGACGTTCGCAATCCTCCTTCTAGGACCTGCTGCGGCAACATTAACTCAAAAGGAAATAAGATGCATAATGTGAGTCAAATTATTAGAAATACTATTACATGTTTCGCAAAAATAACAGTTATTCCTGTCTAGCCAAAGAACCCAGGTCGTAGCGGCAATAGCAATAAACCAAGCTTCTCTCATAGTTCGTCTCTCAGTAGCGAACTTTGAACCTACCCACAGATCCTCGTACACACTAGGGTACTGATTCGTCTCCAGGACGCTGAGTACCTCAATGAGTACCGCTTTGCTCCTAGGACACTCAAGAAAAAGATGGTCTCTAGTCTCGGGGGCAGCACTGCAGAACCCATAACAAGAATCCACATTCGGTTGGCATTTAGTAAGGTTCTCTCTAGTCAAAATTGCATCGTTCAGCATCAGCCATAAGAAAACATTAATTTTCAGTGCGGCTTTCGGCCTCCAAATAACGCTCGACCAATTTGAGCTACATCCCCCAAAATGAATGATGTTATAAAGGGAGTGAACGGTGAACGTGCCGTTCTTTTCCAGTTCCCAAGATTTCCTATCGGGACCCTGAGAGCAATTAATTCCAGCATTGGCGATATAGGTCTGAAGTTCCATGAGTCTAAGCTGAGAGCCCGAGTCCAATGAATGTTTAAAGGCCGGTTTCCAGGCGCTTCTTCTCCAGACTGCAGCCACCGTTTAGTGCGGACGCTTGATCATATTGATCGGGAAACAGAGCTCTAAGTGTGTGGTCACCACACCACTTATCCCACCAGAATCTGGTGAGTCTGCCATTACCGATGACCGACGTCACACAGCTAATGAAGGGTTCATAAGCCTTAGCGATACCTCTCCAGAACCAGGAGACACATGGGCCTACCCTGAAGCCCAAATTTCTCATTTCATTCCCATGCAGGTATCCCTGAACGAAATCTTGCCACCCTTCTCCATTAGGGTGGAAGACTTTCCACCATCATTTACCTAGGAGAGCAAGATTCATATCTCGATCAATAATACCTAGTCCTCCATGTATCTTTTTCATGCATGCTTTTTTCCATCTGATAAGGTGATAGCGGCCTCTATCCGGGCTTTCCCCTTTCCATAAAAACCATTTTCGAATCTCTGAATAACCCATCGCGACATTTCAAAGAAGGACAAATAATAGGTTGGAAGATTTGAGAGGACAGCATTAATAAGCGTGACTCTCCCTCCCAATGAAAGAGCTTTACCTTTCCAACCTGCAAGACGGTTCTTTACCCGGTCAATGATGGGTAACCAATCAGCCTTCTTGAGTTTCCCTGGTCTCAGTGGCAGCCCCAAGTATTTAATGGGGAAACTCTCGATGGAGCAGTTAAGAATCGTGGCATGTTCTAGTGCCTCCTCTGTAGTCAGGGCAATGGGGTTAAGACCACTTTTGTGGAAGTTAACCCTGAGGCCAGACCAAACTTCAAAACTATATAAAATTTCTTTGAAGGCGGTTGTTTTCCCGAGGTTGCCATTTCCAAATAGGAGAGTATTGTCTGCATATTGAAGGATTGAGCAACCTTGGTGATTGACTCCCTTGGCCACCGGCGAGATCCATCCTGCTCTACTGCAGTTAGCCATCATGGGCCACAGTACGTCTGCCATAATGGTGAAGAGAAAGGGGGGAGCGGATCTCCTTGTCTAAGGTCCCATTTGCATGAAAATGGGTGGCCCGAGACCCCATTCACCAAAATCGCAGTTCTGCTGGTGGTAAGACACGTGTGGATCTATCTATCCCCAAATCCTCTTCCAGCTAGCGCTTCCAGGAAACAATCTCATTAAACCGAGTCATAAGCTTTCTCGAAGTCCAGCTTCAGGAGATAGCTCTTAGCATTTGACGTGTGGCATTGGTGAATAGTTTCTTCAGCCGTGGATATTCTATCCTGAATATACCGTCCTTTAATGAACCCCATTTGATTGTGACTAATGAGTCCATCCATCACCTTTTCCAGTCTATTAGCGAGAGTCTTGGTAATGATCTTGACTGGGCAGTTAAGGAGACTAATAGGGCAGAAGTCTCCCACCCGCAGAGAGTCTTCTTTCTTAGAAATTAGCACAACCTCCGCAAAATTAATTCTACCTAATTTAAGCTTATGGTCGTAGAAATCAGCGAACAACTTCAACAAATCGTCTTTGATTTCCTCCCAGAACACCTGGTAGAAAAGGATTGGGAAACTACCTGGGGCTTTGTCCTTTCCAAGTTGCTGGACTACCTTCCAAATTTCCTTCTTCGTAAAGGGTGCTTCTAGGGATCGAAGCATAAGGTCAGAGTTATCTGTCGGGTGTTTCCAGAACTCGTGGTGGAGAAGGACTCTCAAATACGCTTTGTGTCTAAAGAGGAGCTTGAAATGGGACTGGAATGCCACTATGATATCCTCGTCACCTTGTATCATTTCTGAATCCGAGTGGATCGAGTAAATGAGGTTAGATCTACGTCGGGCACTGGCAACCCGATGGAAGAATGCAGTGTTCGCGTCTCCCTTTTTGAGTCATGAAATTCTGGATCACTGTTGCCATTTGATTTCCTCAAGCCTATAGAGTTGGTCAATTATCTGTCGGAATTGGAGCAGCATATTCCGGAATTTTTTTCCCAAATTGTCCCACTTTTTGAAAGTTTTTCCCAAACTGCCATACTTTTTAAAATTCCCAAACTGCCTCACTCGCTTTCTGAAAAAGCGAGTGTGGTTAAAACTTAAAACCTCATCGCTTTTTCAGAAAGAGAGAGTGAGGCTTTTGATTTTCGAAATCCTAGACTCGCTTTTTGAAAAAGCAACCTGTTTTTAACCAAACTCGCTTTTTCGAAAAGCGAGTGTATTGTTTTGGTAAATACTTTCGAAAGTGGGTCAGTTTGGTAAATACTTTCGAAAGTGGGTCATTTTGGTAACAAGTTCATTATAATTAGCCTAGTTTTAACCTAGTCCGTTTCAGTTCTTTCAGTCCCTAACTAACATCAAATCAATTTAGGTTATCAATTTCCTCAACTTAGAAATGCGACTATCTCTATTAAATTAATGTATATATACTAGTTAATTTAACCCTGGATTATTTTTGGACGTATATGATTAGATGTCTCAAATGATTTCAAATCCAGAACCTAGATTACTTTCTTTTGGCTAATCAAACCTAGACTACTTGCATCTTTACTATTAAAGAAGATCATTCAATGGTCTTGTAATCTTTATTCCTCACTTTTCTCCCTGTGATTCAACTCGTTGTGTTCAATATAGTACTACATATGTGATAGCCATTTTATTGAATTTTGTTACGGTGCAAAAAGAAAAAGTTGTTATATTGAAAACCCATAATCAGTATAGTATATACTTACGAGTTACGAAGCCATGCACCAACTAAATTACCCAGTGTAATTAAGCTAAACAACAAAAGGCAAAGAAACAAATGTATTATATTGAGAATGACATACTATCTCAATAAAGGCCACAACAAAAAAAGCAGTTGTTATGAAAGTGTTCATTCTCTTTAGCTAACAACTAATTACCTAATTAACTTAAATGACAAAGGATTAGGACGGATTATCCAAAAGAAGACATGCGAGCTCTTTGATGATAAGAGGAAGTTCATCAAAGAAAACAATAAAGCCACAACAAAAAGCATCCCTTTGTTTTAGGATTAGCTCAAGGACAATCCAGCAACAAAGCTGGTAGATATAGAAAAAATTGTACTATTGTTTTTATCATTCATGTTCCATATGAATTAGTTCAGAAATCCAGCTCAACCCACTGCAGAATTTTGAATAAAATACATACAACAATGAAAATGGACCTTTTTAAAGAAGTTTTCTGTTCCATGTAAAGTACTATTTTTTTGTGTTTCTTTTTTGAACTTCTTATTGCATGTTTTCTAAACAGGTAAATGGAGCAATCTAGAATGCAAATGTGTATATTTGACATGTATTTATAGAAGAAATGAAGCTCTTATCTAAGCGATAAATTCTCGTCTAACTTTACACTTGCCAAATTTTATGTATTCTAACAAAATTAAACTACTAATTCAAAATTACAACTAATATATGTAGGGGTTTTGTTTCAGATACTCGGTTTGACATAATTTTTTTTGAATTACTTAGTATACTTTTTGTACTCTTCATAATACAAAAATACAGAAATTCCTAATTAATGATGAAAAAGTATAGTCATAAGTTAAAATAGCTAAATTTTGTACTTAGAAGAGAAGAGTATAAGATATGCTTTAATTAATTCAAATTTTAATGCTAAAAAAGTACTGTCTATTATAAACAATGCTTATAAGAATCTTAAAAGCAAATTCAAGCTTGGATATTTTATTACTCAAACCTAAAACCTTAATTAATAAAGCCACAAATAATTAAACCCGCAAATAATAAATAACTCAAAACAAATCCAATAATAAATATCACGCAATTAACCAACCCTACCTTATAAACACCAACAATCTCTTCTCCTCCCGAACTTGTTACCAAAATGACCCACTTTCTGAAAATATTTACCAAACTGACCCACTTTTAAAAGTATTTATCAAAATGACACTTGCTTTTTGAAAGAGCGAGTTTGGTTAAAAACAGGTCGCTTTTTCAAAAAGCGAGTCTAGAATTTCAAAAATCAAAAGCCTCACACTCGCTTTCTGAAAAAGCGATGAGGTTTTAACCACACACTTTTTCAGAAAGAGAGTGAGGCAGTTTGGGATTTTTTTAAAAAAAATAGGGTAGTTTGGGAAAAACTTTCAGAAAGTGGGACAGTTTGGGAAAAAATTCCATATTCCGCTCCTCCTGTACTAGAATTCTAGTTTCTTCAGTCTTCTCAAGCTCCTCGATACCTTCATGATGGAAATCTTTTGCTCTCCAAATCAGCACAAATCTGGTCCGGTTCCATTTCCTGAAATTGACCTGAAGTCTTCTAATTTTTTCGCACCAGATTGCGGTCGCTTCAGTTCCTCTAGTAGGACGGGCCCAATTCTCGTAGATCATGTGATGAACGCCTTGGATTTATAACCATACTCTCTCGAATCTAAACTTCGGGGATTTCATGTGTGCTTATCATTTGGGAATCTTCATTCTGATGCAGCTAACATTAATCCCAATGCAGATGAACCATGCTCTCTCGAACCTTTTATTAATTTCGTGTGTTCTTATCATTTGGGAATCTTCATTCTGATGCAGCTAACACTAATCCCAATGCAGATGAACCATAATCAGGATTAAACTCAACGAGCACAAACTAAAGTTTTTTCATGTTAAATTACATGACTGCTTCCTCTTTGCAAAATCTTGGACCTTTTCTGAAGTAGCTGATCCATCCTTTGATTTGTGCCCTTTTCTTGTACTATTTTGACATTTTTTTGCACTTTCGCGAAATTGAAGTTCTACAGTGGTGTCCTGACATATTTCAGTATTGGTAGGAAAAAATTGACCCGTTGCAAGGACATGTAATTTTTTTATAGTTCAGCTTTCCAGTTTTGACTGAATGATCTTCAACATGGGATCCCTAGTGCAAGACACTGCACTGATTTTGAACTGTTGATTATTGAATAGTTTTTAGTCATTGTCTTGAGGTGATTTTCAAATATAGTTTCATGTGTTGATTGTTACTGTGAAAGTCTCGGCCACTAAGCTAAAATTTCGATATTGTAGAAGGGCTGAGAGAAATTGCACTTGTATTTTAACACGCCTCTCAGGTCGAGGGCCCATTTTTTTATGGGTCAAAGAAACGAGATAAATACCCAACAAATTGTGGGCCGAGACCTGGACAATACGCTGCGGTATTTTTTTTAAAAATCCGTATTTAAATTGCGTAGCCCCTGGGATTCGAACTTGGGTATGAAAGTCTTTGCCATTAAGTTAAAACTTCGAAGTTGGAGAAAAGTTAAGGGAAACTCTACTTGTATTTTAACAGTTTGTTATACCCGAGGGCTTCTTTTGATGTCTAACTGCCAATCATAGTGATGAAGAATGTTCTCCTTGTAACCCCACTCTTTTCCTTAACTTCTTTTATATAGTCAAGTCATATTAAGTTAACTAACAAAGAGGACAGTTGCCATCAGCTGTTACATCTGGGAAAGAAATTAAAATTCTACATACACATTTAATCTGTAAGTTGCAGTAATGCAACCTTATGCATTTAAGTTTGTAGCTACTACTGCTGGCAATTATTTGGACTTTGCCATCAGACGATTGAGGGTGTAGCACTCTTTTTCATATTTAAGACATTTGGTATTTATAACGAACAGATATCTTTAATCTTTGTGCTATCTTTCCGGAACATGTTTTCTTTATACGTAACAATTGTCTCATTGATCCGTTTTCTGTCATCAGGTGAACTAAGGACCATTACACTAAGGTGTGGCCATTGCAACTGAGCCGATGCTATTTACTCCCTCCTAATTTTTCTTCAAGGTATTTTTTTTAATCTCCAGATGTTACAATTTATTTTCAGTATGGAGTTGGCAACTGATATGAAATGTCAGTCTTGTGTTCATGTTGTTCCCTCGTGAGTTAGCTTCAAGAGGCTGGCATTCTTTTTTTTCCTAGAAAGAAGCTCGAAATGTCTGGAAAGTATCGAAGAAGCACTGACTCTTTTGCACATTGATATGATGGACATTACACATTGATGCAAAGAAAATTTAAAATAAGTACATCAAAACATGGAGCGTCATAACGGTTACACATGTCCAACACAACATGACTTCCAAATAGAAGTATGTTCTTTGCTAGAAAGTACTGAGATTTGTGTCTAATGTTTAACTTAAAGCGATCAAGCATCTTACTTATTTTTTTTTCAAAATAAAAGAATATCTTTTATGTTATACCGTATACGTAAAGATTCAAACAAATATATATAGGCGACATTTTGCTAGTGTATTAATTTTGTATAGTGTATGCTAGCAATTTGCAACAAGTCTGACAGTGACGGTACAGTGTACTCATCTGATGGTCCCAAGCCAATAAATTCGGTCCATCTTAACTGGGAATGGAGATTTCTTGCTAAGCTTCGCTCTGCGATCTGTGTCCCTATTTCTATGTACTCATCTGATGGACAATCTATGATGAGCTCTATCTCTCTCGTTCTCTCTATCTTGATTGTTCAATTTATGACTTCTTAACTAGTCATCCTCCCCTTCTTACTTTGCGGTAAAATGCTTATTGTACTACTTCTTTGACTATTTTCGTGCTACTATACATGCGAAACCTATGTTCGTCAATTGCTTTTGTAAACGTATTCATGCTTTCCAAGCTGTACAACATCTGATCGATATGTAACACTAATTTTTCTTGAGTATATCTTGGAAGGAATTTAATAAAGAATTAAAGAGTGAATAGTACCATCCAATGTGTTTGGGATGTGGAGACTCAGAAGGAATAAATGTTTTGGTTTTCAATTTTTTGAAGGTAATGTAAGCAATGAGCTGCCAATAGCCCCCACCCTTTCTTGACTTGTCTCTTTCACCAACACACTATTTGGTGTTGATGAAGTTGTAGCTAGCTACTGTATAGCTTCAATTTCTCTTCACGTAACAATGAGAGCATGGGGACTCTAGTTGTCTATTAGATATTCTTACAAAATTCTTTATAAAATTTGTTTTACAATAACTCAAATGATTGAGAGGCACAGAAAACAGAGAAGAAAGTAGGAGAGAGAGAGAAAAAAAACCGAAAAGAAAAATGAAATAAATAAATAACATCTTACAAATAACCAATTTCAGATTACAAGTTAAAGTAGTCGAGGCCTGTGTATCACACACTGTCCTAAAAACAGATTTCGCCTTTCCCGGTTGCTGGATTGTGCGGAGGCGTCTGTCTCCCAGGATGCAACGACTAGAGTGTTCACGTAGGCACCACGTAACACTCCCGAACCGAGCAACAACGTCAGAATCCTATCACCGACTTACCAAAACAGCAGAAGTGAAGAACAGAACAGAACAGAACTCAGAGGAGGAAGAAAGAAGATTACTAGTGCAGGGAAGAAATGAGAAGAAAGGCCTCTATTTATAGGGCCAGGGTTCAAACTGTAACGACATACAAGGCTATGAATGCCTTCAGTGTAACGGCAGACACTCAATTGAATGCCGGCACTGTAACGGCAGACATCAATCATTGCCTTTGAATGCCTTCAGTGTAACGGTAGACAAAACATTCAACACAGCACTGAAACGGCAGACAGAACCGTTTCTGCATTTATTTCAGCCGTTACAAAAAGAAAAAAAAAATCAAAACTGTAGCAAAAAATGGCTCTGCACGGGGTGGGGTCATGTCGGTCCGGCATTCGTGTCCGCACATTGTGCAGGCGCACAAAAGTCGCATGTAAATCTGGTCCGAGTTTTGCACTCCCCCCCTGCGCGCGCGAGAGAGCCTCTCTTCTAGCTATCTTACAATGCTTAGAAGGAGGTTACTATATATCCTCTTCTATTTCCTTTGATTTTTCCAATATGGGACTATGTTCCCTCAACTCATTTTCAAGAATGAAAATGTCTCACTTTGAGAGACAATTTCTTATTCACCCCTTAACCGCTTTTAGCAAATCAATATATGATTTTGATCTACTCACAAAGGAGAACACAAATCAATCAAGATCTCTCAATAATTCATTGAGGATCTTACTCAAAAAATTGCTCAAAAATCGGTTTGTAAATGGTGTATAAAATACTCATTTTCTAACATATATAATCGTAACTTATGAAATAAGGTTATATTATTAATTGGACATTATAATTGATGGTGTCCTTAATTGAGGTTGAGAGAAGATATATGTATTCAGAGTACCTAGTGGTGGCAACAGGTTGGATTTGGGTTGGACCATTCTGTTGGGTTGGATCATTCTGTTGGATTTTATGTCTTGCATACTATTGAGTATGGTTAAAAGAAGAAGATGTTGAAGTGGGAAGAGGTCGAAGCATTGAGTGAGAGAGGAAGTAGCAACAGTCGGAACAACAGTTGACTACCTGCCTGACTGCGTGTTGTCTCACTTGAAGAGGACCAAAGCAGTTGACTGCCATAATGGGGTAGTCGACCGCAATATTCAGCAACATCAGGTGTGGGTTCGAGTATTGAGGATTCGTTTAAAGCCCGAATTCTTCTCCAAGTTAGATCATACAACTCATATCGTGTGTCTATTTATTCAAGATATATTAGACGGTTAATGTATCAAGACTACAACCTAGGGCTTCTTTAGATCTCTATATATTATTGTATTGACATTCTTTAAGAGGAAAGAGAGAGAGAGAGTACTTCATTGTAAAGAGTAATTGAGAGAGTTCTCCATTGTGAAAAGCAGATTATCTTCTACTAAGGCATGAGAGATAGATCAATTCTTGGTGCGAGTATAATATTTTGTATCTTCTCTAGTTGAATAGTATTTCCTTTATTTCTCTTTTGGATTAGGCGTAGCCAAACCGGGATAAATCATTGTGTGTTTTGTGTACTTGGTTTGATTGTTTTTCATTAGATATATTGTCGCTAAACTCGGCAACGAATTCCTAACAATTGGTATCAAAGCATTAGGTTAGAAATCTTCCCCAGTTCAGGAGTTGCTTAAATTTTCTTGGAGAAGATGACAGGTCAGAGTTCTATGAAGATCATGCAAGGGAGGCCGGCTAACATAAAACAAGAGTTTCGGTTGAAGCTTTATTCAGAAGCCCTTGGTTTAATTTATATGTTTTCAGTGAACGAAGTCAGGTGTAGAAGCACGGTGAGTCTATTGTCAAGACTTATAACTAACGATGCAGAATCGCCATTACAAGAACTAATGTACTGGAAGAGAAAACTGTTCAGTTACTCAATGAAGGAAAGTATTGCTATTCAAGATCATATAGGAGAATCCAATTTAGGGCCATCTGAATTAAGAGCATCAAACGCAAATAATCTTAAAGCTTTCATCTATATAATTCACTACTAGATCCATACAAGCATCCGGTAACCACCATGCTGGACATTAAGTCTACTGATATGGCTAAAAATAGGATTAAATCGGGACCGTTCACATCGGACACGAATCTTAAAGCTCAGGGGTAAAATGGTAATTTCACCTACTAACGGGTCTGAAATGGGAATTGGGTCTTTCTTCACGACCCAATAACCCACGAACGGATCCACCTCAACTGGGTACGGGTCCCAACCTGAAACACACCCAGTCCAGCAAGATAAAATCAAGGTCTCTGATTAATCCTAATCAACGGCCCTGGTTCACATCTATCTTTTCACTGGGGATTAGGGATTGCATTCCTTATCTGATTACGGGGATTATATTCCTTATCAAATCACGGGGATTACATTCCTAATCTGATCCCTAAGGCGACTATAAATACCCCCCATCCATCTCCATTAAGAGGTAATCAATCATTTTCCAGTTCATGCTCTTTCATAATCATCTCTGTTTACTGACTTGAGCGTCGGAGGGTGCGTCGCCGGGAACAACCACGGTGTCTCGCACTTTTTGCAGGTGTACGGTGGGAGTCAGCGTCAAACTCCGACGGAACAGGTATACAGGTTTGCTATTCAAAGTTTCCCAAGAATCCACAAATTCCATTTGTTTGCCCCCACACCAGATTTAGCGGCAACAGATTGGCGCCGTCTGTGGGAAACAAACGAATAGCGGCCTCCCCTCTTCCCGTCGGTCAGATCTTCTCCAGCCATGCATCCAAATCAGAAGGGGAAGGCAGCGGTCTCCAACCGAAGAACCACTTCTCTTCCTCCTCTCCATCCTCCAGTTCAAGGTGCTCCTACTCAACAGGCCCCTCCAGGGTCTCGGGGGGCTGCCCAGGGGCGCTCCCGTCAGAGTCGTCCGAAGCAACATCCTCCTCATGATCAAGTTGCGGGTCCCAATCCTTCAGTTGAATCTGTGGCCTCTCAAAGCCCTCCCGAGCGGGATCTTCGTCATGTGATTGCCAACCGTCAAAAGGGGGTCGACCTCAAAACTCGCCTGAATAGATGGCGAGCCCTTGGTGGAGTCCATCAACCTGAGAACTCAGGGCCTTCAAGAATCCGAACCTCCCACCGACCGAGGACTAGAAGATCCCCTCCCCCGAGGAGGCAAAGAGAGTCCCCTCAGCGTCATCGGCGGAGAACTCATTCTCCAATAAGCCTAGCCACACATAGGGACCGCCAAGCTGGAGAGGCACTAGTCACAAGGGCAGATCTTCAAGACTTCCAAGCGACAATCTTAAGGGCCCTCAATATCGCCCCAAAGAACGACCAGAGACCACCTACTCATGAGCCAACTAGGAGCCATCATTTTCACACTCTCAGTCCTCGTCCATCTCCAAGCTACCATCGCCGCAGCCCCAGTCCACCCTCGTATGAAGAAGAGTCCCGGAGCTCGGCAAGGTATGATCAAAGAGAAGATTCGGTCTACCGCCGTCTCCACGAGATGGAGAGGCGCCTCGGCCGAATTGACAAGGAAGAAGAGCAACGAGCGATAAACCTCCGCCCGGGCAGACCTCCATTCTCCCGCACCATTATGGAGGACCCCATTCCAGAGAACTTCAAGTCGCCTCACTTCGAATCATATACCGGGGAGTCAGACCCCGCGGATCACAGAGAGAGTTTTAAAACTCTCATGATGATCCACCATGCTTCTGACGCCCTCCTCTGCAAGATCTTTCCTGCCACGCTGAAGGGGTCTGCACGAGAATGGTACTCTCGACTCGCCCTGGCCTCCATCTTCTCATTCGATCAGTTCGAAGGGCTCTTCCTTACTCATTTCGTGAGTAGCCGCCGGACCGAGAAAATAAGTGTATCTCTGGTGACCCTCAACCAAGAAAAGGGTGAACGCCTAAGGGATTACGTTCGACGCTTCACCGCCGAAGCCCGGTCCATTCCTTCCCTCAACCAGTCAGTAGCCTCTGCCGCATTCGAGCGCAACGTCACTAATGCCAACCTTAGGGCATCCCTTGCCAAGAAGCCTCTTCGGGACTTCTCAAAGCTCCTACTTAGGGTGGAGAAGTACATACGGCGGAAGAGGCCCTCGACCCCCTTGCTCTTGAGGAGACATCTTCCGGGAACAAACGGAAGAACACAAGTGAAGAGGGGACCCAAAAATTCCAGAAGGACAGTAATGGCCAGCGCCGCCCGACTCCACGTTTCGAGAAGTTCACCCCCCTCATTGCTAATATATCAGAAGTTCTTATGGAGGTGGATAAGGAAGGACTACTCCGCGCTCCCCCTAGAATGAATACACCTGGAAAAAAGAGGAACAAGGATAAGTGGTGCCGCTTTCACAGGGACCACGGCCACGACACGGATGATTGTCGGGCTCTCAAGGAGGAGATCGAAGAACTCATACAGTGGGGACACTTGACCAAGTTCGTCCAAAAAGATGGGGCCTAGCTTCCCCCCTTTGAGGAACCAACAAACGAACAGAAAGGCTCGCCGAGCTTCAAGACTCAGAACCTCCCAGCTCCTCCCAAGAGGTATTCACCTTATCGTAGAAGTAGGATTTTGATTTTCAGTAAGGCCGATACATGTAACCCGGCCAATAGCATGTAATAATGGCTCGCCCTATTGAAGCAGCCACTTAGTTTATTTCAATAAAACTTTACGTTTTTTCATTGGAAATTGTTGCTCTTGCTTCATCTCAATCTCTCCGAGTCACGACTCGCTAAATGGTGAGTTCGGAGTCCAGCTTCTTCTACATGGCTGCTCTCGCAACTTACTAAGCTCGAACAACGAGGTCGGAGTCCAACACTTGGCTCGATTCTGCTTCAAATTACTCGCTCATAAGCGGGTAAGAAGTGGTTCGCCATTCGGAATTGCTCCTACACCTCGTTAACCCCCCTCTAACGACGAGTTCGGAGTCCAACACTTGGCTCGATTCTGCTTCAAATAACTTGCTCTTAAGCGAGTTAGAAGTGGTTCGCCATTCGGAATTGCTCCCACAACCGTTGAATCGCTCTAACGACGAGTTCGGAGTCCAACACTTGGCTCGATTCCACTTCAAATAACTTGCTCTTAAGCGAGTTAGAAGTGGTTCGTCAGTCGGAATTGCTCCCACAACCATTGAATCGCTCTAACAACGAGTTCGGAGTCCAATACTTGGCTCGATTCTGCTTCAAATAACTTGCTCTTAAGCGAGTTAGAAGTGGTTCGCCATTCGAAATTGCTCCCACAACTGTTGAATCACTCTAACGACGAGTTCGGAGTCCAACACTCGGCTCGATTCCGCTTCAAATAACTTGCTCTTAAGCGAGTTAGAAGTGGTTCGCCATTCGGAATTGCTCCCACAACCGTTGACTCTCCCACTTAAACAACAAGTTCGGAGATCACAACTCTCTCCTAGAGTCGCTCCTCAAACTTGTCTCCCAAATGGCTCTCTCTTAGAGTCAAGCTCTTCGCTCCGCTCGCCTCCGAAGCGGACCTCTTCTCAACAAGTTCGGAGCTCACAACTCTCTCCTAGAGTCGCTCCTCAAACTTGTCTCCCAAATGGTTCTCTCTTAGAGTCAAGCTCTTCGCTCCGCTCACCTCTGAAGCGGACCTCTTCTCAACAAGTTCGGAGCTCACAACTCTCTCCTAGAGTCGCTCCTCAAACTTGTCTCCCAAATGGCTCTCTCTTAGAGTCAAGCTCTTCGCTCCGCTCGCCTCCGAAGCGGACCTCTTCTCAACGAGTTCGGAGCTCACAACTCTCTCCTAGAGTTCCTCCTCACACTCGTCTCACAAATGGCTCTCTCCTAGAGCCAAGCTCTTCGCTTCGCTCGCCTCCGAAGCGGACCTCTTCTCAACGAGTTCGGAGCTCACAACTCTCTCCTAGAGTTCCTCCTCACACTCGTCTCACAAATGGCTCTCTCCTAGAGCCAAGCTCTTCGCTTCGCTCGCCTCCGAAGCGGACCGCTTCTCAACGAGTTCGAAGCTCACAACTCTCTCCTAGAGTTCCTCCTCACACTCGTCTCCCAAAAGGCTCTCTCTTAGAGTCAAGCTCTTCGCTCTGCTCGCCTCCGAAGCGGACCTCTTCTCAACAAGTTCGGAGCTCACAACTCTCTCCTAGAGTCGCTCCTCAAACTTGTCTCCCAAATGGCTCTCTCTTAGAGCCAAGCTCTTCGCTCCGCTCGCCTCCGAAGCGGACCTCTTCTCAACGAGTTCGGAGCTCACAACTCTCTCCTAGAGTTCCTCCTCACACTCGTCTCCCAAATGGCTCTCTCCGAAGCGGACCTCTTTTCAACGAGTTCAGAGCTCACAACTCTCTCCTAGAGTTCCCCCTCACATTCGTCTCACAAATGGCTCTCTCCTAGAGCCAAGCTCTTCGCTCTGCTCACCTCAAAGCGTGGGTCTTCCCACGGTTCTTACGTGGGTCTTCCCAGCACGTCTTCTCTGCCCCTAGGAGGGGAGCTCCTCTTCAAAAATCCCCAAGACCAAAACTCTCCTCAACCTCATGAATACAAGGATATTGTCTGGCTATTTTGACTGTGAAGGAGGGTGAATCTTCATCTCACTCCTAAAGAGAAGTTGTAGATCTTCGAATTAGTTTCGAAACAAAGGGTCGCACACCCCGAGCCGACCTCCGTAGCACCGGGAACATCGTGAAGAACTTTGCATGGAAAATTTAGACTTCGACACAAGCTGACGAGCGTTCTTGACACCAACCATGTTACATGGAAAGTTGGGGTTCGGCACCAGTTGTCGAGCGCTCTTGACACCGACCATGTTACATGAAAAGTTGGGGTTCGGCACCAGCTGCCGAGCGCTCTTGACACCGACCATGTTACATGGAAAGTTGGGGTTCGGCACCAGCTGCCGAGCGCTCTTGACACCGACCATGTTACATGGAAAGTTGGGGTTCGGCACCAGCTGCCGAGCGCTCTTGACACCGACCATGTTACATGGAAAAGTTGGGGTTCGGTACCAGCTGCCGAGCGCTCTTGACACCGACCTTGTTACATAAAAAATTAGACCTTGGTACCCCTTCGCCGAACGCTCTTAGCACCGACCCACAAACAACACAAAAAAAAAGAAAAAAAAAGAGAAAAAAGGAGGCCGAGTTCGGACCCGTTAAGGGGATCCAAACCCGAAGCCCTTCCTTTCGTCTTCTTCTTCCGCGCGTTCCCGCCAAAACAAACCAGAGCAAAAAACCCAGATCACTTCTTCTTCTCCACCGAGCTCCTTCTTGGCCGAACGCCATCACGGAGCTCCCCATGACAGCTGAAGTCTCCTTCGACGAGCTTCGAAGCATAGCGCCGAGCTCCACCTCCGCCTCCTTCGCGAGCTCACCTCCAAAACAGAGCTCCATCTCCACCGAACCCAACGCTCCAACATCTCTCCCTCTTGCCGAACACGTCACCGAGCTCACAACACGAGCTTTCCTCGCCATGGTCGACCACAGCTCCTCGCCGACCACCACGTTGCGAGTCCCAACCTCCTCCAAGCTCCATTCGTGCCGAGCTCCGCTACCGAGCTCACAAAGCTCCGAAGCACCGAACTCTGCATCGCCGAGCTCTCCTTCATCCCACTGTCAAGCTTGTCCTCTTCTGCTCCGCAAGCTTCAAGCGGCAGAACCCATCTTCGTCGAGCTTCGGCCTCGCGAACTCACCCCGATACCGAGCTCCCACAATCGGCTCCCTCACTCAGTCGCCGATCGAGCTCGCCTCCACGTCGCTAGCTCCTCGCCCATCTCCTTCATCAACTCGCCGGAGCTACCCCACTGTCGAGCTCGACAAACCATCGCAAGCTCCCCTCGCCGAGCTCGATCGCTCTGTCTCTGTCATCAAGTCAGCGAGCTCACCCTCACGGCAGCTGAAGCATCGAGCTCTTCAAAACGCCGACCCACTTCGCCGAAGCTCCTTGCCGTGCCGAGCTTCGCTGCCAACCTCACCTCCGAGCTCCAACGATGCCGAACTCATCGTCTCCTTCGCGAACTCACTGTCGACCTCCACGTCGCGAGCTCCGACTCCTTCGTCGAACACCTCCGAGCTCCTCCCTCCACTACGCCGAGCTCCGAGCTCGAGCACGCAGACACGAAGAAGAAGAGTCGGAGCTGAAGACGGAGGAGAAGGAACCGAAGAAGAAAAAGAAGCAGCAGAGAGAGAAAAAAAAAAGTTGACTGCCACGTGGCGTCCACGTGGACTTCGGCCACTTTTTGCCGAGCATTCTTGGAACCGACCTTGTTACACCAAAAAAAATAGCCTCCTCTCCCTCCTCCCGATGCGTGCTCGCTTGATCGTGATCAACGCATACGATCGTGCCACGTGTCCAGGTAATATTTAGTTTATTTATTTATTTATTTATTTGTTTTAATTATTTAAAAAGAAAATTCGAAAAAATATTTAAAAATCGAAAAAAATTAATTAAAAATTCTAAAAATAATTATAAATTCAGAAAAATTATTTTAAAATTCTGAAAAATATAATTATTTAATTAGAATAATTATTTAATATTTTCGATAATTAATTATTTAATTCGGAAAATGAATAAAAAATTCAAAAAATTCAGAAAAATCTGGAAAAATCACCAAAAATTTAGAAAATTCTGAGGATATTTTTGGGTATTTTACAAGCCCGGAATAATACTGTTACACCCCCGAGCGAGATCCAAACTCCCTTAAGAACACCGATAAAATCCCGTACGCCATTAGAACAACAAAACTACTCCTGAAAGACTAAAAAAACTCAGTCTCTAGGAGTGGGGGGCTCGTGATATGGCTAAAAATAGGATTAAATCGGGACCGTTTACATCGGACACGAATCTTAAAGCTCAGGGGTAAAACGGTAATTTCACCTACTAACGGGTCTGAAATAGGAACTGGGTCTTTCTTCACGACTCAATAACCCACGAACGGATCCACCTCAACTGGGTACGGGTCCCAACCCGAAACACACCCAGTCCAGCAAGATAAAATCAAGGTCTCTGATTAATCCTAATCAACGGCCCTGGTTCACATCTATCTTTTCACTGGGGATTAGGGATTACATTCCTTATCTGATTACGGGGATTATATTCCTTATCAGATCACGGGGATTACATTCCTAATCTGATCCCTAAGGCGACTATAAATACCCCCCATCCATCTCCATTAAGAGGTAATCAATCTTTTTCTAGTTCACACTCTTTCATAATCATCTCTGGTTACTGACTTGAGCGTCGGAGGGTGCGTCGCCGGGAACAACCCCGGTGTCTCGCACTTTTTGCAGGTGTACGGCGGGAGTCAGCGTCAAACTCCGACGGAACAGGTATACAGGTTTGCTATTCAAAGTTTCCCAAGAATCTACAAATTCCATCTATTTGCCCCCACACCAGATTTAGCGGCAACATCTACCAAGGATAAATTTTTGGTAGCAGAGGTGATCTAGGGTTTGGAGGAGGATGGACTTAGGAGGGGGACTCAGAGATTGGCGTCTACTTCTACGAGTTGCATCGGATTGTATGGTATTTTGAGTGGAAGAAAAAGTGCAAGTAAGGGAAGGTTCCATTGCTATCATTGAAAAAGGATTAGGCAGTACAAGAGGGATTATCGAAAGTTGCCAAATCGCAGGAGCTCAAACATTGCTAGTGCCGCTGAGTCAGATGATATTTTAGATTGTACTCTTGTTTCAAATTTTATAAATGTATTCAGGATGGTTTCTTGATTCGAGGAGTTCTCATATGTGCTCCGAGAGGGAGATGTTTTTCACTTACAGGTTTATAGGAGATCGTTGTGTGAAAATGGTGGTTGGTGAGTTTTATGAAGTAGTGGGTGAGGGAACAATCGAGTTGGAAGCGCAGACAGAAATGGGTACATACTAGAGAATGTCATGCATATTTCTTTGTTGAAACGGAACCTCATATCCTTAGGAACTCTTAAAGCATGAAGGCTACAGGTACACAGCTCAATGAGAAGTTCTATTAGTTTGGGAAGGCCGCCGTAAGGTAATGAAGAGAAAGAGGGGTGTCCAACATAACCTATACAAGCTTTATGGGATCGAAAAATTATTGCCAAGTGTTTCTATGCACTATATCTATAAAGCGTTATCTAGTCAGCTGCCACAATAATCATCGAAGTGAAACTATGATATTCGAATACCGCCGAGAGGTGGATTGCCTCGGGGTAAGTGGAGTTCGTGCGGAGGGCGGCACCTCTGTGTTAATGCCTACTAAGGTGTGCCTTTGAGGGAGCATACTGATTGGAGAAAAAGATAGTAGATAGATTCAACTAGCTGAAGAAGCCAATCTATGTGAGTTTGATTACACAGTGTTGATAGCATGCTATGCAATCCAAGCTGGAGATTGTTGAGTTTTACATCTTGCATACTATTGAGTTCGATGAGAAGAAGACGGTAATGAAGTGAGAAGAGGTTGAAGCATCGATGGAGAGAGGCAGCAGTAGCAACACAACATAGTAGTCAAAGGCAGCAGCAATAATAGTTGACTGCCTACCCGACTGCGTGCTCATTGACTTGAAGAGGACCAAAGCAGTCGACTGCCCCAATATGGCAGTAGTAACAGGTGCGTTCAGGTCTTGGGGATTTGTTTAAATCCCCATTTTTTCTCCAAGTTGGATCGCACAGCTCCTATCGTGCGTCTCATTATTCAAGATATATCTAGCGACTAATGTATCAAGACTACAATCTAGGGTTTCTCTAAATCTCTATATATTACTGTATTAGCATCCTCTTAGAGACTAGAGAGAGTACTTCATTGTAAAGAGCAATTGAGAGAGTTTGCCATTGTAAACAACAGATTATCGTCTAGGCTTGAGAGATACATCGTTTCTTGGCGCGAGTGTAATATTTTGTATCTTCTCTAGTTGAATAATATTTTCTGTATTTTCCCTCCGGATTAGGCGTAGCCAAACCAGGACACATCATTGTGCACTTTGTGTGCTTGGTTTGATGTACTCATTTGATTGTTTGTCATTGGATCTATTGTTGCTAAACTCAGCAATGAATTCCTAACACATTCAAGATCAGGCTTGCTGTAACGCCCAAAATTCCATTTACATGTAATTCGTAGCACAACATGATCTTTTACTTCAAATTCATACAATTTTACAAGGAAATTAAAATTTTTCATTATAAAACATTGTTCTTACATCAATGCAACGGAATTTAAAAGAATACAACATGATATACAATAATAAAAAAAAAACTTCAATCTTGTAACAACTCATCATAGTGACTCTACGTCCATGCCAAGTTCAGTCCTGCAACTAGAAAACTGTGGGCACGTCAGTTACATACAACTGATGCAATGCTATAATACAGTGATTCTCTTACTTTAGCAATCACAAACTTGAATACACAATAAAGTGTAAAAAGTGACTATCCTAATCATGTCAGTGTATGATATGAACTTAAATGCCTAATGCAGATGTTATACTACGATGATACTAATGCATATTTGTTTGGATTCTATGCATCACATTCTACATAGGTCCAAGGGCAAGCCCTTACGTACTCCACAATATAGGATTTAATCCCTCGCCATGCAATCCTACTCGGTAAAGCAAGGTTTAGACATTCAATGAGTACGAATTTCAGTCCTAAAGTCCACCGTCAAACCTTACAAAATCCTCGCCGTGCGAACATCCCACAAATGTCCCTCTTGCCTCAGTATACGCATATGCATTGGAGGACAACCTCTAATCCGCCCGACTATTCATGATCCTGGAGTTCACCGTCAAATCAATCATAGTCCCGAATTTAATTAAGGCTTGTCTCACATCGCAAGCAACCCCAGTCCCGTAGTCCACCGTCAAACTAAGTCTATAGTCCTGAAGTCCACCGTCATACTATATAAAGGCACCCCACTTACGTTTGCCCAAGTTTTATTACATATTCTCTTAGTGCCTATCCTTAAGTTTGAAACATGAATAAATAATAAAACCTAGAGCTAGCTTACCCTCCTACCGGTCTTAAACAATATACCGAGAACGACAGCCCATATTTGTAACGCCCCAAATCCCAAATGCAACTGAATTCGAGAGTTCTACAGAATCTTTACACTTCATTTAGTACAATTTTACAAGGAAATTCGAACTTTTCACTTTACATCAGTGTTTACATGAAACTTTACACTTTACATTGCACAGCGGAAGTAAATTTACAACATTTAAATAAATGTACAATAACATTGAATAATCTTTAAGCATCTGTTCCTCTTTAATCTTTACCATGTCATTACCTGCATACAAAACTGTGGGTACGTCAGTTTATTCAACCGACGAACATTATACACGGCCATCCTCTCTATGCTGGAAATAGTATAACTTATTTTCCATATTTAACAAACACAAACTTGTCACATATCAAACTAAAGGGACTACCCTATTGATGTCGTGTTGTGATTGTGCACTTAGTCCTTAATGCAGTTACTTGTGTTACATGACACTAATGCACACTTGTTCGGATTCTGTGCATCCCATACTACATAGGTCCGAGGGCAAGCCTCTTAATCGTTCTTCATCTTTGTAGGGTTCAATCCCTCGTCATGTCTTAATCTACTACTGTAACTACGGTGAGTATCCTAGATGATCTATGAGTACAAGCTCGTGTACAGAAAACCTGGAGGGGAATCCCACGCCATGTCTTGACTCATCAAGCATGCATTCTATGGCAATTCAGCCTCCTTCATGGCACACGATCCTCTTGCAGTCACCAAAAATCCCACAAGCGTGGCTAAAGTCCGATCATTACTGAGTAGTGCCCACGCCATGTCTTAACTCATCAAGCATGCATTCTGTGGCTCACACCCGCACCGTAAACTTTAGTTCTCATACTTGTATTTTTCTCTCACTTTCATCACGTCTCCACTATGTACTAATCCTTAGTTTTTATTAGAATCATGAACAAAATTAAAGCTCTAGAGTTAGCCTCTCCACTAAACCGGACTTATTCATTCATTCAAACATGACCAACCTTGGTCTTTCATTTCAAATTTCATTTCATTTCTTTCCAATTGCCGGGGGAGACTTTGCTACTCTTTTGTTTCAATTCCAATTCACAATTTCCAAAATTGAGCATTTCCAGCTCATAAGTTCATCTTCATAATCATAACAGATTTTTTTTTCAATAACATGATTTCTAATTTATTCATGAGTCCATAGCCATATATGGAATTCAATTAATCAATATATATTTCATCAATTATCACTTCCAGATTAAAATCACAACACTAAATGAATATTCGCATTTCATAATTTTCACATTATTCTCCAATGAGAATAATTCACATCACATCACTACATATAATTTCTATCTTTATTACACTTCTTTTCAAATATTCTATTTCAAGTCCTTTTGCAAAGTGCAATTTTCATAACATATAAGTGTAAATCCATAGTTCTAAATTATATATTTATTCTCAAAACATACTCTATTTTATGTAAATAATTCCAAAATTATTTTCATAAATCCCACATATTTTTAGGATAATAACCATATTTTTTTCATAATTTTTCAATCATCAAAACACCCAAAAAAATTATTTTTTTCCACAACATAATCACAATCCGAGACCAAGGATCAAACTAGCGACCACAGGGAACCCAACCGAAGGCACAGACCACTAGGCCGAATGTTCTAGGCGGTGTAAAGAACGCTGAGAGCATTAAATGCTTTCGGCTGCAGTTTTTTATTTTAAATACCAAACAAAATATATGTTGCCCACGGGACTCGAACTGTAGCGCCCCGATTTCCGACACCGGGAAATCGTGACACGAGCCAAGATCTTTTCTTCAATTAGTCACAATACACAGAAAAACAGGAGAATTTAAAACTTTTTATTCAATACACAATGTGTTACAAGTCTGAACATTGTACAACTGTAATACCTTACAATAGAGTTACAACATTACCTTTACAGTTCTAAGTATTACAGCCTTCAACATCTTACATCAGAGTACTTCTCAACTAAATACATAATCAATACATATGCTGCAGCAGAACTAAACATAATACTGACTCCTTGCTTTCCTTGCCTTGAGTCCTTCTGAATCTCGCCTTTGTACTTCGGCGATCCAGTACCTATGGAAGTGGGGACGTCAGTATTCACTGACGCTTAAAGGCTGATCATATAGCAGCGAATCTTCCAAACAATATACACAATATAGCAATGGTCTTGGTGTAGTTTAAGTGTACGTGAGTGCTATGACTAGACTCTAATGCGATATTTAAGTAGAACTAGAATGCTTCCTCGCATTATGAATTCTAATTATACATAACCCGTTCCTGACAGCCACACGTGGCTAATGAGGTTGCAGATGTGGTCAAGTCCCACTAATGCAGTTCGCCAGTGGTGTCTATGTTTGCCACTGCGACCCGGCTAATTGGACCTCCTTCAAATAGACGAACCCAATGTATCGGGCGTTACAACAAAATCAAACTATAGGATTTCGCAAGCGCAGGGTAGCGCAAAGCCTACCCTGTGGCACCCTCTGGG
Source organism: Hemerocallis citrina (assembly GCA_017893485.1). Taxonomy (NCBI): domain Eukaryota; kingdom Viridiplantae; phylum Streptophyta; class Magnoliopsida; order Asparagales; family Asphodelaceae; genus Hemerocallis; species Hemerocallis citrina. The sequence goes on from CM030365.1 coordinate 163,152,078, forward strand.
GTATCGCAAGCGCAGGACTGCGCAATGCATCCTGTGGCACCCCCAGCCACGGTACTTCAGGAATTAACAGAGCGAGATACGTAACCCATGTCCTCAACCTGTGAGATGGCACCGTACGTACCCCTTTGACGGGACGCTTCCTATTCTAATGTCAGCAAGTCTCCGGAATCAACATGCATCCCATACTACATGCGACCCCCATCTCAAGCCGTTTTTCCATATATAGGGATTTGAACCCGCGTTACGCATTCTAATTGTACACAACCTGTTCCTGACAATACTCCATGACTCTGTAAGGTTGCAGAAGGGGTCAAGTCCCCCCTATGCAGTCTGCTTATGGTGTCTCCGTTTTTCACTACTACCCGGCATGCCGGACCTCACTCGATCCCAATATATCGGGCATCGTTCCAAAATCAAACCATAGGGTTTCGCAAGCGCAGGGCAGCGCGAAGCCTACCCTGTGGCACCCTCTGGGGTCTAGCAAGCACAGGACTGCACCATGCATCCTGTGGCACCCCAGCCACGGTATTTTAGGAATTAACAGCGCGAGATACGCAGCCCGTGCTCTCAACTTGTGAGACGCCACCGTACGTATCCCTTTGACGGGAAGGTACAACCTAATATCACCGCCTAAGGCCTCCCTCAAGGGACAAGTTGGTCGTAAGGTGCCCCCTACAACCAACTCCTCTCTCTTCGGCAAGGGTCTGAGCAAAATGACCTTTATAAGTCACTACCCTAATGATGTCCCTGACTCAACAATCCTAGGGACGATAATATTATAAACATAACATGCTAGGCCTTAAATTAGGCTTCGCAAGACAACTCTACTAGGCTGCTCAACCTAGACTTACCAGAACCCCTCAGGATCCGGTTTGTGGCTCATCGATCCAAGACTTCGGCCGTGCGAATATACATGCAAGTCGCTACCCTATGTCTTGATGGTCGATAGCCCTTAGGGTGGTAGTCTTACCCTAAACGAGCACAACGAACTGTGTACTAGCTAACCAGCTATACACGAGTAACAACCACATACGAGCCAATTAAGCTACGTATGGAACAATAACTACCTACGAGCCAGGCGGGCCTCGTAGGAGATAACCACGTACATACCAGCCAAATAAGCCGCGTATGAGACCAACCGCTACGCACGGGCCGGTCGGGCCGCGTACGAGACAACCACCTACATACGAGCCGACTGAGCTACGTATGAGACCCACAGCTACATACGGGCCAGTCGAGCCACGTACGAGCACAACCGTGTGCAAACAACCATACAGGTAATCAATCCTAGAAGCAACTAAACGTGCTTACTAACAAACTTGGTCATCTATTGTTAGAAGCAACAGAAGAATCTACTAGTAGTCTATGATCGGTATTGTACTAGGGAAGAACCGAAGGCGACAAAACGGCCTTTATCGGACTAACTATCCCTAGTGGTCTTCCCAATCCTTATTACTTCAACCTATAGCGCCTTTAGTATGGCATACAATTACGAGCATCTTCCTATGACAATTTAATCATATAACACAACCCCTCACCATGATACTCCTAAGTATGAATACGATCAAGCTTGTGCTTGTATCGAGCTTTAGGCATAAAAATCACTACGACCTAGACATAAAGCCCACTATAGTCAAACGAGCGTGAAAGCTTACTACTTGTCTTGACAATTCACCATAACCCAAGCATGGATAGATAACTAATATAACATACAACATTCCAAGGCATAGTAGGTATTCTAACGTTACTCCTACAACGTTCTAAGCATATACTTGAACTTTTAGCATGGTATGGAACACAACATAACATCACTACAACTAGCCATGGGTAGTTTCTTTATTCTAAGCATGAACATCATAGTATGGGTATCCTTAACTTAACATGATTAATAATCAGCATGATACCTACTTACTTAGCATGAGTCATGATCATCTACTAACATAGCATGAATAACACTTATCTAAGCATGGGTACCACGTAAACATGAGTATTCATATAACTTAGCATGGTATACAACTTACTCACAATCTAAACTAGCATGACATACAATCTACTTGCAATTAAACTAGCATGGCATAGATGGAACTAGCATGGTATATTACTTACCTACAATTTAACTTAGCATGATATATCACATACCTACAATTAACTAGCATGGTATGCAACTTTGCTACTATAATCCAAGCATGAATCTTTATTAAGCATAGTAGGATATTTTTAGAGACAATCCTACCACATTCTAAACATAACAGGATAATTATAGAAGCAGTCCTACAATATTCTAAACATGATAGGATAATTATAGAAGCAACCCCACAACATTTCAAGTATAAAAGCATGAATATTGCTTCTAAATATTTTTAGAAGTGATCCTACAACATGTGAAGCATGAATGTGGCTTCTAAATATTTTTAGAAGTGATCCTACAACATTAGTAGCATGAATATGGCTTCTAATTATTTTTAGAAAGGATCCTACAACATTAGTAGCATGAATATGGCTTCTAATCATTTTTAGAAAAGATCCTACAACATTAGTAGCATGAAGATGCTTCTAAATATTTTTAGAAGTGATCCTACAACATGTGAAGCATGAATGTGGCTTCTAAATATTTTTAGAAGTGATCCTACAACATTAGTAGCATGAATATGGCTTCTAATCATTTTTAGAAAGGATCCTACAACATTAGTAGCATGAATATGGCTTCTAATCATTTTTAGAAAAGATCCTACAACATTTTACTACTACTACTACTCTTATTTTAATCAAAACATAACACACAATTATCTACTACTACTACTACTCCATTCTTATCAAGAACACAACATACAACTTACTACCACCACTTCATGTTAATTATGAACACAACAAACAACCTACTACTTTATGGACATGAAACATCTATAGTTACTTACTACTTTAACATACCATCACCACTTTATTCAATCAACCATACTACTTCTATCTTATTAATCAACATACTATTACTTCTTTATTGAATCAACATGCTACTACTACTACTACTTTATATTTTAGCTTACTACTACTTAGTTGCTTACTAATCTTTGTGATTACTAGTGATAAAGAAAAAATCATTTTTATCTTATTTTACTTTACAACTAGTAAACATGAAAGAAAAGATTTTATTTCTACAACTAGTGATTAAAAGAAAAGATCTTTTTAATAGCTACAACTAGTGATCAAATAAAAAGAGAAGATCTTTTTATTAGCTACAACTAGTGATTAAATAAAAAGAGAAGATCTTTTTATTAGCTACAACTAGTGATTAGTAAAAAGAAAGATCTTTTGAATTATTTCTACCACTAGTGTTTAACAAAGAAAAGATCTTTTTATTAGAACATATGCTTTTCATTAGTCCAATGTTCAATCAAAGTCCTACAACCCACAATGGTTGTAAAATGTGTTCATATGCTTATGTTATACTAAGTCCTACAACCAACAATGGTTGTATGTCCAACATTATGCAATATGTGAATCTTTTGTCCAATAACAACATAAACAACACTACAATTATAAAGATTCAATCTTTATGTGTTATTTAGTATTACCACTACTTCTTTTTATTTTTCCATACAAGGCTACAACCAAGCAACATACAAAATCATCACAAGGAGCACCCAAAATAAAAGAAACAAACAAGGACGATGAGAAGAAGAAGCATCAAACACAAAACAAACAAACAAAGAAACAACAACCAAACAAAGAAGTATGAAGAAACCCCCACCTTCCTTTCTTGTAGGAAGGACTTGCTATGCTCCTTCTCCTTCCCCTAGCTTTTTAGAAGTCTTCTAACACCCTACAAAACAAAACTCTCAAGTTAACCTAAGGTTCTCTCTTTCTTTTCCTTTCTTTCTTTCTTTCTTTTGATCTTTCTAAAATGAGAGAAGTGATGAAAGGAGGGGGTATTTATAGAAGGAGAAAAGGGTGGAAATTTGCAATGTGCACCCACACAATTTCACAAAATCCACTCCTTCTTTTGGGGGCCGGCCATACTCATGTGGGAGGTGGGATTGGGGGAAGGTGTTATGTGAGGGAAGATTGATATGGAGGAGGATTTTTCTAGAAGAAATCTTAATCCTTTATGTCTTTTTAACCCTAGGTTTAACCTCTTAATCAAACCCTAACCATCCCTACTAGGTTTTATCATAGCAAAATAAGTGTTGTCCAAAATACACAACACATAATTCGTATAATGCACTAATCGACATACTACTCATATGTGCGCATATATGTCCGTATACCGGAAAATCTTTGCATAATCCGTATAAAAATAATTAAATCTTGGAAATAATAATAAAATAATTTTATTATTAGTTCGGAAGATCACGATATCAATTTGATACAATACGGATATATACTGGCCGATATCTGGATACAGATAATGTCTAGGGACAACCCGGGTGAAAATCACCAAAATATTCTAATTTTGGAATTAAAGCAAAATAATAATAAAATAATAATAAGATAATAATTTATATACGGTAATATCCGTCCGGGATATTACACGAACCGCAGACCCCTGAGACCCGAAGCCTACTGTAGCGAATAGAAACATCCCAAACACTTGAGCTATGCGCTCAGGTTGTCAATAGTTCAACCCGAAGTCTATTTAAATTAATACTCTCTGTTTAGTAAACATTTCGATGTTCAACAAGCTCTCATTTTATTTTGCTTTTATAAAATTTGTTGTAAATTTTCAGATTGGCTATTCTCAACGTAAATTATACTCCGGTATAATAAAAATAATTTTTTCAATAATTAAACATACATCTACCATACAATTTGGTTAAATTGTAAGTTACCACTACGATGTTTTCTTTTTCAACATTTCTCATCAAATTTAACAACACTAATCTTTTTATTAGCAATCAATCCTCTATTTTTAATCATTTCCCAAACATACGATCTATATCTTCATTCATCCATCACAACATTATCACAAAAAATCGATTTAAGCACATAAAGTAATATTGCCAATCTACTAACTTTTGCATATAATTTTTAATGTTAATAATGAAGTTTTCTTTACACAATCCATAGCCATATTCATTTCGCACACAACTTGAATTTTAATAATAGAACCACATACAATTGCATATCAATATTTCAATCAATCAATAGGTCATTTTTCCAATTAAATGTGTACTCTTATTAGTCTTTTTCATGCATCATTCTTTCCATTCAAATCTAGCACGCATCCCTAATTAGAAATATAGAAAATTTACCCACCTTAATTGGAGAGACTACACTTAGCAACACCTCCTAAACAAATGTCCTTGCAAAAAAACGATCCTCCTCCTCGATGCGCGCACACAAGCCTCCACAAAGCCAAACCCGAGCACTCCCCTTGATGAAAGCCGGCCTCCCCTTCTTTGATGCAAGCACAATTTTCCCACACAAACTCAATCTTTTAACTCACTTGTATACTACTAAATAATGTATTTTTAGACTATAGGTTTGGAGGAAATAATAAGCACAAGAATAACTAGGCTGGGGGGGGGGGGGGGGTATTTATACTAAAAATCTAGGAAAATGGAAGGCTAAGATTAACTTAGGAGTTAGGATTAAAAGGCTAGGATTCAAGGAGGAGTTACACTAACCACCCATGATCAAGTAACCACCACCACCATGACTCCACTCAAAATTTTGATTTTCCCTCCTAAACTCCAAAACCGGCCTAGCATGAAAGGTGAACTTTGCACATGTACGTGCAATGCACGTGCATGCAACTTGGTCTCCAAAAATTTGTACCTTATATTTTAAAAAAAAAAATCTTTAAAATGTATTCTACATTACAAGTTGTATTTAAAAATAAAATAGCTCATGGGCTTTAGTTTATGGGCCAAAAATAATAATTATAAAAATAATAAATTGAATTAAATTTGAGCTTTAAGAAGAAAGGCTTTTTGTCTATTTGAAAAAGGGCTTTATACAAAAATAATTAAAGAGCACATAAATAAATATATATACTCATCATAATGAAAATAATTATCAAACTATTGCACGTGCACACTACGTGCAAAAATAAAATAATTTTCATTAAATGAAAATCGGGGCATTACAACACTCCCTCCTTAGAATAGTTCCATCCCCGGAACTACAGTCAAGAGCGAGGAAACAACCACTCAGCACAAGAAAAAATACAAAATACAAAATACAAATCAAGCAAAAAGCTCAGGATAATCCTTCAACATCCTCTCTTCAGACTCCCAAGTAGCCTCTTCAACCAAATGGTTTCTCCAGATTACCTTGACCATCGGTATCGTCTTATTCCTCAAGACTTTCTCTCGACGATCAACAATCTCGACAGGAGACTCGATGTAATTCAGATCCAACTGCAAACCTTCCGACACTTCAGGCAAATGATGACTCGGATCTGGAATGTAACCTCTCAGCATAGACACATGAAAGACATTGTACACCTGAGATAACTCTTCCGGTAATTCAAGCCGGTAGGCAGTTTTTCCGATCCTTTTCAATATCTTATACGGGCCTATAAACCTCGGGGCTAACTTCCCGCCTTTGCCAAATCGAACCACACCTTTACTGGACGATACTTTCAGAAATACGAAGTCACCGACCTCAAATTCAAGGTCCCTTCTCCGGTTGTCTGCATAGCTTTTCTGCCTGCTTTGAGCCTCTACCAACCTTTTCCTGATCAGATCAATCTTCTCTGAGGTTTGCAGTACAAGCTCAGGACCAAATAACTAATGCTCCCCAACTTCAAACCAACAAACAGGTGTTCTGCACTTCCTGCCATACAAAGCTTCGTACGGCGCCATCCCGATGCTAGTCTAAAAACTGTTGTTGTAGGCAAACTCTACCAAAGGTAAATGCCTTTCCCAACTACCTCCAAAGTCTAGTACACAACACCGAAGCATATCCTCAAGAATACGGTTGACTCTCTCGGTCTGCCCATCGGTTTGCGAATGAAAAGCAGTGCTGAAATCTATCTTGGTACCCAAAGCTGTCTGAAGATTCCTCCAAAAATGCGAAGTAAACCGCGCATCTCGATCAGATACAATAGTTGACGAAACACCATGGAGCCTGACGATCTCGCCAACATACAACTCAGCTAACTTGTCCATCGAAGCAGTGAGTTTCATTGCCAAAAAGTGAGCAGACTTGGTCAGTCGATCGACTATAACCCAAATCACATCATTGCCTTTAGGACTTTTAGGCAATCCCGTATTGAAATCCATACTGATGTTATCCCACTTCCATTCCGGAATAGGTAACGGTTGTAATAGACCTCCGGGTCTCTGATTTTCGGCTTTGACTTGCTGACAAACCTCACACTTCACCACAAATTCAGCCACATCCCGCTTCAAATCTGACCACCAGGAATACGATTTGATGTCTTTGTACATCTTAGTACTCCCAGGATGTACCGATAAAAGAGTAGCATGTGCCTCCTGAAGAATACTCTCTTTTAGGTCCGCCTGATTTGGAACACATAGCCTCTCTCCAAACCACAGCACTCCATCCCTGATTCGAAATCCGGGCAACCTGCCAGCACCAACCTGCTCCTTCATCTCCAAGATATCAGCATCAACCTCCTGACTTGCAATGATCCTTGCATTCAAAGTAGGCTGAAGCCTCAACTGAGCTAAAGATGCTCCCAATCCTTGAAAGACAATCTCAATACCTGCTCGATCCAATTCCTCAATCAGATGCTTCTGAGTTGTAATCAAACTGGATAAACTGCTCTTGCGACTAAGTGCATCAGCAACAACATTAGCTTTCCCAGGATGATACTTGATCTCAGGTCGCATGTCCTCAAGCACTTCCAACCATCTTCGCTGCCTCAAATTCAGATCCTTCTGCTGATATATGTACTTCAAACTCTTGTGATCCGTGTACATGTTCAATTTCTCATCGTACACGTAGTCTCTCCATTGCTTCAGGGCGAAGATAATCGCAGCCAACTCCAGATCATGAGTCGGGTAATTCTTCTCATGCGGTCATAGTTGCCTAGACCCATAAGCGATTACTCTTCCCTCTTGCATTAAGACACAACCAAGCCCACGATATGAAGCATCGCTGTAAACATCATACTCAACACCTGCTCTAGGCAAAGCCAAAATAGGTGCAGTAGTCAGTTTCTCTTTTAACTCCTGAAAGCTTGCCTCACATTGCTCAGTCCACTTGAAGTTCACATTCTTCTTGGTCAGACCAGTAAGCGGCACGGCTATCTGAGCATAACCTTGAATGAATCTCCTGTAGTATCCAGTCATTCCAAGGAAACTTCTGACTTCCTTCACTGTAGTAGGCCTAGCCCAATCTCTCACTGCCTCTATCTTCTGAGGGTCAGTTGCCACTCCCTCCTTAGAAAGGATGTGACCTAGGAATGCCACTTCAGATTTCCAGAAATCACACTTTGATAGCTTGGTATACAACTTCTGCTCTTCCAGCTTCTTCAAAACTGCTGCCAGATGCTCGGTGTGCTCCTCTTCTGACTTGGATTACACGAGAATATCGTCGATAAACACCACGACAAAAGAATCAATGAACGGCCTCAGAACTCTGTTCATCAAGTTCATGAAGATTGCGGGTGCATTCGTCACTCCAAATGGCATAACTAAGAATTCGTAATACCCATGTCGAGTTCTAAATGCAGTTTTGTGCACATCTTCAGCTTTCACTCGAACTTGGTGATATCCTGATCGAAGATCTATTTTGAAGAAAACAGCTGCTCCTTGTAGACGATCGAACAAGTCATCAATTCGGGGAATAGGATACTTATTCTGAACAGTGACTTTATCCAGCTCTCAGTAATCAATGCACATTCTCATCGATCCATCCTTCTTCTTTACCAAAAGCACTGGTGCTCCCCAAGGTGATGCACTAGGTTGAATAAAGCCTTTCTCCAACAGTTCCTCAATCTGTCGTTTCACCTCATCCTGTTCCACTGGAGCCATCCTATACGGTGTCTTAGAAATGGGTGTACTGAACAGTGATGCTGAACTCCACATCACGATGCGGGGGTAACCCAGGAAAATCATCCAAGAACACGGTCGGATAGTCCCGAACCACAGGAATCCCTTGTACTTCCACAGGAGTCTCTTCCTTGCGGATAGCTGCCACCAGCCTAGAACACTTCTTCTTCCCTTGGAAAGTGACTTCAGGTCCACCTGGAGCCTTCACTATTACTGTCTTGGTTTTACACTCGATGCTTGCACTGTACACCGACATCCAATCAATGCCAATGATAACATCGACTCCCAAGATAGTCAGCTCGATGAGATAAATGCCAAAGATTCGATCTCCAATCACAATCTCACAATCAGCATAATATCGATCAGTGGTTAAAGTTTTCCCTGATGGAGTAGCTACTGCTAAGATCTTGCCTGGAAAAATCTTCTGTTTAACTCTCAACACTTTAGCAAATTTAGGAGACACAAAAGTATGAGAGGATCCAGTATCGAACAACACAACAACTTTCATTCCATTAAGATAAAGTTCTCCTGTTACATAATACACACTCATTACGTAACAGTTCAATAAATAGCAGGAAAAAGAAATGACAAAAACTTCTAAACATCTGCCCTCGTACCAGTGATGACATGATCCACTTCATCAGCATCTGCTTCCGTCAAGGCAAATACTTGCCCTGGTTGGTACGATCTCTTCCCAGTCTGCTGCATTGGTACATTGCGATTACCATTCCGTGGCTTGGGGCATTGAGATTGGTAATGTCCCGTCTCACCACAGTTGAAGCAAGTTACCGCAGGAGGTCTTACCACATTGTTCTCAGGTCTTCCAGCCACACTAATAGCGTTCGCCCCTGTCAGTTTGAACCTTTGTGCAGATGGTTGTTCCTTGAAACTCCCAGAATTGGCGGGCCTCTTTCTAGACTGCTAGTTGTTCCTCCGATTCTGAACAACATGAAACTGCTCCATGTCTGCTTCAGTGGCTGCTGCTCTCTTGACCAACTTGTCAAATCTTCTAATACCAAGAGGTATCATCCGGGACCTCAAGCTCGGCCTCAATCCATGCTCGAACTTACAAGCCTTCTTAGCCTCATCCGTTACTAATTCCGGAGCATACCTAGAGAGCTGAGTAAACTTGGTCTCGTACTCTCTCACTGACATGCCACCTTGCTGTAGTGATAGAAACTTCATAGCCTTCTTCTCTTGGACGTCGGAGGGGAAATAGTGACTGCAGAATTCTTCCAGAAATTCCTCCCAGCCGAGAATATGCCTCCCATTGTCCTCTTCATCGACTGCCACCACACAGCCGCGTCCTTCTCAAGTTGCAAAGTCGCCAACTTCACCTTACTACCTTCAGGGGTCTCCAGCACTTCAAAGATCGTCTCTACTTGAAGAATCCAGTGGTCAGCCGCATCAGGGTCTGACTTCCCTTCGAACACAGGTGGTTTCATCCATTTTACGATTCTACTAGTTTGATCGCTTCGGGCACCGGATTCGCAGGTACCCTTCCTTGGTTCTGATTCATGGCCACGGTGTTGAGCGTCTGATAGACTCTCGCAAGTTCCGTTTCCAGATCCAAACCTTCCCCGCTTCTAGCTCCTCTTCTAGCCATATTCTGATGCAAAAGATTCATTAAATTCCAAGTATAAGACATGAATTTTAAATCAACTTGCATTTCATTGAATTCCAAACTTTATACATTCGAATTGAAAAACATTTCTTAACATCAGAATGAAAACAGTAGAAGCTACAACAGTCTAACTCCTACGGTTCCTCTTTGCTTCTCGAAGTTCTCCCCGTAGTTCATCAACTTCTTCCTTCAGCACATCTATCAGATTCTTTCTCTTCTCGAGTTCCCATACATGATGACTGAGAACAGAAAATTTGTCCTTGCGCTTAGCCAATTGAGCCTCCAATAATCTGACTCTCTCCCCCAGTGTTTCTACCTGCCTCTGAAGAGATATCACTAGACCATTTGGAACTGTTTCTTCTTCTTCGTCAGAAGAGTCATCAGATGAATCCGGAGGTGGGGTGATCTCTCGGGATTCAGGCCATTCTTCTCCGTCAGAATCTGCTTGCCCTGGGTAGTACTCTTCCTCGAAATCTGCTTGTCCAGGATAGTACTCTTCCTCGATGATATGCCAGTCGTCGTCTCCAGTAGGGTCGAAGTGATCAGCCATCTTAGAAACAGGGAGGAAGAAGCATAAGTCATAGAGCAACACAAATGTAAGTCACTTACATTTAAATCTCTAGACTCAAATACACACTTTAATGTCCACTCCTAGGGTGTCGTTCCTTATAAATTTGTACAAGTGTGAAGCGTGGCTCTGATACCACTTGTAACGCCCCGAATCCCAAATGCAACTGAATTCGAGAGTTCTACAGGTTCTTTACACTTCATTTAGTACAATTTTACAAGGAAATTCTAACTTTTCACTTTATATCGGAGTTTACATAAAACTTTACACTTTACATTGCACATCGGAAGTAAATTTACAACATTTAAATAAACGTACAATAACATTGAATAATCTTTAAGCATTTGTTCCTCTTTAATCTTTACCATGTCATTACCCTGCATACAAAACTGTGGATACGTCAGTTTATTCAACCGACGAACATTATACACGGCCATCCTCTCTATGCCGGAACTAGTATAACTTATTTTCCATATTTAACAAACACAAACTTGTCACATATCAAACTAAAGGGACTACCCTATTGATGTCGTGTTGTGATTGTGCACTTAGTCCTTAATGCAGTTACTTGTGTTACATGACACTAATGCACACTTGTTCGGATTCTATGCATCTCATACTACATAGGTCCGAGGACAAGCCTCTTAATCGTTCTTCATCTTTGTAGGGTTCAATCCCTTGTCATTTCTTAATCTACTACTGAAACTACGGTGAGTATCCTAGATGATCTATGAGTACAAGCTCGTGTACAGAAAACCTGGAGGGGAATCCCACGCCATGTCATGACTCATCAAGCATTCATTCTGTGGCAATTCAGCCTCCTTCATGGCACACGATCCTCTTGCAGTCACCAAACATCCCACAAGCGTGGCTAAAGTCCGATCATTACTGAGTAGTGCCCACGCCATGTCTTGACTCATCAAGCATGCATTCTGTGGCTCACACCCGCACCGTAAACTCTAGTTCTCATACTCGTGTTTTTCTCTCACTTTCATCACGTCTCCACTATGTACTAATCCTTAGTTTTTATTAGAATCATGAAAAAATCAAAGCTCTAGAGTTAGCCTCTCCACTAAACTGGACTTATTCATTCATTCAAACATGACCAACCTTGGTCTTTTATTTCAAGTTTCATTTCATTTCTTTCCAATTGCCGGGGGAGACTTTACTACTCCTTTGTTTCAATTCCAATTCACAATTTTCAAAATTGAGCATTTCCAGCTCATAAGTTCATCTTCATAATCATAACAGATTTTCTTTTTCAATAACATGATTTCTAATTTATTCATGAGTCCATAGCCATACATGGAATTCAATTAATCAATATATATTTCATCAATTATCACTTCCACATTAAAATCACAACACTAAATGAATATTCGCATTTCATAATTTTCACATTATTCTCCAATGAGAATAATTCACATCACATCACTACATATAATTTCTATCTTCATTACACTTCTTTTCTAACATTCTATTTCAAGTCCTTTTGCAAAGTGCAATTTTCATAACATATAAGTGTAAATCCATAGTTCTAAATTATACATTTATTCTCAAAACATACTCCATTTCATGTAAATAATTCCCAAATTATTTTCATAAATCCCACATATTTTTAGGATAATAACCATATTTTTTTCATAATTTTTCAATCATCAAAACACCCAAAAAAATTATTTTTTTCCACAACATAATCACAATCCGAGACCAAGGATCGAACCAGCGACCACAGGGAACCCAACCGAAGGCACAGACCACTAGGCCAAATGTGCTAGGCGGTATAAAGAAGGCTGAGAGCATTAAATGCTCTCGGCTGCAGTTGTTTTTTTTTTTTTAAATACCAAAAAAAATATATGTTGCCCACGGGACTCGAACCGCAGAACCCTGAGACCCGAAGCCTACTGTAGCGAATAGAAACATCCCAACCACTTGAGCTATGCGCACAAGTCGTCAATAGTTCAACCCGAAGTCTATTTAAATTAATACTCTCTGTTTAGTAAACATTTCGATGTTCAACAAGCTCTCATTTTATTTGCTTTTATAAAATTTGCTGTAAATTTCCAGATTGGCTATTCTCAACATAAATTATACTCCAGTATAATAAAAATAATTTTTTCAATAATTAAACATACATCTACCATACAATTTGGTTAAATTGTAAGTTACCACTACGACGTTTTCTTTTTCAACATTTCTCATCAAATTTAACAACACTAATCTTTTTATTAGCAATCAATCCTCTGTTTTTAATCATTTCCCAAATATACGATCTATATCTTAATTCATCCATCACAACATTATCACAAAAAGTCCATTTAAGCACATAAAGTAATATTGCCAATCTACTAACTTTTGCATATAATTTTTAATGTTAATAATGAAGTTTTCTTTACACAATCCATAGCCATAATCATTTCGCACACAACTTGAATTTTAATAATAGAACCACATACAATTGCATATCAATATTTCAATCAATCAATAGGTCATTTTTCCAATTAAATGTGTACTCTTATTAGTCCTTTTCATGCGTCATTCTTTCCATTCAAATCTAGCATGCATCCCTAATTAGAAATATAGAAAATTTACCCACCTTAATTGGAGAGACTACACTTAGCAACACCTCCTAAACAAATGTCCTTGCAAAAGAACAATCATCCTCCTCGATGCGCGCACACAAGCCTCCACAAAGCCAAACCCGAGCACTCCCCTTGATGAAAGCCGGCCTCCCCTTCTTTGATGCAAGCACAATTTTCCCACACAAACTCAATCTTTTAACTCACTTGTATACTACTAAATAATGTATTTTTAGACTATAGGTTTGGAGGAAATAATAAGCACAAGAATAACTAGGCTAGGGGGGCTATTTATACTAAAAATCTAGAAAAATGGAAGGCTAAGATTAACTTAGGAGTTAGGATTAAAAGACTAGGATTCAAGGAGGAGTTGCACTAACCACCCATGATCAAGTAACCACCACCACCATGACTCCACTCAAAATTTTGATTTTCCCTCCTAAACTCCAAAACCGGCCTAGCATGAAAGGTGCACTTTGCACGTGTACGTGAAATGCACGGGCATGCAACTTGGTCTCCAAAAATTTGTACCATATTTTTTTTAAAAAAAATCTTTAAAATGTATTCTACATTACAAGTTGTATTTAAAAATAAAATAGCTCATGGGCTTTAGTTTATGGACCAAAAATAATAATTATAAAAATAATAAATTGAATTAAATTTGGGCTTTAAGAAGAAAGACTTTTTGTCTATTAGAAAAATGGCTTTATACAAAAATAATTAAAGAGCACATATATAAATATCTATACTCATCATAATGAAAATAATTATCAAACTATTGCACGTGTACACTACGTGCAAAAATAAAATAATTTTCATTAAATAAAAATCGGGGCATTACAATATTGGCCACTTATCAAAATCAATTAATCACTTTCATCACTTTGCCGATACCTGGGTCTCACTTAGCCTCTAGAATCAACTTTCATGTTCAACATCATGGGTCATGCATACCTCATTATTCATATTTTCAATTTCATTTATTCACATCTTATTCAATTCTTTCATCCTTTCTCTTAGTTAGTAATCATGAAGTAAGCACTTCTTGGTTAACCAACCAACTATTCACTTTAAAAATTCATAATGTTCCTTCGATTAATAAAACCCCTTTTCATATTCATCTATAGTTCAAGTATCATTCTCAATACAACAGTTGTTTAAGATTTAAAACACAATCTCTTAAAGATTTATCACTAGAAACCTCCAATTTTAATCTCCTAATTATGGGTTTGATTTTATTATTAACCAACTCTTAAAATCTTTAATCATGTACATCTTCTTTCAAAACTTGGATTCAAAAATCTCATCTAATACATGAATATTGATTTTCAAAATTCTCAAAATATCTCTTAGAATATTATAAAATAATACCCAAGTGTTTTAATAATATCCTATCATATTTTTATGATGTTTCCCAATTTTTAAAACATGAAAAAGATCAAAAAAATAAAATAAATAAAACTCAAAAGGAGAAACAGTCGGACTCGAACCATAGCCAAACGCCACCCAGACCAACACTCAACCAGTGAGCCACTCTCTATTTGTGTCAAAGGCTCTCTGAGTTGTTTAAATACCCAAACATGCCACTTAATTTGTTTCAAAAAAAAATTCAAAAGAGGCAGAAGCCTCATGGCTCAAACCCATGACCAAAGAACCCCCAGGCGACACGTGGCAGCGCGTGGCGCGCAGGCGCTTGTGCTAGCCACAAAGCCGAAGCGCTAATCTGATCATATAGGGATTCAAATTCATATAACTCAGTCCTTTGTTTCTACCCATATTTAATTGTTTCGATAAATTTTGATTTCTATTACTTTCCATCATAATCAATACTACTAAAATACATTTCTAAAACTTCCAGAATACTTTTTCACTAAATTTATCTATATTAAAGTTAAGTTTTACACAAATAATTGTAAACGGTAATTTTTAAGAGTTTACATAAACATACACTTTTATTTCATCAAAACAATTAACATGAATATTTTTATTTCCTCTTAGCAATTATCATCTCCCAATTGATTTTATACTTCACCCCCAATATTTACACAATTTCTTATGCACAAGTTAACAACTTTATGTATATATATGCACAATTCATATAATCTAATCATGGCATCCTATTTGTGCCTAACAACATTCCAACATGCATTAAATAGAGTTTCAATTGACAACCTAATAATTCCATGATGAACTTTCTACTAGTATGCATAGATTTTTCATATTTCATTACTACCAAAGATTCTAGATAACAACGCAATTTGCATCATAAAAGTGACTAAAGAACTCGGACTAATTATCAGTTTCAATCATAAATTACCTACACATGCATTCTACAATAATTTAGAAAGCAAAAGAGACACCCACATTTTTTTGATCCAAATTAAAATTAGAACTCCGATAAACTGCAAGCTTTAACACAATGCCTCCTCCTCCTAGCAAGCAAAATCGAAAACTCCTTTCTCTTAAAAAACCGAACACCCTCTTTCTCTCTTCTCTCTTTTGTTTCTTTTAATTCTTGTGTTGTTCATACTAAAGGAGGGGGTATTTATAGGAGTATTGTGTGTTTGAGAAGACCCTCACTACTCAAATAACTACCCCACTCACCCACAACACTCCCCCACTCTCCCTTTTCTCTTTTAATGGCCGACCAAGTCCCCTAGTGCAAACACGTGCACATGCACCCAATGTGCACACACTTCTCAATCTTTTATTAATTGTTATTAATTTATTTATAGGTGTATGTTAAATGACAAGTGTGGTAGCTTTTTAAATGTGTATTTAAATGCAAAATTTAATCATGGGCTTCTCTTTTTAATTAATTTTCTAGTGGGCTTTAAAAAAAGATTTTAGGCCTAATGGATTTTAATTAAAAATAAATAATACAAATATGACAAATAAGATGAGAAGAAAAATGTGCATAACTCTAGAAAATTTTAGGGACTAAAATGCATAAAATTTTACTTGCAATGCACGTGCAAAAATATTTAAAATTAATTTTATTTTTTGGTGATGTTGCACTTGGAGTTCCCCGACATCAAGGGATTTTGATTCCTGTAGGAATCCAAATTTCTTCCAAAACTATGCTCTGCATTGTATCAACTCCCCAAACCCGAGCACATACAAATCGGGGATGTTAACCAACAAATAATAAGAAATCATCCTATAAATTATTCCTTGAACGATCTTTCACAAAATTAATTCTCACAAGATGATAAATATCTCTATAATAATCAAATACTCATCAAATAAACAAAAATGCCTACTAAAACCAGCTAAAGCTTACTTACCTTCAATCCAAAAAATCAAATGCTCCACGATCTACACCCTAATTATGCACACAAACTTTGGTGGGGGTAAGCTTTCGACTATACCATAAAAATAAATAAAAATATCCAAAAAACCATAAAAACTCTGAAAAAAACTTCAAATACAAATTCTCGTAGAACATATAAATTCAATAACAAATAAGGCGATCATATATGCAAGCAATGCAAGATGCCTAATACGATACTTGTCTAATAATTTATGCATCACATACTACGTAAATAATTAGATACAAGTATTCAAATGGGTCTTAGGTGTGCACCCCCTTTAATGCGGTCAACACTTTTAGCCGGTTGACGGGTAATCACCACTACGGTCCGTGGCAGGGACAATTAAAATGCAAAATTCTCATCACTCATAGAGTGGATGAATCAGAGTCCATAGGTTATTACTTAAAATCCTGACTCATTTGCCGGTATATTGATATGTGATGCATACAACACTTAATCTTTCTCCCGATTCTCAAAATATAATATTTTACATCCAATATTTATAAACTGTACCAAAAATGTATGCACCGCAACTTAAGACTATATGACAAACACTTGATGCATGAAAATAAAAAATTTCGCATAATCAACAACTTCATCAAGGAACATACATCACAACGAAAACGATGAAAATATCAAAAGAAACATGAATAACTTACTCTAAAAAATTTCATATATATATAAACCAAATAAATATAAATTTCATCAATAATTCATATTCATAACTAGATCACGAAAAGAAATCAATTGTCAATATAATGCATAAATCACAATAATCATTAAAGAAACCAAATCAAAAGCATACGAATCACCACTCACCTTAACTGAGAAATCTAAGATTAATCTAACTTGTCGATATTGATGACTTCCTCAACCAACCATTTCTTTCAATGTTTTGCCATGGTTCACCATCATCATCCTCTCTCTCTCTCTCCCCTTTTTTTTTAATTTCTTTTTTTCTTTCTTTCTAGTACCCAAGAAAGCGAACACAAGGAAAAAGAAACCCTATTTTTTTTCTTACAAAACTCCATAAATCTGCTTTCACATTAGATACTAATATTTATAATATTTACACATAAACCAAATATCATTGATATTTATAAATTAACTAGGTTTGCCCGTTGACACGTGGCTACGACACGTCTTCGGAACGGTGCACCTGATTTGATTATATAAAATAGTTTTAGAGGTCCAACAAATTAATTGAAGTAGGAAACATATTATATGAGGAAGCAGCATATCTACCTTTAAGCTCAACCATCGCCTTCATGATCATTACCTTAAACTTACCTGGAATGCATATAGGTTGTTGGAAACACTGCATAGAGTTTTTTTAACTTCAACATCACTTTTAATTAGATGCTTGTAATAGTTATGCAAGGACATGATCAAATAGGTTTTATAGAACTTACTTTAATCCATAACCGCTATGAGCATGTCTAAATACAACGGTAACCCAAGTGCAGGTGTGAAGGTATCTACAATACCAATAATCTAAACATTTGTTTGTGTGAAACTCAGTTTGCAATTGAAATATTTCTGATTATTATTTCAACCAAATGTAATTCATGAAGTTCTCAAAACTCTAATCCAAGCTAATCATTTCATTTATCTTCACTTTGTCTCCCTATCGCACCTTTATAAAAAAAATCAAAATGGATCAATAATAAGTTTACTTTAGCTGTGTTTCTTGAATGGAGAGTTTGCACCCTTCACTAGTAAACTCCATTCATCCCAATCATATATATCCAAACATACACTAAAGTTCTTATATGTTATGTTATCAATGGTTTCTAATAATCAGTGAAGGGAACACTTCATGATAGTATGTTCTCTTGTAGTAAAGAAATTAATATTGCATATTTGCCAAGTTATTTTAGGTTGCTGATCAGCTTACCTGTCTTGCTATGGTTTGGAAGCCCAAATTGAGGCCACCAAATAATCCATCTCTCATTTGCGTACACCTTAAATCAAAATCAACAAAAAACTCATCAAATAAATCACAAAATTAAAAAATTTTAAACAAAAAAATAAAACAATCATACCTCTCTGAACTTAGATCCCATGCACACACAAAATTCGAGTCAGCAAAAAACTGCGCAATCCCCTGCACACAGAAAATTAAAAATTAGAATGAGAATTCGGTCAATGAAATGAAATTAGAGTCGCCGCATCGCATGTAGAGGCTCTCGATTTGGTGGAGGGGAGTCACCGATACGGAGTCGTTTGATATTCGCGCTCGATTTGGTGGAGGGGAGTCACCGATACGGACTCAGCAGCGGATCAGATATCGGCGATGACCTCTTGATTGGGGTTTGACACTGGATTTGAATTTGGATTTGCTTTGAAATTTACACTTGAGAGGACGATGGAGGTTTCGTCAATGGAATGGAAGCGAATGTTTAAGAAAATGGTTTTAGGGATTTGGAGTTAGCGGCTTAAAAACCCTAGGGGAGAGAGAGAAAAAAATTGGAGCTCTCTGATTTGGGAAATAGAGTGAGCAAACTGATCTGAATAGGGAAGAGAGAGAGAGAGAGAGAGAGAGAGAGAGAGAAATAATTAAATAAATAAAAGAGTTATTTGGGGGATGTCTTTTGGGAGCTTAGATCTGGACCATTGATTTTCTTACTAACACAACTAGCTATCGGGTCCATTTCAGAAGATTCATAACCTAAAATTTGGGTCGGGTTTTGATTGGGGTATCGCCTATCGGGCTATCCATACTTAAAGTTTACAAAAAATGAATAAGATAAAAAGTGAGGGCATATAAGGTAAAGAGTACTAGGTAGTGAAAGAGTTACTTACTCTTGTGGTCACTGGTCTGATAAAGGTCAAGAGTGAAAGCTAGGTAAAGAGCAAATGAGAACTACCGCTCTCGAGACATGTATGAACATGTCTCATGTGTTGAACCTTATTTACTTTGAGATTAGAAATACAATGGACATTTCATGAATTTCATTCTGACACCTGAAGTATTTTAATTTCTAAGAGTGAAGGAGACTCCAATCATTCATGTCGACTTTTCGTTCTCAAAATTAAGAGGATGACAATGTTTTTCTCAAAAGGAAGTTGAGATACATGCTAGATCCTTTTGTTTGAACATGATTTTTCATTAGCAGCATTGACTAAATATACTATTACTTTTAGTCAAGATATACTATTTGTCTACTAAAACACAACCTAAGTTCAAGCATGTGTTTTATTTTGGTTTCATTGGAAAGTTTGTTTTGAATGTTTTACCAAACCCTTCAAGGAAAAATAGAACGTTGTATTTCTCGGAGGAAATTTTGTCATAGACAGCAGTTGCAATCATATTCCCTAAAAGACACAAAATTATTAGGATTTTGAAAAAAAAAATTCCAAATTGAAGAGCTAGCATTTATGAACCGTAGAGGAATGCATCAATTAAGTTGCACCCAAAAGATCAACTACAGTACAACAGGATGTATGCGAGGTTTGCATTGCATATGATATGAGATACCAATCAACAAAAGTGATCAAGTAGTGAGCAAGGCCTAGGTGCTCCAATGCTTGAAATCCTTTAAAAGTGCCCATCTCCCATTCCATGCTTGAAGAGGAAAAAGCGAGCCCACAAAGTCATCATTTGGTAACCTATCTTCTTCAGCTCCCCCAAAATATCAAATTATCTCACTCCTGTAGGCCCCACCTAAATTTAACAATATGGAAATCTCTGGAAATCTCTCTCTCTCTCTCTCTCTCTCTCTCATTCGTACGCTCATTCAAATACAAAGACACAGGAACACTAACTACTGTGAACAACAACGCAGGGGATTTCCATAGAGGGGGATGGGACTTGGAGTGTGCTCCTCCAAGATCCCAGGTTCGAATCCTGGGCATGGTGGCCAGTGTGGTCGTTGGATAAAGCCTTCGTACACCACACGAACTGGGAGTAGTCTGAACCATAGAGGGGGATGGATACCCAGTAAATCAAAAAAAAAAAAAAAAAAAAAAAAAAAAACAACAACGCAGGGGATGAATTGAATTGAAGAAAGAGTGATGGGTACCCTTTTTCTGAAACAAAAGAAGTAAATGACTATTCTCCTTACAACTCATTTTGTCTCAGCCAAATAATAACTCTGCATCCAATCCTAACTGTGTATGTCATCACAGAGAGAATGTAAAATGTAGAAAGAATAAATAAATATATATATATATATATATAGAGAGAGAGAGAGAGAAAGGTTTGGGTGAGAACCATGTCCTGGGGTGAGAACTTAAAGGCCTATCCCAGCCATTCATCTGCGTAATCTTAACGGTCGAGATTTTTTAAAATTAAACAATAAGATTAATTAATATTTGCATTAAGATGTCAATCCCTTTAATTAAGCGCTGGGGACCGCGTAATAAAAGGAAAGAAAGATCACAGATTATTAGGCAACATATATTGCCTTTTTTATTTTATTTAAAAGGAATGAAGATCACAGATTATTAGGCAACATATATTGCCTTTTTTATTTTATTTTCAGCCGAACCACAATCTTCATCAGGATGAACAACATTTGTTGCTACGTACAATGTTGCTAAATATGAAATTTTTGTTGCTACGTACAATGCAGTTAGTTGCTATTCAAAAAACATTCAGTTGCTATATGGAAACTGACAGCATGTACAACATAAGTTTGCAAATTGATAAACAAACAATATATATATTTATATATATATATTCCTGCTAAAATATGCACTAGTTGTATCTACTTACAATACAGTCAGTTGCTATATAGTGAACGAATTGGTGAAGGAACGTCAGTTGCTATATAGTGAACGAATTGGTGAAGAAACGAATTGGTGAATGATTCTGCAGTTGCTATTAATTTGGGATACAAAATCTTCTCCAATATTTTACGGGAATAAATTATTTCTCTCTCCAGTTTGACTAAATTTTCCTTAACCGTCACACACAAAAAACGGGAATAAATTATTTCTCTCTCCAGTTTGACCAAATTTTCCTTAACCGTCACACACAAAAAAAATTCTGTACAGTATGATCTATTACCTTATTATGTACTTGCATAATCTCAGCCATACAAAATGATTTGATGAGTGGTTGGGAGAGGCCCTTAGGTTCTCACCCCAGGGTTGGTTCTCACCCGAACCGACCCCTATATATATATATATATATATATATATATATATATATATATATAAGAGGTTTTGGTATAGCCGAAATGCTGAACTTTCAAAATAAATATACTACATGTCACCTTCCATATGTAATTCATACTGTCATAACACGTCATCATATGTCAACTAAAATGGGAGCTGAATGAGTATGTTTCATCTCACTATATTTTTCTTCACTACTGTTACCACTGATTTCGGTGTGGGGGTAAACAGATAGAATTTGTGAGTCCGAGAAGAACCTAAACAGTTGACTCAGCCTTCTTGCTCCTGCCGCAACCTGCAAGGAAGTGCGAAACAACGGGGTTGATTCCGGCGATGCACCCTCCGACGCTCTTGTCAGTAATCAGAAAAGATTAAGAAAGAGCTTAAGTGATGAAAAAGTGATTAACCTGGTCATGGAGGCAGAGGGGTCGTATTTATAGTCGCCAGGGGAGTTGTTTAAGGGTCTGATTTCCTGTGTAACAGCCGGGAGCAAAATCCTCAGTCTGTTTAGAAAATCTTTCCTTGGTTCCCGGTGAGAGCAAATCAAGGCCATTGATTTGGCCAAATCATGGATCCTGATTTGTCTCTTGTTGGTTTGGGTTCGTCTCGGGTCGGAACCCGTACCCAATAGGTGTGGATCCATTTGCGGGTTATTGGATCTGCGAGGAGGAGATTCAGTACCCGCTTTGGATCCGCTTGTATGTGAAATTACCTTTTTACCCCCGAGCATCAAGATTCGTGCCCAATCTGGACGGTTCCGATTTAACCCCATTTTTAGCCATATCACGAGCCCCCCACTCCCAAAGACTGAGTGTGATCAGCCTTTGAGGAGTAGTTTGACTGTTTTGGTGGCTAGCGGAGTTGTATCGGAGTCCACATGGAGGATTTAGAATCTCGAAGGGGGTAGTGATGTAACTTTTTGATGCCATGTGTTGTTTCCTAGCCATATCGAGCATTTGGCGCCTTTCATCTATTTTTTTTCGGATTATTTATTTAATTTTGCGATGTGTTTACTAATCGTTCGGGGGCCTTAACTGTACATTCTAGGCAATAATTGTTCGTTCAAGGGCTCAAAAATATACCCCCGAATTTTTAATTATTTTCCAGAATTTTTAGTTAATTTCCCCGAATTTTTGGCAATTTTTTCGCAATTTTTAAATAAATAAAACGAATTAAATAAATAAAAAACGATTTTTAATACTGATTTATGGCGTGGCACAATCTGGACCTTTGATCGCCGTCGGGCGTGATTTTCTGAGAGATCTGACGGTCTCCATTGCTCGGCAGATTTTTTCTCTGTTTGCGAGCTCGGAAGGGCACTTGCTCGGCTGCCGACCGGAGACTAGGGGGTTCGGCGTTCCGAGCGACGTGGCGCAATCTGAGCCGTCGGATGGTGGCGCGTCTCCCAAGAAAATGCTATCTTGTCTTTTAGCGCACGTGGCGCAATCTGGACCGTTCATCATCATGAGCACGAATTTTTGGAAGATCCAACGGTTGTGAGAGCTCGGTGTCTTTTTTCTCCGTTTGCGAGCTCGGAATGGCACTTACCCGGTCGCCGACCGAAGACAGGGGGTCTCGGGATGCCGAGTGACGTGGCGCGCTCTGAACCGTCGGATGGCGACACGCATCTCGAGACGGGCACATTTCTCAAGAAAACACTATCTTGTCGTTTAGTGTCCTCGGCGAGATCTGGGCCGTCTGATCGAGATCAGGCGCGATTCTTGAGGAGAAAGTGAGTTTTCCCCATTTGCGAGCTCGGAAAGGCACTTGCGCGGCATCCGACCGGGGACAGGGAGTTTCGGTAGGACGAGCGGCGCGGCGCGATCCGCATCGAGACGATCCTGTTCCCAAGGACATTAATGGTGCTCCAGAATTTGTGCGGCGTTCCACCTTCTTCAGGTCATTAAGGATAACTCCTTCAATTAATGTGTGGCGCTTCAACTTTCGAGGATCATAATGGCTAGGTCTTGGAGGTTAGGCTATAAGTACTCCACTTTCCTTTGTCATTTCAATCACAATCAACATAGAGTTTCAGACCTCAGAGGTATCTGCCTTGGGTAGCTTCTCTTTTGAGGTCCGGAGGGGTGGTTACTCTTCTGCCTGGTTTTCCCTCTGTTCCTGACGGCCCCAAAGTGGATGTCAGGAGCGGGGGGGAACGAGGCAGTAGCGGCGACGACCGTAGTCCGGACCCGAGGGATGAGTTACTTCAGAAGGACGGGTGGTCGCCCCTGTTGTCTTGTTCTTTTCCCGTTCCTCACTGCTCCGAAGGGGATGTCAGGAGCAGGAGGGAATAAGGCAGTAGTGGCGACGACCATAGTCCGGACCCGGGGTGTGGGCTACTTCAGAAGGACGGGTGGTCGTTCTTCCACCAAGATCTTCTGCCTTCCCTATTTGCTCCGCAGCGGGTGTTAGGGTCGGCAGAGATCATGGTGGGAGAGGTGATCATCCATGTCCGAATCCGAGGGGTGAGCTTGTTCGGATGGACGAGCGGTCGTTCCTTCACCATGATTTTTTCCGGACCATCTGAGCTCGTTGTTTGCAATTGTGAAGGCGCGGTTGCCAGAGTCCTCTGCCAGGCCGAGCCTTCCAGTTGCAACCAACTAGCTCGGAATGGTGCGCTTCTTCTGATCTCTGAGTGTTGATGGGTCCCCTCCCATCTCTGTCTTCCTTCCGGGCTGATGGCTTCTGATGGATGTCAGCCCGGAGGAGTTAGAGATGGGGAGAGTGCCGATCTGTTTTTGATCGGGGCCCGTGGGTCGGCAGTATACCGACCGAGACACGGGACCTGGGGGGTGCGCGCCGAGGGCGGTGCCTTAAAACTTTGAATCAAAATTTTTCCTGGTTCTTCTAGACATAGGTGGGGTGTCCGAGGGTTCAATCGTCCGAGTGACGTGGTGCAACCCGAGCCGTTGGATGATGGCGCGCATCTCAAGACGGGCACATTTCTCCAGTAAACACTATCTTGTCGTCTAGTGTTCTCGGAGAGATCTGGGCCGTCTGATCGAGATCATGCGCGAAAGTTGAGGAGAAAGTGTGTTTTCTCCGTTTGCCGGCTCGGGAAGGCACTTGCTCGGATTCCAACCGGGCCCTGTCGCAGACAAGTTCGGATTACTTGTAGCTTGGATTCAGATCCCCTGGAGCCGAGCTAACTGACTTGGTGATGGAGACAGTGGTGATGGGCCTTCGCGACGTTTCGAGAGCAGCCCAAAAGTCGCGCTTATTCGTTTGGAAGTCCAAGGGACGTTCCATTTTTACTATAAATCTTCACCCCCCTCTTAGACCAAGTCTCATTTTTTACTTTTACTCTCTCTCTTCAGTTCTCACTTTGCTTCGAAGTTTTCAGCTCTCTGGTGGCGGTGCTAGCTGTTGCGGTAGCGTTCCTTGCTTCCGGTGAACTTTCCGACCGTACATATCACTTCAAGGTCAGTCTCT
The DNA here is from genome assembly GCA_017893485.1 of Hemerocallis citrina. Classification (NCBI taxonomy): domain Eukaryota; kingdom Viridiplantae; phylum Streptophyta; class Magnoliopsida; order Asparagales; family Asphodelaceae; genus Hemerocallis; species Hemerocallis citrina. The sequence continues at coordinate 163,177,679 of CM030365.1, forward strand.
TTCCCTTCTCTCTTAGAAAAAATGGTTAAGATCTCGGATGAGACCCCCGCCTCGGAGCAAGCCGTTGGCCGAGGGGATAGAGGGAAGGAGGTAGTGGAGCCGAGCGATCAGAATGTCGTTCGTCCGGACAGAGAAGGTGAAGTCGCCAAGCTGCCTAAGGAGGTTGCGGCGGTATCCCGGGAGGGCAAGGCCGTGGTCACGATCGTGGAGACGCCGAGGACGGCGGGAGCGTTCGGTCGGCAGCCCATTTCTCTGTCGAGTGTAGGGGGCGTGCGGGACTACGCCGAGGACACCTTGGAGAGAGTGACCCAAGGCACGGCGAAGTTGGTGGAAGAGAACGAGCCAAGGGAGCTATCCGAGGTGGACCATACTATCTCGTCTCTCACCGAGGGTGACCTTCGCCTGATCCGAGAGGGCTTCCGGATCCCGCTTGAGTATGCACTGCTCCTCCCCGGGCCGGGTTTCCGAGCCAACACAAAGTCCTCGTCGGACGTGTGCGTCTTCCCGGTCGACTCCCTTATTGCCGGACTCCGCTTTCCCCTCCACCCATTCGTGGTTGAAGTCCTAGTCTGGTATGGTTTGAGCCCCGCTCAGCTGATGCCGAACACATGGAGGCACGTCGTGGCGTTCTTCCTCCGATGCCAAGAAGTCAGCGGCAAGCCGACTATGTTCCTCTTCTGGAGTCTCTTCCGTCCTTGCCAGCCAAGGCGAGACGAACAGAGGTTCTTCCTTTCTCCTCGGACAGGCGTGAAGTTGATCGAGAATCCGGACTCGATCAAACATTGGAAGGAGAAGTACTTCCTCGTCCGAGCCCTGACACCGTGGGTGATACCGACGGTTTGGGCAAAGGAGGGTCTACCCAAGCAGACCAAGAGGGAGGCGCCACTGAGTGATGAGGAGGCGGAGGTCCAGAGGAAGCTCCTCGCCCTGCCAGCGCTGAGCTGGAAAGATATTATCGAGGAGCATCTGTTCCGTGGGGGTCTCAGTCCGATCGACCCTCGTATGCTTCTGGTATTTATACTCTTTGTTTAAAGTTCATGAAAATTTCTCTAAGTTTTTTCATTCGGCTTTTGCAGAGACGATGAAGCTGGACTACAAAGCTCTGGTGGCGAAGGGCAGGTCAGAGCAGGAGAAGAAGAAGAGGTCGTTGGCCGGGCCTCAGGACGGCCGAGCCCCGAAGAAGCCCTCGGTGGCGAAGCTCGCCGACCAGCCGAAGGTCATGGTCCTCGAGTAGGGGGATGTCATGGTCCTCGACACTCTGACCTCGAACCTGCCGGTCGTTGACCCTCCAACCTCGGATGCGCCGGTCCCCGACCCTCCAACCTCAGATGTGCCGACGCCGATCTCGAAGGGGGATGCTCCCGGCTCGTCGAGCGGTGCTTTCGGCGTGAAGGAGGCGCTGTCCCTCCATGTCCCGCCCCTCACTGCCGATGCGGAGAAGATCTTGACCGAGCGTCATAAGCAGAACTTCGTCCCCGACTGGCAGGTGATGAACGTCGACGGCTTCTTGGGCGATGGGAACATCTGCATGGAGGCGGTGAGGCACCTGCCGACCCCGAAGGATCGAGTGACCCTGAAGGCCGGGATGGCAGGGGATGCCGTGATGCAGATTGCTCGGAACACTATGTCGGTAAGTGGGCCGAGCCTTCCTTCATCCAAATTTCTTCCTTAGAATTTTTCTAAGTTCTAGGGTTCGGGTTTTAACGTGTTGTTCTCTTTCAGACTCTCTGCCACTTCAACTTCCTGGTCAAGGAGTTGGCGAACAAGGAGCAGGAGAACGAGCGGGAGAGGTCAGAGCGCGTCAAGGTCGCGCAGCAGCTTGACGCCGAGCATCTTCTCTCGGCGAAGAGGGCTGCTGCAGTGGGGGGGCCTGGAGAAGCAGCTGGCCGACGCCATTCAGCTGTCGAAGGACACGGCGGCCAAGCTTGAGAAGGAGGCAGCCGAGCTGAAGGAGGAGCTGGCCAACGCTCGGTCGGCAGCGGAGAAAGAGGTTGCCGAGCTGAGGGAGGCGCTGGCCAAGGCTCGGTCGGAAGCGGAGACGGCTCGAAAGAGGGCCGAGAAGATCAAGGCCAAACACCTGGAGAAGGTGAAGAAGGTGAGGAAGGCCGTGCAGGAGGAGGCCGCGCAGCACATGATCCAGAACATGGAGGATGCCTACGGTCGAGTCCTCCTACCATTTTTACGATCCTGTGGAAGGGGAGGAAGGGATTACCGAGGGTCTGCTCGGCCCCGAGGGAGAGACAGAACCTGTCGAAGGCCCTGGGGAGACCGAAGCCGAGGGCGAGGAGGAGGATGACTCAGGAGAGGAGAGTTGGAGCGAAGGCGGAGGCGAGGGCGATGGCGAGAACAAGACCGGGGGGTCGATGGACCCGAACAGCAAAAAGGTCGACCCCTGACTCGGTTGTCTTCTTTTAGTTTTTTGTTGTTTTGTTTTCTTTTTGTAAGCCTCATTGCGGACTGGCCACCGCTCGTGTAGAACTTTCACCTCGATTTTGAATGAAAAACATTTTGTTTGGCCAAAATTTGTTCAAGTGCTGAGCTTCGGATTTGTGTGTGACTAGTCGTAGATGTTTCCCAGTGTTGGGTATCGGATTTATCTCTGCTTTTCAGGTGAAGTTCGGTCCGATCACGGAGGTTGTCTACCTTCAGAAGGAGCTGGCCAAAACGAAGCGTGAGCTCTTGGACAGCCGACAGAGGCGGTTTCTCCTGCTCGGCCAGCTGGAGGAGACGAGGGCAGCTCTACGGAGGTACTGTCGCGAGCTGTGGCAACTGCGGAAGTACCCCCAAGCTCCTTGTCCCGGAGGGGAAGTCGAGCGGCTCTGTGGGGAGCTTACTACCGCCGAGCAGAAGAATGACGACCTTTTGGCCGAGGTCCAACACTTAGAATTAGCGGAGAAGGAACGCTCGGTGGCAGAAGAGAAACTGACTTCCGAGCTGGAGAAGGCATCGACCGAGCGCAAGAGGCTATCGGTCGAAGTCGATAGGCTCAGAAGGATCACGATAGATAGGGGGATCGAGGTCACCCACTTCCGACGGCTTGCGACCGATGGCGCCACCGTCTCCGGCTCGTCAAGACCCTCTCGTCCGAAGAAGACGGCGAAGGACGACGTTTTGAGAGACAGAATCATTGAACTGGAGGAAGAGGTCGCGTCGCTCAAGCCTGCACCGGAGAGGGCTAACGTCCGCAGCACGTCGTGCACTCATGAAGAGAGCGAGAGGGGGATTACGTTTTACGAACTCGCGACACGCTCGCCTGTGACCAGACGGAGTCCAGCCGACGCTCAGAGCAGTGCGGTGGTCTCGTCGAGCGGGGCCTCGGTCGGTGCCGCCGTTAGAGCCAGCAGCGAAGGGGGGTCGCGCTTCGTTGGTTTAGGATCGAGCTCGGAGGGCAGGCCTCGTCGTCCTCGTGTTTCCTTAAACCCAAGCGTTTCCCTTCCGAAGAGGAACTGACTATGTCGCTTCGTGTCCCTTCTGATTTGTTGTAAAACGTTGTTGTAGACTTGGTCTTGTTGTATTGTGGAACCATTATGTCTGAATATGATTGGAAAATTCTTCAAGTGTGGTGCCTCGGAAGTATATTGAAATCTTGTTGTTTGCTTTCCCCTTTTTTCAGCTCGAGGCATCCGATTCATACGCTGATCTGTACGGCTTGGATGATGACTCTGAATCCGAAGACTCTTCTGGGACGGCGGCTTTGAGTCCTAGGAGCGTTGAGCTGGAGTTACGCCGAGCTGAAGGTGAGCGGGCTCACCTTTTGTCCGTCCTCGACCTTCGGGAAGCCGAGATCTAGCGTCTGGAGAATAGGATCGCCGAGCTGAACCCGGCAGAAGGGGACGAGGACTCGTAAACCGCGTTCAGCAACGCTCTTCAGGTCAAGTGTATTCGGCACAGCCAGTCGAAGATCATAGCCGAGCGGGATGGTTTGCTCTCGGAGATTCGACACTTGCAGACTGTGGTAGCGAAGCTCCGGAACGGTGCAGGGGAGCTACCAGCCGAGGAGGACGAACAGTCCGCCGAACAGTCTAGTGAAGATTTTTCCATATGAGGGCTAAGTGTAGTGGGTCGGCGTCGTGTATTTTGTTTCCAAACACTTTGTAACCATGTGTTTTGTATTGAGGTCTGATTGCTTAATAAAAAATCTTTTGTTGCTCTGCATATTTGTCTTACTTATAACTGTGTTGGTCGCGCCGAGGTCCTTGAACCGAGCATGTTATTTCCGTCGGCGAGAGTGTCTGAACCGAACGGGTTCCCATGAGTACGGCATTTTGTCGTTTAGCGACTCTGACAGGGTACGGCGCGAAATCCTAGGCGGCCCTGTCCCCAAGAAAGCGCCATTTTGTCGTTTAGTGGAGGTGCGAATCTCGAGGCGGCTCAGTTCCCGAGAAAACGTTATCTTGTCGTTTAGCGCAGGTGGCAAGATCTGAGCCGTCTGATCGAGATCATGCACGAAAGTTGAGGAGAAAGTGCGTTTTCTCCATTTGCGAGCTCGGGAAGGCACTTGCTCGGTGACCGACCGGGGACGTAGGGCTCCGGTCCTCAGCTTCTGGCCACCCACGCTCGGATTACGTGGCCGACCGAAGACAGGGGGTCTCGGCATCGATCCTCTGGAAAAGCTTGAACAGACTGGGAGCCAAGTGCTGGAGCCCGGGACCATCTTTGTAGCTCGACGGTTGTGGGAGCAATTCCGAACAGCGATCTACCCCTGGCTAGTCCGGAGACGAGCCGAGGAGGTAAAGTCGAGCCGTGTGTTGGACTCCGAACCATCGGTGCAGCTCGACGGCTGTGGGAGCAATTCCGAGCGGCGATCTACCCCTGGCTAGTCCGAAGACGAGCCGAGGAGGTAAAGTCGAGCCGAGTGTTGGACTCCGAACCATCGGTGTAGTTCAACGGTTGTGGGAGCAATTCCGAACGGCGATCTACTCCTGGTTCGTCCAGAGACGAGCCGAGGAGGTAAAGTCGAGCCGAGTGTTGGACTCCGAACCATCGGCGTAGTTCAACGGTTGTGGGAGCAATTCCGAACGGCGATCTACCCCTGGTTCGTCCGGAGACGAGTCGAGGAGGTAAAGTCGAGCCGAGTGTTGGACTCCGAACCATCGGCGTAGTTCAACGGTTGTGGGAGCAATTCCGAACGGCGATCTACCCCTGGTTCGTCCGGAGACGAGCCGAGGAGGTAAAGTCGAGCCGAGTGTTGGACTCCGAACCATCGGCGTAGTTCAATGGTTGTGGGAGCAATTCCGAACGGCGATCTACCCCTGGTTCGTCCGGAGACGAGCCGAGGAGGTAAAGTCGAGACGAGTGTTGGACTCCGAACCATCGGCGTAGTTCAACGGTTGTGGGAGCAATTCCGAACGGCGATCTACCCCTGGTTCGTCCGGAGACGAGCCGAGGAGGTAAAGTCGAGACGAGTGTTGGACTCCGAACCATCGGTGTAGTTCAACGGTTGTGGGAGCAATTTCGAACGGCGATCTACCCCTGGTTCGTCCGGAGACGAGCCGAGGAGGTAAAGTCGAGCCGAGTGTTGGACTCCGAACCGTCGGTGTAGTTCAACGGTTGTGGGAGCAGTTCCGAACGACGTTACTACCCCTGGTTCGTCCGGAGACGTGCCGAGGGGATGAGGTCGAGCCGAACGTGGACTCCGAACCATTGGTTGAAATTGCAATTTAAAAAGCAGGTGATAAGAGGGGAGAGAAACATGCGAATTCACAAACACAATAGAGCTTTCTTTATTGATAATTGACGGCGAACCGTTTTACACAGTACAATTTATGAAAATAGGTTACAAGTCGGAGGACTAGAATGGCTCGATACTCCGTGATACTTAGAGTGGCGCCGGAGCGCTTTCTTGGTATTTCAGGAGGTGGTCGGCATTCCAGGTCCTCGGAAGCTCCCTGCCCTCAAGGTCTTCAAGACGATATGTTCCGGGCCGAACTACCTTTGAGATCCTGTACGGCCCTTCCCAGTTCGGAGCCAGCTTGCTTTTCTGACTGGGGAAGGATACGGCTAGCTTTCTCAAGACCAAATCTCCTTGCTCAAGGTTGGCGGGTCGGACCTTTTTGTTGTATGCTAGTTCGACCCTCCTTCGGTAACTCTGCTGCCGAATCGCCGCTCTTTCCCTCAGTTCATCTATCAGGTCTAAGTCTGCTTTGAGGTCTCTGGCATTCTGTGCTTCGTCATAGGCTGTGAGCCGAGGGGAAGGTACTCCGACCTCGAGAGGTATCACGGCCTCGGACCCATAGGTGAGGTTGAAAGGGGACTCGCCTGTGGGGGTCCGCTTGCTCGTGCGGTAGTTCCATAGGACGTTGGGGAGTTGGTCGACCCATAAGCCCTTGGAACTTTTGTCCAACCTTTTCTTGATGCCTGCGAGGATCTGCCGATTAGCGTTCTCGGCTTGTCCGTTCGACTGAGGGTGGGCGACGGACGAGAAGCGCTGTTGGATGGCGAGATCGTCGCACAGAGCTCGGAATGCCGCGCCAGTGAACTAAGTCCCGTTGTCCGTTACGAGGACTCGGGGGACGCCGAACCTGCATATGATGCTCTTCTAGAAGAACTGTACCACTTTGTTCTCGGTTATAGTGGCGAGGGGCTCAGCCTCGACCCACTTCGAGAAGTAGTCGATGGCTACGACTAAGAACTTGAACTGACCCGGAGCCGGAGGGAAGGGTCCTAGTAAATCCATGCCCCACATCGCGAAGGGGATGGGACTTGATAAGGAGGCGAGGTTGGCCTGAGGGAGGCATCTGATGCTGGAGTGTCTTTGACAAGAGCTGCATTGCCGAACGTGTCGCTCGGCGTCTTGAAGGAGGGTCGGCCAGAAGTACCCATAATTCAAAGCTTTTCGGGCCAAGGACCTAAATCCTGAGTGTGCCCCTCCGATGCCTTCGTGGAGCTCTTGCAGGGCATATTTGGCCTGATCCGAAGAGAGGCACCTCAGGTACGGTCGGCCGTCTATTTGAGAAAAAGAGCATTTGTATAAGATGCCCTCGATCGAGACATACCGCTCGGCCCGGGTCCTGACTCGGCGAGCCTCTTTGGGATCCGAGGGCAGAACTCCATCCCTTAAGAATTCTATCAATGGCTTCATCCAATCGTCTTGTAACATGACTGGCAACGACTCCGCCGAGGCAGGCGTCTCATCTTCGATGCTCGGCTTAGAGAGGACTTCGATCAGCACGGTTTGTTCGAGACCTTGAAGTGAGGACGAGGCCAATTTGGAGAGGGCATCGGCCTGTGAGTTTTCTTCCCGAGGGACTCATTCGATGATGGCTTCTTCGAACCGGCTCATGAGGTCCCGGACCTTGGCGAGGTACTTCGCCATTCGCTCGTCTCGGGCTTCATATTCGCCCAAGACCTGGTTCACGACTAGTTGGGAATCACTGTGAATCCGGAGGTGCTGGGCTCCAGCACTTCGGGCGAGTCCGAGCCCGGCGATGAGTGCTTCGTACTCCGCCTCGTTGTTCGAGGCCTTGAAGTTCATGCGGATTGCGTACTGGAGGACGAAGTTGTCAGGGCCATTCAGTATGATGCCGGCGCCGCTTACTTCATTACAGGACGATCCGTCCACAAAGACTGTCCAAATGGGGGGTCCATTCGGGACGTGGCCGACCTAAGGGATAGTGGACTCCATGATGAAGTCGGCGAGGGCCTGCGCCTTAATTGCCGTTCGAGGCTGATAAGAGATGTCATGCTGACTCAGCTCTATGAACCACTTCATCAACCGACCCGAGGTCTCAGGTTTGTGGAGTATCAGCTTTAGGGGTTGGTCGGTGAGGACGACGACCGAGTGGGATTGAAAGTACGGCCGAAGCTTCCTCGCTGCCATGACCAGGGCGTAGGCCATCTTCTCTATTCTCGGATAGCGGAGCTCGGCGTCCCGAAGCACCTTGCTCACGTAGTAGATGGGCCTTTGGGCCCGGTCCTCCTCTCTCACCAAGACCGCACTCAGGGTCTGCTCGGAAGCAGCCAAGTAGATGAAAAGAGTCTCGCCAGGGACCGGTTTGCTGAGCAGAGGGGGGTTCACCAAGTAGGCCTTCAGCTGGTCGAACGATTCCTGCTGTGGCTGACCCCATTCAAAACCCTTAGCCCCCCTGAGTGCTTTGAAGAAGGGGAGGCACTTTTCTCCCGACTTCGAGAGGAACCGACCGATAGCGGCGAGCCGACCAGTAAGTTTCTGCACCTCTTTGATGTTCCGAGGCGGGGCCATGTCTAATATGGCCTTAATCTTCTCGGGATTAGCTTCGATTCCTCGTTGGCTTACCATGAAGCCGAGGAATTTTCCCGAGGAGACCCCGAACGCACACTTGTTCGGGTTCAGCCGCATGCTGTGCTTTCTCAACACGCCGAAGGCCTCCTGGAGGTCGGCTACATGATCGGTGTCGTGGATGCTCTTGACGAGCATGTAATCAACGTACACCTCCATGTTTCGGCCGATCTGGCTCTGGAAGACCTTATTGACGAGGCGCTGGTAGGTGGCGCCTGCATTCTTCAAGTCGAACGGCATTACCCGGTAGCAGTAGAGCCCTTGGTCGGTGACGAAGGAGGTCTTCGGAATGTCCGGAGGGAACATTCGGATTTGATTGTACCCCGAGAAGGCATCCATGAAGCTGAGGAGCTCATGGCCCGAGGTGGCGTCGATAAGGGTGTCGATGTTCGGGAGCGGGAAGGGATCCTTCGGACACGCCTTGTTCAGGTCGGTGAAGTCAATGCATATCCTCCACGAGCCATTGGACTTCTTGACCATTACAACATTCGACAGCCACTCGGGGTAATTTACCTCCTGTATGAACTTGGCTTTTAGAAGTTTATCAACCTCCTCCTTGATGGCCTGCTGTCGCTCGGGAGCGAACTTTCGCCTCTTCTGCTGAACCGGTTTGCACCCCGGTTCGACACTTAGGCGATGGACGAGCAGCTCCTCGGAAATACCGGGCATGTCCGCGGCCGACCATGCAAACAGGTCACGGTTGTCCCGGATGCATTTAATCAGGTCCGAACACAGTGCGGTCGGCAAGGATTTGCTGATGAGGAATTTCCGGCTCGGATCCTCGTCCGAGAAGTGCACTTCTTCTAACTCGTCCGCCGGCTCGGACGTTGGGCGGGCCTTCGGCTCGGGGATTTCTAGTGTCTCGAGCGAGAGCACTGGTCCCCCGGTGGAAGTCATGTAGCACTTCCGGGCTGTTTCCTGGCTTCCCCTGACTTCCCCTACTCCCGACCGAGTGGGGAACTTCATTTTCAAATGGTATGCCGAGGGGACAGCTTCCAGGGCGGCTAGGCCGGGTCGGCCTAGAATAACATTATATGCTGCCGGGACGTCGACGACCCTGAAGTCCATCGGCTCGGTCCGGGTAGTAGGGGTGCTTCCCGCAGTAACGTCTAGGGTTATCACCCCTTCGACGGTTACCGGGACCCCCGTGAACCCGTGGAGTGTGTAAACGGCCGGCTTGAGACGGTCTCGGGACAGCTGCAGGCCTCGGAAGGCCGAGAGGAAGAGGATATTGACCGAACTTCCATTGTCTACTAAAATCCTCTGCACCTTGAAGTTGGCCATGCGGAGGTCGATGACGAGGGCATCGCAGTGTGGGGTTCGGACCCCTTCGAGGTCGGCATCAGAGAAAGACACAGGGACGCCGAGACCTTTTGGGGGAGGGGCACTGTGGACCGAGTTGACCTCTCGGACGAAGGCCTTCCGGGAGGAATTAGAGGAGCCCCCCATGGGGCCTCCGTGGATCAGGTGCAGAACCCGTTCCTCCTCGAACTCGGGTGTCTCCTCGCGCCGCTCGGAGTGCTTGTTAGCCCCCCGAGGCGGAGGAGAGTTGCGATCCGTCCGATCGTTAGCCTTCACAAATTTGGCCAACTGCCCCCTCCGAATGAGGGCTTCAATCTCATCTCTCAGAGCCCGGCAATCATTCGTGTCGTGGCCGTGGTCTCGGTGGTAACGACACCACTTATCTTTGTTCCTCCTCTTCGCTGGGGTGTGCATCCTCGGAGCCGGAGGGATGACCCCCTCCTTCTCCACCTCCATTAGGATAGTAGAGACATTAGTGGTGAGGGGAGTGAACTTCTCGAACCTGGGGGGAGGGCGGCGCTGACCGCCAATGTCCTTCTGAGCTTTCTTGGACCCCTCTTCCCCCGTCGCCTTCCTCTTCGACCCTGCGGAGGGCCTTCCGAAGCTCGGAAGGGCTTCAGCCTCCTCTGCTCGGATGTACTTCTCGCATCTCAGGAGGAGGTCGGCGAAGTCATGCGGGGGCTTCTTGGCTAGGGATGATCGGAGGTTGGCGTTAAGGACGTTCGACTGGAATGCCACGGTGGCCACGGACTGGTCTAAGGAGGCGATAGACCTGACCTCTGCGGTGAATCTCTTCACATAGTCCCGCAGCTTCTCTTCCCTTTCCTGCCGTAGGTTCAGTAGGGAAAGACTTGTCTTCTCGGCTCGCCTGCTACTCACGAAGTGAGTTATGAACAGCGTCTCGAACTGCTCGAATGAGAAGATGGAGGAGGGGGCAAGCCTGGAATACCATTCCCGGGCCGACCCCCTGAGGGTGGCGGGGAAGGTCCTGCAGAGCACCGCGTCGGAAGCTTGATGGATCAGCATCAGGGTCTTGAAGCTTTCGACGTGATCGACCGGGTCGGATTCCCCTGAGTATGTTTCAAACTGTGGCGGTTTGAAACTCCTCGGTATGTGGGCCTCCATGATCGACCGTGAGAAGGGGGGTCGGCTGGGACGGAAGGTTCCTGCTCGGGACTCCTCCTCCCTGTCCATGCGGCCGATCCGCCTTTCCACTTCGTGGATACGGCGGATGAGGGCGTCGTCCCTTCGCTGGTAATCGTATGATCCCCCGGACTCCTCTTCATAGGAGGGGGAGCGCGGGCTTTGGCGCCGGTAGTCCTGGGATCGGCGAGGACTATATTGCTGCCGCTGGCGGCTGGGAGCCGGGGAAGGACTTCGGGTTCGGCGGCGAGGACTGGGGTCCCTCGGGGGCGTCGGAGCCCTCTGAGCATTCTGGTCGCTCTGCCGAAGGTTGAGAGCCTGCAGAACGGTCTCCTGAAATTGGAGGAATTCGGCCCGACTGATAGGCACCTCTCGGTCCCTCGGATGACGCCGATCCCCGGGGGAATGCGGCCTCCTCCTTCGGCGCTCGGGAGACACAGCCCGGCCTCTGCGGTCTGGGGACCTTCTCCGTCTCGGCGACGAGGGGACCGCTCACCCTGACGCCGGCGGGAGGCTCCCTCTCGGGCCCGCCTCTCGTCAAGGTGGGTGCGGAGGTCGTCGTCCTTCTGGCGGTTCAGGAGGGTGATGCGGAGGTCGGGATGATGAGAAGCCATTGAGTCCGAGGACCCATTATGGGCCGAACCATGCTCCAGATTGATTGGCTGCTTCTGTTTCTGAGCATTATGGCCGAAAGGGCCATTGTTGGGTTGCTGCTTGGGATGAGGAGGTGGGACCTGCTGGGCCGGTGGAGGAAGATCAGACTGTGGAATAGGATTGACAGGGACTTCCTCCGTAGGGTCGGCGGTGTTGGCCACACGGTTCGACCCTCTAGATCTGACCTTCTTCGGAGGCATTGCTGCAGAGGACGACGAGGAAGTAGCTGAGGCTGTTCGTGTGGTGTTTCCCACAGACGGTGCCAATCTGTTACCGCTGATTTCGGTGTGGGGGTAAACAGATAGAATTTGTGAGTCCGAGAAGAACCTAAACAGTTGACTCAGCCTTCTTGCTCCTGCCGCAACCTGCAAGAAAGTGCAAAACACCGGGGTTGATTCCGGCGACGCACCCTCCGATGCTCTTGTCAGTAATCAGAAAAGATTAAGAAAGAGCTTAAGTGATGAAAAAGTGATTAACCTGGTCATGGAGGCAGAGGGGTCGTATTTATAGTCGCCAGGGGAGTTGTTTAAGGGTCTGATTTCCTGTGTAACAGCCGGGAGCAAAATCCTCAGTCTGTTTAGGAAATCTTTCCTTGGTTCCCGGTGAGAGCAAATCACGGCCATTGATTTGGCCAAATCATGGATCCTGATTTGTCTCTTGTTGGTTTGAGTTCGTCTCGGGTCGGAACCCGTACCCAATAGGTGTGGATCCATTTGCGGGTTATTGGATCTGCGAGGAGGAGATTCAGTACCCGCTTTGGATCCGCTTGTATGTGAAATTACCTTTTTACCCCCGAGCATCAAGATTCGTGCCCAATCTGGACGGTTCCGATTTAACCCCATTTTTAGCCATATCAACTACCATAGCTGTCACACTCTTATTGAAGAGTTCCCTACCTACGCTCTCATCCCCCACCTATTGGAGTGTGTCAATTAAGATAGTAAAGAGAAATGTAGTGAAATTGGTAGTGGGTGTAGCATTACTCGAGTAGAATTGTCGATGTTATCTATTTTATTAACTTTTCTGGTGGTAGAAAGTGTTGGGTTTATATGTCTTGCATATTATATACGATGTGAAGAGAAGACGAAGAAGCAATGAGAGGAATCGTGACGGTTGGAAACAGTTTTGGAAGCAACAATAGAAAACATGGACAGTCGACTGTTCAAGTGGAACAGTCGGCTGTCATGCTCTATAGATTGACGAAAGACATTTGCGGTCGATTGCATTTTGGGTAGTCGACTGCATCGCGGCTGATTGTAGATACGGGTTAGGGTCTTGGGGATTCGATTGAAGCTCAACATACTCTCCAGGTTAGATTGAACGGCTCTCATCGTATGGTTACATCTTCAGTATACATCGGATGGTTAATGTATCAAGCATAGAAAACTAGGGTTTCTTTAGAGCTCTATATAATCAATGTAACGCCCCCAAAGAACGATATGATTCTATTGAGTGCTGAACAGAAAAATAGAGTACTTTAACTGAGAGGTGAGTGAATTCTCCATTATAAATAACAACTATTTCAAATTAGTCTTGAGAGAGGGTCGTGGTGAGAGTTATAATTCTTGTATCTTCTCTAGTTGAATAATATCTCAGTTTTTCCTTCCTATGATTAAGGCTTGCCCAAACCGGGATAAATATTGTGTATTTTGTGTGATTGGTGTAATCTTCTATTTTCTTGGTGGTTTGTATTGATCGTGTCAAAAATTCAACAAGATCCTAGGTTGCATTAATCCCTAACAAGTGGTATCGGAGCATCAGGTTCATGAGTTTGTTCGAGTTTCTTGGAGAAGATGGCAGATCAGAGCATGAAAATCAAGCAATTTGATAGTAAGATCAATTTTAATCTTTGGATGGTGGACATGTATGACACATTGGTTTAAAATGACTTACATATTGTCCTAGATGGAGAAGAAAAGAAGCCAACCGACATGAAGCAGGATAAGTAGGGTGATATTTGTTTGAATGCCTTGAGTTTAATCAGACTGCAATTGGTGGACAAAGTCAAGTGTGATATCCATGAAGAGAAAATGGAGGTGAGTCTGTGGGCGAGAGTTAAAATTGACTACTCGGGATCGTCGTTGTTGGATCTGATGTACTGGAAGAGAAAGGTGTTTCATTTCTCAATGAAGAAAGTTACTCATCTTTAACTTCATATTGTGGAGTTCAATAAGGTAATATTTAAACTAAAGACGATAAATGCGAATGATCTAAGTGAAGAGGATAAAGCATTCAACTTGATATATTCACCGTCAGTTTCGTATGATCACTTGATAACTACCATGCTACATAGGAATTCTGCAAAGAAGATACTTACATTAGCCAGGATGATCAAGGGTTTGAAGGAAGATGAAGTTAGGACGAAAACTTATAAAGCAAGATCTGTCAGAGTAATTCTACCCCACAACTTGTAGTGCTAATAGCGGAAACACACCACAAGTAATAGAAACTCCCAAGACTTAGATGAACCAAGAACAAGCCACCATAATATATGGATCTCACAAGAATACAACCAATATGCAGAGATAACCAATACTTCTTATTCCCATAGAAATACAAAGATTACAAAAGAGATTATAACTCTCAATCTCTCTCTCTCACCTTTGAAACACTCGGCACAATCTCTCTTGAAGTTGGACAATGATAACGGCTCACCTCTTAATACACAAGTTGTTCTTTTTAGATGACTAAACCCTAGATTTTATGGCCATATATATAGCCCCCAAGTAAATCCTAAAAGATAAACACAAATATAGCAATTGGGCCTTTAAACTCGTAAGCCCAAAACAATCAGCCAACGTTTTCGGTCGACCGCACCCTAGTGACGGTCGACTGCAACGTGTAGAACCAACCCAGAGAGCTGACCGGTCGACTGCACCCCTTAGATCGGTCGACCGTCCTTTCCTCTGTTGGACTTATACACTCGAAGAACTCTCAGTCTAGGGTCGGTCGACTGCACTCCCAGGTCGGTCGACCGCAACCCTCCAGACTACTTCTACTTCGCTGCTTGTCTTCTCTTGCTTCTTTGTCTCCTTCTCTTCTTCTCCAACTTCAAGTACCCCGTGACTACGTGTATTTGAGGCCACAATTCCTAACAATCTCCCACTTAGACCAAATACACAATGCTTCAAAGTTATTGCAATCTTTCTTCACATTATCTCTGCCATCTCCCACTTTCATGGAAGACCTAAGTACTCCCCACTCTCATGAAGAGCACCTCTGCCACTCCACCACGTAGAGTGCACCAACCACCCCTCATCGTTTCATGAATGATGTGCTCCACCAATCGCATAGAGCACGAATACAGGAGAAATAACCTCCCGCTTCGGATTCTGTGTTATGAGACTTCCCAACTCGCAAAATCTCAATCAACACTGGATATGGTTCGAAGCCTCTCAATGCACCCTCTGCACTAGAAACCTCCGTGGACGACACCTCCACAAACTCCGCAGACTGTTCAACCCCTATAGTCCCAATTCGGTTATCCTCATCGACATCACCCCGTATATCGATACCAGTGCTCTCTATCACGCAAAAGCAACTTGAAGCTTCAACTGCCAATTCACAAAGTACCCTCACCGCAGAAATATCTTGCCCACTAGGATCACTTCCATGGCCAGCAGCTCCTACTAAATTAGTAACCTCCCCTCCACAACTGAAAGAACTCGGTTGCATCCCACACAACCTACTACTCAATTCCGGCTGAGAGTCAACTACAGGAAAAACACCCCTCACGTCTCTAAGCAAATACAATGTTCCCTCACGCTCTCCTTTTGCAATTAACCTTGAACCTACAGCTATACACCACTTCCCACTACCAACTGTAGTAGACAACCCCTCCTTGTCTAGTCTTCCAATCGAGATAAGATTTTCCTTTAAGTCTGGAACATGTCTTGTCTCCCACAAGACAACACTTTGATTATCAATGGTGTTCACGCGAACAGTACCAACCCCACGTACAGGACACCAGTGACCATTCTCCACGATCACATCTCCAAAAGAACCCTACTCGTAGTCATCAAATATCTCTCTCCTCGGAGTGCATCGAAAAGAAGCTCCCGAATCGATACACCAATTTTGAGTGCCCAACACCTCCCGAGCTGATAAGCATAACTCCTCAACAAGCCATCCTTGGACTTCCTTTGGGTTATCTCTCTTCGATTTCTCCTGCTTCTTCTTCATATGAGCCTTACAACTGCGCATCATGTGACCCTTCTTGTGACAATACCAACACTCAGGCCCATGTCCTCCATCACTGTCATCAGACCCACTCTCAGATGAATTACTCCGATCCTTTATTCTTCGACTGCTTTTAGATCTCCCACATCTTTTCTCAACGTACATAGCAGAATCTCTAGAAGATGATGATGGATATCCCCCGTTTCTCACCCTTCTCACCTCCTCGTTCAGAATGATACTCACCACATCCTGTAGAGTCGTCGAATCTGTCATAGTATCTGTAATAGTCTGTTCCACCGTACCATAACTATCGGTTAAAGTAGATAGAAGTAACAATGACTACCTCCTTTCTGAAAACTTCAAACCTACAGCTTCCATCTGTTTGTAAACCATACAGTAATTGTTCACATATTCTGCTACTGAACCCCCTTCCTTCAACTTCATATTAACCAATTTCTTCAGATGAAGAATTTAATTAGATGCTGACGGTTTCTTATACATACCCGTGAGAACCTCTATAGCTTCCTTTGTAGTCTTTGCCTTCGAGATATGAAATAACGCCTTCCTACTTAGCCCCAACTGAATCTGCCCCAGCGACTTCTGATCTAAACAATTCCAATCTGCCAAGACCTTCGCATCCTTGTCTGCACCTACCGGCTTCTCATCAAACAATAGACCATCAAAATCTTTCTGACGAAGATATGCTATCATTTGAATCTTCCACATCACGAAGTCACTCCCATCGAATTTCTCGATCTTCATCTTGTTATCGGCCATCTCAAACCAACTGCTCTGATACCACTTGTCAGAGTAAGTCTACCCCACAACTTGTAGTGCTAATAGCAGAAACACACCACAAGCAATAGAAACTTCCAAGACTTAGATGAACTAAGAACAAGCCACCACAATATATGGATCTCACAAGAACACAACCAATATGCAGAGATAACCAATACTTCTTATTCCCAAAGAAATACAAAGATTACAAAAGAGATTACAACTCTCAATCTCTCTCTCTCACCTTTGAAACACTCGACACAATCTCTCTTGAAGTTGGATAATGATAATGGCTCACCTCTTGATACACAAGTTGATCTTTTCAGATGACTAAACCCTAGAGTTTACGGCCATATATATAGTTCCCAACTAAATCATAAAAGATAAACACAAATATAGCAATTGGGCCTTTAAACTCGTAAGCCTAAAACAATCAGCCGACGTTGTCGGTCAACCGTACCCCTAGTAACGATCGACTGCAACATGTAGAACCAACCCAGAGAGCTGACCGGTCGAATGCACCCCCTAGGTCGGTCGACTGTCCTCTCCTCTATTGGGCTTATACACTCAAAGAACTCTCGGTCTAGGATCACTCGACTGCACCCCCAGGTCAGTCGATCGCAACCCTCCAGACTACTTCTTATACTTCGCTGCTTGTCTTCTCTTGCTTCTTTGTCTCCTCCTCTTCTTTTCCAACTTCAAGTACCCCGTGCCTACGTGTATTTGTGGCCACAATTCCTAACAAGATCTACTTCTACAAGTTGTTTGGCGGTGGATAGTGATAATTTAATTGGAAGGGGTATGACACACAATGGTAAGATTCGTCGCCATCATTGCAGCGTGATTGGGCAATACAAAAGGGATTATCGCAACTAGCTGAATCAGAAGGGTGCACACGTAGTCAGTGTCAGCGCCTCTGACTCAGGTGAAAACTTAAACTGTATTCTTGTTTCAAGTTCTTTAGAAGTCAATTTAGGCTGGTTTCTTGATTTTGAAAGTTGTCTCATATTTGCTCTGAGAGCGAGATGTTTTCGGCTTACAAGTTTGCAACAGATCGTAGTATGAGAACAAAGATTAGTGAGATTTGTGAAGTAGTAGGTGAGGTAACGGTTGAGTTGGAGATGCTAGATGGTAAAAGATTCACACTAGAAGAGGTATATTCCTTTGGTGAAATAAAATCTGATATCCTTGGGGACTCTAGATACCCGGAACTGCAGGTACACAACTTGATGTGTGGTTTTGACTGTTTGGGAGAGTCTTTGTAAGTTAATGTAGGGTAAGAAAATGATTGAGAAGGGGCAACACAACCTCTACCAGATTTGTGGGAGCAAAAAAACTCGGATGAGTGTCTGGAAGCCTATTGTTCCTAAAACATCATCTAATAAGCCATCATTAGAATCACCAAAGCGAGACTACAATGTTTGAATATTGTTGGAAGGTAGAGAGAGCCTCAGGGTAGGTGGAGTTCGTGTGGATGATGGCACCTCCAATATAACATCTACTGGGGTGTTCCCTTGAAGGGGGCATACGATTGGAGAAAAACAGATAAAGGTAGATTCAACTAGTAGAAGAAGCCATCGAAATGAGTTGTTTACAAGAGATGATGAAAAAAGTCTAAGAGTTTAAATCATACATGTGTAGATTCATGAGTATGCAATCCAAGGTAGAGATTATTGAATTTATTTGTCTTACATACTATATTCGATGTGAAGAGAAGACGGGAAAATGATGAGGAATCGAGGTGGTTGGAAACAGTTTTGGAAGCAAGGCAGTAACAACAACAAACATGGACAGTCGACTATTCAAGTGGAACAATCGACTATCATGCTCTCTGAATTGATGAGAGACAATTACGGTCGACCGCACTTTGGGCAGTCGACTACATCACAGTTGATTGCAAATACGGGCACAGATCTTGGGAATTCGATTGAAGCCCAACTTGCTCTCTAGGTTAGATCGTATGGCTCTTGATTATCTCTTTAGCATATGTTGGATGATTATTGTATCAAGTTTAGCAAACTAGGGTTTCCCTAGATATGTATATAATCAATGTAATGGTTCCAAAGAACGATATGATTCTATTAAGTTGAATAGAAGAAGAGAGTACTTCAACCGAGAGGTGAGTGAATTCTCCATTGTAAACAACAAGTATTTTCAGTTAGGCTTGAAAGAGGGTCGTAGTGAGAGTTGTAACTCTTGCATGTTCTCTAGTTGAATAATATCTTGGTTTTTTCCTCCCCTAGAATAGGGTTTGCTCGAACTGGGACAAATATTGTGTGCTTTGTGTGATTGGTGTGATTTTCTATTTGCTTGGTGGTTTGTATTGATCGTGTCGAAGACTCAACAAGATCTTAGGGCACATTAATCCCTAACAGAAAGAAAATCAAATAATTTGATATTATTTCATTCATCTTTCAGCTTTATGTCATTTTAGCGTAATCGACTCGCCGTCATATATAGATGACTAGTGTATTTTGGTTCAGATCAATGCGGTTATCATTTATCACTAATTCATATATACAATATGAAGATTCAAGAGTCATGATAGAACATTTTATGGATGTACCTTGCCAGTTACTCACCAAGCTTTAGTCAGTATCTGCGTATAACCAAGTATTAGCATACTAAAGATGTATGGTGCTCGTAATGCTATGACTGTTTACCATATCCTACATGGAACAAGATTTTATAGAAAATTTTACACATAAAAATGGTCGCAGATCAAGACTGCTTACCCTTTCTACAATAGGTAAATTCTATTACCTTAAGAACACAGTAATTGCTAGACTTGAAAAATTATAAGAAGACGACTGATAAGAATTGCAACATACTATCAAAGTAAAGTATGTTGAAATATAATAAGTGCTAAAGTGTATATTCTGTTTCCTAATCTATAGGAAACAGATTCCTTAAATCTTTCACCCCTCAATCTTCTCTCAATCTCCTTTCTTCTCCTCCAAGAATGTAATCCTTATATATAGATGTATACAGTAAAGAATAAGTGAATAAGAAAAAATATTATTCCCAAAATCTGTTTTCAATATGGTATCAGAGCCTAACCAGACTTAGGCTAACTGAAGAAGAAGAAGAAGAGAAGGAGGTGATCAGGTCTGACACCTCTATCTTGACCCGATCCTATCAGATCCCGTCGTCGATCCCGTCACCGATCATCGTCACTGATCCCCAACACACGTTCTGATCAAAATTGCCGTCGCCGTTCTACCCTCACCCACAACTTCCACCACCGAAACCCCAACAAACCCATCTTCCACACATCAATGAACCCATTTCCAACCACCTCCTCTCCTACTCCTTCAAAACCCAATCCCGAAGAAATTGCTAGCTGCCTCTGTCGCTGCTCGTCAATGCTGCCATCGCAAGTTGCTGCTTGACTTGTCGCCATCGCCGCTGATTCCACTCCTTCCATCTACCGGCGCCGCTGACTCCACTCTTTCCGATATCCTTGGACTAGGTAGCAACAGTCCTAATTTTGGGTTAGGACTTGGATTGATTTAGATCTATTGTTGTTGATTGATTGATCCAGATCCCGTTCAACTCCTCCAAATCCCCTTCAACCAGATCCTTTGTTTACTTGTAACATGTGTAGTACACCGATTATTGTACAATCCGAGAATTCCGACTTTAATGAGGGGATAATTCTTGATGAAACAAACTGTGATATTTGGACTCAGTTGATGGAGATGCATATCGCTGGACGTGAAAAGATACAGTATATTAAAGGAGAGAGTAAAGTTCTCGCTGAAAGTAATGGTTCCTATGCCAAATGGTATGCTGATAATCAGAAAGTGAAAGGATGGTTGTTGATGTCCATAAAATCTGAGATCATGAAGAGATATATTCGATTGAAAACTGCTCGTGATATTTGAGATGCTCTTGCAAAAACATTCTATGATGGAACCGACGAGGTTCAGGTATTTGCTCTAAACTAGAAAGCTTTTTCGGCAAGGCAAAATGGCAGGACACTTTCTATTTATTATGGATAATTGACTGAAATTTTTCAAGAACTGGATCATCGAGATAAGGTGATCATGAAGAATCCTGACGATGTTCAGACATATCAAAAATCGATCGACCGCTTGTGGGTTCATATTTTTTTGGCTGGATTAGATGCTGAGTTTGAGCAGGTTCGAGAAGAAATTTTGCGAAAGGATCCTGCACTTGATCTTGAGGCATCCTACGCATATGTTCGGGTTGGCGGGAGGCTCATCAACAAAGAACCATGAACAGCTCCTCTGAATCTAATGATGTAGCTGCAATGGTGGCTCGACCACATCCATTCAAAAGCCTCCCAGGTCAGTCGGGATCATATGCACGCACTTCTAAGGGCTTCAATCAATCTACTTATGAATCAAGAAAGTGTACCCAATGCGGCAAAACTGGGCACACGAAAGCTCGTTGCTATCAGATTATCGGCTACCCGCATGACTGTGATCACAGTAGAGATTCTCGAAAGAAGATATCCACTGTAGCTGTTGGAATTGCTGAGCTGAGAAGAGCATTGAACAAACCTCCGCACTGGTTACAGCTGCAAGTAATGATGGTAAAGCTTTTAATATTTCTGCATCTGTTATGAATAATACATGGATAATTGATTCCGGTGCTACCGATCATATGACTTTTGATTCTAGACAAGTTAAAACCTTATACCCATCCACCAAATCTACAGTATCCACTGCCAATAGTGATCCTGCTCCCGTTACTGGCGAGGGTTCCATATCTCTCACAAAAGATCTTACATTAGATACAGTACTAGGAGTCCCATCCTTAAATTTTAATCTGTTATCTGTCACCCAAATTACTAATACCCTGCATTGTATTGTTGCTTTTTGGCCTTCGTTTTGTGTCTTTAAGGATATTCGGACTCGCAGGACGATTGGTTATGGGGTTAGACGTGAAAAACTCTATTATTTGGATTTAGTTTCTGAGAGTTCAAACAGGTTAACTCAAGCTCTTGCCGTTAATAAATTCGAGGGGGAGAAGCAATCAGAAATTTGGCTGTGGCATCGACGTCTAGGACATGCATCGTTTGGCTATTTGCTTAATTATTTCCCACTTTATTTTCGAAGTTGGATATTTCTAGTTTTCGTTGTGATGTATGTGAATTAGCAAAAAGTCACCGTGTTTCTTTTCATTGCAATCTGAATAAAAGCACGATTCCATTTATAATTATTCTTTCTGATGTTTGGGGTCCATCCAGAAATACCAATATTGGAGGAGCTAATTGGTTTGTGATATTTATTGATGACTGCACTCGTATGACTTGGATTTGTTTGATAAAATCTGAAAGAGAAGTTAGTGGTTTATTTCAAAAAATTTCATAAGCAGGTTATGACTCAGTATAAAGCACACATTCAAGTTCTCAGAAGTGACAATGGTGGCGAGTACCTGAATACAGATCCACAAAAATATTTGGTGGAACATGGAATCGTTCACCAGACTACATGTTCATATACTCCTTAACAAAATGGCTTGGCTGAAAGGAAGAACAGACACTTGCTTGAAGTAGTCCATGCTTCACTTATTTCTGGCAATCTTCCACTCATGTATTGGGGGGAAGCCCTTACCTCTGCAGCATACCTAATCAACCGAGTCCCTTCTCGTATTCTGAACTTCAGCATGCCACTTCAAGCACTGACTAATGCTGTGGATGCGCCAACTGTTTTCAACCTGCCACCTCGTGTGTTTGAGTGTGTCACATTTGTTCACCCACATCAACACGAGCGGAGTAAGTTAATCCCCCGAGCAGTGAAATGTATTTTTGTGGGATATGCAATGAATCAGAAAGGGTATCGCTGCTATCACCCACCAACTCAACGGATGTTTGTGACTATGGATGTGGTGTTCTATGAACATGAGATGTATTTTTCTTCTTCTGCGGCTGAACTTCAGGGGGAGTACCGAAGTGAAGTTAAGACTCTTGGGTATGATAAAGTAATTGTCAGTCAGAACGAAAAACTGGATAGAAATAATGGCGAACACTTGAATGAAGATCTAGCAAAGGAGGAAGACCCGCATGAAGAACTGCAACCAAAGGAAGAAGTTCCTCTTGAAGAATTGCAACCAGTAGAAGACCCGCTTGAAGAATTGCAACCAGTAGAAAATCTTCTTGAAGAATTGCAACCAGTACCGAATTTCAGTGAGAGTGAACCGTTAGAACCCAAAACCAATCGTCATCGTTGTCCGAACCTCCTAGAAGAGAACTCCCATACCGTACTAATAGAGGTATTCCAAAACTCACTTATGAACCTAATCCCACTAGTAACATCAAATATCCCATGAGTAATTATGTATCCACTCACCGCTTGTCGGAATCAAATAAATCATTTATAAATCAGTTATCTACTGTATCTATTCCTAACAATATGCAGGAAGCATTTACTGATCCAAGGTGGAAAGCAGCTATGGATGAGGAGATGAAATCCTTGAAAAAGAAAGAAACTTAGGAGATAGTCGAGCTGCCAGTAAGAAAAAAGCCAGTAGGACGTAGATGGACTTATACGGTAAAGTATAAGTCTGATGGTTCAATAGAGTGATACAAAGCAAGGCTGGTTGCCAAAGGGCACACACAAACGTATGGAATTAATTATGAAGATACATTCGCACCGGTGACAAAATTCAATACTGTTCGAGTCTTACTATCACTTTCTGCAAATCTTGATTAGCTGTTGGAGTAATTTGATGTGAAGAATGCATTTTTGCATGGGGAATTGATAGAAGAAGTCTATATGGATCTTCCACCAGGGTCGAATAGACCAGTTTAACATAGCAACAAAGTATGGCGTCTGAAGAAAGCATTGTATAGACTGAAGTAGTCGCCAAGAGCTTAGTTTGGAAGATTTACAAAATTAATGAGGACATTCGGATACTATCAGAGTAATTCTGATCATACTCTATTCCTAAAAAGGAAAGAAGGTAAAATTACTGCTCTCATTATTTATGTAGATGATATGATAGTAACTGGAGATGATCCTGAGGAGAGGAATGCATTAAAGAACTACTTGTCACAAGAATTCGAAATGAAAGAGCTTGGTCCTTTGAGGTACTTTCTTGGTATTGAAGTTTCTCGCTCAAGAAAGGGGATATTTCTGTCTCAAAAAAAATATGCTCTTGATTTATTGAAGGAAACTGGAATGTCGGCTTGTCAACCGATTAGTACACCATTGAAAGATTGACTGAAACTTTGTAATTAATCTGATCATGTGCCTTGTGATAAGGAAAGATATCAGAGATTGGTTGGACGATTGATGTATCTTGCACATACACGGCCAGATTTATCATATTCTTTAAGTGTGGTAAGTCAGTTTATACATGCACCTCAGGAACATCACATGGATACAGTAATGAGAATTATGAGATATATTAAGTCTACTCCAGGAAAAGGGGTCCTATTTGCGAAATATGGTCATTTGAAGGTTGAGGCATATACTGATGCTGATTGGGCAAGAACTATAATTGATAGACGCTGTACTTCAGGATACTTCACCTTTGTTGGAGGAAATCTAGTTACATGGAAAAGCAAGAAGCAAAATGTTGTTGCACGCTCTAGTACAGAGACGGAGTATCGCGGAGTAGCTCTAAGTATAGCGGAAGTTTTATGGCTGAAACTTTTGTTGCAGGACTTAGGATGTGGTCCGAATGAACCTATGAAGGTGTATTGTGATAGTCAAGCAGTATGTGATATTGCTGCCAATCCAGTTCAACACGAGAGGACGAAACATGTAGAGATGGATAGATTCTTCGTCAAGGAGAAATTGGAAGAGAAGGTCATTGAGATAGCTAAAGTGAAGTCAGAAGATTAGCTTGCAGATATCCTGACCAAGGCAGTTTCGAGTCGGCTTTTTTTGAAATTTGTTGACAAGTTTGACATGTTCAATATCTATGCACCAACTTGAGGGGGAGTGTTGAAATATAGTAAGTGCTAATGTGTATATTCTGTTTCCTAATCTATAGAAAACAGATTCCCCAAATCAATCTTCTCTCAATCTCATTTTTTCTCCTCCAAGAATGTAATCCCTATATATAGATGTATACAGTAAAGAATAAGTGAATAAGAAAAAATATTATTCCCAAAATCTGTTTTCAATAAAGTATACTTCGTGCAAATTAACGTCTATATTAGTTGCATTTGGTCCGAAGTTGGAGTAGAAATGGTAGTTTCAATTTACCCTATCCCTACAGTCCGAGTAGAAGGATAGTTTCGATTTACCCCTTACACCCAGAGCTGTTGGCGGGGGTTGTAACTGTGCATGTTTCCCTTCTTATTTGCTAGTTGGACTTTTAGGTTACTTTTTTTTTTTTGAGGAAAAGGTGGAATAATGCCACCCTGTTTCATTAATAAGTGATTAATAAACAACCCCGAAGTCTCGGGAAAATAAAAGTGCAGTGCAGGAAATAAAACATAACCCCCAACAAAATCCTGGGGGGTGGGTTACATCATCCAGCCTAAAGGTAACCAAAACACAAATACAAAATACAAAGGCCTGATACAAAATATGTAGTAGTGAGGCGGGTGTCCACTCATCAGTCCAGAGTTGGCTCGATCTCTATCTCCTCGTCGTCAAAATCATCCACCTGGAAAACCCTTGCAATTCTCCCTCTTGCTCCTGAAGCAGTAGCTGTAGCCCAAAAGGAAATTAGATGCATGATATGAGTAAGATTACTAGAAATAGAATTACATGAAGCACGGAAATAAAAATTGTTCCTATCTAGCCATAACACCAATGTGGTTGCCGCAATGGCAATAAACCATGCATCTTTCATATCGTGACGGGATGATGCAAATCTGAAGCCGACCCACAGTTCCTCATAGTCTCTTGGATAGTCACTTGTTCCTAGTGCTCTCAGCACCTCTATCATGATGGCCTTGCTTCTGGTGCAGTGAAGAAACAGATGATTCAAATCTTCCACGTGTACGTTGCAGAACCCGCAACTGTTCGCAATGTGAGGTTGCCTCTTGGTTAGGTTCTCTCTAGTGAGTATGGCATTGTTGAGCACAAGCCAGAGGAAGACTCTAATTTTCTGAGGTGTTTTAGTCTTCCATAGTACCGCTGCCCAGTTGGGCCTGCATCCTCGGTAGTGAATCCGGTGGTAAAGTGATCTAACCGAGAACACTCCCTTGTTCTCAAGACCCCAACGCATGTGATCTGGGCCTTGGGCACATATCACCCCAGATTGGACTATGCGCGTTTGTAGTTCCTGCAGTTGCTGTAGCAAACTTGGAGAAAGAGTTCCTTGGAACGACGGTCTCCAAGTCCCCCTTTTCCATGTTTCCGCCACCGAGATATTCGGTCGATTCGTTATAGCAAACAACTCTGGGAAATCTTCCTTAAGAGTATGAGGACCGCACCACTTGTCCCACCAAAATCTGGTGGTTCGACCATTGCCGATCAAAGATGAAGTTGTTGAGTTGAAAGGTCCGCTGGCTTTAGTAACTCCTTTCCAGAAGCGGGAGACTTTGGATCCTACTCGAAAGCCTAAGCTTCTTGTCCCTTTCCCTCGGAGGTAAGGTTGGATAAAGTCCTGCCTTCCTTCCCCGCCGTGATGAAACACTTTCCACCACCACTTTCCCAGGAGTGCCAAATTCATATCTCTGAGGTCAATGATGCCTAGCCCTCCGTGCCTCTTTTTCATGCAAGCGATATTCCATTTAATAAGGTGGTAGCCTCCCTTATTTGAGTCTGCACCTTTCCATAGGAATCTTTTCCTGATACGGTCAATCCTTTGGATCACCCACTTTGGGAGTTCAAAAAAGGACATGTAGTATATGGGCAGATTGGATAACACAGAGTTGATGAGTACCACTCTGCCCCCCAGAGAAAGTGATTTGCCTTTCCAACCGGACAGTCTGTCCTCCACCTTGTCAATAATAGGCAACCAGTCAGCTTTAGTGAGCCTCCCTGGACGGAGTGGAAGCCCTAGATATTTGATTGGGAATTCTTCTATTGCACAGTTGAGAATGGTGGCATGCTCCCGAGTTTCAGCTCCTGAAAGTGAAATAGGAATCAGCGCACTCTTGTGGAAATTAATTCTAAGGCCTGACCAGGCTTCAAAGCAGTAAAGGACCCCTTTAAATCATATAGTTTCCGCTCTAGACCTATTTCCAAAGATTAGGGTGTCGTCAGCATATTGAAGGATCGTGCATCCCTGATTAGCAGTGCTGCTGGCCACAGGTGATATCCACCCTTTTCTTTGACAGTTTTCTAGCATTCCTCTGAGCACATCCGCTACAATAGTGAATAGAAGTGGGGACAGCGGGTCCCCCTGCCGGAGTCCCTTCTTGCACGGGAACGAAGGACCGGGTCTCCCATTCACTGAAATTGTCGTTTTGCTAGAAAGTAAACATTGTTTGATCCATCTAATCCATTTGTCCCCAAAACCTCTCCCCCTGAGAGCCTCTAGCAAACATTCCCAGTCCACAGAGTCGTATGCCTTCTCAAAATCCAGCTTGAGGAGGAAGTTCTTTGAGTTGCTCTTGTAGCAGTGGTGGATAACTTGTTCGGCAGTAGCCACGCAGTCTAGGATACATCTGCCCTTAATGAATCCCGTCTGTGTTCTACTGATAAGAATGTCCATAATGCCACCCAAGCGGATAGCTAGGACCTTAGTGATGATCTTAGCCGAGCAGTTTATCAGGCTAATTGGTCTAAAATCCCCAACGCACTTGGAATCCTCCCGTTTGGGGATCAACACAACTTCTGCAAAGTTGAACATCCCCAACCTCAGGTTATTGTGAAAAAATTCCATCATTACATCCATAAATTCTCCCTTAATTTCTTCCCAGAACACTTGGTAGAACAACATAGGAAAGCCATCTGGCCCAGGCAACTTGTCAGCTCCCATCTGGTCAATGGCCGTTTTGACCTCTGACTCCGTGAAAGGTTCCTCCAAGGAGGAAACATTTTGACCTGGAGCAATTTTATACTCTTGCCAGAAGTCCTCACCCATAGGGATCCTAAAGTCATTCTTCTTCCCAAAGAGACCTTTATAGAAAGACTGGAAAGTAGAGGAAATCACCTTATCATCCTGCGATGTTCCTGTATCTGTCTGAATAGATAGGATAAGATTGGATCTCCTTCTTGCACTTGCAACCCGATGGAAGTAGGCCGTATTCGCGTCTCCCTCTTTGAGCCACGAAATCCTGGACCTCTGTTGCCATTTGATCTCTTCTAGTCTATACAGATTGACAATGTTATCACGGAGTTCTAATAGCCTGTTTCGCTCTTCCTGCGAAAGGACTCTAGTTTCTTCCACCCTCTCAAGTTCATCAATTTCTTCCAGGTAGGACTCTTTATCACGCCAGATGTTCGAGAATCTAGACCGATTCCATCTACAGAGCCTCTTTCTAAGTCTACGAATTTTTCCACACCATCGAGATGCCGCGTCCCTGCCGGCCATGGGAAGAGCCCAGTTCGCCATAACCATATGGTGGAATCCCTGAATTTCCAGCCAGGCCTTTTCAAATCTGAATTTCCTAGGCTTGCGGGCTCCCCGATTCCCCACATCGAGGAGGATCGGAGTGTGGTCTGAGGTTGGTCTAGGGATCGTTCTGGCCGATGCGAGAGGAAATAAAGCTTCCCAATCTATAGAGACTAGAATCCTGTCTAGCTTGGCCATAACCGGATCCGCTTACAAATTAGACCAAGTAAAAAGTCTATTATTGATTGGGATATCAATCAGTTCAAGTTCTGTGATAACTCTATTGAATTCCTCTCGGTGCCTGTCGCTAGCGCCTCTTCCCTTGTGCTCAAAAGCAAATCTAGTGATGTTGAAGTCCCCACCCACAATCCAAGGTCTCGACCAGCGCTGACGGATGTCGGATAGTTCTTGCCAGAAGGCCTCTCTGTCCGTGGCCACGTTCGGTCCGTAGACAACAGTCACCGTCTGCATCCAATCATCGGATCGTCGTTTAAGTCGGGCAGTCAAGGAGAACGTTCCACAATGCTCCTCTTCGCAGAAGAGAAGATCCGAGTTAAACCCTATAGCAATCCCCCCTGAGGCACTGACAGAGGGGCGTACCCCCTGAGGCACTGACAGAGGGGCGTACCAACCACTCCTTGATCCTATTACCACCAACTCTTTTGAGTTTGTGCCCGTGCTGGAGTTTGGTCTCCTGCAGCCCTACTACTTCCGTCCTGGAATTGCTAATGACATCCCGCACCATACCCCTCTTACCCCTATCCCCCAGACCCCTAACATTCCAAAATAGTGTATTCATTGGGGGGAATTGTCATGGGAGATCGTTGTGGAGGGTGTAGGGCCGGCTACATCCTCGAGAATGACAGTCGACCCGGTGCCGACTCCAGAAGCGTTATCGTCAGATGACCTAACTCTTTGTGTTTCCCAACCCCGAATTTTATTGAGGAGTAAGGCGATACGCTCAGTGTCCCAAACTTCTAACCCACATGTGATAGCTAGACATAAAACATCAGAATCTGACATGCAATTTAAAATAGATGCTAAATAACTTGTCGTACCTCCATTGTCGAGCTTAGCGGCCTTGGCTGCAGCAGCGACCTCAAGATAGTCATCCAAGGACTCCACATGAGCCCTCTTAGGAGCTTGCTGAACTCTGAATCCAACCGCTCAACGGTACTGTCCCGAGCTATTTCCCGGAGCTGAGTCTGGAATTGTGGACAGGACAAGCTCTGGCGAGATCTCCCTCTGGGTGTTAGCAATGAACTCCGTATCCTCTGAATCCCTCTGGGCGAGACTTTTAGGTTACTTTTGTAAGGGTTTTAATTTTGTTCCGTTCGTAAGTTGGTTTTAGTATTCTCGCTTTGACAAAATATGGTAATTAGATTCCATCTTTTTACCTCAAAAAAACAATCTATGTATGTAAATTACGGAATAAATACATTCAAGAATTATACAAGTAGTGTTAATCTTACTACTTTAGAGTACTGTGAAAACACACTCCTAAGAGAGGAAGGGCAACGATCACAGCCAATTAGAACAAAAATATTTTATTTAGATCCCACATTTTTAAGTTTAGTAGTACCGGAATGGTACCACACCAATTAAAAATAGTACACTTGGCATTTTCATTATATGGGATACTATTTCGGTTCTCATTGTTTCTTTAGTAGTTAGCTAGGTGCAATACAAACCCTGAAAAATCACCACTATAGCTGATTAACTGAAAACATCCATGAGTATCTGTCAAAGATTCATCTGCAATTTGAACACAATTATGTCGATAATCACAGAGTGCATGATCAGACATTTAAGCATATTTACAAATTTTAATCAAGTGTTGATTAACATGATCATCAAGTAAAATGATGGCAAGGAAATATTTTAAAAGCTGACATATAGCATGAATTTTGGATCATCCAAATACAATAAAACTGTCCTTTTTGTAGCTCAATCACCTAGGCTAGATCACATGCAAACTTTGCAAAGTGCTTAAAATTTAAAACAAAAGTATAGAAGTAATTAGATAAACTAATCTTTCCCTTTCTCTCTCATGTTTATGTAGGAGACATCATCTAACCCAAGTATCTGATCTTGTCTGTTACCTATTTTAATCTCTCACTAATTTAATTTTACCCTAGATCTTGTTGTTGGTGTAGGTTTTTACATTTATTATTCCATATACATATTTGAGTGGTTTTTCACATGCTTCTTGGAAGTTTTGTTCTTCCTAGTCCCAAGATTTTCATTCTCTGTTCTCTCTCTTCTTTCTTTTCTTTTTCTTCGATTTTTTCCTAATATGTAACCTAGCCTCTCTCTCTCTCTCTCTCTCTCTCTCTCTCTTAAGAGTATAACACTTCTTCCTTTCCACAAGCTACCTCTCTTCAACCTCTCACAAACACACTCCTTAACATTCATGTCAGACCCCTACCAATTTTTCAATGGTTTCCATAATTACAACCACTTGTCATCAAACCCTCCGCCTCCTCCTCCGTCTTCTCCCTTCAATTTCTACAACAACAACAACAACAACAATTATAAATTCACTTACAACTCACACGCCCACTTCAGCCCAACCCCAACCCTAATTCCACCTCCTCCACCTTCCCCTCCTCTTAGGGAAGCCCTCCCTCTCCTTAGCCTCACCCCAACCAATCACCAACTACCCCATGAAGAAGATCATGACATGTCATATGATGATAGTCATGGTGATGATCATGATGGCCATGATGGGGATAATGAAGGTGATGTGACTATTGCCCTTCACATTGGGCCTCCAAACCCTAGTGCTACTACAGTTGCGGCAGATCTCATATCAAGGGTTTCTTCAAGTAGCAACAATTTTGGTCATGATCAAGAAGAAGAGGAAGAGGAGGAGGAGGAGGATAAAGAGGGGAATTACAAAGATCCAAACAATTGTATTAGTATTGGAAAACTGAACAAGGGTCAGTATTGGATCCCTACTCCATCTCAGATCCTCATTGGTCCTACTCAGTTCTCTTGCCCTGTATGTTACAAGACCTTCAATAGATACAACAACATGCAGGTATGGATGAATCATTTCATTTCCTTAATTTTTTTTAAAAATTAATTTAATTAATTTTTACTTATCTATACAATATATTATGCTAAACCACTTTTGGTATAATGGTTTTTAAAATTTTTTTCTTTTTAAAACAAAAAATAAGAGCAAATGTAGGAGGTAACTTCCCACTCTTTTTTATCCAAATTTTTAAATGTAATTATATCCCTTAATCAAACCGTAAAAAACGTGCAATATTGTATATATGTTATTAAAGAAATATTTTTCAAAAATAATTTTGTTATTTTCTCACTTTTTAAAAATAATGTGCAATATATTCTACAGAGGTTATATTTAAAAATTATATAAAACATATTGCACATGGTTATACTAGTATTTTTAGTAAAAAATTAGTATAGTATGGTCATGCTATGAGTTTACATAGGAGGATTGTAGGGTTTTCTTCTCTCCCCGCTTTTTATGTGATTGAACTACACGGAGGGGGGCTGACCATTTAGTATGTTCCTTGTGCTTTTTAGTACTTTTGGAGTTTGTGTTCATTGTGCTTTGGCAGTTGGTTCTACTGCGATAGAAGGAGTGATGAGAAATTTAAAAAATAGAAACAAAATTAAAATGTCTTTTTATGAAGTGCAACAGTTTCTTGTTTCTTCTCTGAGTCTTCAGTCTCATGCAGATTGTCTGCAAACAAAGGAACTCTCTCTCTCTCTCTCTCTCTCTCTCTCGCTCTCTCTCTCATATGATCATGATCTTCTTCCCTGCAGTTTTGCAGTCACTGAAGTACTTGTGACCCCATACACAATGAAGTCTACCATATGCCTTGCTCCCCTCATAAATTAAATTAATGAACATGAAACATCTCTCTCTCTCTCTTCTCTCTAGATCTCTCTCGTACTTGGTTAATTTCTCTTAGAGTAGCTAATTTTGTCTCCTGAACTTGATTATCTTTCGTACTTAATTTTGCTTCATATAAAACCTTAAACTTATAAAATATATTTGACTACATATCAAAAGCTATAGAATAACACAGTGGGAAGAAGGACGAGTTTTTTTGGAATGAGGAGACAAGTCTACCTTTGTATCAGTATTTTAATCTTTGAACAATGATTCTATTCAAGCTTACAAGATTAGTACAAGACTGATTTTCTTTTGCCATCCTTGAAAAGACTAAAGTACACTAGTTGTTCTCTTGCCAATATCCTTCATCCTCTTTTCACTTTTCTAAAGTTTTGTTTTATTTATTTGATTTTTTATCTTTTACAAATTTATGCATTCAAAATGCTTTTCCCTTCCATGTTTTGAACCGTGATATGTTCCCATTTAGTAACATTATATTCTCTGATTCATACTTCGTATAAATATCATACATGCCAAATATATAAAAAAAAAGAAAGATACAGTAGTGAATTCGAAGTAGAATGAAAAGTAAACTGCATGCTTCATGAACAATCACAATTCTTCAACAATTCACATCTTGGTTAGAACCAAGGAAAGCTGTTCGCTTAACTCTACTTGAACCCATTTTCTTTTAACATCACTTTGTTTTATCTTGTAGGTTTATGCCCTACTTATATCCTCATTTACATCATTTACATTAAGTAGTAGTATATATCACAATTCAAAAAGCTTGTTAAAAATTGATACATGAAGAAAATTGGTATCCGGTAAGAAATCCAAGAAAACTCTTCCATGTAAATTATTGAAATCACTTCTTTCGATGATTCTTGTCAATATACCACAAATATGAATCAATTATTTTGATTCTTGCTATGATTGGAAATGACATGAACGCAATAATCACTTAATTCTTGGTAAACATTTCTTCAACAAACAAAAAACAAAACATACTTAACCATGCATGCCATTGATCATCTAGAAATGAATCCTCTAAGGTGATTTCACTACACTGAGAGAATTCTCTTCGGCTCTATGCGATACTTCATATTCTCTATCTATTTAAAAATAAAAAGAGAGAAAAGGTTATCTTCCAATAACTTCAAACTATGTTTAAACAAAATTAATTAGTCTTGAAAGTTAGGAGCATGCATGCACGAGAACAATTTTCCCTAGGATTAATTGCATAATTTTTCGTTCATGGTCACCTCTCGTCAAAGTATAGGGTGTGTTTAGGAAGAGAGTTAGGATAAATAAAGTTATTTTTTAAAGTGGAAATTAAAGTTTGACTTTTGTCAGCATGCCTCTATCTCCAATCAAAAGACAACTTTAGTTATTTCGTAAGTGTGTAGAACTGAGTTGAGATAAGTAATTAAGATGGGAGTTTAGATTAATACAGTTATCTCAAGGCTAAGAAAAGCTAAGATAACCATACTTATTAGACTCCAAAAGATGCCCAGACAAACCAAATGTAAGATATCCTAACTCCACTCTCATACACACCCTTCAAAAGTTTGCATTCAATTCATTGTACTCCCTTGTCTCGTACAAACATTTTCAAAAAGAAGTAATCATGCTTAATTCTTGGTCACTACTCACTATTCCTCATTAAATCTCACATTGTGCACACAATTTTACATTATTATTTTTCATACAACCACTGATTGCCTTATAATCCCATATACATGATTATTTCCTTAGATGCACATGTGGGGGCATGGATCACAATACAGGAAAGGCCCAGAATCACTAAGAGGCACCCAACCGACGGCCATGCTTCGTCTCCCTTGCTACTGCTGCGCACCGGGGTGTAGGAACAACATCGACCATCCCCGCTCCAAACCCCTCAAGGACTTCAGAACCCTCCAAACTCACTACAAGCGTCGCCACGGCATCAAGCCCTTCATGTGTCGCAAATGTGGGAAGCCCTTTGCAGTCAGAGGAGATTGGAGGACACACGAGAAGAACTGCGGCAAGCTCTGGTACTGCTCTTGTGGCTCTGATTTCAAGCACAAGAGGTCTCTTAAGGACCACATTCGGGCATTTGGGAACGAGCATCATGCTGTACTCTGTGGAGTGGACTGCTTTAAGGAGGACGAGGAGGAGCCATCTTCGGAGATTGAGCAAGATTGTGGTGGTGATCGACGGAGGTTCTGAGCTAAGGAGTAGGTGGTCAAAATCACAGAGCTAGCAACCTTTTTAGTGAGCTTAATCAGATATGCTTAGTTGTTATCAAGTACTAGATATGCATAGACTCAAAAAAAAAAAAAAAAAAAAAAAAAAGTACTTGATAAGCAAGATGAAAATATATATGCTGAATATGCTTATGGGTTTGTTGAGAATGCATGGAAAGAAATGATTGTTCTATTTTGTTGAATCCTTTTGTTATGGTCCCCCCCCCCCCCCCCCCCCCCCCCCCCCCCCGTTGAGTTTTGAGAGTTCTAGCTAGGGTTTAGTATAAGAAAGCTTTGATCTATATATATGTTACATTGTATTGCATTTAGGGATGCTTTCGGATCGGATACGGATCAAATATTAGCTATACCAACATCCGTATTCACAGTCCAAAGTCGGATTCGGATACAGATACAGATATGACTTGGAAAATAAAAATCTTATCCGTATCTGCAATTTTCAGATGCGGATGCGAATCGGATATGGTCTACCTGATAACAGATACGAATTCGGATATCAAATATAAAGTTTTTGTAGACATCTTCGGTTCCAATAGCAATCTACAATAAAAAAACATGCTTCAAGATTAATGTAAGAGACCGATAGCCATCAAAGATAGTAGCATTGTAAAGTAATGTTAACCTGTGCATAAGCAT
This sequence comes from Hemerocallis citrina, assembly GCA_017893485.1. Lineage (NCBI taxonomy): Eukaryota > Viridiplantae > Streptophyta > Magnoliopsida > Asparagales > Asphodelaceae > Hemerocallis > Hemerocallis citrina. Next base: position 163,212,189 of record CM030365.1, read on the forward strand.
TGCCCTCAGTCACACCATAGTTGTATGTCAACTCTAACACAGTGGATTTGTATTCATCATCATATCCAATCATGGCTAGAGTGTACTGTATACAGCATACAATTTCAAAAATATTATGTTCATATGTCCAAATCTAGGTCAAAGAATGACATTGCAACTATGAGAGAGAGCCATTTGGATTTCATGAACTTCATAATCATTATTTTTGGTTGTATTTTTTGTTAAATTATTTTTAATGAAACACGCACGGGGGGCTTCAACCACCGTTTACGATTAAAAAAACTATGAGAGAGAGGATGTACCTTATAAGCAGGATTATCGATTTTCCTCAGTAACTTCATCCCACAAGCCTGTAGAAGAAGGTAGATTGCACGGAACAAAATAACTGACAAATTAGCAAGCAAACAACATATAGAGTAAGCTTTGATGATAACAAAGCAAGCCTAAAATAGGCTATATAACTGAAGATTCAAATGGTTAGAGATTGTCGCTCTGAAAGTCACTAGGCGGTATCTAGTTACATGTAAGTATCAGTTATTAACTGGATACTCGTCTTTTCATTTACTCTTTGAAATCTAATAAACATATGTAAAAAAATAATTTATTCCATAATAAAATTGGAAAGCTAAAACCAAACTGTCCGAATGTTGAATTTAACGAAGAAAGACAACTTAATAGAGTTGAATTAGGATAGACTATGTGTAATGCAAGGCATAGGTAGTGATAAACTATTCAACATACTGGATACATTAAGCACTACAACTTTTACTAATCATTAAATTATGAATGTTTTCAAATAATTGTTACTCGAAACAGTGATGTACCGGTAATCATCTTTACAAATAGACAGAAACATTGTTGCACCATAATGTTGATTACTCGAAGAATAAGAGCATCCACAGTGGTGTTTCTCATTTGGCCAAAAATGACTGCAACAGTAATAGCAAATAGGATCGATCGCTGCAGTGGTCGTTTGCTATATTGTTCGCCAAAAATTGAGAGTGGGACGGTATATCATATATCGTCTCAACTTTTAAAAATAAATTAAAAAAATTAATTACTTATTAACTATTAAACTATATTAATTAACTAAATTAAATAATATAATAATAACTAAACCTAATTATACAACTACCTAAACCTAATTAACTACCTAAACCTACCCACTCAGCATCCGGATTTCATGGACGGTACATCATGTACCGTCCCACCATTTGGAAATTTTTTTTTTCTAATCGGCCAATCATGGCCGTTCATTTAAAAATAAAAATAAAAAAAATAAAATAAAGGGGAACGACGGAATATGATATCCCGTCTGACCCTTTTTTAAAAAAAAATAATAATAATAAAATTTACCAGACGGTATAAGATACCCCGTCTGTTGATAATAAAATATATTAAAATTTGAGAGATGGGGAATCATTCCCCGTCCTTTATAATTTGAGAATTCTCATTTTCGTTTCACATATTTGAGAAACAAATTTGAAACGTTTGCTAAATAATGGCAAAATGAAAAACCATTGCAGCGCTTCGTTTTCTAAAAAATGGCAAATTGGCAATTTTAGAAAACCACTGTGGATGCTCTAAGTAGTAAAAAGTACACATCAAGAATAACAAGCTGTTATTTTTTTATATGTAAACAATAATTTACAATGAGAAACCAAAGTTTAATCATTACCCTCAAAGGTTTGAAAAGAAAGTGTTAGAGATTTCTACCGAAAACCCCTCTTAGGATCTTGTTGAGTTATTCGATGCAATCAACATAAACCACCAAGCACATACTAGATCATAACAAATACACCAAAGCACACACAAATTTGTTCCGGTTGGGGGTTTCACCTTAATCCGGGGGAGAAGAAACCCAAGATGTTATTCAACTAGAGAAGATACAAGAATATTACAATTCTCACCACGATCCTCTCTTAAGCCTCACTAGCAAGTACTAGTTGTTTACAATTAGAGAGTCACTCAATCTCTCCTTCAATGAAGTACTCTCTCTTGGCTCTCAATGGAGGTCAATAACAACAATATATAGATATCTAGGGAAACCCTAGTTTGATATCTTGATACAATAACCATTAGATATTCATGAAGAGATAACCCTACAATAAGAGCCGTCAGATCTGACTGGAAGAGCAAGTTAAGCTTCTCATGAATCACCAAGATTTGACCCAAATAATCCATCAGCGTCGCGTTCGGTCGACCGCACCACAAGGCCGGTTGACCGTCCCCCTCTCGGAAACTTCTGCAGAGTTGGGCGGTCGACCGCACCTCAAGTATGGTCGACCACAACTCCACCTGCTGCTACTGCTACTGACTGTTTCCCTTACTTCCACTCCGTCTCCGATTGTCTCGATTTCTCCATCATTTCATTGTCTTCTTATCCAACATAGTATACATAACATAAATCCAACAATCTCCATCTTGGATTGCATACGCATGAACCCACACCTGTGTGATTTAAAACCTTCTAGACCCTTTTCCTTCTCTTCTTACAAACAACTCGTTTTGATGGCTTCCTTTTCTAGTTGAATCTATCTCGGTATCTCCACCTGGTTTTCTCCTGCTGTATGCCTCCTTAAGGGCACACCCCAGTAGATGTAATAATGGTGGTGACACCCTCCACACGAACTCCACCTACCTCAATGCTCACTCCACCTCCCGACGATATTCGAACGTCGCAGTTTCGCACGGATGATTCTAGTGACGGCATACTAGATGATGCTCTACAAATAATGGGCTTCGAAACACTTGCACAAGTTTTTATGTTCCTCCAAAGCTGGTAGAGATTATGGTGACCCTGCCTAATCCCCCTCTCACCCCTTTATCACCTCACGAAAACTTTTCCAAACTGAACAAACTCCACCTACATCTGTGTACCTGCAGTCCCGAGCTTCTAGAGTTCTCATAGATATAAAGCTCATCTTCATCAAAGGAAGATACATGACCTCCTCTAGTGTGTGTCCCCTTCTGTTTATCATCTTCAACTCATTAGTTTTCTCACCTCTTACTTTACAAGTTTTGTCAATCTTCGTTTCCACACAACGACATGAGACAAACTTGTAAGTAGAAATCATTACTTTACAAATCTTATCAACCTTTGTTCTCACACCACGATATGATGCAAATTTTCAAGTAGAAACTATCTCCATCTCGAAGAAAACTTGAGAAAAACTAACCGAATCAAAAGAACAACCGGAATTCACATATAAAGAACTTGAAACAAAAACACTATTTAAGCCATCACCTGATTCAGCGGCACTGGATTTGGATCCCCTCTGACTCAACCGTTTGCAATAGTCTCTTATGTAATGCTCAATTCCTTTGCACTGGTAGCCACAGACCTTACTCCTACATACACTTGCCCTTCCAATCAAAGTATAATCTACCTCCAAGCAACTCATAGAAGTTGATGCAGATTTCTGACTCTCCTTCCTAAGTGCAACCTCCTCCAATCCCTTGATCATACCTGCTATGAAAAACTTCTCCTTGGTAGATTTCTCATCTAGCACGGTTATCATGTTGGATGGATTTGGTGATGAATATATCGAGTTGGAAACTCTTAGATCATCTGTATTGAACGCCCTCAGTTTAGATAACTCCATATTGAATTCTACTTCATTATCTAAAAGAGCGGTACTTTCCTTCATTGAGAAACAACACAACTTTCTTCGTGGATACGTCTGACCCTGTAATGATGAACCCGAGTAGTCAGTTCTGAATCTTTCCCAAAGACTCGTCGTGCTTCTCCTATATCTTACTTCGCTCGTCGATGACAACCGTATTAAACCCAAGGCTTCTGAACATGTCTTCGTCCACTTCTCCTGCTTTGTGCCGATTTGTCTCTCTTTATCTCCTTTTAAGACTAGGTCCAAGTCCTGTTGAACTGATGATTCATGCATGTCCACCTTCAAGAGATCAAAGTTGCTCTTGCCTTTGAACCGCTTGATCTTCGTGGTCTGATCTGCCATCTTCTCCAAGGAACTCGAACAAATCCTTGAACCCGAAGCTCTGGTACCAATTATTAGGGATTTCTACCGAAAACCCCTCTTAGGATCTTGTTGAGTTATTCGATGCAATCAACACAAACCACCAAGCACATAATCATACGAAACACACCAAAGCACACACAAATTTGTCCCGGTTGGAGCTTTCGCCTTAATCCGGGGGAGAAGAAACCTAAGATGTTATTCAACTAGAGAAAATACAAGAATATTACAATTCTCACCACGACCCTCTCTCAAGCCTCACCAGTAGGTACTAGTAGTTTACAATTAGAAAATCACTCAATCTCTCTTTCAATGAAGTACTTTCTCTTGGCTCTCAATGGAGGCCAATAACAACAATATATATAATTTAAAGAAACCCTAGTTTGATATCTTGATACAATAACCATTGAATATTCCTGAAAAGATTACCCTACGATAAGAGCCGACAGATCTAACTTGAAGAGCAAGTTGGGCTTCTCACGAATCACCAAGATCTGACCCAAATAATCCATCAGTGTCGCGTTTGGTCGACCGCACCACAAGTTCGGTCGACCGTCCCCCTCTTGGAAACTTCTGCAGAGTTAGGCGGTCGACCGTACCCCAAGTACGGTTGATCGTAACTCCACCTGCTGCCTCTGCTGCTGACTGTTTTCCTTGCTTCCATTCCGTCTCCGATCGTCTCGATTCCTTCATCGTTTCATCATCTTCTTATTCAACATAGTATGCAAGACATAAACCTAACCGAATGAACCCAACAAAGAAGAATCAAAACAAACAACAGCTACAACCAGAGATGTCGAATTATGAGTAAAGTTTGTTAGGACCCTACAACCTACAGTTACCAGTAATATTAAAGTAAAATGCGTTTAACATATAATAAGATACATTTTTATAGAACATGATCGATTGATCCAGATCACCAACACGAAGCGTAACTTGGCAGAGAGGTTTAGGTGTGAGGCCTCTCTGAATAAGCTCGAAAATGTAGCCGTCAGGGTCTTGAATAATGGAAATTACAGAGGTGCCTCCTTTGACAGGACCAGGTTCACGAGTGACCTTGCCACCTTTTGACCTGAGGTTCTCTTTGAATATTGTCACTACCTATTGTGCCCTTTTGTGCTTCCTATCACAAAGTGAGAATCTTCAGGTCCAAATCCAAGGAATGCATTTGAATATTTCTCTTCTGGAATGTCTCTTTGCCTCAGCAGTGTCATCCCCAAGCATTCAGTATAAAATCTTGCAACATACAATGGCACAAATCAGCCCAGTAGATTTACTACAACTAGATCAAATGAGAATTTTAATAGCTAGTAAGGTAAACTAGATGAAATTCATACTTTATTGTGCGATCCAGATCGCCAACATGATATACTGCATGCAAGAATCTGCATGGACTAATCAACGGCGATGACAGCGAATAACAGCAAAGAGGGAGAAATAGGGTTTCTCGACGGCGAGGATTACTCGACGGCGAGCTTGAGCAGAGTAATTGAAATGTGGGGTGGAGCTTGGGCTGAGTAATCGATGGAGAGGAGTAATCGACGGCAATGAGTGAAGCTTGGTCGAAGTACTCGACGGCGTCGCGGCGTCGAGGAGATCGAACGTCTAGGAGAATGATGAGGAGATCGAGAAGTTGGGTTTGCTGAATTTAGAAGATTAGGGTTAGGGAATGGGGGGAGTCGGGGACTTTGGGGGAGGGGGGTGGATTTTCACTTTTTTTTATAATTAGTATATAAATAAATATATATTTATTAAATAAAAATATATAAAATTAAGCGGATATCCGTATCTGTTTTTTCGGAATATCCGTATTCGTATCCGTTTCCGAATTTTATTAGATTTGGATATCCGAATCTGTATTCATAGCCGCCCGGATATGAATTTTTTATATCCGTATTCGCAAAAATTTCGGATCTGGATACAGATTGAATCGGATATATCCGTATCCAAAAGCATTCCTAATTTTTTTTTTTTTTTTTGAGGAAAAGGTGGAATAATGCCACCCTGTTTCATTAATAAGAGATTAATAAACAACCCCGATGTCTCGGGAAAATAAAAGTACAGTGCAGGAAATAAAACATAACCCCCAACAAAACCCTGGGGGATGGGTTACATCATCCAGCCTAAGGCAACCAAAGCAAAAATACAAAATACAAAATACCAATGCAACCAAAAGACAAAGGCCTGATACAAAAATAGTAGAGAGGCAGGTGTCCACTCATCAGTCCAGAGTTGGTCTGATCTCTATCTCCTCGTCGTCATATTCATCCACTTGGAAAACCCTTGCAATTCTCCCTCTTGCTCCTGAAGCAGCCGCTCCATTGTCGAACTTAGCCGCCTTTGCTGTCGCGGCGATCTCAAGATAGTCGTCCAAGGACTCCCCATGAGCCCTCTTGGGAGATCGCCGCACTCTGACTCCAACCTGTCTGGAGGCCTGTCTCGAGCTATCTACCGGAGCTGAGTCTGGGATTGTGGCTAGGACAAGTTCCAGCGAGATCTCCCTCTGGGTGTTAGCAATGAACTCAGCATCCTCTGACTTGTCCTCAGAGAAAGAAAACTCTACATCCAGATTCAGCCGCCCTTCTAGATCCTCATCACTGTCTACAAAAGTAGCCTCTTCAGTAAGAGTCTGCGCCTTCCTGTCATTGGAAGGATCAACAACACTCGTGGACCCCTCATTGGGCCCGTCCCCAGTCTGTTGCGGTAATGTGGACCCCTCATCGGGCCCACAGTCTGTCACGGTCCCCTCATTGGGCCCGTTCCCAAACAGTTGCTGTGTTAGGTGGTTCGAATCCTTAGGACAACAGACTCGAGATACAGTAAAAGGCAATGTGGACCCCTTATTGGGCCCACAATTGCCATTTAAAAGCCCAAGCTTCTCCCCCTCAATGCTATTTAAAAGCCCAAGTTTCTTCCCAATATCAAACCCATCAGACGCTGTGAGCGTTATGTTCTCCCTGCGGAGTAACGTACCGCCTGTCTCGGGCTTCTCGCTCCTCGAGCGACGCACTGAGTCCGAATTCAAACTGCTCCCGCCAGCTGTCACCCCCTTATTGGTGGGTGGGGCGGTGGGTGCGCTTTCAAACGCGTCGCAAAAAAGTGCCTCGCTCCTCGAGCGCTGCAATCCTTCGAACTGCGAACCGCCAGAGCCAGCTGTCATCATCCCACTAGTGGGTGCAGCGGTGGGTGCACCTTTATCCTCGTCTTCATGCGCTTTCGATACGCCCAATGCAGCTCTTCGACTGCCTTTCTCTATCTCTTGATCAGAGCATCTCAACTGCTCTCTTCTATCTTCTCCTCTCTTCAACAGTGAAACTTTCCCACCAACTTCGACAGAGAAGAAAGCTTTCTCAGCATCGCTCTTTCCACTCTGGTTGAAGCTACCAACTGTCGTTGCTTTCCCCATAGGGCTCTGTGCCTCGCTTCTCACAGCTGCCCCTTTACCTCTTTCCCCCACCTTTTCAGCAGCTTCTTTCTCTCTATCTGAGGAGAACCATCTAAGTGAAACCCATTCTTTGGTGGACAGCGGTCTCTCGTTTGTATTTTTGCTCAAAACGGTAGAGTCCTCAACCACCCTCCCTCCCGAAGGCTGCATGTGGCAGGGTTGGTCGTTGCCCTCAAAGGTGTGTGTGGACCCTGCAGCACCCCTCTGAGCCACTGTACCCACCACATGCGATAGCAGAAGGGCCTTGTTACCATTCTTAGCAGTACTTTTGACTCTGCCAGAGTTGGTGATCTCAGCTCTTTCCAAATCAGGCTTGAGGGACTGGTTCACCGTTGGATCTGATGCGTTGGGGGCTCTCTTGAGCTCCTGACCGTTGGATACATCGGGACGATCCTCTCCATCACCTGGCCTGTTCGGAGTTCGAGATGATCCAACCGCCACCGCACCTCGGTGACGCCCCTTTCCTTTGCCCTTAGCCGCTTCGATAATCTCTTTATGAGCCCGTTCAACTTCATGGGAGCCGTCAATCGTGAGTTCCTTACTCGGCGAGACCACCTGTCTATAGGATCTGTCATCTCGGAGAGCTGAGGATGGTGACGGAGGGGTGGCTCCCATCTTTGCCTTTGGGGCTTCAACTTTCCAAAAGCATTCCTAATTGCATTGCATTGGATGCTCTTTGAAGGCAATTATGTTTTAAACCCACCTGAATTGATTTGACTTTCTTTAAACTCTTTGACTTTTTATTTACACTTCAAACTTTTTATCAGTCCAAAAATATTTGAAAATCCTGCTTTTTCTGCAAACTAGTCTAAATAAATAATAATTTTTGGTTGAACATATTCTATATAAGATCAAAATGTCAGAAGGGATAAACGAAAAGTAATGAGGAGATGAGGGGGTTCAGATGAATTTTGCTCTCTTGGTTTAGGTTGCTTTCGCTGTATATGGGGTACAAACGAGTGCGGCGTTCCACTACTCGTAGGACTTATATCTTCTGTATAGGTTACTAGCTTCGCTTTTAGGGTATGGCACATTCATATATATGCATGATATTTCTGTTCGTTATTTCATTTTATTATGAGTTAGTATACTTTATAGGTTCTTGAATAATATTCAAATATATCTTTCAGAAGTGAGATTGCTTTACGTTTGGGATTGAGATGGAAGGAGGGATGGGGCTCTCTCTACTAGGTATTCATGATCACCTTTTTTTTTTATGGCTCTAAACTGTGATGGAAAAGTGAATTCACTAATGAATGCAAATTTATGTCTTATAAATGTGCTTTAATTCTTTAAGAATATTTCTGCAAATTTCGAGGTGGTTAAATTTTTTTTTTTGTTTTTTTTGTTTTTTTAAGAAAAGGTGGAACATGGCCACCCTGTTTCATTAATAAGAGTTTAACGGAACAAACCCAGAGTACTGGGCCAGATTATAAACTACAGACATAAAATAAAACATACATGAAGCAACATGACCCCTACAAACAACAAATCTCTCCAACAACCCTGGAGGGTGGGCTGACAAACAAGCTCGGTTCAGCAAAATTGTATTTACGTCAGTTTAGCTTCGTACACTGCCTCCACGGCACATGCACACCCACCTGAAACATGTCTGGCAGGATTTTATCACCCGCCGAGCCTTGCCTTCTCCTTGCTGGGGGAACCCCATCTTTGGGCCCAAGCCCCGCATGTAGAGTTTTGACAACCGCCAAGCTTTGTCTATACCTCCTATCCTCCACAATCTTGCAATAATCACTCCCTCACCAAAAACTGTCGTCAAGGAGAGAGCCGCGAAGATGATACCTTTACCTCTCTCACGCCCTTGCTATCTCCAGTGATTTCTCACAAATACAAACCAACACCAACATAGAGTAGTGAGGAGCAACATCTTCACTCGCCCACTCTCTCACTCTCTCTCTCAATCAGAAAACCAATACAAGACCCAGCTGATTGAAGTATCACCTTCTCCTCTCGCAACAACGGGCGATGGTATTGGGCGTCAGCTTCCATTATGAGGGCGTAGTGGGGGTGATGCCCCGTCGACTGTGGTCATCAGGAGAAGCAGCCCGGATGCAGCCTCCCACAATTTTCTCCACTCAACCTACAAATGCGCCAACAGCTCCCACAGCCACTACCAAAGAGAGAGCCGTGCAGAGGATACCTTCACCTCTCTCACGTTTGTACTTTCTCAGGTGATTTCTCACCAAACAACTATCTCGCTCTCCCCACCCAAAAAACCCGCTCCAAGAGAGAGCCGTGGAGAGGATACCTTCACCTCTCTCACACTCTTGCTCTCTCAGGTGATTTCTCTCCACACAGACACACACGCTGTAAGAGGCAGTGGCCTAAGATGGAGGAAGCTCAATAGCATGATAGTAGACACTGTGAAGACTGCACCGACGACATCATTGGACCCCCCAAAGTTGAGACAAGAGAGTGCACATCATGGAGGGACCCCATCTTCGGGCCCAAGCTCCACAGTCGTGTAATACAATACATCGCCGCCTTCCCTACCAATAATATATATTGCACATTTTCATTCTGGTAATGGTTTTATTTTCTATTTGCAGATATTTCTGAAGATTTGAATAGTCTAATCACTCAGAAATATGGTGTGGCCCAAAATGTACATTCTCAAAGTGATAGACATCATTCTAGTGCTGTGGCATCAATTTCTAAAAGCTCAGTAGTTCTTAGAGATATTGATGATAATATACAAGAACCATCTGGCATTCCAAATACTACCACCATTGATGCTGAAGTCCAATTAGAATCTCCACTTAATCCCAATCAGTTGGAAACATCAGGCAATTGAATCTCAACCGCAGAACAGGATGTGCCTATGGATTCTGAGCCTATTATCGCCCGTTGACGAAGCACGACGGGGACTGAACGCGATAGGGGGGTCGACCAAGGGGTGCGGGCTGCGGCCTTGGGCTGCCGGCAATGCTGGCATCGACAGAGGGCGGCACAGGGCGGTTGGAGTGTCGTAACTGCTGTGGAGGGCACTGCTCGCCAGGGTGATTCTGAGCGTGGGAGGAAGACAGCGCAAAAGGGACTGCGCTGCTGCTGAAGGTCCCGGGGTGCTGGCTGAGGGTGCCGCTGTTGTTGCCAGAGGGAAAACATAGTGGCAGGGCTGGCTGAGGGTGCCGTCGTCGAACGGGAGGAGGCTGAAGCTCGGGTGATGGGATTGATGGAGTGGAGGAGCACAATAGGGAGGAGAGCAAGGGGAGGGAGGGACAGAGGAGGGGCGGGGGGCGGCGTTGGTGGCGAGCCGTAGCCGCCGCCCCCACCTATCTCAGATCTGGGGTTTGTTTTTTTGGGGGTTTGAGGGTTAGTTTCTCTCTCTAGATTTTTCTAGAGAGAGAGACTCTTTTTTGTTTAGAAGAGATGATGAGGTGGTTAATTTTGTTACATTAATTAGCTTGATGAAGGTATTTTTAGGTAGACTAATTGTTACTAGCATTACCTTTCTTGGTTGTTAGGAATACTTAATGGTGACAACTGGTCCGGGCCATGACACGACCCTGTAGCGGGTCGGTCTCTGTCAGGGCTGCCTTTGGGACCGATCTGATCCAAGGTGGGGAATCCCAGCTTGAATCGGCCCTCCAACCCAGACATCCCAGTTCCCGACTGACCCGGGCTAGGCCAAGCCAATTTTTTATATTTTTTTATTACTTGTTCAATTTTTGTGAGTTGAGACTTGAGACAACTTCTTGAAATGAATTGAGAGAGTTGAGAAAATTATTTGAAAGTTTTGGTGGGAAGAAAATTGTATGAAAGATGTCTTTATTTATAGAATTTTATTTTATTTTTTGTTTTTAATTTTACCCCCAAATAACTATAGCCGTCTATAGCCGTTGCGGAGCTATTTTAGTAATCTATATTTTATTTAAAAGAAAACCCCAAAAAAATCCCAACGGCCATTCCGATCGGGCTCACTATTGTGTCCGTCGGGCTGGCCCGATCCGGTTCGGGTCGAAACATGGCGGGCCGGTCTCCTAAGCGGTCCGGTTCAAAACCAGGCTGCATTGGGTTTTGTTTTGAACAGCCCGGACCAACCCACATATTTTATGCGGGCTAGTGTAGGACGAGACCTCTTAAGGGTGGTCTGGTTCTGTTCGAGCCCGACTCGGACCAGTCCAAGCAGGTTTCGAGCAAGACCTGCCTAGTTGCCACCCCTAGATAAACCAGTATTTGATTTGTACATATTAGGCGAGAAAATCACTTGTTTTGTCGATAATAATGATACTAATCATCTATACTTGTTATTATTGTGTGTACATAGAAGAGTATGCAATAAGGAAGTTTGCGCTTGATGTAAATGATAACAATTATCGACCGATCATATGAGGTCACGTACTTTGAGTAATTGCATTTTATGCTCTATGATAATGCAATATGGGTAAGATCAAGTGATCAATATATCTCATTAGATCTCTCAGGAGTGGATACATAGTCTTTCTTGGGTGAACTATAACTATAAAAATGTATCTAATCTTTTATCTATTTTAAGTAATTGTCTCTCCATTAATACTGCTGTTTCGTAATAGATATTTAGATGCACTGCTTTGACTACTACATAAGACTACTACATAATTGATATGGGTCAAATGACATGGTCCCTGCTAGATCACAGGATCCCTTAAAAAACTGTTCATCCCTGATCCTCAGGCTAGCCAGGTCAGCACTAAGCCCCATGGGCTTCTGCCACGTCAGGCCCACGGACAAACGGGTCCAGACCCGACCCAAACAGGTCCAGACCCGTTTGCACTGCCTATAAATACCAGGCCTTCTCCCACCTTCACAGGTAATCAATCTTTCTCCTCTAAAAGTTCTAGCTACTGTTGCTCTTCAGTAACTGACTAGACCGTCGGAGGGTCTGCCACCAGGATCAACCCCAGTGTTCCTAGGCTGAGTGCAGGTACACGAAACCGAGCCGAGCCCCCCCAGATCAGAGTCGAGCTGCTAGGATTCGAGCCGAGCATCCGACCTCCGCCTCACTCCCGCCTACTTCCGAGCTGATCCCTCAGCCGAGGGTTGGGCGTATAGCCAGTACCGAGACTTCTGCTAAATTAAAAATTGAGAGAACTCACACCTGTTGCAGCCACACCCCAAAAATAAACCGCATCAGGTTGGCACTGTCTGTGGGAAAACCTCGGTACTGACCCCAGTCCGATCCCGGACTTCGACGTCTTCCCCTCAATCCAAGCTCTGAAATGGCACCCAAGGCCAGAAGAGCCATCACCTCTGCACGTTGCCCAGATGCTCCTTCCCAGGTCGTCATTGCCGACACTCATGGATCCAACCATCTGATGATCAACGGCAGACCCGGGCCGGGTGCTTCTCGCTCGGTTGCGGCTGACCTCCGTCGGTAGATCCAGAACCGACAAGCCAGCCGAACTAGGGGAGGGACCGCTTCCAACTCGGTTCCGAACCACCCCAGCCACCCATCCCGAGGGCGGGAGCCGGAGCTCAGTCGTGCAGGCTGAAGGCCGCCACCCCAACGCGACCCGGCCAGACAAGCTCCAATCACCCACTGCGACTTCCAAGATTTTCGGAACGAGATCCTACAGGCCATCTTAGGGGCCCCCATGCACGAGACACTCCACTGGTCTCACTCTCGGTTGGACACCGAAGCCAGCGAGTCTCGTGGCCTAACCCGCCTGCCAGAGCAAGACGAGGATGTCCTATGACGCCTACAGGAAATGGAGAACTGCCTCGACCACTTCGGCGAAGGCGGTTCGAGGGCGGCCCCTGCTCATAGGCCGACCCAACCTACTTTCTCCGCTGCAATCTTACAAGCAGAAATACCTCGAAATTTTCGACCTTCCTTATTCGAGACCTATGATGGCGAGGGTCATCCTGCTGATCACGTGGAGGGTTTCAAAACCGTCATGATAATTCACAGCGCATCGGATCCCCTCCTATGCCGTGCCTTCCCCGCCACCCTCCAGGGTCCGGCCTGGGAATGGTTCTCGAAGCTCGTCCCCGGCTCAATCTACTCATTCAACCAGCTGGAGGCCAACTTTCTTGCCCACTTCGTGACCAGCAGGAAGGCTGAGAAGACAAGCGCGTCCCTGCTGGGCCTCCGGCAGAAGGAGGGGGAGCCACTCTGCCAGTTCGTCCGGAGGTTCACCACGGAAGCAAGGTCCGTCTCCTCCCTCGATGTTAGGGTCGCCTCGGCAGCCTTCCGGCACAACGTCCGACACGGCCAGCTAAAGGCGTCTTTGGCCAAAAAACCCTCCCCTCGATTTCCCTGACCTACTCAATCGGGTCGAGAAATACATCTGAGCCGAAGAGGCCGTAAATCCCGAGGATGCCAAAGAAGTTCCCGGGAAGGGAAAGCGCAAGGCCGACGAGGCCGAGCCAATCAAGAAGGTTCCGAGGGACGGGATCGGCATGAAGAAGGTCCCTCCAATCCTGCATTTCGAGAGGTACACGTCCCTGACACAAAACGTGTCGGCCATCCTACTCGCAATCGAGGACAGGGACCTCATCCAGATGCCCCCTCGACCAACCAGCAACAAGAATAGGGACCAGCAGTTCTACTTCCGCTTCCACCGGGACAACGGGCACGACACTGACTATTGCCGCGCCCTAAAGGACGAAATTGAGGACTTTATCCGATGAGGGTATCTCCGAAAATTAACCCAAGAAGACGCCCGAGACAGGAGGGATATGAGGAACCGGAGGTCTTCTCCCCTCCTCGCGCCCCCAAACATAGTCCCAAGCGGGACCCGGGGCCCGAAGAGACCAGTGGCCAAGCCATTCTGCACTGCGTCCATGGGGGGCCCATGGGAGGACAGTCCAGTACTTCCCGCAAGGCATTTGTCCTGGAGGTAAACGCCGTCTGAGGCCTCCCTTCCCCCAGGTTCAACAACTTCCTGTCTTCTTCTCCGGGAAAGACCTGGAGGGGGTCTGGCTCCCACACTGTGATGCACTCATCATCAGCCTCGTCATGGCAAATTACGAGGTCCGTCGAATCCTCGTAGACAACAGGAGCTCGGTGAACATCCTTTTCTTAGAAGCATTAGAGAACCTCAAGCTCCCCCGAGATAAGTTGAAGCCAGCTGGGTACACCCTGCACAGGTTCTCCGGCGTTCCGGTACCGATAGAGGGGATTGTGACCTTAGATGTCACTGTGGGTACAACCCCCCACAGATGGATCGAGTCGATGGACTTCATGGTTGTGAACGTCAAAATAGCCTACAACGCCATCCTCGGCCGACTGGGGCGCTGCTCTCTCCAGGCTGTTCCCTTGGCCTACCATCCGAAGCTGAAGTTCCTAACCAAATCAGGTGTTAGGGTCGTTCGGGGGACCCAAGAGGCAGTGCGAGCATGCAACTTGTCAGCTGTCGGGGGCGGCATGTTCCCCCTGGATGCCGTCGAACTTCAACCTCCGAGGAGCCAACCAGAGCCTGAACCAACGGACGAACTGGAAGAAGTCTCGTTCGAGACGGAGGACAATTCAAAATGGTTCCGCATGAGCTGCTCCCTCGTGCCCGACCTAAAATCCGCCCTGATCGACTGCATTCACCGCAATGTCGACCTCTTTGCTTGGAAGCCATCCGACATGCCCGGGATCTCCGAAGACCTGATCATGCACAGGCTGAGCGTGCTCTCCGGCTTGAAGCCGATCGTCCAGAAGCGACGTAAGTTCGCCCCAAAGAGGCAGCAAGCTGTGAAAGCAGAGGTGGACAAGCTCTTGTTCGCCCGGTTCATCCAAGAGGTCAGCTACCCCGAGTGGCTGGCAAACGTCGTAACAGTAAGGAAGGCAAGCGGGAGCTGGAGGATTTGCATCAACTTCACAAAACTCAATAAGGCATGTCCCAAAGATCTGTTCCCCCCGGCAACGATGCTCTGATCGACACAATGTCGGGTCACGAGCTCCTGTCCTTCATGGACGCCTTCTCCAGATACAATCAGATCCGAATGTTCCCACCTGACATAGCCAAGACGTCCTTTGTCACCGACCAAGGTCTCTACTGCTACCGGGTCATGCCCTTCAGGCTGAAGAATGCTGGTGCCACCTATCAGAGGCTCGTCAACTGAGTCTTCAAGGACCAGATCGGTCGCAACATGGAGGTATACGTCGATGACATGCTCGTCAAAAGCTAGAGGGGACAGGACCACGTCTCCGACCTGCAAGAAGCCTTTGGCATCCTTCGGGCCCACAACATGAGGCTCAATCCGGCCAAGTGTGCATTCGGCGTCTCCTCAGGAAAATTTCTTGGGTTCGTCGTCAGCCAGCGCGGCATCGAGGCGAACCCCGAAAAGATCTAGGCTATAATCGACATGGCCCCTCCGAGGAACATCAAGGAAGTCCAACAGCTCACGGGGAGATTGGCGGCCATCGGTCGTTTCCTCTCCAAGTCTGGGGAGAAGTCTCTCTCATTCTTTAAAGCTCCGCTCGGAAATGGAGGCTTCGAGTGGGGCACTCAACAGCAGGAGGCGTTCACCCAATTGAAAGAGTACCTCGCCAATCCTCTGCTCCTTAGGAAACCCGAGCTGGGCAAGCCTCTCTGGCTTTACCTTTCAGCCTCGGAAAGCGTACTCAGTGCTGTCCTGATTCGGGAAGAAGACGGAATCCAAAAACTGCTATACTATGTGAGCAAGGTTCTGCTCTCGGTCGAGACCAGATACGCAAAAATGGAGAAAGTGGCATACGCCCTGGTCATGGCCTCTTGGAAACTCCGCCCTTACTTCCAGGTGTACTCAATTCAGGTCCCCACAGACCAGCCTCTGAAGGCTGTACTCCATAAGCCCGAGAGCTTCGACCGACTGGTCAAGTGGTCAATCGAGCTCAGTCAATACGACATCGGCTATCAGCCAAGAACGGCAATCAAGGGACAGGCCCTCGTCGAATTCATCACCGAATGCACCATCTCCCAGCAACCCAACAGCGGGGAGGCCGATCAGACGTGGGAAGTTTACGTCGACGGCTCCTCCTGCGAAGCGGGGAGTGGCACGGGCATCATCTTGCGAGGGCCCGACAACTTCATTCTTCAATATTCTCTCCACCTCAACTTTCCAACCTCTGACAACGAGGCGGAATATGAGGCTATGATCGCAGGGCTCACCCTAGCACACCAAGCAGGTGCAGACAGATCAGGGCCTTTAGCGACTCACAGATCGTGGTTAATCAGATCACCGGAGAGTACGAGGCCCGCGACGATCGGATGAACCGGTATTTGGCAGTGGTCCAGCGGCTCCTGACATCCTTCGACGACTCCGCGGTTCTAAGGATCCCAAGGGAGTAGAACGCCCAGGCCAATGCCCTGTCAAAGCTAGCCTCCTCATCCTTTGAAGGACTCAACCGAACCGTTCTGATCGAGGTACTCCTAAAGCCAAGTATTGACCTTTCCCAGACCCTCTGTATTGAGGATGCGGCTCAGCCTGACGATTCGACCACTCCCATCCGAAAGTTTCTAATCAAAGGAAAGCTCCCCGAAGGCCGAGCCGAGGCAAGGCGGATCATGGTCCGCTCAGAAAGGTTTGCCATGATCGATGAAACCCTCTTCAAGCGCTCGTACACCACGACGGACAGGAGGCCCTATCTCTGCTGCTTGGCCCCTGACGAAGCAAAGTACACTCTCAAGGAGCTCTACGAAGGGATTGGCGGGTGCCATATGGGGAGCCGATCGCTCGCCCGGAAGGCTCTGAACCACGGGTATTACTGGCCCACGACGTTGCAGGACGCCCTGGCCCTGGTCAAGAAATGCGGACCCTGTCAAAAATTCTCCTCGGTAAGAAGGGTGCCACAAGCTAACCTCCGCTCCCTGGCCAGTCCAACCCCCTTTGCCATGTGGGGATGGACCTGGTAGGCCCTTTTCCAAAAGTGACGGGCCAAAGGAAGTTCTTGATAGTAGCAATTCACTACTTCACAAAGCGGATCGAGGCTGAGCCCCTGGCCACGATCACTGAGTAACAAACTCACCAATTATTCTAGAAGCACATCATCTGCCGGTTTGGGATTCCTCATATACTCATCACGGATAATGGGACCCAGTTTGCTGGCAAAATTTTTAGAAAGTTCTGCGAGGACCTCGGGATCGAGCAATGCTTCTCTTCGGTCTGCCACCCGCAGTGGAATGGTCAAGCCGAGAACGCGAACCACCAGATCCTCGACGGTTTGAAGAAACAACTTGACAATTATTCCAGGGGATTGTGGGTCGACGAGTTGCCAAGCGTTCTTTGGGCTCATCGCACGATGAAGAGGATCCCCACAGGAGAATCACCATTCAATTTGACATACAGCGCGGAGGCGGTAATCCCCCTCGAGATCGGGCTCCCTTCGCCCCGTATCATGGCCTTTGATGAAGATAGCAACTCGGTGCAACTGCGTGCTGACCTGGACCTCATAGACGAGGTCAAGGAAAAATCTGCAATCAGAAGGATCACGTACCAGCAAAGGATTGATAAGTTCTACAAAAAAAGGGTACGTCCCACCAACATCAAGTTAGGGGAACTCGTCCTCCGAAAGCTGGCGGTATTCAACCCTGGCCAAGAAAGGAAGCTAGCTCCAAACTGGGAAGGCCCGTACAGAGTCTCTGAGGTCGTACGCCCGGGCACATACCGCCTTACCGATCCGGAGGGCAAAGCCGTGAAAAGGCCCTGGAACGTGGAGCACCTTATCAAATTCCTCGAAAGGAAGGATTAGCACCTCACACAGTCTTTGTAGATCCCCCTGTAAGCGCCAGAATGTAAATGGCACCTCGTTCCTTGTTTTGTAAGGTCAATATAATGTACATTTACCCCTTATTTTGGACTTGGCCCTCAGATAATACCCCGAGCCACAAATTCCTTCCCTTACAAACTGAAGCTCGACGCTCGGATGGTACCGTGGGCCACAAAAATTTTCTTTTACAAGATTGAGCTTGGCGCTCGGATAGCACCGCAAGCCACAAAAAGTCTCTCAGTATGGGGTCTCGGCATCGACCTCGAGCAGGGTCTCGACCTTTTTCAAGTCATGCTACATATGCGCTCGGCGATGACCTTCAGCTACACTCATGCTATCTACCCGAGAACAAGGTATGGGGGCTCGGCATCGACCTCGAGCAAGGCCTTGGCTTTTTCAAGCCATGCGACCTTTACGCTCAGCGATGATCTCCGGCTACACTCATAACGGCTTCTCTTGGTATGAGAGCTTGGCATCGACCTCGAGCAGGGTCTCGACTTTTTCAAGTCATGCTACCTATGCGCCTGGCGATGACCTTCAGCAACACTCATGCTATCTACCCGAGAACAAGGTATGGGGGCTCGACATCAGCCTCGAGCAAGTTCTTGGCTTTTTCAAGCCATGTGACCTTTACGCTCGGCAATGATCTCCGACTACACTCATAACGGCTTCTCTTGGTATGGGGGCTTGGCATTGACCTCGAGCAGGGTCTCGACTTTTTCAAGTCATGCTACTTATGCGCTTGGCGATGACCTTTAGCTTTATTCATGCTATCTACCCGAGAACAAGGTATGGAGGCTCGGCATCGACCTCGAGCAAGGCCTTGGCTTTTTCAAGCCATGTGACCTTTACGCTCGGCGATGATCTCCGGCTACACTCATAATGGCTTCTCTTGGTATGGGGCTCGGCATCGACCACGAGCAGGGTCTCGACTTTCTCAAGTCATGCTACCTATGCGCTCGGTGATGACCTTCAGCTACACATGCTATCTACCCGAGAACAAGGTATGGGGGCTCGGCATTGACCTCGAGTAAGGCCTTGGCTTTTTCAAGCCATGCGACCTTTACGCTCGGCGATGATCACTGGCTACACTCATAATGGCTTCTCTTGGTATGAGGGCTTGGCATCGACCTCGAGCAGGGTCTCGAATTTTTCAAGTCATGCTACCTATGTGCTTGTGATGAACACAATATTATTCACATTTAGGAGCAATAATCTTAATGCAATTAGACATTTTAAAGCTCTATATGTGATATTTAACTCTTATTTTCTCTTTTCCATAGGAAACAACCTAAAACAGAGAAACGAAGCGGATTCAGGATGTTAAGGACGTTACACAGGAAATTGCAGATCATCAGTCGACTGGTCCATTACAACAGGCGACTGCCCAGAGAAGTTGATTGTCAACAGCCGACTTGGATGATCAATTATAAAATCTTCAGAAGTCTCGACACAGTCGACTGGTTCGAAGACAAGTCGACTGGTAGGCGGCAGAGTTAAAAGATAAGATATTTGAAGATTCGTCCAAATCTAATCCAAATCAGAACAGAAAAGGAAGAATAGAAGAAAAGAGAAAGAAATAATACGCAGAGCAACGAGGGAGGAAATAAATAAAAGAGAAGGACTTTTCTATAAAAAGAAAAGTGCAAACCCTAACTCTCTAGCCGTGTTCTATAAATACCAACCAAGAAGCATTATTCGAGAGCTTCTTCCACATTCCTGAATCACCGAATCGCAGAGTTCCAGAGTCATCAACAAGAAGCACTTTATCAGCATCAAAGAAGAAGAAAGGAGATCAAGCATTAAGAAAAGAACGGCCGGTCGACTGTGTGACAGCCAGCCGACCTATCTGACCGAACTACATCAGTTTATTCCTTCTCTTTCTATTTCTTTTATGTTGCTCATGTATTTGAACTTGTTGATTAATAAAAGTTTTATTATGTGGAACTAATTTCATAGTTGGATAGATTGAAGCCGTAGTTATGTAGTGCTATATTCTTCTGAGTTCTTCTATTTTACTTATTGATTGAATCTGATTGAATTGATATAGATTTATGATAATCAAACTTGTTCTCGAAGCTCTGAGAGCAGTCGACTGAGGTGACAGCCAGTCGACTGACATACAGAACTTGAGAAATTCAAGTTTGCATTACCATTTATCTGAATCTGTTATATGAGCATATTGAGACGACCCGAATCTCGTGCCCGTAACTTGTAACAAGGGAATCTTTAGGGGTTCTTGGTTCAATCAACTTAAGGGATCTAGATCTGATACCAATTTCTAGAACCTTGAGTGTTTGTTTGTTTCCACTGATCTTATGCCTTCTTTAAGTGCAACTTAGTAGATACCATGCTAAACACTTAATGAAAGAAACGAATTAGAGTAGATACCATGCCTAATTCTTGGCTTAGGGAAACAGTACTTTAAGGAGTAGATACCATGCCCTTGAAGGGAACAAACATGAGTAATAAGAAGAAGTTCAGAAGGTGACTTAGCATTACTGACTATTGGTGGAGATCTAAACCCAACTACTTCATAAATATTTGTGATTCAGCATTTCTTAATTTAGTTTTGATCGTTTTACTTCTTTAGACCTTTAGAACAACTCTTTATGATTCTTATTCTTTTTATTGGTTGGTAAGTTAAAGTCTACAATCTCTGTGGGATCGACCCTTGCTATTACTAAGCTTTTATAAACGATTCGTGCACTTGCGAGGTTTTAATTTGTGTCTAGTTTTATCTATTTATTTAGGTAGCTAGATTGCACAACAAGTTTTTGGCGCCGTTGCCGGTGATTGTCTAGTATTTTAACTTACAGATCAGTAGAAAGCTTTTATTTTTTTTTCTTTTAATTTTATTAAGAAGTACTTTTCTTTTAGGTTACTGGATTTTGGTGGATGCACGGAAGGAGATCACTTCATCCAGAGCTACTACCAATTGACGCAGAAACAGAACGCACTTTGCACAGATTAGGTCGACTGACTGCGACCAACCAGTCGACTGCTGCACGAAACCAGTCGACTGCACAGAGACTCAGTTCACGAGCAACAATGGCGGAAGAAATAACCAATCGAGTACCAATGCAGGACAAATTCACGCCTAAGAACATTGAGCAACCTTCTTGCATTGCATATCAACCTAATGTCACAGGGAACATGCATCTATCTCCTCAGTTACTTAGTATGGTTCCCCACTTTAGTGGCAAACCTGATGAAGAGCCGCACCTCCATCTGCAAGACTTCTTTGATCTTTGCAGGACACAAAGCGTTCAAGGGCTCACCCCTGAACAAATCAGGTTAATATTGTTCCCTTTTTCTTTGAAACTTAATGCTAAACTATGGTATAATTCTTTGGAACCAGGATCAATTAATTCATGGGAGCAATTGGCCACGAAATTTTTGAAAGAATTCTTCCCAGCCCAAAAGACCAAACAGCTGAAAAGAGAGATTCAACTCTTCCAACAAAGGGATGGAGATTTATTCTTCGAAGCATGGAAAGATTTCAAGAACAAACTTCTCAAATGCCCTACGCACAATATGCCTAAAGATGAACAGGTACAAGCTTTTTATGAAGGTTTAAACGATACTAACAAGGCAATTGTGGATTCAGCTTGCAACGGGATCTTAATGAGGAAAAGCGGTGAAGAGGCCATAGAACTATTTGAAGAGCTAAGCGAGAACTCACAACAATTCTCAACAAGGAGGGGCCCTTCCAGAAAACAGGGAGTTTACGAAATTTCTAATAGCAATAACATTCAATTAGAAATGGTAAACATGAATAAGAAAATTGATATGCCTGTTAATGCAATGTCGAGGATGGGGGGAGTTAAAAATCAAACAAACGAAATGTGTGCAATTTGTTCTCATTTAGATCATACAACTGATACATGTCCCATGTCTTCTTTCACAGACCAGGAGCATGCACACTATGTAGGTCGAGGAGTGTTTCCACCAAAGAACAATCCCTTCTCGAACACATACAATCCAGGGTGGAGGAACCATCCAAATTTCTCATGGAGCAATAA
The DNA here is from genome assembly GCA_017893485.1 of Hemerocallis citrina. NCBI lineage: Eukaryota > Viridiplantae > Streptophyta > Magnoliopsida > Asparagales > Asphodelaceae > Hemerocallis > Hemerocallis citrina. The sequence goes on from CM030365.1 coordinate 163,234,329, forward strand.
TCAAAATAATCAAGGAACTCAATTCACACAAGGACATGCACTGAACTTCCAAATGGGAAGTGGGTTTGATAGGCCAATTCAAGAACAGAAGAAGTTGGATTTTGAATCCACCGTTCTTCAATTGCTCCAACAACAACATCAAACAACCAACCAACAAGGGCAAGCAATTCAGAAATTGGAAACACAAATGGGTCAGATTGCAAAAGAATTAAGCGAGCGGAAGGCAGGAGAACTCCCTTTCCAAACCATACCAAACCCTGGAGGCCAAGAACAGCTCAAATCAGTGACAACCCTAAGAAATGGTAAGATAATTGACAGCAAGGTTGGAACACACACAGACGAATTAGAAGCACAACCATCAAAAGCTTTGGGTTCCAACGAGGTAAGTGAAAAAGAAAGGACAGTTTCGCCACCATTCCCTCAAAGGTTAGTCAATAAAAAGAAAGAACAATATTTATCTGACATCTTTGAAACTCTCAAAAAGGTAGAAATTAATATTCCCCTACTTGATGCTATTAAACAAATTTCTTCATATGCCAAATTTTTGAAAGACTGTTGTACTCACAAAAGAACATTTCAGGTTAGGGAAGATGTGGCTTTGACAGAGGAAGTGAGCGCTGTACTATTAAGAAAATTACCTCCTAAACTGAAGGATCCAGGTAGTTTCACTATTCCGTGCAGGGTTGGTGAGCACTTCTTTGAAAAGGCACTCTTAGACTTGGGGGCAAGCATCAATCTTCTTCCTTACTCTGTTTACGAAAAGCTAGGATTGGGGGAACTCAAACCAACATCCATCACTTTGCAATTGGCAGATCGCAGCATCAAAAGACCTAGAGGTATTTTGGAAGATGTCCTAGTTCAGGTAAACGATTTTATTTTGCCTGCTGATTTTGTTGTGTTAGACATGGTGGAATCGTCAATGCCATCGTCTCTACCGATAATCCTAGGTAGGCCCTTTATGAGTACAGCTGATATAAAAATTTGTGTTAAAAAGGGTACTATAAGTATGAAGATAAACGGAGAGAAAGTTGAATTCAAAATATTTGATACACTTAAATTACCATATGATGACCATGAATGCTATAATGTTGATGTGATACAGGAGATTGTTGATCAAACATTTCAGGTACATAGCATTGAACCACTACAAGCTGAAATTACACAATCTATAACTTTGTCTAATGTTGAACAGGAACACGATGACCAGAGGATTGCAGAGACAGTACACCACCCTGAAAATCCAAAGTCATATTCAGGTACGCCTGCACCTGTCTTTGAAAAATTGGTGTCTGATAATGTTTGTTTTTCTTCAGATCAGGTGACTGGCGAACAGAACAAGTCGACTGATGTCAAGGGGCAGTCGACTGTACCGAGATTTCCAGACATAGAACTTAAGCAGCTGCCCGACCATTTGAAGCATGCATATTTGGGCGAGAACCAGACGCTACCTGTGATAATTGCTGCGAACCTGAGTGCACAGGAAGAAGAAAAATTGCTGAGGGTATTACAAGAACACAAAAGTGCAATAGGATGGACCATAGCAGATATCAAGGGAATAAGTCCATCCAAATGCATGCATAGAATACTTCTTGAAGACAACGCAAAACCAAGCAGGGAAGCACAGAGAAGGCTTAATCCAAACATGAAAGAAGTTGTACGAGCAGAGATTCTGAAGCTACTAGATGTTGGCATCATCTACCCCATCTCAGACAGCAAATGGGTAAGTCCTATACATGTGGTGCCTAAGAAAAGTGGAGTCACAGTGGTGAAGAATGAAGAAAATGAACTTATCCCGACAAGAGTGACTACAAGATGGAGGGTTTGCATTGATTACAGAAAATTGAATAACGAAACCAGGAAAGATCACTTCCCTCTTCCTTTTATTGATCAAATGTTAAAAAGATTAGCAGGATATAGTCATTATTGTTTTTTAGATGGTTATAGTGGCTATAATCAAATTGCTATTGCTCCAGAAGATCAAGAAAAAACCACGTTTACATGTCCTTTTGGTACTTTTGCATACAGGAGGATGTCCTTTGGATTGTGCAATGCACCAGCTACATTTCAGAGATGCATGATGAGTATATTTTCAGACATGGTGGAAAGGTTCATCGAGGTATTTATGGATGATTTTAGTGTTTTTGGATCTTGTTTTGATGAATGCCTTAACCATTTGCAGCTTGTGCTTAAGAGATGTGAAGAATGCAATTTAGTGATGAATTGGGAAAAGTGCCATTTTATGGTACAATAAGGTATTGTGTTGGGACATGTGGTATCCAAAAGAGGCATAGAGGTAGACAAAGCGAAAATCAATATAATATCAAAACTACCCCCTCCCACTACAGTTAAGGGTGTTAGGAGTTTTCTTGGACATGCAGGGTTCTATAGAAGATTTATAAAAGATTTCTCAAAAATCTCCAAACCCCTTTGTGATTTGTTAGCTAAGGATGTTGAGTTTGCATGGACAGAAGAGTGCACAACTGCTTTTATTACATTGAAAAATCTTCTCATTTCTGCACCTATTGTCATGGCACCAGATTGGAGCCATCCTTTTGAGCTCATGTGTGATGCAAGTGACTATGCTTTAGGAGCTGTTTTAGGTCAAAGAATCAATAAGGTACCCCATGTTATTTACTATGCTTCTCGAACTTTAAACGAGGCACAGCTAAATTATTCTACTACTGAAAAAGAAATATTAGCTGTTATTTTTGCTGTAGAGAAGTTTAGATCATATTTAATTGGTTCTAAAGTTATTGTTTTCACTGACCATGCTGCTTTGAGATATTTGTTTGCTAAAAAGGATGCTAAGCCTAGGTTAATCAGATGGGTGCTGTTGCTTCAAGAATTCGATCTTGAGATTAGAGATAAAAAAGGAAGCGACAACGTTGTTGCAGATCACATGTCCAGACTACTGTATGAGGAAGAGAGAATTGTGCCCCCACTTAATGAAAATTTTCCAGATGAACATCTATTTGAAATAAACATATCATCGGGATAGTCGACTGGTAACAGGGCCAGTCGACTGGTATCTCACTGCTCAAATCTTCCATGGTTTGCAGATATTGTAAATTATCTCACTGCTCATGTTTTCCCTCCAGGTATGACAAGTCAGGAAAGAAAGAGACTGGTGGCTATATGCAAGCACTACTACTGGGATGATCCTTATTTGTTCAAATTTTGCCCAGATCAAATTATAAGAAGATGTGTGGCAGAAGAAGAACAAATGAGTATTCTACAACATTGCCACCAATACGCATGTGGAGGACATTTTGGACCAAAAAGAACAGCACTCAAGGTATTACAATCTGGATTTTATTGGCCTAAAGTATTCAAAGATGCTTTTTCTTTTTGCAAGACTTGTGACAAATGCCAAAGGACAGGCAACATCTCGTCTAGAAATCAAATGCCATTACACAACATACAAGTAATCGAGCTTTTTGATGTTTGGGGAATCGACTTCATGGGTCCCTTTCCTAACTCATTTGGTTATTTATATATACTTGTTGGTGTGGATTATGTGTCTAAATGGGTCGAGGCTGTCCCCTCAAAAACTAATGATCACAAAGTTGTTGTCAAGTTTTTGCAGGAGAACATTTTCACTAGGTTTGGGACACCACGAGCAATAATTAGTGATGGAGGGAGCCACTTCAATAACTTTCCGTTTGCTTCTTTGATGAAGAAATATGGTATCACACATAGAGTGGGCACCCCATATCATCCTCAAACTAGTGGGCAGGTGGAGATCAGCAACAGAGAAATCAAGAGCATTTTGGAAAAGACAGTCAACACAAGGAGGAAGGATTGGTCGCTGTGCTTGAATGATGCATTATGGGCCTATAGAACCGCATACAAAACACCCATCGGCATGTCACCATACCGTTTGGTCTTTGGAAAAGCCTGTCATCTACCAGTGGAGTTGGAACACAAAGCCTATTGGGCCATCAAAAGGTTCAATTTTGATATGAAACAAGTAGGTGACAAAAGAAGGTTGCAACTGAATGAGCTTGAAGAGTTGAGGCACGACGCATATGAAAATGCAAAACTATACAAGGAAAGGACCAAGTTGTACCATGATAAACAGCTAGCAAGAAAGGAGTTTTATGAAGGACAGAAGGTATTAATATACAACTCAAGATTAAGACTCTTTCCAGGCAAGCTTATGTCACGATGGTCTGGCCCATACACTGTTACAAAAGTCTTTCCTCATGGAGCGTTGGAGGTCCATAGCCAAGAGAACAATCAAACATTCAAGGTGAATGGGCATAGGGCGAAGCCTTACATGGAGATGAGTCTAGAGCCGCACGAGGAAGATGTGAATCTTCAAATCATTCAATACATCGCATGAACTCATCATGTCTAGCTGAAGACAGAAAACACAGCGCTTATTGGGAGGCAACCCAATTTTCAGGGGAGTATTTACACTTTCCCGTTATTTTCTTTTCGTTATTCATTTTTATTTTCATCTTTTATTTTATTCTCTTCCCTTCAAACTCGTTGGTAACACACGCCTATATTTTAAGTTTTGTGCAAACATTGAGGACAATGTTCCATCTAAGTTTGGGGGTATTAGGGTTATTAAATTTTTGAGTCTTTTGAAATTTTTTTTAGGATAAACAATTTCTTATAAAGTAATAGTAGGGATACTTATTTACTTTAGGATTGTTGAGTTTCATAATGCCTTACAAAATTATATGAGTCATGCGATTATACATAATACACAAATGTGATACTTTTTCTGGTGATTATTCCCTTTAGATCTAGTCCTAAATTGAGTTTAAGTAAATAGAGTGATAAAATATATATATATATATATTTGAATAAAGTCAATCTACTCCAATGTTTTGGGTGCTTAGTAACTAGGGGTATTCATCACCAATGTTTACCTTTACGTCAAACAGCAACTTGAAATATGAGTATGCAAAGCACTTTAAAGTTTGTGACTTGCTGAGTAACCGGTTGGATTCATCACAAATGTTTCGCATTCGCGTAAAAAGGCAAATGACAACTTTAGAGAAGAGATGTGAAAAAAAAAAAAAAAAAAAACCCTCTAGTTTGCTACTCGGTTGTAGTAGAGAAAAGGGGATAATCACAGATTGAGTAGTTGCATACTATAACTACATTAGTTGCATGACAAATATGATTGAGTTTGGGGATTATGAACAAATAATTGCACTGGAGAAAGTGAGTATGTTTAATTTTACTTTATCTGAAATTGTTTATATTTTTATATGTTGATGCTCACATAATAAGAATTCGTGGTGATCGAGAGTTTTATTATTTTCCCTTTGTTCATAATTCTAGTTTGCTTGAGGACAAGCAAAATCTAAGTTTGGGGGTATTTGATGAACACAATATTATTCACATTTAGGAGCAATAATCTTAATGCAATTTGACATTTTAAAGCTCTATATGTGATATTTAACTCTTATTTTCTCTTTTCCATAGGAAACAGCCTAAAACAGAGAAACGAAGCGGATTCAGGATGTTAAGGACGATACACAGGAAATTGCAGATCATCAGTCGACTGGTCCATTACAACAGGCGACTGCCCAGAGAAGTTGATTGTCAACAGCCGACTTGGATGATCAATTATAAAATCTTCAGAAGTCTCGACACAGTCGACTGGTTCGAAGACAAGTTGACTGGTAGGCGGCAGAGTTAAAAGATAAGATATTTGAAGATTCGTCCAAATCTAATCCAAATCAGAACAGAAAAGGAAGAATAGAAGAAAAGAGAAAGAAATAATACGCAGAGCAACGAGGGAGGAAATAAATAAAAGAGAAGGACTTTTCTATAAAAAGAAAAGTGTAAACCCTAACTCTCTAGCCGTGTTCTATAAATACCAACCAAGAAGCATTATTCGAGAGCTTCTTCCACATTCCTGAATCACCGAATCGCAGAGTTCCAGAGTCATCAACAAGAAGCACTTTATCAGCATCAAAGAAGAAGAAAGGAGATCAAGAATTAAGAAAAGAACGGCCGGTCGACTGTGTGACAGCCAGCCGACCTATCTGACCGAACTACATCAGTTTATTCCTTCTCTTTCTATTTCTTTTATGTTGCTCATGTATTTGAACTTGTTGATTAATAAAAGTTTTATTATGTGGAACTAATTTCATAGTTGGGTAGATTGAAGTCGTAGTTATGTAGTGCTATATTCTTCTGAGTTCTTCTATTTTACTTATTGATTGAATCTGATTGAATTGATATAGATTTATGATAATCAAACTTGTTCTCGAATCTCTGAGAGCAGTCGACTGAGGTGACAGCCAGTCGACTGACATACAGAACTTGAGAAATTCAAGTTTGCATTACCATTTATCTGAATCTGTTATATGAGCATATTGAGACGACCCGAATCTCGTGCCCGTAACTTGTAACAAGGGAATCTTTAGGGGTTCTTAGTTCAATCAACTTAAGGGATCTAGATCTGATACCAATTTCTAGAACCTTGAGTGTTTGTTCGTTTCCACTGATCTTATGCCTTCTTTAAGTGCAACTTAGTAGATACCATGCTAAACACTTAATGAAAGAAACGAATTAGAGTAGATACCATGCCTAATTCTTGGCTTAGGGAAACAGTACTTTAAGGAGTAGATACCATGCCCTTGAAGGGAACAAACATGAGTAATAAGAAGAAGTTCAGAAGGTGACTTAGCATTACTGACTATTGGTGGAGATCTAAACCCAACTACTTCATAAATATTTGTGATTCAGCATTTCTTAATTTAGTTTTGATCGTTTTACTTCTTTAGACCTTTAGAACAACTCTTTATGATTCTTATTCTTTTTATTGGTTGGTAAGTTAAAGTCTACAATCTCTGTGGGATCGACCCTTGCTATTGCTACGCTTTTATAAACGAATCGTGCACTTGCGAGGTTTTAATTTGTGTATAGTTTTATCTATTTATTTAGGTAGCTAGATTGCACAACAGCTTGGCGATGACCTTCAGCTACACTCATGCTACCTACTCGAGAACAAGGTATGGGGGTTCGGCATCGACCTCGAGCAAGGCCTTGGCTTTTTCAAGCCATGGACCTTTACGCTCGGCAATGATCTCCGGCTATACTCATACTGGCTTCTCTTGTTATGGGGGCTCAGCATTGACCTCGAGCAGGGTCTCAACTTTTTCAAGTCATGCTGCCTATGCGCTCGGCGATGACCTTCAGTTACAATCATGCTACCTACCCGAGAACAAGGTATGGGGGCTCGACATCAATCTCGAGCAAGGCCTTGGCTTTTTCAAGCATGCGACCTTTACGCTCGGCGATGATCTCCGACTACACCCATATCAACTTCTCTTCGTATGGGGGCTCGGCATCGACCTCGAGCAAGGCCTAGGCTTTTTCAAAGCCATGGACTTTTACGCTCGGTAATGATCTCCAGCTACACCCATATCGACATCCCTTCGTATGGGGCCTCGGCATCGACCTCGAGCAAGGCCTTGGATTTTTTCAAAGCCATGGACCTTTACGCTCGGCAATGATCTCCGGCTACACCCATATCGATTTCTCACCCGTGGACAGCTCGGGGTTAACGGCCCCAAGAGCCGAAACCCTGAATTGTGCGAGGGTGGCAGGGGAGCCACTGAACCCGGATTTTCACCCAATAATGCCTTGAGCTCCAGACCATTGGTTGGCCCACCTCTCACCCACGAACAACTCGGGGTTTACAGCATTCAGAGCTAAAACCCAGAATTATTCGAGGGTGGCAGGTGAGCCACCGACCCGGAACCCTCGGCAAAAAAATTCTACTATTGGGGGCGCTCGCCTTCGGCAAGCACCTCGGATCTCGCCTTATTATCAGCGAGTGACAGTTGAGTTAATCTCAATTGCTGATGGAGAAGTAACGGGGGGGGGGGGGGGGGTGAGGGTTATATAGCCCTCAGAGAGGAGCATTTATGACATTGGAAAGTCCAAACGGCGGAAGGTGAAGCGTCGCCATTAATTTTTATTGGAAGCCGAAACGTCCCTTATTGGGCGCTATCTACAAAGAATTTCGGTTCGACTTTCCCAACAAGAGATGAGGGCTCATTTTCCGACCCTTGACGCTCGGCTAAGCCACAAATTCCTCCTTAATTCAGCTTGAGGCTCGGCACTTGGATATCACTGCGAGCCACAAATTCCTCCTGAATTCAGCTTGAGGCTCGATGCTTGGATGGTACTGCAAGCCACAAATTCCTCCTCAAATCAGCTTGAGGCTCGACGCTCGGATAGCACCGCAAGCTACAAATTTCTCCTCAAATCAGCTTGAGTCTCGATGCTCGGATGACACCGCGAGCCCCAAATTCTTCCTCAATTCAGCTTGAGGCTCCACGCTCGGATGGCACCGTGAGTCCCAAACTCCTTATCAATTCAGCTTAAGGCTCGACGCTCGGATGACACCGTGAGTCCCAAATTCCTCCTCAATTCAGCTTGAGGCTTGGCGCTCGGATGTCACCACGAGCCACAAATTCCTCTTCAATTCAGCTTGAGGCTCGATGCTCGGATGACACCGTAAGCCCCAAACTCCTCCTCAATTTAGCATGAGGCTCGACGCTCGGATGACACCGCGAGCCCCAAATTCCTCCTCAAATCAGCTTAAGGCTCGACGCTTGGATGACACCGTGAGCCACAAATTCCTCCTCAATTCAACTTGAGGTTCGGTGCTCGGATGTCACCGCAAGCCAAAAATTCCTCCTCAATTCAGCTTGAGGCTCGGCTCCCGGATGTCACCGCGAGCCACAAATTCCTCCTCAATTCAGCTTGAAGCTCGGCGCTCGGATGTTACCGTGAACCACAAATTCCTCCTTAATTTAGCTTGAGGCTCGACGCTCGGATGGCACTGTGAGCCAAAAATTCCTCCTCAATTCAACTTGAGGCTCGGCGCTTGGATATCACCGCGAGTCACAAATTTCTCCTCAATTCAGCTTAAGGCTCGATGCTCGAATGGCACCGCGAGCTCCAAACTCCTCCTCAATTTAGCCCGAGGTTCGACGCTCGGATGACACCGCGAGCCCCAAATTCCTTCTCAATTCAGCTTGAGGCTCGGCACTCGGATGTCACCGCGAGCCACAAATTTCTCCTCAATTCATCTTGAGGCTTGGTGTTCGAATGACACCACGAGCCCTAAATTACTTCTCATTTCAAACTTGAGGCTCGGCAGTTGGACTACACCTCCAGCCATAAATCCTCTCCCGACCGTGAGGGGGCTCGTCTACCGACCCCCGATGCTCGGCAAAGCGAGCTCCTACTCTACAGGTTTCGACGTCCCCTTGCTTTTTCAAAAAGTGAGGGGGCTCGTCTTCCGACCCTCAATACTCGACTAAGCGAGCTTCAAAATCCTCGGCCCTCGATGTCCCCTTTCTTTCCCAACAAGTGAGGGGGGTCGTCTTCCGACCCTCGACGCTCAGCCGAACAAGCATCAACATCCCAGATCTCGACGTCCCCTTGCTTTTCCAACCAGCAAGGAGGACTCGTCTTTCGACCCTCGATGCTCGGCAGACCGAGCTCCTACTCCTCGGCCCTCGGCATCCCTCTTGACTACAAGAGGGGATCCCCTTCATCCTACCCCACTGGCCTCTCCAGGAAGACACGGATCCCGTTCTTCGCCGTGCACCGCTCTGCTCTTCCTACAGAGGAAAAAAACCACTCCTACACGTCTGGATTATCCAGCCCCCCAGGAGTGGGGGGCTCCTGATATGGGTCAGATGACGTGACCCCTCCTAGGCCACAGGATCCCCTAAAAAACTGCTCACCCCTGATCATCTGGCTAGCGAGGTCAGCCGTGAGCCCCATGGGCTTCTGCCACGTCAGGCCCACGGGCAAACGGGTCCAGACCCGGCCCAAACAGGTCCAGAACCATTTGCACTGCCTATAAATACCAGGCCCTCTTCCACCTTCAAAGGTAATCAATCTTCTCCTCTAAAAGTTCTAGCTACTATTGCTCTTCAGTAACTGACTAGACCATCGGAGAGCCTGCCACCGGGATCAACCCCGATGTTCCTAGGCCGAGTGCAGGTACACGAGACCGAGCCGAGCCCCCCCAGATCCAAGCTGAGCTGCTAAGATCCGAGCCGAGCATCCAACCTCCGCCTCACTCCCGCCTACTTCCGAGCCGCTCCCTCAGCCGAGGGTCGGGCATATAGCCAGTACCACGACTTCCGCTAAATTTCAAATTGAGAGAACTCACACCTGTTGAAGCTACACCCCAAAAACAAACCGCATCAATAATGTTCTAACTTATTAGTATTTTCTTCATGAAAGTGCAGCGTATTTCATTTAAGATAAAATTTTCTAATACTAACTGAGTTTTTGATTGAAAAAAAGAGAGATATGAGCCAACAGAAGTCAAAAGCTCATGGATGGGTCATATCTAAGAGAGCTATTTATCCCGATGGCCCTTTTTTTTTTGAAATATTTATCAAAATGGCATACTTTTAAAATTATTTACCACAATGTCCTAGTTTTTAATTAAATTTCTATAATACACTTTCTATAATATTTTTTTATAGGATATGTGATCTTTTATTAAATATTTTAAGTTTTTGGATTTTAGAATAATTTCTACTTTTTATACTGTATTATGTTTTTAATTCTACAGGGTATAGATTGGTGTTAAATTGTGAAGAAGTTAACTGAATTCAGTCTTAAACTAGGCTATGATACCAAATGTCAAGTGCTGCGTGATACCACTAACTGTGAAGCGCTGCATGACTGTGCTTGAAAGAGATGTGATTGCTTGCAAAATAGAACAAAAGAGTACCAAAAACTTTAAAATTAATATTCTTGAAAATAACATACATTATCATTCTCCCAAATATTAAAAAAATTATGCATATCTTCAAATCCTCTCATAATTTCTGATTCTGTTTCTGATAATTCACTATCACTATCATATAGAGGTTCTTCTATATATTCGTTTGCCTACTTTAATGATAGTAAACATAAAAAGAATATTTTGTCGTACTAACCCGCTTTTTGAAAATATTTGGGGGTCTGACCCACTTTCGAAAACAATTAGCGATCTGACCAAGTTTTGGATACGTCAGCATATTTATATGCCGTTATTTTCAATAACGACATCATTTTACAATTTTTTTTACATGCCGTTATTTGGAGTAACGGCATCAGTATATTTCTCATACGAGTGTGAATCTTCTGAGTTGGAAAATATTCTAAATGTTGAAACAACTTATAAATAATGTCGTTATCCCCAAGAACGGCATTCGAATTACTGATGTCGTTATTGGAAATAACGACATCAGTTATAATAAAATGAACTGTTGCATTTGTTTGGAACAGCAGCAATAGTTCATTTTATTATAATTGGTGCCGTTATCTCCAATAACGGCATCAGTAATTCAAATGTCGTTCTTGGGGATAACGACATTATTTATAAGTTGTTTCAACACTTAGAATTGTTTCCAAGTCAGAAGATTCATGCTCGTATGAGAAATATACTGATTCCGTTACTCCAAATAACGACATGCAAAAGAAATATAAAATGATGCCGTTATTGGAAATAACGGCATATAATAACCTATGCCGTTATTTCCAATAACGACTTATGCTGACGTGTCCAAAACTGCGTCAGATCGCTAATTGTTTTTAAAAGTGGGTCAGACCCCCAAATATTTTCAAAAAGTGGGTCAGTACAGCAAATCTTTCACATAAAAAACCTACGTTCTATTACTTTCATGATAGTTAACCATTAATTCTTGAATAATTCATGATTGGAACTATTATCATTCTTCCTTTTTTTATAATGATTTTAATTTAGGGTTAAGCTTGAAACAATAAGTAAGGGAATTAGGAGTAAGGAGAGGTTCATAAGGATACCATAAAAATCAAATAAAATGATACGACATGCTTCCGACCTACCTTAGCCTCTTTGAGTTATTATGTACCAGTTACTAACAGTGGATAAAATATCTTTGGTATGCACCCCAATTTTAGTGCTCCTTTTACGTTCTTCCCATCCTAATGCTACTATCCTCTTCAAGAGAACTTCATCCAAGGGATATGTCTGAAACAACTGAGTAACAATTCAGTACAGACAAGTACAACCTAGCTCGTTTTCTACTACTAGGTGTATAGCTCAACTATCCAAGGTTGTAAATTGATCTTTTTGCAAAGGTAGAGCCTTACACAACTCTCTTAAGGGAAAGAGATTAGTTAGTCATACCTTATATTGAAAAAGAAATAACAAGAAAGATAGTCTATTGATTCCAGACTTCTTACGGATCAACTCTTCTTACTAGATTATATGGAATTTATCTCCTAGATTGTCTTCATTCTTTCTTTCTAAGCCTGACATTTTATAAAGGAAGGGATGACTTTACATTCTTCAGATCTTACATTATCTCTTACATCAGTGGTTCATTATTGCTCTGATTACATCAATACTTACATCATGGGTTAATAATTGTGGTTTATACATTACTACTTACATTACTCTAGAAAAAGAGATTCCTCCTGGCCGACATCTTCACATTCTCCACATTGATGTTGGTGTTCTGTCTTCATCAGGCTACAATAGTATCTAGCTATTTGTTCTGTCATCGTCATTGCTCCAGTAGATAGTATTTGATACCAGCTGTCAACTAGCTCTCGCTTATCTTGTGGTTGCTTTATTTTCGCTAGGATATACATTATTATTTTATCTAGGTCTGGGCTGTCATATATTCATATGTTGTGTATTTTAATTCGCAATACATATTTCTGAATCTCATTGCCCTCCTTTGTGGGATTATTTTTTCAAATTTCTCAGCTTTGTATGACACTATGTTAGATGCTCCATACATTACCTGGGTAGTCATCCCTATTTTGATAACATGTTCTGCTGGAAGTTCTTCATTTTTTTCAAGATACTCTAGGATTGCTGACTACATTCTAATATATATCTTTGAGGAATTTGTAAGACCAAAATAACTCTTGGCTGCTTTATGTATTTCTCTTGGCAAATGGATATGTAACACTCCGAATTCTATACATAGAAAATTCGTAGCACCTCCAGAATATTTACTTCAATTTTATACAAAAATGTAGGGAAATTAAAACTTTTTCGTTACAATAGAGTTCTTTACAATACGCAGCAGAAAATACTCATAAAAATACAACTTGTATCCTCACGAATCCTCTAGCTCGTAACACCACTCATCATAAGCTCGCATCCACGCCATTCACTAATCATGATCCTGCAATACTTGAGAACTGTAGGCACGTCAGTTGAATACAACTGACGCAATGCTATAACAAAGCAATATTCAATTTACAATCACAAACTTGAATGCAGAAGCAAAATGTGAAATGTGACTATTCTAAATATGTCGGTGTATGTTATGAATCTAATGATTAATGCAAACACTTATGCATACAATGCGATTCTAATGCGCGTTTACTCGGATTCTATGTTGCCCATCCAACATAGGTTCGAGGGCAAGCCCTTAGCATTCTCTTCATTATAGGGTTCAATCCCACGTTGTGAAATCCTACTACAGTGACAAAGACAAGATTTAGATATCCCACGAGTATAGGCTCCAGTCCCGAAATCCACCGCATGACTATAAAGAAACCTTATCGTTCGAACATCCTGAGAGCGTCGCTCTAGCTCCACATAGTAATAGTCTCGGAATCCACCGCCCGACTATGAAATAATTCAGACTCGTCTTGCTTTGCACATAATTACAGTTCCGAAATTCACCGCCCGACTGTAAATATAGTCCCGAAATCCACCGTCCGACTATGAAATAATTGAGACTCATTTCACTCTGCATAGCACTTATAGTCCCGGAACCCACTGCCCGACTGTAACTATAGTTCCGCAATTCACCGCCGGACTATATAGAGCCCTTATACTCACATTTACTCAGATTTTGTCATAACTCCTTCTCGTGTGCCTATTCTTGTATCCAAACATAATTAATATCGTCTACAACTAGCTTACTCTACCGAACTTAAATCAACATACCGAGAATATTAGCCCACACTGACAATTTCTCAAATTTTAACAAATCATCACTTGCCGGTACCCTGGGTCTCGCTCAGCCTTTAGAATCCACACAATTCAAACATTCACAAAAACTTTCTAAGTTATTTTTAAACCTTTTAAAAGTCATTAGGATTCATGGATCTTATCGACCAACCCCTCTCCACCGACATGGATTTACCGGGCGTATCCTCGATCCCGAATATAGAATCCACTATTTGAATGTTCAACCAATGGTGAAAATAGCGATAGCATATAATGTAGCGTTAGGTCCTAGTAAGGGTGGCAATCGGGTCAGTCGGGCAGGGTCTGGTCGGCCTAAATATTCTACCAGGTCGACCCGCGAACCCATTAAGGTCGACCCTGTTTCAGGTCGGACTGGGTCGCAGGTTGGCCTGGTTAATTTTTATTTATTTACAACTTCACTTACAAAAAGAAATACAACAAGTATAACTGTATAAAAGTGAAAAAATGCATATGTTATTCACTTCAACTTCTATTATTTTTTTACAAGTTTTTTTTACATACAAATACAAGTAATAGAAACTCATAAAGAACATATAATATTTCATGATTTACATTTACTGATTTACATGTTTGAGCGAATAATTAGAATCTAGAGTTCCAGATAGCCTAGAGTTAGATTAAAGAGAGGGCATTGGACTACTGTCGTGCACCTGTACATAACCAAAACCTAGGATCTCATCGTCCTAAATTCCCTAATCTTGTTGTTTGACTTCAGGCGAGTTTCTTCCACTTGTCGATGTATATGCCACTTTTCCTTGAGTCTTGTCTTCAACCTTCATCCAATCTTCAGTGCACACGAGCATCTCTAACGAATCCGGCTTCAAGCGATTCCTGTAATCTGTTAGAATCCTGCTACTTGTAAAAAATACTTTCTGAAGCAACTGTGGAGACAGGAGTTAGTGGATCTCTAGCCATATCTGAAAGAATAGGAAAAATATTTTCTTGTTCTTTCCACCATTGTAGCACTTCAATCATAGTACTAGAACTCTCACTACCTTGTTGATTATACAAATTTAATTCATTCGGTTGATTAGTCCTAAGTTTTTTTGATTGAATTTGTGTAAGTAAATTAAAAGTGGCATCATCTAATCTACTCTTACCCTTACCTCTAGAAGCAGTAAAAGAAGAAGTAACTATACTAGTTTTACTACTAATACTATATGCAAAAGTTCTATCATAATAATCATATAAATTATTCATTGTCGATTCAAAGCTAGCTAAAAATTCATCGCAATCAATTTCATATTCATCTCCAAGTAAAGTAAAATACATATCAATCAAGCTCCTCGTACCCGCTAATTAAATACGAGGATCCATAACTGTAGCAATATAATATAACATAGGAGGAGGACTAAAATACTTCAAAATTTAGTGTATGCGGTTTTAACAATATGACCAATGTAAATGCCATCAATCATTTCTTAAAAAGTTTGCATCATAGTAATTAGTGAAATAAAAGTACTACTAGAAGTAAAATCATAAGATTTTGAAAACTCAAAGTTGCAGCTTTAAAAGGTTCTAATAATCGTAACAAAGATTTTGCATAATACTATGATTGTTCATTCATTTAAAAATTTTTCATATTTTTGGCAAGACAAAAGACAAAAATCATTTATACAAGCTTTATATTGAGTAACAACATTTAATAAATTAAAAATAGAGTTCCATCAATTTTAACATCCTTAGAAATTTTTCTAAAATATACACCCATAAACTTACACCATTTTTTAAATTGTTGATGCATAGGGCCACTTAAAGCAATAAAATGTACACAATTTCTAACGTTATGCACAAATGGTTCAGCAATTTTTAATGCATCTTGAATACATAAATTTAAAATATGATATGCACATCTAACGTGAAAAATATCTAAACATCGAGGAGCTAATTATGTTTTTAATGTACTAATCAAAGCATTATTGTTAGATGCATTATCAAAACAAATACAAATTTTTTTATCATGAATATGAAATATATCAAAAATTTCTAAACTACGACGTGCAATTACTAAACCACTATGGGGATACGGCAAAGCCGCAAGTGATATGATTCTCTTTTGAATCATCCAATCACTATCGATCCAATGACAAGTTATGTCCATCATTGGAACATCGTTACAACCTTTCCAACAATCGAAAGTTAACGACACTCTACAAGTTAAACTATACAAAAGTGGAATTAAACTATCTCTTATTTTGCTGTAAAGTTTCAGACAACCGGATTTGAGTGTATTTCAAGAAATTCTTCTAAAATATGGATTTAGTGAATTTTGGTTAAATTCCTCTACGTTCCTACTCTGGAAATAGGGAAAATATAACTCCTCTTTAATAATTAGACATGCCATTTTCCGTCGAACATTTTCGGAATCATATCGGTGGCTATCTACATGTTCGGTTTTAGGGTGGATTTTTTGTCGGCTGGGTTGGTTTTCTAGTAGTTCTTTTTGTACACTTTATATGTATCGTTTAATTATACCCGTTCCCTCACCATTCCTCCATTTGTAACTCTTAGAACAAGTTTTACAAACCTTATGTCCTACACCCGGATTATCCTCTTCGGGGATATAATCATAATATCTGTGTCAATCTCTTATTTTCCCCCTAATTTTTCTACTACTAGTGGGTTCAGTTTGTTGTATTTGTGTGTCAACATCATAAATTTATTCTTCTATTTCATGTGTAGGGATATCGTGAGTTCCTACCATAGGATATCGTGAGTTCTATTTTGTGGGACTATTAGAGCCCGACGTGAAGAACCGGTGGATTCTTGTCCACTTTGACTACGACCGCTATCTCGTGATCTAGACATGGTAATAGTGTATGTGAAAAAAACGATTTCTAGTGTTCTACTAGTGTTTGTGAAATAATACAAAACAGTTTAGGAGGTACATGTTAAAAAATAAAATCTAAAAAACAATAGGAGGTTGAGAGAGAGAAAAGCAAAAATTCAACAAACTAATATGATACAAAAATTTAGAACTACAATAAAAATTCAGACAATAGGAGGGTTGTGAAATTTTAATACCGTACTTCGCGGATAATCGTATATAGAAATGAGAGAGAAAATAAAAATAAAAGCAGACGTAGTCGATTAAGAAATGTAGTTGACGTAGCCACGTAGTCTGGTAGTCTTTGAAAGAGACAGGGAGATCTTCTTTATTGGAGGAGTTGAAGTAGACATAGTTGAGAGTTGAATCAACACAATTCAATACGATTGAAAATTTTCACTTCTTTGTTGAAAAACTTAATTAAATTGAGATTAAATTGAGTAGTATTAGTAGAGAGAGAAAGAGAGTAAGGTCTAGAAATTTTTAGATTGAATTAAGGGGGTACTTATAGGGGAACCCCCCCCCCCTCTATAGCAACGGAAATTTTGATTTTGGTGCTGCAACCTACTGCTGTCCAGAATTGGATTTTCATAATTGATAATATATAATTGGATATGTAATGTTGTATTTGGTGCATTTAATTGTATGGAGTACATTGCAAGATCTTAGGGGTGTGTTGTCATCATTCTAGTGTCCCTTATTAATCTCCTTATCATTTTTCCATTGATATTTCTGTCCCTATTGTTCCCTATTAGTATTGCATGTTAACTGAATAGAGAATGTTAATCAAGCCGGGGTTAAGGATTGACTATAGTAGTTGATAATATAGTGACTGTACTCGGAAATATGGGCCTCGTTTCCAAAATATCGTTATCGTCATTGTGCAAGAAATTGCGTCAATGGCCAATGTTATTGTTATTGTGCAAGAAATTGCGTCAATGGCCAGTGTTATCATTATTGTGCAAGAAATTGCTGCAATAGCCAGTGTTATCGTTATTGTGCAAAAAAGTGCTACAATAGCCAGTGTTATATCATGCCGAGTACATGACCTATAGAATCTACCACCTTAGTCTAAACAAAATTGATTGTATGCATCGAACTTGTAGTATGGGATGTAGTAGTACATGCATTAGTTAGGATTAAAATGAATAGTAGACTTAAGATTTTCATTGCATCGTCATTGCATATTGTCATCATTATTGAATAGTGTTATCGTTATTGTTTACCGTTATTGTTATCGTTTATTGTCATCATTATCAATCATCGTTATTGCATATTGCTTTGTTACCACTTTGCCATTGTTCATTGCCATCGAATCTATTATTTATTGACTTCATTGTTATACCGTAATTGCCATCGTTCCTCTGTTTCTTTACTTGCTGTCCACGACTTGCTCTAAGGACATATTTTTCTCTCTTTTAGATGAACAGCTTACAGGTAATGAAGGAGAATTTCCTGATGGACTAGGAGAACAACAATGGTGAAAGGATTAATTTGCATCGCCGCCTAAATAATTATTTTTTTGTCTTGAAGACTTAAATAAATTGAACATTGTTATTTCTTGTATTGTGGGCTTATGACCCGAATGATGTTATTGTTGATTCCAGATGTTGGACTGTTATTATGTTGGTTATTTTATGCTTAAATTCCAAGTATTGTTATTCATGTGATTACTCCTTTAATGCATGTGTGGTTGTATTATTTCTTATTTATATTGTTGAGTTGAATCGATAACAGCTGATGGATGATGCAAGTCATTCGCTGGGCCATGTCACATGCTTGCATTCCATATTTTTGGGAAGCGGAGCGTGACATCGACCATCATCTCCTTCAAGCTAGGGTTTTAGCGAAGAATCGAGCTTCGGCGACCAACACCTCGTCGATTGACCCGAACGTCAACCAACTTCCTCGCCAACAACTTTCTTTGCTGTTGACCTATCTTCACTGAGTTAAGGTTTTGCCAAGCTCGTGTTTTGCTTGGTTTTTGGTCTTTGCCAAGCTTGATTTATGGCCAATCTTTGGAGCTTTGTTGAGTTAGTTTTTGGCTAAGTTAGAAGCTTATGTCGGATTCAGGTTTTGACAAAGTTGGAAGCTTTGTTGAGGTCGTGTTTAGCGATCTTTGGAGCATTATTGACTTAGAGTTTGGGTTGGAAATTCTTGAGCTTTTTTCCTACCAAGTGTTTGTGGAGTGGTTTATCTCATTGAATCGCTCTTTCATCAATCAAGCATTGTTTACTTGCTTCGTCAATCAAGCGTCCTATCATTTGTTTCATTGAACCGCTCTTTCACCGACTAAGCATTGTGTTGTTCACTTGTTTTGTCGATCAAGAATTTTGGTGTTCATTTTGTTGAACCACTCTTTCACTGACCAAGCATTGTGTTGTTCGCTTATTTTATCGACCGAGCATTTTGTTGTGGATTTGGGTGCTGAGTGCTTCGACCATTGGATCTTTTGGTTGGCTCAGATGCTTCCACGTGGCAATTTGATCTTGGTGCGCCTATAAATAAGACCCAACCCAACCCTCTCTCACACATTTGCTCATTTGCTCCTTCCACTTTCTCTCTCTCTAAACTTTTTGAGAGCTTCTCTCTACCGCTTGTGGTGGTTTGCCGGGCGGTGCTGGCAGTTTGCCTGATGGTTTGAAGGTGGTGCTAGCGGTTGATGTATCTTTGGAGTTCTTGAGATCTTGGCCAGGTAACTCATTTGCAATTGTTATCTATTATGTCTAGTATTCATCGAGCGACTCCTCTTTTGTTGTGGTCTGTTTAGAGATAAACGATGATGTAGAATATAGTCATTTTACTAAAGAGGATAGGGGGAAGGGTTTGGCTAGTCGTTCCACTATAGTGGAAACGGTCGTTGGGCCGGTGAGAGACTTGGGGAGTGCACTTAAGATATTGTTGTTTCTAGTTCATGAGTTGATTAGGGAGTACCTCGAAGTAGGTCGGGTTTTTCTTCGGAACGACATGGAATATACTGAGCTGGACCCAATTCAAACAACTAAGGCTGACTTTGCCATCTCGATCCTCGCGAAGGAAGAGCTTTCCATGATTAGGGCGGTCTTCAGGATCCTTTCTGAGTATGGGTTACTCTTGTCGGTTTCCGGAGTTAGGGCATGCTACACGATGTCTGACGAGTGTTGTTTCTTCCCATGGGATGCCTTTTACGTGGGGCTTCGTCTGCCTCGTCACCCCTTTTTTAGAGAGATCCTGAATTAATATAGGCTGAGTCTGATGCAGCTTATGCTGAACACGTGGATGCACTTGGTAGGATTCATCCTATAGTTTCATAGGCTCAGATCCGAACCGAGTCTAACTGTTTTTAAGAGACACATTAAGATCACCCAGTTGAACAAGATGGATGAATTTTGGTATCTTTACCCTCGTAGTAACCGTGGCGTGATCGATGTCCCTGACTCGATCAAGTATTGGAGGGAGAAGTTCCTCATCGTCCGTAGTCTCTAACTATGGGGAATTCCCACGACATGGAGAATAACGGTCCCGATGACACATAAGGTGGAACCGGTGGTGACCGCGGCGGAGAAGAGTTTTAGTGACACTCTTCTCACGCAGAAGACATTTGCGTGGAAAGATATCACTGAGAAAGTTCTCTTCGAGGGTGGTCTTAGCCAGGTGGACTATAGTATGATTTATCGCTTTCATTTCCTTTCATACTTTGTTGCTTAGTTGATGTCTTTATTATTTGCGTTGCTTGGCATTGTGAGTTCTCATCCCTTTGTGTTTCTTCTTACAGGGAAAGTAGGAATGGACTTCCACAACTTGATTGCCAATCGGGAGACCCTCTACAACAAAAGGACCGACAAGCCTAAGAAGCGCATGAGGACAGCAAACCATACTGCTACTTCGAAAATGTCGTATGACCCCTCCGCACTGGCCTCGACTGTTCTGATGGAGATGCCTTTGGTTAGGTCATATGACTTTGTCGCAGGGGGTTCTTCCTTGGCGGCTACTGAGGCAGGTGCTACGCCTCCCTCCTAATTGCACAGGCTGCAACGATTATTAGCGATAAGAGAGAGATGATTCACGTTCCCAACTGTTGCATGAAGCAGCAGGAGAGCTTCCTTGGTAACTCAGCTGCTTGCTTGGACGGGATCGGCCACCTCCTGACTCTGGCTGATCAGGAAAGGCTAAAGATGGAGCCACCTGAGAGGTTTGTCCTAGATATTGCTTAGGCACAAATGATGGTATGTCTAGTATGTTTTGATGTGTGAATTTTTTTATTTTTCCTTTGTAGTTCATTGTCTTAAAAATTTTTCTTTTTTTTCTAAATGGCTTGTCACTTCGGCCACATGGTCAATTTTTATTCCGCTGAGGAGAAGGAGCTGAAGGCACAGGTCTCTCATGCCGAGAGGGAGAAGAAACAAGTCGTCAAGGGGCTCAAGGCAGAGTTGGAGGTTTCAAAGAAGGAGGAAGAGTTACGCCTGAAGCTGGAGGCGTCAGAGAAGAAGGTTACCGACCTGGTTTCAGAGTTGGGAAAGGCGAGGGTTGATACGGACTTGGCAGTGAAGGCCGTAGAGGCCAAGGCTAAGCTGCAGCATGCGATTGAAAGGCCCTATGCCCAGACTATCTATATCGTGATGGAGCGCATTCCCGGCTTCACCGGAAAAGGGTACCACTTGATGCTCCATCATGGAGAAACTCCCCGGAAGGACGGAGATAGGGAGGATAGTGTTGAGTGCGACACTCCAGTGGGGAGCGCGAAGAGTGGCTCGGGAAAGAAGTGCAAGGGGAAGGAGGCGGCTGGGGACTCCTTGCCCTTAGTCCCATCGAGGCAGGTGAATACTTGATTCATCCTCTGTGCTTTAGTTGCTTTTATTTTTGAATATTGTATGGTGTCATATAGCAGGCTGGCCACTACATCCTCATATCTTCCCTTTTAGTTGATGAAAAATGCTTCCTTGCTTATAACACTTATGTATCATTTTGGTGTACTTGGAGTTACTATTGGTTGTGATATTTCGATGTTTATCTCTTTTGTGATTGTAGCATTCGCCGTATTGATGTTGAGATCGCTTTGATCTTTCTTGTTGGCAGATGGTTGCGGGTTCCAGGGGGAATCTCTAAGGCAGTGAGGTTGAGCAACTTCGCAACATGTTACACATAATGGAAATATTACTCGATCACTTGTGCAACCAACCAGATGAAGAGTGTTTGGAGACACTTGGTCTTAAGACAGTGTTAGTTGAGAGGGACTACGAGGTAACCCATCTGCGTGTTAATCGCCTCGTCAACATGCCCTTGCTCCCCAAAGTGACGAAGGACAATGTTGGAGAGTGTTCTCTTCTTAGGGAGGAGCTTGTTGAGAAGGATCTGAAGATATACCATCTCCAAAAGAAGTTTTGGGGGCTGCGCACGGCTTGCACTTTTTGTACTGTTGGTGTTGGAGCGGGAGGGATGGTTGGTGGAGCAGGGTTGGCAGATGGAGGAGTGGGTTCAATTGCATGGGTGACCCCTCGTTATCCTGGTGATACTCAGAGCGGGGTGACCATGTTGTCAAGTTTGGTTTCTACCCGCAGAGGGTCACGTGCATTGAGTTATGGTCTCTAGACTCAGTCAGAGGGGTTTGCACTTCCTACCAAGAGTTCAAGCTACCCAGGAGAGGTGATGTCTGGCAAAAAGCCTGCGAGGAGGATTGTGTCCCTTAGGAGGAATATTTTGGCCCACGTAGCCGAAAGGACGGTCTGTAGATCATTTTACAGGACTACGATGTCACTTAGCATTATGGAAAACCTTTGTAGTGACACTATTACTTGAAGTTGCAGACTCATTGTTATTCGGCAATTGTAAAAATGCTCATTGTTTTGTGCTAGTAAACTTTGGTAGTGATATTGGATCCAAGACATAGATTTGTTATAATTCAGCAATTGTAAAGAAACTTGTTCTTTGTGCGATGAAAGCTCCTTTATATGCTTGATTCTTGTCGTATAATTCATCGTCATGGGGGTTAGCTAGTCGTAGGAGCTACTCTAGGGATGAGTTTGACTCCAGACTTATCATTTTGTATTTAGCTACTTATGGGAGCAACTCTGAGAGGGAGTTGGACTCCGAACTTGTTGTATGAGTGTTTAAATAGCTGTAGGAGCAACTCAAAGGGAAGAGTTGGACTCTGAACTTGCTGTATAGGTGTTTAGCTAGTTATAGGAGCAACTTTAGGGAAGAGTTGGATTCCGAACTTGTTGTATAATTCCTCTAACAAATTGTGAGAGTTGCCTTGAGTGGCGAGTTGAGCTCCAAACTTGTTTATTTGCAGGTTTGGTGGAGCAACTCCAATCCGCGATTATGGGCCTCTAATCCGTTTTTAAGGGTTCTCACAAGTTTAAGGAACAAATCGAATGGCTCTGAACTTGTTTGTTTGCAGGTTGCTAAAGCAACTCCAAGCATTGGATATGGATTCCAAGTTATTGTTTAGATATTTAACAGGTTGCAGGAGTAGATTGAATGGCGAGTTGAGCTCTGAATGTGTTTTTTTGCAGGTTGCTAGAGCAACTCTGAGCCATGGGCATGGACTCCAAATTTGTCGATGAAGGTTTTGACGGGTTTCAGGAGCAGGTCTAATGGCGAGTTGAGCTCTGAAATCGCTTTGTTGCAAATTGCTAGAGCAACTCTGAGCGATGGGTATGGACTCTAAACTTTTCGTTGAAGGTTTTGACGATTTGCAGGAGCAGGTCGAATGGAGAGTTGAGCTACGAACTTGCTTCGTTGCAAATTGCTAAAGCAACTCCGAGCCATGGGCATGGACTCCAAACTCGTTTTATAAGGAAAGTCTAATAAGTTTTTTGTTCTGTTTTTAGGTGTAAGCTTACCATTTAACTCATTTTTTGCACTAGAGAATGTACTGTTGTGCAAATCTAGCTACCTAAATAAAGAGATAAAACTAGACACAAATTAAAAACCTCGCAAGTGCATGAATCGTTTGGAGAAGCGTAGCGGCAAGCAAGGGTCGATCCCACAGAGATTGTAGTACTTAACTTACTAATCAATAAAATAGAAAACAAAATATTGAAGTGTCGTTCTAAAAGTCTAAAAGAAATGAAAAGATTAAAACTAAATTAAGAAGTGTCACAAGTTGAGTCACGAATATCTATTTAAGTAGTTGGGCGTTGATTTCCACCAATAGTTAGTAATGTTGAGTCATATACTACATCCGTTACTCATGTTTGTTCTCTTCAAGGGCATGGTATCTACTCCTTAAAGTACTGTTTCCCTAGGCCAAGAATTAGGCATGGTATCTACTCTAATTCGTTTCTTTCATCAAGTGTTTAGCATGGTATCTACTAAGTTGCACTTAAAGAAAGCATAAGATCAGTGGAAACGAACAAACACTCAAGGTTCTAGAAATTGGTATCAGATCTAGATCCCTTAAGTTGATTAAACCAAGAACCCCTAGAGATTCCCTTGTTACAAGTTATGAGCACGAGATATGGGTCGTCTCAATAAGCTCATCTAACAGATTCAGATCTACAATACACAAACTTATAACCCCAGGTTCGGACCAGTCGACTGGCTGTCACTTCAGTCGACTGCAGTCTACTGGCTGTCACTTCAGTCAACTGCCCTAGGTTTCTGAACTAGTTTGATTACTATAGATCTATTCCAATACTCTCAGATTTAATCAATAAGCAATAACGTAGCACTTAGAAAAATATAAGCATCACATGACTACGGTTTCAATCTACCCAACTATTAAATTAGTTGCACATAATACAACCTTTATTGATTAATATAATAGAGTTCATGACTACAATGAAAATAAAGAGAAGAATAGAAGAACACTGATTTGTATGATATTGATCGTGAGCCCAATCAGCAATCGTCTTCCTTCTTTGATGCTAGCTTTTGATGGCCTTTCTTGGTCGGTCCAGCCGTCTTGAGTTATTCCGAGCATCCTCCTATCCCCTGTATCTTGGTTGGTATTTATAGAACACGGCTAGAGATTTAGGGTTTTTACTCTTTTGCATAAACGCCCTCTTCTTTTATTTATTTCTTTCCTTATCTGATTGGCGATATATATATCTTTCTCTTTTCTTCTTTCTTTCCGTATCTGCTTTGATTTGTATTTGGATTTGGATGAATCTTTAATTATCTTATCTGTTGACTTTGCTGCCGATCAGTCGACTGGTGTTAGAGATAAGTCGACTGTGTCGAGACTTTAGTAGTTTCATGATTCATCAGCGCAGTCGACCGTTGTTGGAGGAGTCGACTGTGCCGAGCAGCTTCAGCTTCTCTGTCCAGTCGCCTGTTAGCATAATCAGTCGACTGATCTCTTCAGTTCCTTATGTATCATCCTTAAAATCCTGAATTTGCTTCGTTTCGCACTTTTATGCTGTTTCCTGTGGAAAAGAGAAAATGAGAGTAAAATACCATATATAGAGCATTTAAATGTCTAATTGCACTAAAGTTATTGCTCTAAAATGTGAATAATATTGTGTTCATCAAATACCCCCAAACTTAGATTTTGCTTGTCCTCATGCAAAGAGTGAATTTATGAACAAGGGAATAGTAATAATAGACTCAACTATCAGACCAAGAATTCTCATGAGCATCAAAGTAAAAAGTATAAACAATTTCAGATGAAGTAAAACTAAGCATACCCACTTTCTCCAGTGCAGTTGTTTAGTCATAATCTCCAAACCCAATCATATTTGTCATGCCATTAATGTAGTTATAGTATGCGATTACTCAATCTGTGATTGTTCCTTTCCTCTACTACAAACCGAGTAGCAAATTAGAGGTTTTTTTTTTTTTTTTTTTTTTTTTTTTTTTTTTTTTTTAGTCGCTTCTCTAAAGTTGTCACTTGCCTTTTTACGCGAGTGCAAAACATTTGCGATGAATCCACCCGGTTACTCAGCAAGTCACAAACTCTAAAGTGCTTTGCATACTCATATTTCAAGTTGCCGTTTGACGTAAAGGTAAACATTGGTGATGAATACCCCTAGTTACTAAGCACTCAAAACATTGGAGTAGATTGACTTTATTTGAATATATATATTTATATATATATTTTTTTATCACTCTATTTACTTAAACTCAATTTAGGACTAGATCTAAAGGGAATAATCAACAGAAAAGGCATCACATTTGTTTATTATGTATAATTGCATGACTCACATAATTTTGTAAGGAATTATGAAACTCAATAATCCTAAAGTAAATAAGTATACTTACTCTTAATTTATAAGAAATTGTTTATCCCAAAAGAAATATTCCAATGCTTATCACAATTAAGAACTCAAAAGTGTAATGGTGAGATTAATTTAAATCCTTTTTAAAAAAAAAAAAAAAATTGTTTTGCTTTTCTAAAAATAAATCAAAATTTGTAAACATTCCCAATACCCCCAAACTTAAATATCACATTGTCCTCAATGGGAAAGGAAAAACAAAAACAAAAAGAATGCAAAAGTTCAGAAATTCTCCCCTGATTCGTCTTGAAAATTCTGCACGAGCAGCGTTCGGTATTTTGGCAATATCCGGAGCTGTAGATGTCCAAATGGGCTGAATTTTTTTTTTGCTGGAAAGCTAAGAAGATAGGCTACAACTTCTCTTTGAATCACTTTTCCAGATTTTGACTCTAACTTGCTCGAAAACAGCCGTCAATGCATGTGTTCAAAACAGCTCTGCCCCGGCGACTTCAAATTTTTTTGCAGTCCTTCAAGATAAAATCCAAAAATTAAAATAAAATAAACTAAAAGATAAATCAAATCTAAATGAATAAAGAAAAATAAAGAGAGAGTGTAAGTACTCCCCTAAAAAATTGGGTTGCCTCCCAATAAGCGCTGTGTTTCTTGTCTTCAGCTAGACTCGATGAGTTTGTGCAATGTATTGAATGGCTCGCGGCTCAAAACTCATCTTATCATAAGGCTTTCCCCTCTGCCCATTCACCTTGAACGTTGATTTTTCGCCAACGCTCCATGTGGGGGAAACCTGTACAACAATTCGTGGACCGTACCATCTTGACATTAGTTTATCAGCAATGGTCCATCTTAATGCACCATTGTGCTGTTGAAAGACTCCCTGCAGCCTCTCCTCTTTCTGCATCCTAAAATTTGTAGCAACTGTCACAGGTGATGTCTGATTGTCCCCCATATATTCATGTATTGGCTTCAGCTCCTCCTCTGGTTGTCTGGTAGCAGTCGACTTGTTCTGGACATCAGTCGACTTGTCCTGGCCAGCAGTCGACTTGTCTGTATATGACTGTGGAGTTTCAAGATGATGTACTGTCTCTGCAATCCTCCAGTCATCGTGTTCCTGTTCAACATGAGATAATGTTAGAGGGTGTGTAGTTGTTTCTTGTGGTGGATCAACACCATGTTCCTGCAATGTTTGGTCACAAATTTCCTGAACCACATCAACATTACAACATTCATGAGTATCGTGTGGAAATTGTGGTGCATCAAACACGTTAAACTCAATCTTTTCCTCTAGTGTCGTCCTTAATTGGAGCTGTTCTTGACCTCTAGGGTTGGGTATGGTTTGTGATGGGAATTCTCCTGCCTTTCTTTCACTTAACTCCGTAGCAATTTGACCAATTAGAAATTCCAATTTTTGAATGGCTTGTCCTTGTTGCTCGCTTGTTTGCTGTTGCTGTTGGAGTAACTGCAGAATGGTGGATTCGAAATCCAACTTTCCTGTTCTTGTGCTGGCTCATCATACCCATTCCTACCCTGGAATTGCTGCGTATCCCCTGGTGCAAATTGATTGTCTTGATGGTTCTGCCACCCTGGGTTATACGTGTTTGAAAAAAAATTGTTCTGGGGCGGGTACATTCCCTGTTCTTCGTAGTTTGTGTGCTCCTGATCTGCGAAAGAAAACATGGGACATGAATTAGTTGTATGGTTAGATTGAAAACAATTTGCACAAATTTCTTTTGGTTGGTTTTGTACGCCACCCAACGTTGAATTCACAAGCATATCAATCTTTTTGTTCATGGTTTTCATTTCTAATTGTATGTTATTATTATGAAAAATTTCGTATACTCCCTGTTTTTTCGAAATGCCCCTCCTTGTTGAGAATTGTTGTGAGTTCTCGCTGAGTTCTTCAAATAGTTCTATGGCCTCCTCAGCACTCTTCCTCATCAACATTCCATTGCAACATGCATCTACAATTGCTTTGTTAGCGTCATTTAAACCCTCATAAAATGATTGTACCTGGTCATCCTTAGGTATGTTATGCGTAGGACACTTGAAAAGCTTGTTTTTGAAGTCCTTCCACGCCTCGAAAAACAAATCGCCATCTTTTTGTTGAAAAAGTAGAATCTCCCTTTTTAGTTGTCTGGTTTTCTGGGCTGGAAAGAACTCCTTCAAGAATTTTGTTGCCAATTGCTCCCATGAATTAATTGATCCTGGTTCTAAAAAATTATACCACAACTTAGCATTAAGTTTTAAAGAAAAAGGAAACAAGATTAACCTGATTTGTTCAGAGGTAAGCCCTTGGATGCTTTGTGTCCTGCAAAGATCAAAGAAGTCTTGCAGATGTAGGTGCGGATCTTCATCTAGTCTACCATTGAAGTGGGGAACCATGCCAAGTAATTGAGGTGATAGATGCATATTCCCTGTGACTTTGGGTTGAAAAGCTATGCAAGAAGGGTTCTCAATATTCTTAGGAATGAATTTGTCTTGCATTGGTACTCGGTTTAAAAAATTTTCACCCATTGTTGCCTTTTGGAAAAAAAAATCCTCTGGACAGTCGACTGATCCTTGGGGCAGTCGACTGGTCTGCCTGTGCCGAATGTAACCTGAAAGAAAATGTTAGAAAAGAAAAAGAAGAAATAAAATAAAATAAAAAGAAAAAATTTTACTGATTTGTAAGTTAAAATACTAGACAATCCCCGGCAACGGCGCCAAAAACTTGTTGTGCAAATCTAGCTACCTAAATAAAGAGATAAAACTAGACACAAATTAAAAACCTCGCAAGTGCACGAATCGTTTGGAGAAGCATAGTGGCAAGCAAGGGTCGATCCCACAGAGATTGTAGTACTTAACTTACTAATCAATAAAATAGAAAACAAAATATTGAAGTGTCGTTCTAAAAGTCTAAAAGAAATGAAAAGATTAAAACTAAATTAAGAAGTGTCACAAGTTGAGTCACGAATATCTATTTAAGTAGTTGGGCGTTGATTTCCACCAATAGTTAGTAATGTTGAGTCATATACTACATCCATTACTCATGTTTGTTCTCTTCAAGGGCATGGTATCTACTCCTTAAAGTACTATTTCCCTAGGCCAAGAATTAGGCATGGTATCTACTCTAATTCGTTTCTTTCATCAAGTGTTTAGCATGGTATCTACTAAGTTGCACTTAAAGAAAGCATAAGATCAGTGGAAACGAACAAACACTCAAGGTTCTAGAAATTGGTATCAGATCTAGATCCCTTAAGTTGATTAAACCAAGAACCCCTAGAGATTCCCTTGTTACAAGTTATGAGCACGAGATACGGGTCGTCTCAATAAGCTCATCTAACAGATTCAGATCTACAATACACAAACTTATAACCCCAGGTTCGGACCAGTCGACTGGCTGTCACTTCAGTCAACTGCCCTAGGTTTCTGAACTAGTTTGATTACTATAGATCTATTCCAATACTCTCAGATTTAATCAATAAGTAATAACGTAGCACTTAGAAAAATATAAGCATCACATGACTACGGTTTCAATCTACCCAACTATTAAATTAGTTGCACATAATACAACCTTTATTGATTAATATAATAGAGTTCATGACTACAATAAAAATAAAGAGAAGAATAGAAGAACACTGATTTGTATGATATTGATCGTGAGCCCAATCAGCAATCGTCTTCCTTCTTTGATGCTAGCTGTTGATGGCCTTTCTTGGTCGGTCCAGCCGTCTTGAGATATTCCGAGCATCCTCCTATCCCCTGTATCTTGGTTGGTATTTATAGAACACGGCTAGAGATTTAGGGTTTTTACTCTTTTGCATAAACACCCTCTTCTTTTATTTATTTCTTTCCTTATCTGATTGGCGATATATATATCTTTCTCTTTTCTTCTTTCTTTCCGTATCTGCTTTGATTTGTATTTGGATTTGGATGAATCTTTAATTATCTTATCTGTTGACTCTGCTGCCGATCAGTCGACTGGTGTTGGAGATAAGTCGACTGTGTCGAGACTTTAGTAGTTTCATGATTCATCAGCGCAGTCGACTGTTGTTGGAGGAGTCGATTGTGCCGAGCAGCTTCAGCTTCTCTGTCCAGTCGCCTGTTAGCATAATCAGTCGACTGATCTCTTCAGTTCCTTATGTATCATTCTTAAAATCCTGAATTTGCTTCGTTTCGCACTTTTATGCTGTTTCCTGTGGAAAAGAGAAAATGAGAGTAAAATACCATATATAGAGTATTTAAATGTCTAATTGCACTAAAGTTATTGCTCTAAAATGTGAATAATATTGTGTTCATCATGTACAAGATCTTTGGGGAAAAAATGAATTTTTTTAATGAAAAATAAACTAAGTGGTTGCTCTAGTGGCTGTCCTTTATTACATGCGGTGATTGGTATTGAAAACTAAACGACTACTTTAGTAGCTGACCTTTATTACAAAATCAAAAATACTAAAAAGATTACTACTGGAAGAGGGCGTTTAGGTGCCCTCGTTGTACTTCATGAGATATTTGGCATTCCAGATTCTTGGTATCCTCTTCCCCCCTAGGTCTTCAAGTCGGTAGGCCCCTGAGCAGACCACTTGGAAGACCTTGTACAGCCCCTCCCAAATGGGAGAGATCTTTTCCGTTCCACATGGGTCGGATATTTCAAGTTTTCACAAGACGAGGTCCCCTTCTTTCAGATTGGTAGGGCGAACCTTCTTGTTATAGATTTTATCAACCCTTTGGTGGTAGAAATTTCTCTGTATAGCAAATTTCTCCTGTACTTCTTCAACGATATCGAGTTTAGCTCGTATATTGTTAGAGTTTTGTTCTTCGTTGAAGGTGAGGATGGGGGATGGAAATCCAACTTCTAAGGGGATGAGTGCTTTCGAGCTGTAGGCAAGGTTGAACAGTGATTCTTTAGTTAGGGTTCACTTTGTTGTTATGTAGGACCATAGTACGCTTGGTAATTCTTTGACCAACAATCCCCTTGCCGCCTCGCCTAACCTCTTTTTAAGGCCCTCTAGAATCTTTCGATTGACGTTTTCAGCTTGGTCGTTGGTTTGGGGATGTGAGATGGAGGAGAAGCGCTTGTTGATCCCTAGATCGGTGCAGAATTGGCGAAATCCTTTACTAGTGAATTGTTTTACGTTTTCAAAGACTAGTATGCGGGGGATCCCAAACCTGCAAATATGTTTTCCTAAAAGATCTGCTGAATTTTCTGCTCAGTGATGGTGGCCAGCGGTTTCTCCTTGACCCACTTGTTGAAGTAGTCAATGGCTACCACTAGGAACGTTCTCCGTCCGGCTACTAGTGGAAACGGTCTCAGCAAGTCCATTTCCCACATGGTGAAGGGGATATGGCTCGACATGGAACTGAGGATTTCTTGGGGGAATCTCTTAATGGCGGAGTGCCTCTGGCAAGGGCTACACGGGTAGACATATTCTTGGGCATCATTAAGCAGTGTGGGCCAATAATACCCGTGATTGAGGATCTTGCGTGCGAAGGACCTCACTCCTTGGTGGCAACCCCCGATTCCTTTGTGTTGATCTCTGATGGCATATTGTGCTTCTTCAGAATAAGGACATCTTAATTAGGGCTTGCCATTGACTAGAGTGTATGATCGTTTGTATAGGAGTTCCTCCATGAAAGCGTAGCTTTCAGCCCTTGTCCAGATCTTCTTTGCTTCTTTGCGGTCTTCAGGGAGGATTCCCTCATCGAGAAAGTTGACCAAGGGTTTCATCCAACAGTCTTCGTACGTTTGGGGGGGTGATGGTCATGAGCTCCAACTCCACCTCCTCAATGCTCGGCTTGAGTAGGACCTCGATGTGGACCGTGTGGTCAAGCCCATCGAGAAATGAGGAACCTAGCTTGGAGAGGGCATCTACTTGCCTATTTTGCTCGCAGGGGATGTGAATGACATTGACTTCTTTGAATGCGTCTAGAAATTTCTTCACATGCGATAAGTACTTGGCCATCCAGCCGTCACTGGCTTCATAATCTCATTGGACCTGGTTGACGACTAGTTGAAAGTTGCTGAACACCTCAACTTTTGGTGCACCACTTTGTGTGCTAACCTGAGACCGAAAATCAGTACTTCATATTAAGCCTCATTATTGGAGGAGGGGAAGTTGAGGTGTAGTGACTATTGAAGTGTGAAATCATCAGGATTGGGCAAGATAATTTCGGCTCTACTTCATTCAAGGAAAGAGGACCCATCAACATATACCTTCCAGAGCAGGGGTTTTATGCAACCTCAGGGGAGTCGGGAATAGTGGTTTCTATGATGAAATCGGCCAAGGCTTGGGCCTTGATCGCCATCCTCGGATGATAGCTGATGTCATGCTAAATTAGTTCGATGGACCACTTTATTAACCTGTCGCAGTTTTCTAGTTTGAAAAATACTTGCTTAAGCAGTTGATCAGTGAGAGTGCATAGGGAATGTGTCTGGAAGTAAAGGCAGAGCTTGCGTGCAGCCGTGACCAATATATACGCCATCTTTTCCATCTTAGAGTAGTGAAGCTCGGCGTCATGGAGTACTTTGCTTACGTAATAAATTGGCTTATTTACCCTATCTTCTTCTTTAACCCAGACGACACTAAGAGTTTAGTCTGAGGTGGCCAAGTAAAGATAAATGATTTCACCCTACTCAGGCTTACTTAGAAGCGAGGGATTGATGAGGTATGCTTTTAGTTGTTCAAAGGTGACTTGTTGTTCTTCGCCCCACTCGAAACCTTTTGCTTCTCAGAGGACTTTGAAGAATGGGAAACATTTCTAACCAGACTTAGAGAGAAATATACCGATATCGGCTAAGCACCCGGTGAGCTTCTGCACTTCCTTAACAGTGGTTGGGGGAGACATATTTCGATTTGCTTGGATCTTTCCGAGATTGGCTTCGACTCCTCTCTGGCTAACCTTGAAGCCCAAGAACTTAATAGAGGATACCCCGAAGGCGGACTTTGAAGGATTCAACTACATGTTATGCTTGCACAATTCTCCAAATGCTTCTTGGATATTAGTCACATGGTCCTCTTTGCAGAAAATTTTGAATAACATGTTGTCAACGTAAACCTCCAGGTTCTTGATGATTTGTATTAACCAGGCGTGGATAGGTGGTTTCGACATTCTTCAGGATGAAAGGTATGACTCGGTAGCAGTAAAGACCTTAATCTGTTATGAATGATTTCTTTGGGGTGTCGAGCAGAAACATTTGGATATGGTTGTACCCATAGAATGCATCCATGAAGGTTAAGAGCTCATGCCTAGATGTGGCGTCAATCAATGCATCTACGCTTGGGAGAGGGAAGGGGACTTTCAGACACGCATTATTGAGATCAGTAAAGTTTATGCACATTCTCCATTTGCCGTTAGCTTTTTTGACCAGCACCACATTCTCTAGCCACCCGGGGTAGCTTTCTTCTCAGATGAAACGTGCGACTAGGAATTTGTCGACTTCTTCTTTGATTGTGTACATCCTGTTGGGTGCAAACTTGCGGCGACTTTTTTGGATGGGCTTGGCATCCAGGCTTACACTAAGGTGTTGCATGATTAAATCTCCTGATATTTTCGGCATGTCAGCTGCGATCGAACAAGTCTCAGTTCTTCGTTTTGCAGGTAATGAGCTGCTCTTTGAGTTGAAAATGAAGGGTTTTTTCTTACTCGGAAACACTTAGCCTGATCCTCTTGAGAGAAAGGGATCCCCTCTAACTCGTCCACGGGCTCAGAGTTTATATGGCTTCTTCCCGGAGTTACTTCGATGGCATCAAGTGGGAGGATGGAGCCCCCATTGTAGCAATGTAACATGCTCATGCTGCCTCTTGGCTTCCTACAACTTAGCCTACACCTGTAGTTGTGGGAAATTTCATTTTCATGTGGAATGCAGAGGCAACTACATGGAAGGCAGCCAGGCCTAGACGGTCAAATATAGCATTGTACGCAACTTTGACATCTACTAACATAAAGTCTAGTGCCTCTGTTTGAGCAATGGGGATTTTCTACCGTCACATAGAGTGTGATGATTTCTTCAACTTGAACGGGGTCACCAGAGAATCCGTGATGAATGTATTTGGCAGGCTTGAGTTGGTCTCGGGAGAGCTTGAGACCATCAAATGCATTCAAGAAGATAATGTTCATATAGCTGCTGTTGTCTATAATGATGCGTCGTAAGTCATGATTTGCCTTGCAAAGGCTTATAACCAATGCATCGCAATGAGGCATCCTGACGCCCTTTAGATCTTTATTGGAAAAAGACACAAGGACCCCTAGGCTCTTTGCAAGCGGAATATTATGTACCGAGTTTACCTCTCTAATGAACACTTTAAGGGAAGAGTTTAAATCTCCCCCTATCGGGCCTCTGTGTGTAACATCCCGAATTCCAAATAAGACCGAATTCGAAGTTCCACAGGATCTTTACACTTCACTTCGTACAATTTTACAAGGAAATTAAAACTTTACTTTACATCAGAGTTATATTTATATTTACACTTAAATAGCGGAAGCAATGTTATAACAATTATATGAATGAAATACAACAACACTTGAATAATTCTTTAAGCATCAATTCCTCCTTAGTCTTTTTCATGTACTTTATCCTGCATAGAAAACTGTGGGCACGTCAGTTCATTCAACTGACGAAATATTATACACGGCTATCCTCTCTATGCCGAAACAGTATAACGATTTTCAAATACTTAACAATCACAAACTTGATCATAAACAAAGCTAAGGGGACTAGCTTATTGATGTCGTGTTGTGAATGTGCACTTAGTCCTTAATGCAATTATTTATTTTACATGACACTAATGGGCACTTGTTCAGAGTCTATGCAGCCCATACTACATAAGTCAGAGGGCAAGCCCTTAACCGTTCCTCATCTTGTAGGGTTCAATCCCTCGCCATGACTTAATCTACTACTGTAACTACGGCAAGTATCCTAGATGTTCTATGAATTACGAGCTCACGTCTAGGTGCCCTGGTGAGAATCCCAACGCACTGACACATGACTCATCATGCAGGTATCCTGTGGTAATTCACCTCTTACCATAAACATGACACCACCCGCAGTCACCAAACACCCCATAAGCGTCGCCACCGGGACGGTACTCTGGAGCAATATCCACGTCCTACTCATGACGCATCATGGGACATCCTGTGAATACTCTCACGCCGCCAATCCAATGGCCCTCATACTCATGTTTTTCTCTTACTTTCATCACATCTTCACTATGCATCTAGTCCTTAATTTAATTGAATCATGAACAAAATCAATCCCTTAGGGTTAGCCCTCCGACTATACCGGTCTTATTCATTCATTTCATATGACCCAAATCTTGGTCTTTTCTTTTCGAATATCATCTCAACATTTCTTTCATTGCCGGTATGAGGCTTAGCTACACCCTAGTTCTTAATTTCAACTCATAATCAAAAAATCGAGTTTTCCATACTCATAAGTTCTCTTTCAAAATTAACATGATTTCCATTCTTTTCTATGAATCAAAACTCATACATAAAGTTCAATTGCATTTCATGCATCTCATATTCAAAATTAATCTCTACAAATTCATTTGATTCTCATACTATTGTTCATTTACTTTATTTAATTCAAAAGGCCACAAGGTCGTATTTCCATTTATAAGCAATACTCAATTTAAAAAATGAGAGTCCATAGATAGCACATTTAAATATTCTTTCATTCAAAAATCCTCCTTTACCACTTAGCATAATTTCTCATTAAAATAATCGCTTTTCATATTTATACAAGAGTCGATTTCATGCAATTCTACTTAATTTTCACTTCTAAATCACTTTTATTTTAGTCAAACAATGCACAATTATTTTTCATAAGATCCACATATTTTTAGAATAATTATGATATTTTTCTCGGATTTTTTAGAAATCAATTTTTAAAACTCAAAAATCAAATATTTTAAAAACTGCCGAAACCAGGTTTCGAACCTGCGACCTGAGACTAGCCAACCGCCACTGAAAGCCAAATGGGCTAAGGCGCAACCACGGTATGTGAAAGGTTTTTAATAGGTAGGTGTTTTGGTTTTGGGATTTTGGGTTTTTGCTCAAAAACAGTAAACAAAAGGCAGGGTCTAAATTTCGAACCCGAGACCACTAGGGTCAACCGCATGCTACAGTAGCGCCCAAAGCACCCTTAACCACTTGGTCTAAGGGACCAGATTGTTTCAAAGAGGGTTGGATTGGTTTTGATCCAATTCTCTGTTCATTTCTAATTTTCATAATTCCCAAAATGTTTTTATTTCTTTTTCTTCTCTTTTTGAAACGAAACTTTCCAGATTATAAAATATATAAAATCGCAGTAAACCAGTATTTTTATCATCGATATTTGCTTATAAAAACATGCAATTTGGTTCTATTTTATATTCTATGTCCATAATTTCGACATTGAGAACAATTTCCATTTTCACATAATTTACGATCTAGATTTTCACAAAACTACTTTATTTCTTTATTCTTCCATTTATTAACACCCCACAACATTCTAGAACCCAAATTTTCATTCTTCTACAATAGTGTTACTTTAATTTAGACAATCAATTGTACATGGTGCATTTAATCAACTATTGTTTCATAAGCACAAATTTCAGCATAGAGCATAATTCAAAGCATATAACATGACAACATGATAGTTTCTAGCATTTTAATTCACCATTTATCAACTAGCAATCATTTTATCAATCATTCTCTAAATTACCAATTCATCTTTAAATAAGCAAACATGAGGCCAATTCCACTTAGTTTTCCCCTAGTAATTTATCAAATCATTCCTAGCATGGTATCTAGATTTAGAAGCATGAGAAACACCCACCTATCAGTGAAACGAAAATGAAAAGCTCCTAGAATCTCCTAGAATGCACGAAAGTAGCATTCTCCTCCTAGATTGTGTTACAAGTTGCCTTCTCCTCCTAGTGCTTGATGGAACCCGAAAGCCCTCCTTGCTCCTTGGTGACAGGCCGACCTCCTCTTGAATGGGACACACACACACAATTGCACACTCTATCTTTTACTCACTAAAACTTCTCAATCTTTTTCTCACCTAGTCTTTTCTTCTTTCAATAATTTCTAGTGTACTAATGAGAAGAACTAGGGGGTATTTATACACTTTTAGGATGAGAATAGATGGCTAGGATTTAATCAAGGAGTTAGAGATCAAGGATCAAGATCGAATGGAAAGTTGTAGTAACTTCCATGATCTCATAACCACCCCTCAACTTCAACTCCACTCTCCCTCTCCTCTCTAGCCACATCCGGCCACACTCTAAAGGGTGTGCAATGCACACACTAGTGCATGCACGTGCCTCCTAGTGTCCCCCCCTAATAAGTTGTACACTACTAATTAATTTATTGTCTACTAGAAGTGTCTACACTACAAATTATGACAATTAAAAGGGTAATTAATTTGTGGGCTTCAAATTAGTGGGCTTTTAGACTCATGGGTTATTAATAAAACATTTAATTAATTAGGGTGGGCTTAAATTAGAAAAACAAGCTCAGGTTTTTAAAATAGGCTTTTTTAGAAAATAAAGAGAAAGAAAAATAATTGTTTGTTCAGGTTATAAGAGAGATAATTTTATAAGAAAAATATGTACAATAATTTGTACATGCACAACACGTAAAATCAACAATTTCTTTAATAGAAATTCAGGGTATTACACTGTGGATGGAGAGGGTTACTACCATGTGCTCTGAGTCTTATGAATCAGAGGGCTTCTCTTGACGCTTATTAGCTGCTATGCCGGAGAGGTTTCAGCATTGTTCTTTTGCTGGACGAGTTGGGAGAGATAGCCCCAGTGAATCAATCCTTTAAGTTCTTCTTTGAGGGCTCGACAGCTATTGGTGTGTGTCCATGGTCTCTATGAAATGCGCACCACTTGTTATTGTCTCTCCTTTTACTGGCTGTGGTCATCTTAGAGGAGGGGGGATTATTCTGTCCTTTTTTACTTCCATGAAGATGGCTGATACGCTTGCATTAAAGGAGTGAACTTGTCAAAGTGTGGTGCTGGAGGAGGATGACATTGAGCTGCACCATCTTTCTTAAACTTTATGGGTCTTTACTCCCTAATATTCTTCTATTTGTTCCCGGAAGATGGATCCTTCTGGCCATGACGATGAAGGACTTCATCAACTCTGATGTACTTGTCACTCCTCTCCAGGAGCTCGATAAAATCCTTAGGCGGATTTTTTGTAAGGGCAGCTTTTAAGTCCTTGTAAGCAATGTTATAGCAGAATGCGGCAGCCGCCACTAACTAGTCATGGAAGGAAATTAACTTTGCTTCAGCTTTGAAACACTTGACAAAGTCATTCAGCAGCTCTCTCCATCTCTTTGCTTTAATTCCAACAGAGAAACACTTATTTTTTAGCCTTGCAACTAGTGATAAAATGGGCTATGAAGATCCCCTCAAGTTGGTCGAAGGAGAATCTAGTTGAGTCACTGGACTCTCCTTCTTTTGAAGGAGTAGATTGGCAGATCTACGAGTGTTGACCCAAATTATGAGTACCTCGGATGACTCGAAGGATGTCGTGCTTGAAGTTTTCCAGTCCGACCATAATGACTGGGGCCTCTTGCTCTTTGTTCTTCTCATGAAGCTTTTGACTTTCACGAGTCAGGATTCTTTCTTCACTGCACCCCCTAATAGAGGAGGAGCATCTTAAACTCTGCTTCGAAGGGAGTTAATTCTCCGGTTATCCTGATGTTCTGAACAGGAGGCCTCGCCCCGAGCACGTTTCTCATTCAAGCGGATCCGGAGGTCGGACCCCTGTTGTCTAGAATTGATAACTTGGTGGTGGTCTCATGATGTAATATCCCAGATTTTTAAATAATTTTTTAAAGATTAATAAATAAATTAAATTTGTTTTTGGTGATTTAAGAAATATTTTCTGAAATTTACCTTTTTACACGTGTAAAACACGTGCAAATATTTTCTTGGGAAGTTCAAAGTCAAAAATTATTTTGGGGAAACTCATTTTCTATTATTAGATATTATTTTTTAATTTTTCTGGATTTTTCTGATAATTATTAGACCTATTTGCAAATAGTACAAAAAGAAGAACTTTTGTGCAAAATTACCATTTGGAGTGAAAACTCCAGATTTTCAGATTTTGGGGCTTGGCATGATGCATAGTCAACTCAGAGGTAAAGATTTTACTTTTTGTTTTAATAAATTTGGTTTATTTTGCATGTTTTGATAAAAAAAATGGTCTTTTTTGCAAAATTGCCACTTAGGGGGGCAAAAATGAAATTTTTGTTTTTCTAGGTTTTCAAAATAGTGCCGGCTGACTGTTAGGGTATTTGTTTTTGTTTTTGAAACTCAATTAAGTTGGTTTTATTTAATTTCCAAGTATGAGGATTTATATATGGAAAGATATATTTAAAAGAGGTATTTTGCAAATCTATTTAGAAAACCCTAAAACTTATTTTCCGACCTATTTAAGGGTGGGGTGCAGCCGTCTCTTGCTGTGCTACACAAAGGATTTCCATTATTATTTCCTTGAAGTATTAAAGCGAGGATTCTTGGTTTTCTTGCGAAATGAGGATTTTTCTTATTCTTTATTTTTCTTCAGTTGATTCTTCAATAAGGTGAGTGACATATGTTTGTTTGTTTTTTTGTTCTAAGCATGTTGTATGTGATGATTTGTTGAATAGGAAGTATGTTAGGGATTGTATGTTGGTATGATGAATTTGATGAGTAGATGAATTAAAAAGTGAATCTTTTCATGAAACTACCCTATATATGATTAAAACCCTAATTTGATGACTTATAATTGTTAAAGAACCTAATATAAATCATGGGTATGTTATTTTCTATCATATGCTTGCTGATTTTGATCATGTATATTGAGTTGTTCGAAGTTATTGCAAGGGAGTAAACAAATTTGATTAAAACATGATCTTCACTGTGTATATATATTTGTATGCTCTGTTTGAGTAATAATGAAGGAGAAATTGATTGTTTGCATGTTGTAGTTACTTGTATTCGTGGATAACTGATGTAAGTGATTGGGTATGTGTATAAAAAGTTATGAAAAGGGTTTAATAGATCAAAAGATCAAGTTTTGAAGTAAAAAGAGGGGTTCTACTTTTCGGGTCCGTAGTATGCAGGCCGAAGGTTGCTTTGATGCATTTTTGTGAAAATCTTGATTTGGATCTGGGTTGTTTGACACTGAGGTTGTTTGGAAACAATATACTACAGATATACAATGGATTCACAATGATTAACTGATGTACAATTACACAAACACACATACACACATTTTCACATTCTTAATCCACTGCTTTGAGAGTTTTTATGAGTTTTGATGGAGTTTTGATTGGATTTCGTTGGTTTTGATACTAAGATTGTTTTGAAATATACCCTACTTCTATTTGGTGAATTCTGATACTAAAATTGTTGCTTAAATCCCTATTTTGAACATATACATATATATGTTGACTGATTTGAAAGATTTTTGTGAAAATTTTCTATTTTGAGATCTTGAGGTGTTTTGATGTGTTTTATAAGCTCCTATATGTCATACAAGTTATATTTGATCATCTCAGGAAGTTTAATTTTGGTTTACAAAGATTTATCAATGTATCAGTGTAAAACATGCACAAACTGCAACCTGCTGTGGTTTCGACCGAACTATAGTCGACAGTCGACTGGGCAGTTACTGATTTTGGATTTTGTTTGCAATAAGAGTTGACTGCTTCGTCTTTGAACTAAGTCGATAGTCGACTGTCGGTTTAATTGAATTTTGGATTTTCGCAGGGCAGTCGACTGACCATGTTCAATAGTCGACTATCACTGCCTGGCTGATGAGTTTTATTGGGTTTTTGGATTTTTTGCAGGACAGTCGACTGGCCATTCTTCAACAGTAGACTGTCACTGTCACTGCTGATGAGTTTTTCTTGAGTTTTGAATTTTCGCAGGACAGTCGACCGACCAGTTGCGACAATCGACTGTCACTGTTCTGACTGATGAATTTCTTCAGTTTTCTGATGTTTCTTTAAATGATTATTTCTTCGATTATAGATTATTAATCTACCATTTTAAATAATGTTTTTCTACGGATTACAGTATTTTACAAAGGGTTGTATTTCGTTCAAACTTGTATTTCTACAACTTCATATAGTAAAATAAATATGTTTTCTTCGAAGTAATTGATGTTTTGTGGTATTCTATGATTTCGAAATATGGTTTCCTGTTATTTAATGGATTTAATATTTTATTTGAATTCTAGAATTTTATGAACACATTAAATGAATTTGGGTTATGTTGATTTAATAAGTTTTCTTCATATAATCGTTTTGATGATGGATTTGAGAATTTTATTGGAAGTTTTGGTATTGATTTTCGTTTTGTGAATCTCTAGGAGTTGAGTGGGAGTCCTGTGAATCGGTTGATGAGATTTTGTGGATTTTGACCAGTTGGGATCATTGGGGTTGTTTTGTGGAATTAAGTCTGGCAGGATACACTAACCTTAGAGAGGGGGAATTTTTGTGTTTTAATAATAACCAACTTAAGGACAGGCACTAGTGGAGATGTGATGGAACTTGGGAAACGTAAGTATATGCTCTTGGTTTTTGTCCAACGATGCGTTCCAGGACTTGTGTGTTGTTCTGTCTTGAGAGCACATTTGTATGTTCGCGCGTCGGGGGTCTGCTGGCCTATTCACGGAGCATACAAGGTGCATTTGCGTGTTGAGGGTCGGTGGGCCTATTCACAAGATGTACCTGGTGTATCTGCACGTCGAGGGCCTTACAAGCCTATTCGTGGGGTACAAAGTAGGGAGGTGATTCTCCGGTTTTTGAGCTATTCTTACATGATGCTTGCTCGTCGAGGGTTGTGATGCCTATTCACAGAGTATTCTGGATCTTATTTCCATCACCGTAGTAGGATTAGTTGCAAAACGAGGGATTTAACTTTATAAAGGGGAGAACGATAAGGGCTTGCACCGGACCTATGTATTATGGGATGTATAGAATCCGACAAGTATGCATTAGAGAGTCAGCATATAGCATTGATGTTTTCTTGACTTGGTTTTATGCATGTTGTTTCCTGTTTTTTCTACGCTTGACACGTAGTCTAGTTTCACTTGATATTTTCATGCCCTACTATTTACTATTTCATATTCTTTGATGTTTTCATATTTTATTTATTGTCATTTCATATTTCATTTATTCTTGTTGTGGGTACATGTTGTTTATGACTTTATCTTTTATGTTTTATCTATGTTTTTTCTTTTAATGTCACTCACACCGTTATGGCTAACCCCTATAGTTTTGGGGGTTAAGGTTATCTCTAGCCTCATGTTTTACAGGTAGGTGCTTATAGCTTGGGATTTGGATGTTTGTGCTAAATTGATGTTATGGCTTATGTAAATTATAAAAGAATGTGTTGTAAAAGAAAAGATTGTAATTCAAGGTGTTTGTTTTTCCGCTGTGTTTTGTAAAGAATTATTGTAATAAAAGTTGAAAAATTTGTGTGTTTTGGCTAAGTTTACTATTGCAATTGAAGTTGATACTGGAAATTGTGCCACGTATTTCTGAAATATCATATTGAAAATTCGAGGCACTACACATGACCCCCAGGGATCCCTCAAGAGCGTCGAGTGTCTGGCGGCAATATGGACTGAGATATGGTGGTGTAGAGAGTGTTTTTCATGACGTGGTTCAACACGTCTTTTCCGAGAGCTCCTTAGTGCATCTCTGTTGAAGGAGTTTGATTAGGTGGTTGGGGCTGATCCTGCTGATGAAGAGGAATATGGTTCGCAATATGAGTAGTTTGTTGAAAAATAGGGTTGGCTTGTCTGCTTGATGTCGCTGCTCTCCCTCTTAACTTCGGTGGCATGGCAGGAGAACTCGGTGTTTCTCATGGCAAGTTCTGATCTGTAACGTAGATTTTTGTAGTTTCCCACAGGTGGCACCAATTTGTTATTGCTTATTTTAGTGTGGGAGCAAACAAATAGTGAGTATATTTTTCAAGAAACTACTAATGTTCTGACATTTGATTGTCGCTGTGAAAAGTGGTTAGAGCTTCTGAGATTGAATCTGAATCGTGGAAAGGGCACCTGGATCACGATTTGACGGTTGCTGATGCGGCCGATGAACTTGCAAAAAAGCCTGAAACACCAAGGTTGACCCCAGTGACAGAACTTTTGGCACTCAAGTCAGAACCAGAGGAGAAAGAGAGTTAGAGTAGAAAATATTGATTACCTCCTAA
Source organism: Hemerocallis citrina (assembly GCA_017893485.1). Taxonomy (NCBI): domain Eukaryota; kingdom Viridiplantae; phylum Streptophyta; class Magnoliopsida; order Asparagales; family Asphodelaceae; genus Hemerocallis; species Hemerocallis citrina. The sequence continues at coordinate 163,277,499 of CM030365.1, forward strand.
CTGAGGGAGGGGGGAGGGTATTTATCTTCTTAAATTTCCCCCTTTAAGAGATAGAATTGATTACTCTCTTGTTGGGGATAAAAGATTTGACTTACAGTCCTGATAGGCTGGATGTCTCTCCTGGTGGGCCTAGTCACTTTTGATGGGCTTGAATAAGGCCCATTTCTTGTTAGTAAGCCTAGAGAAGGCCTGGACATGTTAGGGAGGCCCATTAATGTTACTCTGCCTGTATAACTTTTAAGATCTGTGCTAGAATCATACGGCCCTGATTTGCTATGATTTACACCATTATCAACTGACGACCCTAATAGGCTGGAAATATCCTATTTCTTATGTTGTAAGTAAGCTTGGGTGGTTAGCTTGGTTGAGTAGATGAACCTATAAACGGCCCATGTTCCTCTAGTGGGCTTGCAGTGTTAGTTTCGAGGGTAATCTCAGATTAAATACACAGCAGAAAAATCACAAAAAATCTATCTAAATTTAGCCATGGATCCATGCGAAAAACATAAATCGTGTTTGGAAGTTATATTGTAAACATGGATCTGTTGTCTACACAATATGCCGATCACATCACTGTAATATTGTGGTGCCTCTACGGTATCCACACGAATGGATCAAATCAAGATTTCCCTCACGCCGCGGTGCTAGCTACGGGAAGGGGGTGTTCCTCATGATCTCTCTCTCACAATTTCTATGACGGTTAGGGTTTTTGTTAACTATTTATTTTCCACAGATACATATCATATATATAGATGAAGAAAATCAACCCTAAGAGACTAATGAGGCTATTGGGCTCACAATCTGACCAGGGTCAGATTCGTGTGTGGGCCTTTGAACTTTAATTGTCCCATTTAATCTAATTAATTACCCAACCATGTCAGGAGTCCGAGTCTTACTAGGACTCCCCATTAAATTCATCTCATGAATTTAAATCCAATTTCCATCCATTCTAAATGTGTGACACTGTAGGTTCCTATTACGTTGACAGTAATACTAAATATTCTAGTGTTACAAACAGTGAGCGGTATCTAGCAATACATCATTTCTACTCAAGTAATGGGAAGCCAGTGATTTGACATAACCTATCCGTGACCAATGTTTCCATGTAGTCTAGTCCTTTTGTCCAGATATCTAATTGACCACAAGGCATAGAGCGTATCACCCTTGTATAGTTCAATCTTTGATTTCTTGATGTCTGAGTAGACTTACTAAAACAAATGAGCTCAATATCTCATATTGACTCATTTGAGTATGGTCATACATTTTGTAGTCTCACTCAATCAAGGAGTCCGTAGATATCACTCTTGTTATGTAAGAGAGACAAATCCTATCTAAGCCACTCACATCCCTTCGCATGATTTGTAGCATATCCAATAGGTGACTTTATGATCACCTTATTACATGCAACGTTTGATGACATTAAAACATATAACTTCAGATGTAGGGAACCGTAGTGACTTCAATTCAAAGGGCTACGTACACCATGTTCACTGTGAGAACCACTTATGACACTCATGTAATGATCCATGCAGTGTTCTCATGATGGGTCAGTCCAGTACATTATTACTCTTACATGTACCCATGTGAAGACTTGATATCTCATATCCATGACCCGTGAGATATGGTCATCAGTCTACACACATACTAGTTTCTATGCATTATTGTTGTCCGAATTTATAATAATACTTGACTAGGGACATTTAGGAATAGTGTTCTGCTTTGGAACCCGGACAGCTTCCAAAGCATCCATCACAAGGTCACTGTGATTTTGCTGCATGTTGGTCAACCGTTCCAACACATGCGTAATAGCGTCAAGCCCAAGCTGTTCTTCCTGAGGACGGGAAGTGGAACCTCTGCGAGCCATGGTCTGCACAAGATAAAAAACAATTAGCATCCAGACCAAGTTTGATTATAATTTGTTCATGTAATGAATGGTATGTGTACTGTTGAGCCAATTCCAGATCGAGTCAAATTTTTCTAACATATTAGTCAACTAATACATTAGCCAAACCTAGCTCTGATACCACTAAAAACCTTGTCATGCCCTGCTTCCCAAAAAGGAATACGGAATATGGATACGCGACTAAGTCCAGAGAATGGCTTTCACCATTTATAAGCTGTAAGGATCTTTTCAACATTTCACAGGAATAAACAAGAATAAATAAGGAGAAACCAACCACACATGCATGAATAAATTAATATAATCAACAAAATTTACTTGAAACAAAATAAATAATTCTCAAATAAACCAGATCTGGAACAAGTTATAAATTCTGGGCCAAACTGCCCAATACAAAATTTATGTAGCAATTACATTTTTTTAAAGCAACAGTAAATAAATATAGCAAGATCCAGCCAACTAGAAAGTTTGGTTACCTACTCCATCAGGCAGCTGGTCACCAAAGTCTGCAATTTAACAAATTGCAGGAAGAGGAAAAAGAAACAAAACGTCCGTCAATACAAGTTACGGCCGCTTGTAATGCAGGCAACAAGTACAGGAAAAGATAAACAGATATTGAGTAACAGTGGATGCAAGTATAGCATGGAAAGGGTGTGATGGCAAAATAGAATAACTAGGATGCAAGTATAGCATGGAAAGGGTGTGACAGCAAAATAGAATAACTAGCATAAATCAGAAACAGAATCAAGTAATGTGATGAGGTAACATGGTGCATGTGACATGTGACAGGTAACAGGTATCATGCAAGCAAGTAAACATGTAAGATGTGTCATGTAGCATGTACAGGTAAACATGTAACAGGAATATGCATGTGATCATGTTATTCTCAAGTCTTGTATTTAATTCTATCTAGGTAGCACTTCATGCGTCCAAAATTTACCACATGGTTTCTACTTACATGCAATTTACGTTTAGATCTAGTGATGGGTTTCTGTAGGACCATGTACTCAGGCATCATGTAACAGGTAACAGAAACTGGTTCATGAATCAGGTAGTAAACAGGTTCACGAACCAACGGTTCGTGAATCAATAGGTTCATGAATCAACAGGTTCATGGATCATCAGGTCCATGAATCAAAGCATAAAGTACAACATGTTCACGAATCAATGGATTCATGAATCAAACATAAAGTGCAACAGGTTCATGAATCAACATGAATCAAACATAAAATGAGAACGAGGCCTCCTTCCGAGTACACATACCTATATTGTCCACTACTAAGGTCTTTCCCTTAACCCTGGCTTGGTTACTTATTATTATTATCAAACGGGTATATACGTGCACAGAACAGGAAAAGGATAACATGGTATGAACAAGGGACAGGTTCAGGTCAGACATAAACATGCATAGGAGACAGACAACTCATAAAAGACTAGGACAACGAAACTTTCAGTTCTGGACAGCAAGACACTACTGTACCAAATCTGAGATTCCCGTTGCCACAAACATGCAAATCTGGATCCGTCAGAAAATATAGAAAATAGACTCTCGGCCGAATCCATCACACATATAGAAGTCATATAATAATTCCAGAAACAAGGCTCAAAACAGAATTATATACAGAAAACATGTTCAGCTAGAAATCACAAGGTTGTATTCATAAACATGAAATTAGTATAAAAACTTACTGATTAAATCTAAAAAAAATTGGGGTATTCCCTAGTATGTCTAGTATCAGCAAATATAATTTCATAATATTCCAATATGGATAGTATAGCCAAATAAAATCAGAAGACAGCAAGATACAGTAAGTTTGTAAATCTGGAATCTTAAACACATCGGTACTAAAACAGCGATAGATTGCACAGTATAACTCGAAATCCAAATCGATCAAAAAGGTGATAAAATAGATACAACAGGATACATTTTATATTTACAAAGTTTTTACCAACAGAGAATAAAATCAGGGTGAAATTTTGGTTCTTTACTGAAAAGCATGAAATTTTGGAAATATAGTAGTTATTCACAAGCATAGAATAGTTTATAGATGTCATCAAATAAATCCACAAAAAATAGGGGTTAATCCCAGTCAAGTCTAGTTATGCCCAGTAAAATATTAGATCCAAATTTTACCTTTAACATCGGTATTAAAATAAATAACTCTACAGAATTCACATAAAACCGAATCTGGAATTTTCAACACATCTGTAGTAAAACAACAATAACTCACAACTCACAAATCAAAACTGAGATCTGTCAAAAATTCTGAAAAATAGACATCGAGGTCTACAATTTATATTCACAAATTAAATTGACCTACTGATGTTGATATTTGCAAGTGTACAAAATCCACAAGTAATATAGATAGGTGAGTAGAGTGTCGAACCCACAGGGACTAGATATTTTACTGAGTACCGATATCGCTAGATGAATAAATATTTGGAAGGTCGAATTTTATAAATAATAAAACAACTAAATTACCTTAATCTAATTAAATCTAACTAAATTGGTGAAGAGGGAGAGGGCTGTGAAACTATGAAGCTCTTGTACTTTGTTTAATGATAAAATTAGTTCTAGGGCTCTTGGTTCACCTCGTTTATCACACACACAAATTATAACTCCTTATAAATAAAAATATTATCTTTCCAAATTGTCGACCAAAATCCTAAAGATATTAACCACTCTATCAACGTAGTCTAAAAATTATTCTCAACTAATTCTTCGCCTATCCATCAAATTATTAATTGAGAAATTGGATTTCTTAATGGTCACGTCCTCCAATATACGGTGTTAATCTTTATTAATCACAAATCACCTGTTCGGTCTCTTTATGATTTGAAAAATCATACAAATGTCTATCCACCATGTTGTACGCATAAATAATAAAAATTAAAACACAACCATGAAAAATAGAGTGATAATAAGGAATTAAAATTTGTGTTCTACAAAACTTGGCTACACCTTAGCCTTTAGAACAATAAATTCAGTTCATATTTATTTGGGATTGCATCAAAAAATATAGAGAAGAAAAGATACAAAAGAATACAAAATTTAATTCAAACCCCTTTTCTGTCTCAAAAGTCGGAGCCAAAAGTGTTGCTGTCACGCGCCGTCACATCAACGCATCAGTCTGTCACACTGCCGTTGTCGGGCCGCATGTCCCAAAACCAGAGGCGCCACGTCAGCACTGCAGCACGTCAGATCCCTGTCTGCGTCGAAGCCTGACTGGCTGTCACCCAGTCGCCACGTCAGCGTGGGTCCCACGCTGTAATACCCCAGATCAGTCGACTGGTACTGCCAGCAGTCGACTGATAGAGGACAGTCGACTGGTACTGCCAGCAGTCGACTGGTCCGTGAGATTTGTCAGAGAATTGTGAAAGATAGTCCCATATCGGGAATTTGTGAGGATAATCAGAGTATAAATACTATTGCCTGAGATCAAGAGTCACCAATTCGGTTAACCACCTTTTGAGAGGCAGCCTGTGGTGGGCAGTGGAACTACATAGTATTTATAATTCGTCTGAGCATTGGGGCGGGGCGTTACAAAATGGTATCAGAGCCGACTTTCGACTCACCGGGTGTATCTGCACGATGAAAGGGTGCCTCCGAGGGAGGGGGGCCTATTCGTGGGGTACATATGCTTGCGCGATGAAAGGGTGCCTCCGAAGGAGGGGGGCCTATTCACGAAGCATGCCAGGTGCTAGAAAGGACGGTCCTACACTGAGGTGTGCCCGGTGCTCAGCGAGGACGCTGATTCCTAAGGGGAGGTGTATGTAATACCCCAGATCAGTCGACTGGTACTGCCAGCAGTCGACTGATAGAGGACAGTCGACTGGTACTGCCAGCAGTCGACTGGTCCGTGAGATTTGTGAGAGAATTGTGAAAGATAGTCCCATATCGGGAATTTGTGAGGATAATCAGAGTATAAATACTATTGCCTGAGATCAAGAGTCACCAATTCGGTTAACCACCTTTTGAGAGGCAGCCTGTGGTGGGCAGTGGAACTACATAGTATTTATAATTCGTCTGAGCATTGGGGCGGGGCGTTACACACGCGCTGCAAACCGAAGCTTTCACGTCTTTAAGAAGCAGAAGAAGTCGCCAGGTCAACGTTCAAAGAAAAAGAAACAGCCCAAGTCGCACGTGGCGTGTGTGGGTGCTGTCTCTGTCGGGTGTGCGCGTTGGATTCCACGCCTGGTCAGCTCGTGGTCGCTTGCTTCAGCCAGAGAGAGAGAGATATGTGACTTCCTCCTCTCTCTCTTCTCTCTTTGTTTACTTTTTAATTTTATTTGTTGAAGAATGAGCCGTCACCTCTTGGAATCTCCTCTCTCCCATTGGTTTGTATTTATAGAGTACGGGAAGAGAGTTAGGGTTTGCACTTTTGGTAGAAAAGTCCTCTTCTTTCATTTATTTCCTTCCTTATTTGATCTGAATTTTATTTCTTTCTCTTTTCTTCTTTTCTTCCTTTTCTGCTAACCACGTGCTTCTGCATACACAAAATAATATCTGAAATTAGAATTTTTAAATAAAATAAAATTAATTAGTTTAAAATTAATTAAACTAACTATAAATCATATTAGCGTATAAAAATCCTTTTAAAAATTATTTGTCGCACTTTTAACTCAACAAAAAAATAAAAATTAATAAATCTATTATTTTATTTTGTTTGTTGATTTTTTTCCACAAATCTTTACTTTTTGCATCAAAAATATTATTTCTTCAAAAATAATTAATTAATTAAAATCGTATAGAAATAAGATAAATTATAGACAATATCAACGAAAACAAGCCATTTTAATTGGTAAATGAGTACAAATATTTGTATATAAATTAGACACATGACCTACTGATCTCAACAGGGTCTAAAATACTGAAACAAAACGAGCTAACAGCAAAAACAGAAATCTCTTCTTATGCATTAAATCAAATAGTTCATATGCAACAAATCCAAATACAAAACATGGTATAATAGATGTCCAAAACCACATGGTATGGGTGTTTTACAAAGCTACCACAAGATCTTACGACTAACACATCAAGCATGCAAGAATCATACAACATAACATGGGTCACGAACAACATACATACATGCAACAAGAATTTGACTAGATCTAAATTATTTCATGTCATGTGTGTAACATAGGACGACTACGGGTGGATCAATAAGTAGAGACAAGATCTAACAAGGGTTTTTCATGAGAATGAATCTAGAATCAAAAGTGGCACTACAGGCGGTATTTAGTACTTGTATATACAACAAAAAGAATACAAGTTACTTGCCTTGAATTTAACGATGAATCCAACAGAGAGAAAGAGAATAACGAGAACAGATCCCCGGGCACGAACACAATAACATGAATGAGTGAACATGAACAACCGTGAACAAACCACGAACACAATCACTCGATATCAAACGCAAGCATAACAACCAAGGCCAAAGGCAGCTGGGGTGGAGGAGGTGTGCACTGCGAGGAGGGAACAATGATGGGAGTGGCGGCACGGCGGTGCTGGCTGCTGGCTAACGCTATTGTCGCTGCCAGTTATCTGTCGCAGCATCGGGAGGAGGCACCACAGGGAGGGTGATGTCTGTGGCATCGGGGTGAGGAAGGGAAGGAAGGTGGGCAGCACTGGTGCTTTGCTGGTGGGTTGCACCGGGGCTGAAGGCGCTGCGGTGGTCGGGAGAGAGGACGGAAAGGAGGGAGATCGGGAGTATGGGTTTTGGAGGTCGGGGATGAAGGAGATAGGGCGGCTGTAGTGTATAGGTGATTAGGGTTTGGTATAGTGGGGGGTATAAATATATGTGGTGAGATTATTAGTGTTTAAGGTGTGTACGGGTGTAAATGGGTTCAAATGCTATTGGGTTTTAAACCCAATAAGAAGAGATTAAGTTCTAGGGTCTGATTCGGTTTTAAGGGTGAGATTCAATAAGATAGGGTAAGATTAAATTATCAATTAATTAGGCCATGAAGCAAAGTAATTAGAAATAAACAATTTCAAATGGAGATTATAATTTGAGAGAAAAAGTTTAAATCAAGAAAATATTCAAGGCCACAAAATAAAGTCAAAGGCGAAACAGATAGATAGATTATTAAGGACGAAGAATAAATACATGGCTCCGAAGAGATAGAAGAGCACAATAAGAATAAATACTCAGAAAAAGGAAATACATCCAAAATACAAGAAAATGGAAAACAAGGGTTACAATAAATGAAAAGCCTCATATATGAAATAAATATCATGATACAATGTAAACTAGTAATGTCAATACACAACTGACCTCTTGGGCATACACCAACATGCAGTTGCAGTAAAATTATTGTTCTGCCCCTGGAAGTATGAAACAGAATTGTTGCAATTTTTACCTATCCATAAGCCACCCACCCCTGATGGTCGGATTTTGCTGCATTTGGGGAGTAGTTTATCCCGTTCTGCATGATCCGAAGAGCCTACGTAACTTTTTGGGACGTTGGAGGTGCTAGGAACTTCGTTCGGATCTTTTGGAGGTAGCAACTATTTTTTTGGATTTTCTGTTGACTTCCCCTGATTTTTACAATTTTTAATTAAAATTTTTCTAATTTTTAATCATTTTTTAGAATTTTTAATTAATTTTCCTGAATTCATAATTATTTTCTGGAAATTCTTAATTATAATTTCTAAATTTATAATCAATTTTCGGAATATTTAATTATTTTTTAAAATTATAATTATTTTTTTGAACTTTTATTCAATTTTCCAAAATTTTAATTTTTTTGGAATTTAAATTAATTTTCTTGAATTTATAATTATTAATTGAAATTTTAAAAAAAGTATCATACAGGGGCACAGATCTTGGAGTGGATTAAGTGGCGTGCTTTTTGAACCGATCGGAGGGCAGATCGGATGGCAGAAAAGCCACTGAGTTGCTCATGTAGGGTTGGCATACAGTTCATGTGTGTCGGTCCGGGCAACAGCCCACCGGGCCCGACCATTAGGATATGTTGATTCAGTCTCGGGCCCGACCATTATTTTATTTGTTGATTTAGTCCCGGGCCGGTCGACCACTAGGATCGTTCCGGGCCTGGCTGGTCGCAGTGGAGTGAAACTCCACCCTGAACTGGGCCCCCAACCTGTAAGCTCTGGCCAGAGCTAAGCCAGAGCGGGCTGGAAATTGTAATTTTTTTTGGTTACTATGTTACTTTGTTTTTTAATTTTTATTACTTTTTTCTCTGTCCATCTATCAATTAAGAACATAATCAACAGTTAAAATAGGTATAAAAAAATTAATATTGTAGAAAATTTTGATGTGCAAGAATCATATAAAAAAGGTATGTATTATTTTTCTCAATTGTTTATGTCTAGAAGCATTCCTTAGAGCGATCCCAAGAAAAAATGTAATAAACTAATAATACTCAAAAAGTTACAAAATTACATGGTAAGGGAGTGATCTAGAGTTCGAGATATCCCCGACTTAGATTGAAGAGAGGGCATTGGACTACTGTCATGCACCTCAACTTAACCTAAACCTAAACCTAGGATCTCATTGCCCTAAATTCCCCAGTGAGATTCGGCTTCGTCTTCTGGAGTGTTGCTTCCACTAGTTGAGTTGTCCTGTAGCATTCCTTGAGTATTGTCCTCTGCTTTTAGATATTCTTCACTGCACACGAGCATCTCCAAAGTCTCCGACTTCATGCGATTCCTTGCATTGCTCAATATCCTGCCACCTAGAAAAAACAAGCACTTTCCAATGCAACTGTGGACTCAGGGGGGTTAGTAGATCTTTTTTCCATGTAAGAAAGAATATGATATGAACCTTCTTTATGTTTCCACCATGTTAGTATATCAATCTTATGTTCTTCGGCAGTGAATCTTGTGAATTATACCAATGTAATTCATTTGGTTCAATAGTCCAAGGTTTTTTAGATTGAATATGACTCAATAAATTAATAGTTGTATCTTCAAAGGCAATGACCTTACCACTAGAAGAAGATGATGATGTAATTGTGTTGCTGCTTATTTTGGTGTGGGAGGAAACGGATAGTGAGTTCTTATTTTATGGAAACTACTAAAAATCTGACCTTTGATCTTTGTCTTGAAATGCGATTAGAACTCCTGAGATTGAATCTGGATCGTTGATTGAAAACGGTGATCTGGATCCGATAGTTGCTGATGCGGCCAATGGACCTACAAAAAGTTTGAAACAACAGGGATTGGCCCCAGCGACAGACCCTCCGATGCTCAAGTCAAAACCAGAGAGAGAAAGAGAGTTTAAGAGAGAAACTATTGATTACCATCTGACTTAAGATGATGGGGGTATTTATAGGCCTGAGGAACAGTTTAGGAGATTGAGATGTATCCGTTAAAACGATATGAGTTCCTTATCTCCTTTATGTCTCTCCCCTCAAGAGAAAAGCTTCCTTGTTAGGGGATAAGAGATTTAACTTCTAGCCTCCATGGGCTGGATGTCTCTCCTAGTGGGCCTAATCTATCACTTTTTATGGGCTTGAAAGAAGACCATGTCTTGTACAGGAGCCTGGAGAGGGCCCGAACTTGTTAAGGAGGTCCGTTACGATTAATCTGCCTGTAGAATTTTGAGATATGTGTTGGAATCATACAACCCTAATTTGCTGTGACGAACTCATCGAGCTATGGGCTTTCAACTTTGGTCAAGCTATGAGTTCTCGCTTTTGTCGAGCTATGGGAGATGCGCCTTGGTCGAGCTATGGTGGCGTCAAGCAGTGGAACCTCCTCTTCGGCCGAGCTACCAGGCTTACGGTTGTCAAGCAATTGGATTACCTCGTCGACCTATGGATTTAGTCGATCCCTACCCTCTCCGTCGAGCTATGGAGATGGGTCTTAGTCGAGCTATAAAGGTGCTACTCTATTCATCGTCGAGCTATGGACTCGAGTATGGCCAAGCTCTATTTTTTTGGGCGAGCTCTATTTTTCGTCGAGCTATGACTTCGTACTTGTCGAGCTATGGTCTTCGCTTGTTGAGCTATGGAGCCTTGTCTTCTCGTCGAGCTATGGGGCTTATCCATCGAGCTATGATCTTCAAGCTTCGGTCGAGCTATTGCCTTCGATTTCTCGTTGAGTTATGGTGGCGTCCAACCGTCGACCAGGAGTTTTGGCAGAGCTCTTTGATTAAGCGGGAGCTCGGAGTTGGAGTTGCGGAGCTTGGTGTTAGAGTTGCGAAGAAGAGCGTCGAGCTGTCAAGATTTTCGTCGAGATCCACATTCTGGAAGGTTAGTTTTTTGAAGAGGAAGGAGAAGTTGGAGAAGAGTTGTGGGTTTCGGGTTTTGGGTTTATTTGGATCCGACTCGAAATCTTATAACTCTCCAATGTGTTGGAGTTAGGTCGGATTTGGATGGTTGTTGGATTCGGACCCGAACCTAATTGCTCTAAATGATGTTGAAATTTCTTCATTGTATTTAACTCATCAAAATATGATCTTTTTGATGATTTATTGCTTCTTGTACTTGTCAACTTGTTCCATAGAGTATAATCTTGAGATTTTTAGCACACTAAGTATTTGTTGAACGGTTTTCCTCTTCGAATTGCTCTTTTATTGACCAAACAATTTTGTCGACCAAACATCTTTTTGCTGAATTGCTCTTTTTTCGAACAAGCGTTTCATTATTGGATGTGCATTCTGTCGGGCTAGTGCATTTCGACGATGGGATCCTAAATATGAAGCTAATCTATATGAGTTGTTGCTGACTTGCTGTTAGATCCTGTAATGCCCCGAATTCCAAATACATGTAATTCATAGCACAAACAAGATCTTTTACTTTAAATTCGTACAAATTTATAAGGAATTTAAAAACTTTTTATTTACAACAATGTTCTTTACAACAGCACAGCGGAATTAAACGCATACAATACAATCTACAAATATGAAAATTCTTCAACCTTGTAACGACTCATCATAGTGACTTCAAGTCCATGCCGAATCAGTTTTGCAACTAGGAAACTGTGGGCACGTCAGTTGTATACAACTGACGCAATGTTATAATACAGAGATTCTTCTACTTTAGCAATCACAAACTTGAATACAAATAGAAAAAGTGACTATCCTAGTAGTGTCAGTGTATGATATGACTTAATGCCTAATGCAGACATTACACTATGATGACACTAATGCATACATGTTTGAATTCTATGCATCCCATACTACATAGTTTCGAGGGGAAGCCCTTATCGTACTCCTCATTATAGGGTTCAGTCACATGCCATGCAACCTACTACTATGACTACTACAAGATTTAGATACTTTGCAAGTATTAGTTCTTTCCCCGGAATACTGGAGATCAATCCCACTCCGCGGATCATTCTGTGGCCTATTTCATCCATCGTCCCGGAATACTGGGGATTGTCTCACTCTGCGAGCCATCCTGGAACCCTCATTGCACAAATACCCCGTGAGCGTCGCTCTCGTCCCAGAATACTGGAGATCAATCTCACTCCGCAGATTATTCTGTGGCCTATTTCATCCATTGTCTTGGACTACTGGGGATTGTCACACTCCGCGAGTCATCCTGGAGTCCATAACTAACGTTTGCTCTTATTTCATCATATTTCCAACTAGTGCCTGACCTTAAGTTTAAGTTATAGTTATTAAGACCTAGAGTTTAGCTTTGCCCACTGAACTTAAATTTAAAACGGTAAGAATATTAGCCCACACTGGCTACTTCTCAAAGAGAAAGTTAAACCATGCTGGTCACTTCTCGAATTCTATTTATCACAACTACCGGTATTCTGGGTCCCGCTCACTCTAGAACAAACAACCACCTCAAAAGAGATCACATAGGTTACATCTAACCTCATATAAAAATTTCCATTCATTAAACATCTTTTAACTTCTTTTATCCATTCTCTTTATGTTTATTATCAATCATGAATTAACCAACTTCTTATAGCAACATTCAATAACACTTGATCAATAAAAATCCTTATAAACATCACATGTTTAACATTTCAACTTCATCATTTAATTATATCTTAAATCCTCTTAAGGTACATTTTACAAACATCGCAATTTTAAATCCAATTTTATACGTTGTAAAAGTTTTAAGACAGCTAGAATAAAAGACATCAACCCAATGGTATTGAAAAAATCATATAAATTTCAGTACTACTCCAAAAATATATTTATTAGTTTTATAGGAATCATAATGGAGACTACTAAAATTTTGTAGTTAAGATCATCTACATTCATCCTCAATTACTTCGTCTAAATTCATTTGCAAAACAGTAGGTTCACAATCCGAAAAATGCAGCTCATGCTACTTGTAAAAATCATAGAAAATTATATACTTCATGCAATTTTGTGTTATTTAGATCAAATTAAAGTTATACAAGTATAATATAACTTTTTAGTTATAAGTTTGTCCAAAATATTGTGGCTATAACCCTGAATTCTTCAAAATCTACAGTAGGGTCGAAATGTTATACAGACTGTCATTGTTCAATCTTGCAAAATTCATTATAAATTCATTTCTTCATGGAAAATTGATTTCTTAGACTCTAAATAAAGGTTAACGAGTCTACTTCAAGTTCTTATTTTAGACTTTTCTCAAATTACTGCATCTAAGATGCAAAAATGAACAAAATCCGAAATGTGTATAAATTTCCAGCAACTAGCCAACTGCCAACCAATCTTAAGTTTGGATTTTCTTAAAATATGACATCCAAATATTATGAAATTTTAAGGAGAAGTTCCTGACATATACGAGATGCTCCTATAAATATTTTAGCTCTATATTCCATTTAGTTTAATTATAATTTTTTGAAGTGCAACTAAAACTTAAAACAGAACATTATAAAAATGCCCCCAAATCAATCATATCATAGTTTCACACATTCAATCAACAAAAAATAATCTAAACATGAATACTCAATCTATATAACACTACAAGAAAAACCCTTTTTCGCAACGAGGTTTTGGCAACGACTTTTTAGTCGTTGTGAAAATTAGTTACGGCAACGCGAAAGTCGTTGCTAAAAATAAAATAAAATTTTCCCGGACCTTTGCACATTCCCGCCAGATTGTGTGTAAATTGGAAACGATAAATGTCGTTGCGCCAGATTGTGTGTAAATTGGAAACGATAAATGTCATTGCGTATATTTCCTTATATCTACTGCAACGACAGTATTGTTGCCAAAAATCTATTTACTATTATAAAAGCCACAATAAATCTGTCAAGAGGCGATCTCAACCGTTCAAATATTTCTGCTGATCTAGATGAGATGTTAAAATAAAATGACTTAATAAGTACGTGTTTCACATGTGCAATAGTAAAATTGATTAGAAAAATCCTTAATACTGCCCCAAACCGATTCTTCTTCCTCAAACCAAATCCCTCCCTTCTCAAACCCTAACTAATCTATCCAATTCAAACAAACAACAACAGAGAGAAAACAACGGCGACTCAAGCAAAGAAGAAGAAGACAAAGAACACGACCAAGAAGACGGAGAAGGTTCTGAATCCAAACCCGTTAACCCCGCCCCATCCCAACCCGTGTTCGATTCCACGCTGAATCTGAATTCGGTGATTCGGAACCCGAACCGGCGGCACAAATTGACGAACATGGAAGCCCTTCCTTGTGCTCTTGCTGATCTTCTAAGACAGGTAACTTATCTAATAAAAAGAAATGGAATATGTTCTAAAAATTATAATCCTTGTGATGTTACTGGTATTGAGTGCTAGCACTAATGAATATGTTTTGTTAATGCAGTGGTTTGAGCTTATGCTGAGCACAAGTGATTAATGGCACGGATATGATAGCTTTGGAAAGCAATTATATCCTTCTTTCAGTAGAAATTGAGTTCTTTTATAATCCTTCAATTCTCAGTAGAAATTGAGTTCTTTTATAATCCTTCAATTCTCAGTAGAAATTGAGTTATTTTCTCTTTCATTTTTCGGGGTTCAAATTTATCAAATTATACTATGTTTTATTATAAATACGCTTACTTGCATTTTAATTTGAAATGCATTAAAGCAAGAGCAATCGAAATTATTTGGTTGTTTGCGTCATTGTGCATTGAGTAGTAAAATGAATGATAGGGTATATCCATATAGCAAAATGCAACCGTGTAAGCTAGATAAATTAGCCTATTTGGGGGGTGATTTTATAAAACTCTGATTTGTTTTAACTTGTTACAGGAAGCATAAGATTTTGGATAGTGCACATTCACTTCTACAATCTTCAGGAACCGTTGGTTAGGTATGAACAGTATTGGGCTTGAATTAATTATTTTTGAATTGTGCATTTGTTATATATATACACAGGATAATTGAATTAGTTGTTTGTTCTAGACGGAGACTTTTCAATATAACCGTAGACGAGTTGTGCAACTTGCTAAAGTAGGATTGGAAGTACCCGAGGATATATTGCCCTTGAAGAAGAAGAGAAAGAGGGATAATAATAGTGAGAATTCACAAGGGTTGTTACCCAATAGTCACTTTTCACCTTATTCCTCTTAACATTTATAGGAGTTGAGCCTATCTAGAAAGAGATGCAGATATATCCTTCGGGGCTGCAGAACAGTCGCTAAGTTTACATATCAAAATTCTTTTCAAGGGTTAGTAATACTTTTATGTCCTTCGACTGTTTAATTCTTTCAAGAAACCGATAATTTTTTATTGTCAGCAATTCCTATCAAATATTGTTGTTGAGCCTATCTAGAAAGAGAAGCAGATATATCCTTTGGGGCTGCAGAACAGTCGCTAAGTTTACATATCAAAATTCTTTTCAAGGGTTACTAATACTTTTTATGTCCTTCAACTGTTTAATTCTTTCCAGAAACTGATAGTTTTTTATTGTCAGCAATTCCTATCAAATATTGTTGCCGAGAAGCTTTTTGGAGATTCTTTCTAATAAAATGTTCAATAATAGTCTGCTATTTATTTGCTGCAGATCTATGTTTGGATAGGGTGCAATTCTGCTAAGTTTGGTAATTTATATGCAGCTACTCTAATCCGCTCGGTAAATTTAACTGTGAAGTTTTTTACTCTCTCTATTGATGGTTAGAAGTACCATTATGTTTTTGAAATCATTACCCTCTTGATAAACGTTGGCAGAACAATATGGTGGGTGTCACTTCATTGCTTGGAGGAAGTGCTGACAACAGTGGGTCCAGTATTGCTCGCCATTTAGGTAAGCTTAGTTGTTTATATTCCTTAAATATAACCTATTTTGTCTTCCTGGGTTGCTGGCTTTCTTTCTTGCAGTATTGAAGACTGGTCTCAGTTTAATCCTGGCATGTAATATTCCAAAAGACAGCCCCATGCTTGAGGTACTTCTTTTTTCTTTTTTTTTTGATGATTGCAATTTTGAAAGCAACACTGGTCTCCATGAAGAAGTAGTGCAAGTGTCTTTATTAAATACTACCCATTATACAAACTAGAGTACCTAACTTTTGACAATTGAAACCTCAAATGCAGCCCGTATATGTAGATAAAGAGTGTTCATATGGGCATACTTGGATGCATAACTTAATGTCAAGATAACTGTCCCTTGATTATCTACAAATTATAAACACAAAAGTAAATCCTATATAATACATACTAAATTTTAGCAAGGTTAGAACTTCCAAATAAATTATCTCAAGTTCATGTTTGGGGTTTGCATAAAATCTACAAGTGTAACTGTTGCATTTGAGATAATTACAACTATACTGGAAGGAAAAAAAAAAAAAACTCGGAGTAGAACCTCATTAAAAAAAATGACATTACAGCCAAGCTATACTTTTTAGCAACTTTCATCAGTTTCAATGACAATCCACCAAGCACTCTAGTCCTTAGAGCCAAATCATCAAAATCTTGACGAAAATGAAAAGTGACACTGTCGATGATAACTATCTTCACCTGTCGAAACAATCAATTTGAATTAAGAAGAGAAGAGTACTTCTCAGAATCTCTATGATAGGAAAGCATCACGGCAAACTTTATGAATAATCTTATTAGCAAAAAGAAATAAAAAAATAAAATAGTTTTTTAAAAGAAAAAATAATGCACCACATTTATGCAATTCACAAACAAGAAAAGGATCTTATAAGCATTGACAAAATTATGTCTTTAGATGGGCAGGCAAGATCATGTGTATCCTATAGGCTATAGCAATATAATGATACTAGTTATTATGTCTTTAGATGGGCAGGCAAGATCATGCGTATCCTATAGGATATAGCAATATAATGATACTAGTTATTAATAACTGAACTCTACTTGCTTCCATGGACTGTTAGACAGTTAGAGTAGTAAAGAACAAGTAGTTCCCAGAATAAAGGGAGCAACATCAGTAATAGAGTACAAGCAGTTCCAGTAACTGATCCGGTAATGTGGGCTATAGTCGATGTCTTCCTAAGTCCTAACACACGTGATTACACATCAACTATGTATAGGATAAGAAATTTTAATGTCAGATTGTAATTAGTTACAAAAGAAATGAGCGGCAGACTATACATTTAGATATAATAGAAACGGAAAAAGCCTGCCACTGAATTAAGTGCAAATGTTGTATGCAGGGTTCATGAAAGATACAAATATATATCAAAGATATCATCAAATCAACCTGTATTTCCAAGGACAAGCATGATCGGTGCCAAGTAAATGCAACATGCATAAATCTTGCAGAAACTTTGCTCCAAAAAAACTCAGTAAAAAAATTTCAAAAATTTTTATAGAATAGGCCATGGATAGGGAAAAGATGAAAAAATCACAGGCTGATATCAAATCATTTTCACCAATTGATGCATGCCCACACTGAATTTTGATGCATCACTGAATAGAAAAGGCCTTGCAGAAGACAAACTGTATAGTTGAATCATAGAAAAAGATTTCCAGCAGGAAAAAAAATATTCTCATGAAAAACAAGCAAACACAAAATATAATGATGCATTATGCATATGCTTTTAGTCAAAAATAAAATGTTTAAAGATCTTGAGAGCTTACATCTCTATGCTCCTCAAGAAACTTTTCCAGGTGGTTTATAACAGCAATTTGCTCAGTGTAACTGCAAATGCGGAAATATAATATATTCGCCAGAAAATTGTTAGGCTGCATCTTTTCTTTGCAAACTTTAGAATCATTTTCGTGATATAGAAACCCATCAAGCATATCTGTGACGCATGCTTCAGCAATTTGCGAAGCTCGTTCAACCATGAAACTGCCTTCAGTATCTATATAAATTGCTTTTCCACCAACTTTTCCAGGTACTTCTTTTTTCTTGAAACTGTAATATGCATGCACTCTCTTCAAAGAAACCAATGTTACATAATTCACTATGCGGTACTGTGAGTAGGAAATATCTACATAAACATGTTAAAAGAGTTTGAAAATGTGTGAATGAAATAAACTTTCATTATGCATGAGTTACCAAGTAAAAACAATAAATTCTTGATTATCCTGGAATTTGGGACATAGCCGATAGTGACATCCATAGCAAAAATATTGAAACGAGATAGTAGGACAGGGCTTGCATACAGTCTTAAGATAGTTGAGTCAGATATGGCTCCATGATAAAAGTATCCTCGTCGCATTGCCAACAGCGAAGCTCGACCACTATGGTCTTCTCACAGTCACCTCTCTTAACCATGACTGGCATTGAAATTTAAGAGCAATGGTCCTTCTCATGTATCTCTTCGACCATGGCGGAGCTGAACCATAATGGTACTTCACAAGCTTCACTTTTGACCATGACAGTGGCAGAGTTCTGCCCAACATTTCCAGAAAACATGACCTTTGCAATCTGCAAATTGGAGTGATTATAAATGTAGTATATTAGTATTTGAAATAATTATGCAGCGTGCAATGGATGCAATGAAACAAGAATTGTTGGCACAACTTACAAATAGAGGTGCATGAAATTCCTCGAATGATCAAGGTACTATTAATTTTAGTGGCACTATAATGCTGTATTGTTTTGTGCATACAGGTTTCAATAATTTTGGCAATCTTTCATAGTTTCATTGTATACTGCTGGACTAATCATTATTTCAAATATGTAGGTACCACGAGAAGGAACTGTATTTGAAGAATTAGGGAATGAAGCCATTGGTCCGGGAGCATATATTTTTGTATCATATTTTGACAGTGTATGATTTAGTTATATCTTATATGAGTTAGCTGTTGGTTTAGGTTATTAACTCTCCAACATCAACCCCAATTTTTTGCTACTTGTATTTTCTGAGAATATTCATCCCAAAATGTTCTTTTGTTCTAAGTTGATTCAGTTCTTTCAATTTTGCATCCAATTTTTGTTGCAATGTTTAGATGTCAAGAGAATATTAGAAAACATGGTTAAGCTTATTATGCACAATGGAAATGATTATGAGATACTTAGATATCTTTTTGAGAAGTTGATGGTTGTAATATTTTGGGCATTGCTTCTTATATGTGACATAAATGTAATATGTTGGACAAGGTTAATATTATAGTTTTTGGAATGATGTTGGTTTTTAATGTTTTTGAAGTGTATGCTAGTTTGGATAGTGCTGATGCAACGACAATATATAATTTGTCTCGAAAAGAATTAAACTTTTGCAACGACAATTGGTAGCTTTAGCAACGACTATAGTTGTTACCAAAATACAAGTAATGCAAAGCAATTATAAAAATAATTGCAAAACAGTCGAGCTTTATCAACGACAGTAGTCGTTGCCAAAATAGAAAATGTAAGGCAACGACAATAATTCATTGCGAAAAAAATATCTTTAGCAACGATATGAGTCGTTGCCAAATATATGAAGTATGTTTGGCAACGACAAATGTTGTTGCGATTGATTTTATACCATAGCACGGGTGGAATTAGGTATGGCAACGACAAAATAAATTGCAACGACAATGTCGTTGCGAAAAAATCTATGTTTGGCAACGACAGCAAGTCGTAGTCAAAATCTTTCGCAACGCCCGGACGCGCAACGACCTTGCAACGACAAATGTCGTTGCCAAAAATATTTTTCGCAACGACAAACGAGTTTTAGCAACGACATTTGGCGTTGCGAAAAAGGGTTTTTCTTGTAGTGTAAGTTTCCATGCATCAAACAATTCATACATATCAAGCATTCTGCTAATAAAAACTATATTAGAAAGTTGAAGAAACACTCACCTCAAATGTACAATTCATAGTAATAGAACTCCTAGAAAATAATGTTCCAAAGCTCCAAGCTCCCTAAAAAATGGCGGGCTTCTTCCTACCACAACCCGCAAGCTCTTCTCCCTCTTTCTCTCTTTTGTTTTTGTTTTGGGTTGTGTTTTTCATAACAAAAGTAGAGAATATTTATACGAAAATTGTGTTGTCAAAATAGCTCCCCACTTCCCAAAATAACTCCCCACTTTCCACTAACTCCCACCACTCCCTCATTCTCAACAATGGTAAGAAACATGTGCACGTTTAGTCAATGTGTGTGCACACTCTTCATATAACTTTTATTATTAATTTTTATTAGGTTAGATGTGTGTGTTACATATGGCAAGTATACCAAACTAACTATATTTTAAATGTACACTTTAGTACACACAAAATCAGTTATGGGCTTTAAATTAATTTTAGTGGGCTACAAAATAAATTTAGGCCTGATGGATTTTAATTAAAAATAAATTACACAATTGTGACCAGAAAAATGAGAAGAAAAATATTTATGACTAAAGAAAATTTTAGGAACCAACATGTGCACTACAAACACATGTGTTGCACGTATCAATACAAAATAAATTTGAGAGAACGAAAAACAGTCAAAATATAAAATACATAGAACATTTATATTAATAATGTTAGGGATATTTCATGTAATGGTAAAATATACGTAATCGACATGTTTATTGAAAACACGTGCAATACAAGTAAAAATAAAAAGATTAAAATTAATATTTGAGTTGGTTCAAAATAGAATAAAAAATGAATTTTGAGAAAACGGAAAACATATAAATAATCGGAATATACGTATGAAATTTATATAAATATACGTTACGAATATTACTCGTAACAGTACAAAATACATGTTCATAACACCCATGGGTAATATTTTCGTAACTCAGATTTGGGGCTGTTACAGCCCCCCCTCCCCCCTCCCCTCCCTAAAATAGTTCTGTCATCAGAACTTAATAGGGTAAAAGTTGTATCTTGTATGCACCAAAGAAGAATCATTATTGTATATAGAAAAACTGTCAATACCAAGAGAAAAAATGTAGTATGTAATGTAGAAAACAAAGTAAACTTATATAAAAAAACCTTTGAGTATCAAAATTAATAAGAACGAAACAAGAAAACTACAAAAACAGCAGCAAAAAAAACGACCATAAAAGATTGTATAGATTGAAAGAAATTGTTCATAAATATAATATTTGATAAAGTATTAGATATTATAGTAAAGGGAAATATAAATTAAGTCATCAATTATGAAAGAAATGGGAAACAAAATAATTAACAAGAAGTAAGTAAATCATAGAAAAAATGCTTTACAAATAAGTATAGTAAACAAATAAAAGTAATAGGAAGTAGTACGAAAAGACTAAAAAAAAACAGATAGAAATAAGTAAGAAGGAAGATAGATGCAAGTGTACCGAATAAAAGTGTCGAAATAGTATAGACAATTATAATGGAGTAGAAAATTTTAAAATAAACTAAGAACGTAAATAATCATTAAGTAGCTCAAAAATTCAATGAGATAAAAAGAATATTTTTTTGTGACAAAGAAATAAATAGTAAAAACGAAATAGGGAAAAGTATAAAAATACAAAGCAAACAGATAAATAATTGGAAGAGCATAATAATTGAAAAATAGTTTGCACTGGCTAATAAAATTTTGAAAATTTTAAGGAAAGAGAAATTAACTAAAAGGAAATGAAAAAAATGAATGATTAAAATCATAAACTAAGAATACATGTTAATAGATAAAAGAATGTAGCAATTTAACAAAATACTATCTTATGAAAAGTCTGAAAATGTATGAGTGTTAAATTTTAGTTGAAAGAATAAAAAATATAATATATGTATAATAAAAAAAATTATAATGATGTGTATAAAATAATATCATCAAATTTTCATTTGTAAAAATTACATAATAATTTTATAGAATAATGATTAGTTTATGTAAGATATATATAAGTTGTCAGGTATAGCACGAAAATTAATATATATATATATATATATATATATATATATATATATATATATATAATATTTATACGTAAATACGCAAAAAATACTATATGACTAACCAAAAATACTATAACTTGATAGTTGTAAGCAACTGGAGAAATAAAATAAAATAATAATGAAAGTAGCTTTATATAATTGAAATATAATATAAATTGGGATAGAAATAAAATGTAGATAGTAAATGAAAGTATAAATAATAAAAATCAAATTATACGAGTAACCAACATATCGAAGATGGGTTAGCAATAAAATATAAAAATGGAATTGTGTAAAAATACAAAGTAATAAAATAATTATTAGTAACTAGTAACATAGATTGGAAAATAAATAAAATAATTATAACACATATATGATAGATGTAGAAGCAAATATAAATAGTAAGGTAATTAATTAAATATGTATATAAGTATCTGTATTATAAATAATAAAGTTGAAGTAGTATAAACTAAGTTATAAAACATTATAAAATGGTATAAACTAGTACAAAAATGGAATAGTGGTAAGTAAATATATATAGAAATAAAAGTGGGGTTTATTAAAGTAGAAAAATTCTCTTTTGTTGTGGGTTCACCTCGTTGGTGTCCAAATGCAAGCTTGCCTCCTTGACATCAAGTTGTAGAATTGCCTCTACGACATCCGGTTGCAGTTTGCCTTCTGAATATTTGGTTACAGATTTTGCCTCCCCGACATCCAGTTACAGTTTTCCTCCATTAATGTCTAGTTGCAGTTTGCCCTCTCGACATCAGGTTGCACCAAAACGGTGAATGGAATAATATAGTCTTCCATATGTACTTGGACATGGGATTTTTAATTGTAAGTATGATGTTATGTTTTTGAAATTTGTGATATGAAAAGTAGTGGTAAAAGTAGGAAATGAAGTAGAAAGTTACACGGTAAAATATCAAAATAGATGTATAGAGTATAATTATCAAACATAAATAGTACAAATTAGTAGTAAGGAAAAAATGATTTATAAAAGTAAGGTGGAAAATGGAATGAAGTACATACATAAGCTTAAATGCGAATGTGAACGAGAAAATAATATGTGGTGTAGTAAATTAGGATAACATAGATAATTATATATAAAAATATATAGTAATATCGTAATTGGATAAGTGTAAAATGATATGTGTAATAAGTATGTTGAAATATATTATATATATGGAAATTAGTGAAAAGCATATGTAGTAACCAAGAATGTAAAAATATAAGTAGTGAGTGATACAGGTCAGATGACGTGGCCCCTCCTGGACCACAGGATCCCCTAAAGAGCCGCTCACCCCTGATCATCAGGTCTGCCACGTCAGCCCTAAAACACCTGGGCTTTCGCCACGTCAGGCCCACGGGTAACCGGGTCCCGACTCGGCCCCAAACAGGTCCAAACCCGGTTGGCAATGCCTATAAATACTAGGCCCTCTACCCCTTCACAAGGTAATCAATCTTTCATTCTCTCCCCTCTAAAACTCTAGTTACTGTTACTCTTCGATGACTGACTAGACCGTCGGAGGGCTTGCCACCGGGACCAACCCCGGTGTTTCTAGGCGAGTGTAGGTACACGAAATCTCTGGATCCGAGCCTCCAGATCCGAACCGAGCATCCGATCTCCACCTTGCTCCTGCCTACTACCCAGCCGTTCCCTCGGCTGAGGGTCAGGCGTACCATCCAGTACCGAAGCTTCTGCAAAAATACAAATTGAGAAGAACTCACACTTGGTGCAGCCACCCCCCAAAAACAAACCGCATCAGGTTGGCACCGTCTGTGGGAAATACTCGGTATGGACATCAGTCTGATCCCAGCCGTTAACGGCATCCCATCCATCCGAGCTCACATAGCACCCAATCCTAGGAGAGCTGTCACCTGTGCACGCCGTCCAGACATTCCTCCTCAGGATGCCCCTGCCGACACGCATGGATCTAATCATCCGAAGGTCAACGGCGGACCCGGGCCGGGCGCTTCTCGCTCGGTTGCACCCGACCTCCGTCGGCAGATCCAGAACCAACAAGCCAGCCGAACGAGGGGAGGGTCCACTTCCAACTCGGTCCCGAACCATCCCAGGCACCCCTCTCGAGGGCGGGAGTCGGAGCTCAGTCAAGTCGGACAAAGGCAAACACCTCAGCGCGACCCGGCTCGACAAGCTCCAGTCACCCGTCGCGATTTCCAAGACTTCCGAAACGAGATCCTGCAGGCCGTATTAGGGATTCCTGCGAACGAGATACCCCGCCAGTCTCGTACTCTGTCAGGCGCCAAAGCCAACAAGTCGCGTGGTCTAACCCACCTGCCGGAGCAAGACGAGGATGTCCTATGACGCCTACTAGAGATGGAGAACCGCCTCGACCACTTCGGCGAAGGCGGCTCGGGGACAACCCTGGCTCATAGGCCGACCCGACCTCCTTTCTCCACCGCAATCCTGCAAGCGGACATACCCCGGAATTTCCACCCACCTCAATTTGAGACTTACGATGGCGAGGGTGATCCTGTTGTTCACATGGAGGGCTTCAAGACCTTCATGATGATTCACAGTGCATCGGATCTCCTCCCGTGTCATGCCTTCCCCGCCACCCTCCGGGACCCGACTCGGGAATGGTTCTCTAAGCTCGCCCCCGGCTCCATTTACTCCTTCGACCAGCTGGAGGGCAACTTTCTCGTCCACTTTGTAACCAGTAGAAATGCTGAGAAGACGAGCGCATCCCTGCTGGGCCTCCGACAGAAGGAAGGGGAGTCGCTCTGGCTATTCGTCCAAAGGTTCACAACATAGGCGAGGTCGGTTTCCTTCCTCAACCCTAGGGTCGCCTCGGCAGCGTTCCGGCACGTCCGACATGGCCAGCTGAAGGCATCCCTGGCGAAGAAGCCTTCGCTCGATTTCCCTGACCTTCTCAATCGGGTCGAAAAGTATATTCGGGCCGAGGAGGCCCTAAATCCAGAGGATGCCAAAGAAGTTCCCGGGAAGGGGAAGCGCAAGGCCGACGAGGCGAAGCCAACAAAGAAGGTCCCAGAAGACGGGGCCATCGCAAAGAGGGTCCCTCCAGTCCCACACTTTGAGAGGTAAACTCCATTAACGCAGAATGTATCAAATATCCTCTTAGCAATCGAAGACAGGGACCTCGTCCAGTTCCCTCCTCGACCGGCCAACAACAAGAAAATGGATCAGCGGTTCTACTGCCGCTTTCACCGAGACCACGGGCACGACACCAACTACTTCCGCGCCCTGAAAGATGAAGTCGAGGTCCTCATCCAACGAGGGTACCTCCGAGAATTGAAACGGGAAGACGCTCGGGACCAAAGGGAAATGAGGAACCGGAGGCCTTCCCCTCCTCCTCGCATGCCGAAACCATGTTCCGAGCGGAACCCCGAGCCTGAAGGGACCAAGGGTCAAGCCATCCTGCATTGCATCCACGGGAGGCCCAGGGGAGGGGAATCCAGCACTTCCCACAAGGCATTCGTTCGAGAAGTAAACACCGTCCGAGGTCTTCCTTCCCTGCAGGTTCAGCTGCTCTCTACCTCTTTCTCAGGAGAGGACCTGGAGGGGGTCCAGCTGCCGCATTGCGATGCGCTCGTCATCAGCCTCAGTATGGTGAACTATGAGGCCCGTTGGATCCTCATGGATAATGGGAGCTCAGTGAACATCCTCTTCCTGGAAGCATTTAAGAACCTCAAACTCTCCCAGAATAAGCCGAAGCCAGCCGGATACACCCTACATGGGTTCCCTGGCGTCCCAGTGCCGATAGAGGGGATCGTGACCTTAGACGTCACCGCAGGTATGACCCCTCACCAATGGACCGAGTCGATGGACTTCATGGTTGTAAACGTCAGGCGACTTACAATGCTGTCCTCAGCCGACCGGGACTCTGCTCCCTTTAGACTGTTCCCTCGGCCTACCACTAGAAGCTAAAATTCCCCACCAAGTCAGGTGTCGGAGTCGTCTGAGGGAACCAAGAAACTGCACGGTCATGCTATATGACGGCGGTCGGGGGCAGTGTGTTCCCCTTGGATGCCGTCGAGCTACAGCCAGAGAGAAGCCAGCCCGGCGGAAGAGTTGCAGGAAGTCTTGTTCGAGACAGAAGACATGTCGAAGTGGTTCCGAGTGAGCTGCTCCCTCGCTCCCGACCTCAAGTCCGACCTGATCGATTGCATCCGCCGCAATGTTGATCTCTTCGCCTGGAAGCCCTCCGATATGCCCGGGATCTCCGAAGACCTCATCATGCACAAACTCAGCGTGATCCCCAGCTCGAAGTCGATCGTCCAGAAGCGGTGTAAGTTCGCCCCGGAGAGGTAACAGGCAGTAAAAACAGAGGTGGAAAAACTCTTGTCTGCTTGGTTCATACTGGAAGTCAGCTACCCTGAGTGGCTGGCCAACGTCGTGATGGTCAGGAAGGTGACCGGGAGCTGGAGGTTCTTCATAGACTTCACCGACCTCAACAAGGCGTGCCCAAAAGATCCGTTCCCCCTCCCCGCATCGACGCCCAGATCGACGCGACTTCGGGCCACGAGCTCCTTTCCTTTATGGATGCTTTTTCAAGCTACAACCAGATCCGGATGTTCCCCCCGACATAGCCAAGACGTCCTTCGTCACCGACCAAGGTCTTTACTGCTACCAGGTTATGCCCTTCGGGCTGAAGAATGCCGGTGCCACTTACCAGAGGCTCGTCAACCAAGTCTTCAAAGAACATATCGGTCGCAATATGGAGGTTTACGTCGATGACATGCTCGTCAAGAGCCAGCGAGGACAGGACCCGTAGCCGACCTGGAAGAAGCCTTTGGGGTCCTTTAGACCCACAATATGAGACTCAATCCGGCGAAGTGTGCATTCGGCGTCTCCTCAGGGAAATTTCTCGGGTTCGTCGTTAGTTAGTGCGGCATCGAGGCGAACCCCGAGAAGATCCAAGCCATAATTGACATGGCCCCTCCTAGGAACATAAAAGAAGTCTAGAGGCGAACCCCGAGAAGATCCAAGCCATAATTGACATGGCCCCTCCTAGGAACATAAAAGAAGTCTAGAGGCGAACCCCGAGAAGATCTAAGCCATAATTGACATGGCCCCTCCTAGCTCACGGGAAGACTGGCGGCCAACGGCCATTTCCTCTCCAAGTATGGGGAAAAGTCTCTCCCATTCTCCAAAGCTTTGTGCGGAACCGAAGGCTTCGAGTGGGGTACTCAGCAGCAAGAGGCGTTTGCCCAATTGAAAGAGTACCTCGCCAATCCTCCTCTCCTCAGCAAGCCCAAACCAGGCGAGCCCCTCTGGCTTTATCTCTTGGCCTCGGAAAATGTGCTCAGTGCTGTTCTCGTTCGAGAAGAAGACGGAGTTCAAAAGCCCTTGTACTATCTGAGCAAGGTTCTGCTTGCAACCGAGACCAGATACGAAAAAATGGAGAAGGTGGCATACGCCCTGGTCATGGCTGCACCGAAACTCCACCCCTACTTCCAGGTGCACTCAATCCAGGTCCTCACGGACCAGCCTCTGAAGGTTGTCCTCCACAAGCCTGAGAGCTACGACCGACTGGTCAAATAGTCGATCGAGCTCAGTCAGTACGACATCGGCTATCAGCCAAGGACGGCCATCAAGGGGCAGGCCTTCGCTGAGTTCATCACGAAATGCACCATCTCCAAGCAACCCAAAGGTGGGGAAGCTGCCCAGACACGGGAAGTTTATGTCGACGGCTCTTCCTGCGAAGTGGGGAGTGGTGCGGGCATCATTCTGCATGGACCTGACAACTTCTTTCTCCAATATTGTTTCCGTCTCAATTTTCTGGCCTCCAACAACGAGGCCGAATATGAGGCCATGATCGCCGGGCTCACCCTGGCACATTAGGCTGGCGCCAGACAGATCAGGGCCTTCAGCGACTCTCAGCTCGTGGTCCATCAGATCACCGGAGAGTACGAGGCCCGCGACGATCGAATGATCCAGTAATTGGCCGTGGTCCAGCAGCTCTTGGCATCCTTTGACGAGTCTACCGTCGTAAGGGTCCCCAGAGAACAGAATGCCCAGGCCGATGCCCTGTCAAAGTTAGCCTCCTCGTCCTTCGAAGGTCTCGATCACATCGTTCTGATCGAGGTACTCCTAAAGCCGAGCATCGACTACCTCGAGACCCTCTGCATAGAAGACGGAGCTCAGCCTGACGATTGGACCACTCCCATCAGGAAGTTCCTAATCAAAGGGGAGCTCCTCGAAGATCGAGCTGAAGCAAGACGGATCAGGGTTCGGTCAAAGAGGTTCACCATGATCGGCAAAACCCTTTTCAAACGGTCATACACCACGATGGACAGAAGGCCCTACCTCCGCTGTTTAAACCCTTACGAAACAAAGTATGCCCTCAAAGAGCTCCACGAAGGAATTGCCGGATGCCATATGGGAAGCTGATTACTTGCGCGAAAGGCTCTGAATCACGGGTACTATTAGCTTACGATGTTGCAAGATGCCCTAGCCCTTGTCAAAAGTGCGGCCCTTGTCAAAGGTTCTCCCTGGTAAGAAGAGCTCTGCAAGCAAACTTCTGCTCCCTGGCCAGTCTGACCCCCTTCGTTATGTGGGGGATGGATCTGGTAGGCCCATTTCTGAAGGCAACAAGCCAAAGGAAGTTTCTAATAGTAGCAATCGACTACTTCATGTAGTGGATCGAAGCTGAGCCTGTAGCAACGATTACCGAACAGCAAACCCAGTAGTTTTTTCTGGAAACACATCGTCTGCCGATTCGGGATTCTGCACATGCTCATCATGGATAATGGGACCCAATTCGCGGGTAAGAAGTTCCGAAAGTTCTGCGAGGATCTCGGGATCCAGCAGTGCTTCTCCTCGGTATGCCACCCATAGTTAAACGGCCAGGCCGAGAATGCAAACCGCCAAATCCTTGACGGTCTCAAAAAATGACTTGATAACTCTTCTAAGAGGTTATGGGTCGACGAGTTGCCAAACGTTCTTTGGGCCCACCGAACAACGAAGAGAATCCCAATGGGAGAGTTGCCATTCAATCTGACGTATGGCACGGAGGCCGTAATTCCCCTAGAGATCGGGCTCCCTTCGCTCCGGATCATGGCCTTCGACGAAGCCAGCAACTCGTCGCAGTTACGTGCCGACCTCGATCTCATAGGCGAGGTAAGAGAGAAGTCCGCCATCAGAAGAAACACATACCAGCAAAGGATCGAAAGGTTCTACAACAAAAAGGTGCGTCCCACCGACATCAAGTTAGGGGACCTGGTCCTCCGAAAGCTAGCGGTATCTAACCCCGGCCAAAAGAGGAAACTGACCCCAAACTGGAAAGACCCGTACAAAGTTTCTGAGGTCGTACGCCCAGGCACATATTGTCTCACCGACTCGGAGGGCAAAGCTGTTAAGAGGCCCTAGAATGCAGAGCACCTCATCAAATTCCTTAAAGGGGAGGATTAGCCTCTACAGTTACCCCCGGGTAGATTATAAAAATGTAATCGACACGTCGTGCCTTGTTTTGTAAAGTTAAAATATGTGGTAATTATGCCAGCTTTCTTAAAACAAGCTTCAACTTCGTATTAGCTGTCTTAAAACAAGTCCCGGCTGGGTGCTCAGATGGCACCGCGAGCCACAAAAATCTCCTGAATAGTGCTTCAGGCTCGGCACTCGGATGGCACCACGAGCCAAAAAAATATCCTGAATACTGCTTCAAACTCGGCTCTCAGATGGCACGGTGAGCCAGAAAAATCTTCTCTTAGTATGGGAGCTCGGTATCGACCTCGAGTAGGGTCTCAGCTTTTTTAAGCCACGCTACCCATACGCTTGCTGATGACCGTCAGCAACACTCATACTATCTACCCGAGAACGAGGTATGGGGGCTCGGCATCGACCTCGAGCAAGGCCTTAGCTTTTTCAAGCCCTGTGACCTTAACGCTCGGCGATAATCTCTGGCTACACTCATAACGGCTTTTCCGGGTATGGGGGCTCGGCATCAACCTCGAGAAAGGCCTTGGCTTTTTCAAGCCATGCGACCTATACGCTCGGCGTTGATTTCCGGCTAGACTCATATCGTCTACCTAAGAACGAATTATGGGGGTTCGGCATCAACCTCGAGCAAGGCCTTGGCTTTTTCAAGCCCTGCACCTTAATGCTTAGCGATGATCTCCGGCTACGCTCATAACGGCTTCTCCGGGTATGGGGGCTTGGCATCAACCTCAAGCAAGGCCTTGGCTTTTTCAAGCCACGCGACTTTTACTCTCAGCGATGATTTCCGGCTACACTCATACCGTCTACCTAAGAACGAATTATGGGGGCTCAGCATCGACCTCGAGCAAGGCCTTGGCTTTTTCAAGCCATGCAACCTTTATGCTCGGGGCTGATCTCCGACTACGCTCATAACAGCTTCTCTGGGTATGGGGGCTCGGCATCGACCTCGAGCAAGGCCTTGGCTTTTTCAGGCCACGCGACCTTTATGCTCGGCAATGATTTCTGGCTACACTCATATCGTCTACCTGAGAACGAATTATGGGGGCTCGGCTTCGACCTCGAGCAAGGCCTTGGCTTTTTCAAGCCATACGACCTTTACGCTCGGCGATGGTTTCCGACTACGCTCGTAACGGCTTCTCCTAGTGCGGGGGCTCGGCATCAACCTCGAGCAATGCCTTGGCCTTTTTTCAAAAGTCACCAACCTTGACGCTAGGCGATGATCTCCGGCTACACCCGTACCTACTTCTCTTCGTATGAGGGCTCGGCATCGGCCTCGAGCAGGTCCTTGGCTTTTTCAAACCCCGTGACATATGCGGTCGGCGATGACCCTCAGCTACAGATACCAAAAATTTCATTTTAGATTTAGGATGCTTGCCTTCGGCAAGTACCCCGAGTCCCGAACCTCGGGTTAGCCCACCTCTCACCCATTGACAACTCCGGGTTAGCAGCCTCGAAGCCGAAACCCCGAATTGTCAACGGGTGGTAGGGGAGACACCGATCCGAGACTCTCGCCAAAAAACGACCTGAGCCCCGGACCATTGGTTGGCCCACCTCTCACCCTCAAACAACTCAGGGTTTACAGCCCTCAGAGCTAAAACCCCGAATCGTTCAAGGGTGACAGGAGAGCCACCGACCCAGAACCCTTAGCCGCAAAATTATCCTTTGGGGGCACCCGCCTTTGGCGAGCACCCCGGGTCTCATCCCGGATCGACCCACTTCTCACCCACGAATAGCTTGGCATTAACGACCTCAGAGTCGAAACTCCGAATTGTTCGAGGGTGGCAGATGAGTCAACCTCAAATCCTGATGAAAAATGAGGGAGAGGATGAGGATTATATAGCCACCGGAGAGGTGCATTTATTACATCGGAAAGTCCAAACGGCGGAAGATGAAGCGACGCAATTAATTTTATCGGAAGGCGAAACACCCCTTATTGGGCGCTGTGCACCAGGAAGTTCTAACTAATAAGGGCTCGTCTTCCGACCCTCGATACCGGTGCCCATGTGCTTTTCCAACAAGTAAGGGGGGCGCTACCAGCAAAGAATTGCGTCTCGGCTCCCGACCGCCACTCCTGCCTCAATAGCGACCTTCGGTAAGGCCAGACTCGGCAAAGACCTGGAGCTACACTCCGTCCCTCACTCAACAAATCGTCAAAGCAAAGAGATTTTATTACTCATGGAGCGACAGAAACGGCCACACAATACAAATGAAAAGGTTACAAATCGCTCATCGCTCGACCTAACACTCAAACTCGGTGCTTCCCGTGGGACCTTTCGCGTACTTGGTTGGCCCGACCAGCAAAGGCACCCCGGAAATGGAGCTCTCCGCATCGGCAGGCTGGGCCTCCTCCAAGAAAAAGGTCAGAGAAGGTCCTAACACGGAATTGCTCGCCTCCTCAACCAGACCGGCACCCAGCATTAGCTTCAACCTACGGATCTCCAACTCCTTCTCCGCAACAGCCTCATGAAGAAAAGACTCCAAAGCCGATCGCCCGCTCGAGGAATCCGAAATCGACCAATTCGTCTCAACTACCCACAGTCCTGGTCGGCTATGGCCTTCTTCAGGCGAGCGACCTCCAGGCTAAGCTCTCTGGACTTGTTCATGAAGTAATTCACTGCGGCTTCTCGGTCTCGAGCCTACTTATGTTGGCAAGCCTGGACACTCTCCATGGCATCCAACCCAGCTCGGACCAAGGACACCTGGACAGAACTGAGATTGGCGCCGAGGACCTCATGCGTCTATCAAAAAGACGGAAAAAACAACATGTTACAAAAGAGTCGAGAAAAACACAAGTCTTAGAGCATCAGCCCAAAAATCCTCTTTTATAAAGTCAAAAAATTGGGATTACAAAAGTGCCGTGGCCAATCCGCGTTCGGCAATTACAAAAGAAAAGTAAAGAAGGAAATTCCTGCACTACTGTTTAGGAGGGGGACGACACCTCTTCATCACCATGGTCGCCCTCGGCCTCTTGACGAGGGTCCCCCTGCTCATTGTCCTTCCCCCCTGGGGGTGTTAGTGGTAGCACCGGGGGCTCCCACCCGTAGTTGAGATGGCCGATCCGAAGGTTCGGATAGATCAGCAGGATGTGTGCCTTGGCCTTGTTATAGGCCTCGTCCTGCGAGGCGATCAGGGTATCTGCCATGGTGATCGCCACCTCCTTACTGTCCTTCTTGGCCTTTGCCTTGAACCGCGCCATCTCGTTCGCGGGATGCTCCGTGTTCGAGACCAGTTGGGCTTGGGCAACAACAAGGGCAGACTCCACCGCTGTCTTCTCGTCCTTCAGCTTGGTAGCCTCCCTGAAATACCGCTCGACATTCTTCTTCTGGACCACGATCTCCTTCTCAAGGCACTCATGGAAGTGTCATGCATGCTGCATCGCCTGTCCGAGGTGAATCAAGTCAGAAGAATTCTTCGCTAATCAAACAAAAAAGAAGAGGGAAAGACTTACTGTGAGGTGGGCCTGCGCTAACCGCATATAAGACGTTTTGGCCGTCTCCACCACCAAATTCAGGCAGTCCCGTTCCGTGGCGAGGTGCTCCACCACCTTCACCGCAATCGGGCCTTCGAGGAGCCTATCCCCCGCATTGACCCCCAGTCGGGCACATACGGCCTCATACCCTCGTGACCCACCATTCCCGCGGCGTTCGGCCGAAGTGGAGGAAGAGGTCCCTTCGCGACCTCGGCAACCTTCTTACTACTGGAGCTCGCCTCCGGATCTTTCGTCGACTTCGACGAATGATGGTGGTGCTTCTTTGCCCTCTTCGGGGTCGACTCCTCGGGCCTTGGCATCGTGGCCTGGCTAGTCCCCGCCCCCGAGGCGGCCTTCTTCGCCATGTCGGCCCTCCTCTTGGCAACCAGGGCCACTATGGCATTGCGGTTGTCGAGTTCCTTGGCAGACATTGCTACAAAGAGAGGAGTAAACATGTTAACACAAAGGTAGAAAGAAATACAGTATAGAAACAAAAACATACTAGGGTTGGCCGGGCTCAGTCCGGCTCGGGCGAGGTGTAGCTCCGTGACACGAGGCCACCCAATGCTGTGCCCCTCCATGATTTTTTCGACCTTCGCCCACTCCTTCTCGGTCATGTCTCTTCGCTTCGGCGGCTTGTGGTTCGGCTTCCCAGAATTCCAAACTGTTGGGATTCCCCAAGGCTGCTCGCTTCAGACTATGAAGCACTTTTCTTTCCAACCCTTGATGGAATCTGGATGTCCGTGCATCACTTTCTTATGGGGATGGGGTGAGAGATAAAAGATTCTCTCCTGGTCCCCGAGCGAGCTCATTCCCAGGATGGCTCGGAAGTAGGTCAGCCTCGGCTTAATCCCCTTAACCTGACACTTCAAAATAAAACACACCAAGTGTTTCCAGGAGTTAGGACCGTACTGCATGGGCCCCCCCCCCAATTCAGCACCCTCTTGATGAACAGGTGCAGCGGAAGTCTCAAACCCGAGATGAAAGCATCCTCAGGGAACATATAGAAGCTCGACTCTAGTGCGGTGGTCGGGTGAATTCCGGGGTTTGGCACAAGCAGCTCAAACTCTCAAGGAATAACGTAAGCCACCCTCAAGATAGGCAGATATTCCCTGGGCAAGGCGTGCTTCACGCTGTCCATCTTGATCATGGGCCGGCCCTCAGTGCTCAGCAGCGAAGTGTACACAAGAAGATTCCCCACATCGTCAGAATACATCCTGATCGATCCTGGATTCTTGCTGGAGGGGGGGTACTTGAACCCGTTGCCATACTCGTACTTGTCCTTTTCGGCTGGACTATCGGGCCTTATGCACTTCCTCTTTCTCCTTCTGGGATGAGCCTTCCTACGGGGGAAGGGGTCGCTAAGGGGGGCAATGGTGGGAGGGCTGTCTCTTCGTCTACCTCTTTCGCAGTCGACCCTGCCTCGCCATGGTCACTACCGCCTGTAGTCCCTTGTTCGGACCCCTCCTGACCATCGCTATCATCAACATGCTCTTCTTCTTCTGGGACTCCTTCCCGGTTCACCCTCGTCCACAAACTCTTCCCCAGAGTCTCCCTCAGGGTCTCCCTCCTCATGCTGCTCCTCGGCTAGCTCCTTATCGAGTGTGCGGGATTGCAAAGGCTCGATGATCAAAGCCACGTCTCCTTTGTCATCCGACCCTCTAACTGACATGGGCTCCTCTTTTACCGAATGCAAGTCACCCGACGACCAGGATATCAAAGACGAGTGAACTTCCTCCTCAACGCGACCTGATGTGCTTACCTCGGAGCCGGACTGAGTACGCAATATGGTAAAGCAAAAATACTAACCTGTTTCACTGAAGAACGCAAAGATCAACGAAAAATGGTCGTCGGCGGTGTGCAGGAAAGATTTCTATTGCAAAGAGGATGAAAGCAAAGTGAAGAAGTGAAGTTAGGGAAGGGGAATTTATAAGCGCAGGCAGGACTCCTCGAATTCTGCAAAAAGATCTTGCCGTCTGATCTTCATCATCAAGATCTAACGGCCACTAAGATCTTGATGACGTCAGCCTATAGCGCAAAAATACCTTCTCACCCTCGATTCTGTCGACCAACGCGGCACCTCGTCGTGCAGGGACAACTTCTCGAGTACTTCACCATTATTCACCCAAGTTCTTCCTCCAAAAAAGTTTCTCCTAAACTGCTTGCACCTCGACGCTCGGATGTCACCGTGAGCCCAAAAAGTTTCTCCCAAACTGCTTGGACCTCGACGCTCGGATGTCACCACGAGCCCAAAAAGTTTTCCTCAACGGCGTGGGGCTCGGCATTCGGATGTCACCGCGAGCCCAAAAAGTTTCCCTCAAATGGCTTAGGGCTCGACGCTCGGATGTCACCGCAAGCCCCAAAAGGTTTCCCTCTAAGGCTTGGGGCTCGGCGCTCGGATGTCACCGCGAGCCCCAAAAAGTTTCTCCTAAACAGCTTGGGGCTCGGTGCTCGGATGTCACCGCGAGCCCCAAAAAATTTCTCCTAAACAGCTTGGGGCTCGGCGCTTGGATGTCACCACGAGCCCCAAACGCTTCTCTCAACGGCTTGGGGCTCGGCGCTTGGATGTCACCGCGAGCTCCAAAAAGTTTCTCTAAAATAGCTTGGGGCTCAGCGCTCGGATATCACCGCGAGCCCAAAAAGTTTCCCTCAACGGTATGGGGCTCGGGGCTCGGATGTCACCGCGAGCCCCAAATTATTCCCCAACTAGCAAAGGGCTCGTCTACCGACCTACAACACTCGGCATGAAGACCCCTACTCCGCCAGTCTCGATGTCCCTTCGCTTTTCCAACAAGTGAGGGGCTCGTCTGCCGACCCTCGACCCTCGATGCTCGACAAGAAGACCCCTTGCTTTTCCAACAAGTGAGGGGGCTCGTCTGCCGGTGCTCGGCAAGAAGACCCCTACTCTGCCAGTCTCGACGTCCCTTTGCTTTTCCAACAAGTAAGCGGGCTCATCTGCCGACCCCCGACGCTCAACCAGAAGACCCCTACTTCGCCAGTCTCGACGTCCCCTCGCTTTTCCAATAAGTGAGGGGGCTCGTCTGCCGACCCTCGACGCTCGACAAGAAGACCCCTTGCTTTTCCAACAAGTGAGGGGGCTCGTTAGCCGACCCTCGATGCTCGACAAAAGGACCCCTTGCGTTTCCAACAAGTGAGGGGGCTCGTCTGCCGACCCTCGACGCTCGACAAGAGGATGCCTTGCTTTTCCAACAAGTGAGGGGGCTCGTCTGCCGACCCTAGACGCTCGGCAATCCGAAGTCTTGCTCTTCTGCACCCGGTCCCCTCGTAACTCCAAGAGGAAATCCCTTTCATCCTACCTCATTAACATCTTCAGGAAGATACGGGCCCGTTCTTCACCACACACCCCACTCTGCTCTTCCTACCGAGGCAAAAAACCACTCCTACATGGCTGGATTGCCCAGCCCTCCAGGAGTGGGTGGCCCCTCCTGGGCCACAGGATCCCCTCAAGAGCCACTCACCTCTGATCATCAGGTCTGCCACGTCAGCCCTAAACCACCTGGGCTTCCGCCACGTCAGGCCCACGGGCAACCGGGTCCAGACCCGGTCCTAAACGAGTCCAGTCCCGATTGGCAATGCCTATAAATACCAGGCCCTCTACCCCTTTACAAGGTAATCAATCTTTCATTCTCTCCCCTCTAAAACCCTAGTTACTGCTACTCTTCAGTGACTGACTAGACCACCGGAGAGCCTGCCACCGGGACCAACCCCGGTGTTTCTAGGCCGAGTGCAGGTACACGAGACCTCTGGATCCAAGCCTCCAGATCCGAGCCGAGCCTCTAGATCCGAGCCGAGCATCTGATCTCGACCTCGCTCCCGCCTACTTTCGAGTCGTTCCCTCGGCTGAGGTTCGGGCGTACCATCCAGTACCGAAGCTTCTGCAAAAATACAAATTGAGAAGAACTCACACCTGGTGCAGCCACCCCCCAAAAACAAACCGCATCAGTGAGTATACATAGTACGTTAGAGAAGTATAAAGCTACAAAATTAATAAGTAGTTATTAATATTGAAAAGTAAATATAACAAACTTGCAAATAATATGTCATAACAATAGTATCGAATATAAGCTATAAAACAAAAATAGTAGGAAAAGAAGTTTTACAATGTGTAGGAGTATGTCATATTTATATAAGGAAAATATTACAATCTTGTTAAAATTATACTGAAATAAATAAGACAACATAAAATAATAGAAAAATATAGTATCGTGAAATCAAAGTATTTGTAAAGTGAATGTAAACATACGAAAATCAAAAATCAAATCTAATAGAAATAATAACAAAGGAAAATGATAGTCTTAATAATAATTTAATAAGTAGTAATTCAAAACTTAATCGAATACGTAAAAGTAATAGCAAAAATAAATAAGTAACATAAAAACGCATAAAAGTAAAGAAGATAAAACATCAAGAAAGAAAACGAGTAAGTCAAACTTAAAAGATTAAGACTAAGGGTTGTACATGAAATAATAAATATCAAAGTGAATTAATAGTAGAAGAAAATATTTATTTGAAAAACATTAAATGTTAAAGATGAAAGTACTATGAGGAAAATATACGAAGAAAATAAAAGAGAAAAGCTTAGTCTACATATAAGGTATCATGATTGTAGGTTCAAACCAACCATACTACTCGTGATACCAAGGAAAAATATGCTCGCATACAATCTCATATCAACGTATATGAGGTGAGTATCATGAATGCAAGTTCAATAACTATAACATTCATGACTCCAAAACAGACACTCACACTCTAATGTCCACCCGAATTGTGTCTTCCTTATAATTTTGCAGTACTCATTGAACCTGGCTCTGAAACCAGCCTGTAATGCCCCGAATTCCAAACAAACGTATTTCGTACCACAAACAGGATCTTTTACTTCAAATTTGTACAAATTTACAAGGAATTAAAAAAAAATTACAACAATGTTCTTTAGAACAACACAGCAGAATTAAACGCATAGAACACAATCTACAAATATGAAAATTTTTCAATCTTGTAACGACTCATCATAGTGACTTCAAGTCCATGCCGAATCCAGTCCTACAACTAGGAAACTGTGGGCACATCAGTTGCATACAACTGACGCGGTGTTATAATACAGTAATTTTTCTACTTTAGCAATCACAAACTTGAATGCAAACAGGAAAAGTAACTACCCTACTAGTGTCAGTGTATGATATGACTTAATGCCTAATATAGACATTACACTACGATGATACTATTGCATACTTGTTCGAATTCTATGCATCCCATACTACATAGGTCTGAGGGCAAGCCCTTATCGTACTCCTCATTATAGCATTTAGTGCATCTCCATGCAACCTACTACTATGACTACTACATGATTTAGATACTTTTCAAGTATTGGTTCTCACCCAGGAATACTGAAGATCAATTCCACTTTGTGGATCATTCTGTGGCCTATTTCATCCATCGTCCCGGAATACTGGGGATTGTCTTACACCGCCAGTCATCTTGGAACCCTCATTGCACAAATATCCCGTGAGCGTCGCTCTCGCTCCAAAATACTGGAGATCAATCCCACTCCACAGATTATTCGCTGGTCAATTTCATCCATCATCTCGGAATACTGAGGATTGTTTAACTCCGCGAGTCATCATGGAGTCCATAACTCACATTTGCTCTTATTTCATCATATCTCCAACTAGTGCCAGACCTTAAGTTTAAGTTACAGTTATTAAGACCTAGAGTTTAGCTTTGACCACCGGACATAAATTTAAAACTTTGAGAATGTTAGCCAACACTAGCTACTTCTCAAAGAGAAAGTTAACCCTACTTGTCACTTCTCAAATTCCATTTATCACAACTACCAGTATTCTGGGTCCCCCTCACTCTAGAACAAACATCCATCTCAAAAGATATCACATAGGTTACATCTAACCTCATATAAAAATTTTCATTCATTAAACATCTTTTAACTTCTTTTATCCATTCTCTTTATATTTATTTTCAATCATGAAGTAACCAAATTCTTATAGCAACATTCAATAACACTTGATCAGTAAAAAACCTTATAAACTCACATGTTTAACATTTCAACTTCATCATTTAATTATCTCTTAATTCCTCTTAAGTTACATCTTACTAACATCCCAATTTTAAATCCAATTTTATACGTTGTAAAAGTTTTAGGACAACTAGAATAAATGACATCAACCCAATGGTATTGAAAAAATCATATAAATTTCAAAACTACTCCAAAAATAGATTTATTAGTTTCATAGGAATCATAAATGAGTCTACTAAAATTTTGTAGTTCAGATCATCTATATTCATCCTCAATTACTTCCTCTAAATTTATTTGCAAAATAGTAGGTTCACAATCTGAAAACTACAGCTCATGCTACTTGTAAAAATCATAGAAAATTATGTACTTCATGCAATTTTGTATTCTTTAGATCAAATTAAAGGTATAAAAGTATACTATAATTTTGTAGTTATAAATTTCTCTAAAATATTGTGTCTATAACCCTGAATTCTTCAAAACCTACAGTAGGGTCGAAATGTTATACAGACTGCCATTTTTCAATCTTGCAAAATTCATTATAAATTCAGTTCTTCATGGAAAATTGATTTCTTAGACTCTAAAGAAAGCTTAACGATTCTACTTCAAGTTCTTAGTTTTGATTTTTCTCAAATTACTGCATCTAAGATGCCAAAATAATCAAAATCCGAAATATGTACAAATTTCCAGCAACTAGCCAACTGCCAACCAGTCATAAGTTTGGATTTTATTAAAATAGTAACCGAAATCCAAATATTATGAAATTTTAAGGAGATGTTCCTGACATATACTAGATGCTCATATATAAATTTTAGCTTTAGGTTCCATCTAGTTTAATAGTTATAATTTTTTGAAGTGCAACTAAAACTTAAAACACAACCTTATGAAAATGTCCCCAAAATCAATCATATCATAGTTTCACACATTTAATTAACAACAAATAATCTAAACATGAATACTCAATCTATATAAATTACCATGCATCTAACTTCACACATATCAAGCATTCTTCTAATAAAAACTATATTAGATGGTTGAAAATACACCCACCTCAATTGTAGAATTCCTACTAGTAAAACTCCTAGAAAATAATGCTCCAAAGCTCCAAGCTCCCTAAAATATGGCCGGCCTTTTCCTATCACAACTGGCAAGCTCTGCCCAATCTCTCTCTCTTTTGTTTTCGTTTTGAGATGTGTTGTTCATGACAAAAGTATGGACTATTTATAGAAAAATTTTGTGGTCAAAATAGCTTTCCACTTCCCAACTCACACCTCTCTCTCTCATTCTTAACCATGATAAGAAACATGTGCACATGTAGTCAATGTGTGTGCACACTCTTCATACAAATTTTATTATTAATTTTTAGTAGGTTAGATGTGTGTGTTACACATGCCAAGTGTACCAAACTAACTATATCTTAAATGTACATTTTAGTGCACACAAAATCAAACATGGGCTTTAAATTAATTTTAGTGGGCTACAAAATAGATTTAGGCATAATGAATTTTAAATAAAAATAAATCACACAATTGTGACTAGAAAAATGAGAAAAAAAATAATCATGACTGAAGAAAATTTTAGGAACCAACATGTGCACTACAAACACGTGGGTGCACGTATCATAACAAAATAAATTTGAGAGAAGGAAAAACAGTCAAAATATAAAATACGTAGAACATGTATATTAATAATTTTACGGATATTTCACGTAAAGGTAAAATATACGTAATCGACACGTGTATCGAAAACACGTGCAATACACGTAAAAACTTAAAAATTAAAATTAATATTTGAGTTGGCTCAAAATAGGATAAAAAATTAATTTGGAGAGAACGGAAAACATATAAACAATCGAAATATAAAATACATATGACATTTATATAAAAATACGTTACGAATATTACTCGTAACAGTACAAAATACATGTGCATAACACCCGTGGGCAAAATTGTCATAACTCAATTTTGCGGGGAGTTACAGATCTTGGGAAGTTTTTTGAGGTAACACTGGGACGGAGTTTGAATGTTGAACTTGCCGTTTGCGCCCAATAAGTTCTGTAGAGGCAACTCTTTGACTAAATTAATGTAGAACTTGCTATTTGATCCCAACAAGTTTAGTAGAGCAACTCATAGTGGAGCTGACATTGGGAATCACTGTTAACACCTGGCGAGTTTGGTAGAGACAACTCTGAGATCGAATTGATCGTTGGACTTGTCGTTTATGTTGGGTTTTAATGGCAAACACAGATTGAATACACAGCGGAAAAATTACAAAAATTATTGAAACCTAACCATGGATCCATGCGAAAACCATAAATCGTGTTTAGGAATTATACCTTATGGATGGATCTGCTGTCTCCAAAATATGTCGATCACAGCACTGCAATGTTGCGGTGCCTCTAAGGTATCCACACGAACGGATCAAAACCAAGCTTTCCTCACGTCGCGGTGCTAGCTGCGGGATAGGGTTGTTCCTCACGATCTCTCTCTCACAATTTCTGTGACGGCTAGGGTTTTCTCGTATAACTTTTTTCACAGATATGTATCATATATATAGCTACAGAAAATTAACCCTAAGAGAGTAATGAGGTTGTTTGGCTCACAATCCGACCTGGATCAGATTCGTGTGTAGGCCTCTGAACTTTAGTCAGCCCATTTAATCTAATTAAATGTCCAATCGATGTCAGGTGTCCAAGTCTTACTTGGATTCCCAATTAAATTCATCTTATGAATTTAAATCTCAATTTCGATCCATTCTAATTGTTTGACCATGTAGGTTCTCGTTACGTTGACTTAAAATCATATTCTAGTATTACAAGCAGTGAGCGGTATCTAGCAATACATCACTGTTACTCAAGTAACGAGAATGTCAGTGATTAGACATAACCTATCCGTGAGCAATGTTACCATGTAGTCTAGTCCTTTTGTCCAAATATCTTTGGTTTCTTAATCTCCGAGTAGACTTACTAAAAACAAATAAGCTCAATATCTCATATTGACTCATTTGAGCATGACCATGCATTTTGTAGTGTCACTCAATCAAGGGGCCCATAGATATCGAACCTGTTATGTAAGAGGGACAAATCCTATCTAAGTCACTCACATCCCTCCGCATGATTTGTAGTACATCCAATAGTCGACTTTATAATCACCTTATTACAAAAAATATTTGACGACATTAAAACATTTAACTTCTCATGTACGGAACCGTAGTGACTTCAAGTCAAAGGACTACATACACCATAGTCACTGTGAGAACCACTTATGACACTCACGTAACGATCCTTGCAGCGTTCTCATGGTGGTGAGAACCACTTATGACACTCACGTAACGATCCATGCAGCGTTCTCATGATGGGTCAGTCCAGTACTTTATTACTCTAATATGTACCCATGTGAAGACTCGATATCTTATATCCATGACCCGTGAGATATGGTCATCAGTCTACGCACATACTAGTCTCTATACATTATTGTTGTCTGAATTTACAATAATACTTGACTAGGGACATTTAAGAATAGTGTTCTGATTACAACCAATAGGATCTCACAATCAAGTCATGCACTTGATAACCCATGGTATAGAACCTACTATTCTAAGGACTTTATTATGCTCATTTAATCATAATAAATAACACAATAAATGAAATGTCTCATATATGAAATAAATGTCATAATGCAATGTAAACTAGTAATGTCAATACACAACTGGCCTCTGGGGCATACACCAACAGTTTGTGCCTGACAAGTTTGACAAGACAAATTTTTAACTGATTTTATGTTGGACTTGTTGTTTTATCTCGGTGGGTTTGGAGAGACAACTCTTTGATCGAGTTGATGTTGGACTTGTCGTTTGATCCCGGTAGGTTTAGACAGACAACTCTTTGATAGAGTTGATGTAGAGCTTGCCGTTTGATCCCGACAAGTTTTAAAAAGACAACTTGTAGTGGAACCAGTCGTTTTATTGGTTTTTCCACTTGCAGACTTACTGTAGTTCTATGCATGTAGTATGGCTTATAATTTTTTACTTGTAAATATTTGTAGTGGTACTAGATTTGAACATATGGGTTTGTGATAGTTCTGTGTTTTTTGATGAAATCTCTTCATATTCTCGATCCTTGTTGTGCACCTTGTTGTCGAGATTCATAAGCCATCGACTGGGTTCTTTATAGCTAAATAACAGGGCCTCAAATTTGTTGTGTATAGCTAACGAACTATCGACGGTGTGCGATGGATTTTAGAACTTATCCACCTTGAATTCAGCTAGTTGTATGAGCAACTATGAAGGAGGGTCATTTTTCAAACTTGCTGTATAGGTCCCCCGACAAATTGTGAGTCACATCAAGCGGTGAGTTGAAAAGTGTTGTTTTTACAAGTGATACTGGAGTAACTGCAATCTACGATTTTGGACATCTAATCTGTCTTCAAGGAATTTTAACTAGTTTCAGGAATAGGTTGAATGGCAAGTTGAACTCTGAATGTTCTTGACTACAGGTTGCTAAAGTAACTCCGAGCCATGAGTATGGATTCCGAACTTGTTAGTTTACTTATTAACAGGTTGCAGAAGCAAATCGAATTGCGAAGCGCACTCTGAACTTGCTTTTTTGCAAATTGCTAGAGTATCTTCGAGCCATGGGTATGGACTCCGAACCGGTCGTGGAGGCACTAACGAATTGCAGAAGCAGATCGAATGGCGAAGCGAACTCTAAGCTTGTTTTATTGCAAATTGCTAAAGTAAATTCGAGCCATGGGTATGGACTCCGAATCCATCTTGTAGGAAGCTTTTAACAAGTTTTCAATGTCATTTTAAGTGTAAGTTGGGTGTTTAACTCGTTGCTTGCTACAATGAAATTGAAGAAAATGCTTAGAAATAAACTAGATAATTTTACTTTGAAATAAACTAGGGGCTGCTCTAATGGCTTGCCCTTATTACATGCACGACTGGTAGTGAAAGTGGTCTTTATTGGAAGGAAAATAGACTAAATGACTGCTCTAGTGGATGAACTTTATTACAAGTTTTTAAAATTCTACTGGTAGAAGAGGCCATTTCAGACACTCTTTTTATACTTCATAAGATGCTCGACATTCCAAGTTCTGGATATCTTCTCCCCCCCCCCCCCGGTCTTCAAGTCGATATGACCCCGAGAGAATCACTTGAGAGACCTTGTACGGCCCTTCGCAATTGGGAGAGAGCTTTCCTTTTGTTCGTGGCTTTGAGATTTTGAGTTTTTGCAAAACAAGTTCCCCTTCTTCAAGATTGGTGAGGCAGACTTTCTTGTTATAAAACTTCTTGACCCTTTGCTGATAAATGTTCCTTCGTATGGCAGAATTTTCCTGTACCTCTTCAACGATGTCGAGGTTGTCTAGTAGATTGTTGGAGTTTTGCTCTTAATTGAAGGAAAGAAGACGGGGAGATGGCAATTCAACTTCCAAAGGGGTTAGTGCTTTCGAGCTGTAGGCGAGGTTGAAGGGCGACTCCCCCGTAGGTGTCCGCTTCATGGTTCTGTAAGACCAAAACACACTTGGCAGC
This sequence comes from Hemerocallis citrina, assembly GCA_017893485.1. NCBI lineage: Eukaryota > Viridiplantae > Streptophyta > Magnoliopsida > Asparagales > Asphodelaceae > Hemerocallis > Hemerocallis citrina. The sequence goes on from CM030365.1 coordinate 163,321,986, forward strand.
TCTTCAACCCACAGCCTCTCGTAGCTTCTCCCAGTCTCTTCTTAAGGCCATCTAGAATCCGTCGAATTGCATTTTCAACTTGGCCGTTAGTTTGGGGATGCAAGGCTGAGGTGAAGCATTGAGTGATTCCCAAATCCGTACAGAACTAGAAATTTTTTTTACCCTTGGATTGTGTCTCATTATCTGAGACGAGTATTCGGGTGATCCCAAATCTGCAGACAATGTTCTTCCAAAATACTGTTGGATTTTCTGCTCTGTGATGGTGGCCAGCAGCTCTGCTTCAACCCATTTTATGAAATAGTCGATGGCAACAATTAGGAAAACTTTTTGGGCCGGCTGCTTGCAGGAATGGTCCAAGCAAGTCTATTCCCCACATGGCGAAGGGAATGGGGATAGACATATCGCTGAGGATTGCTTCAGTTCCATGCTTGATTGTTGAATGCATCTGACAGGGGTCACACTGGTAAACATATTCTTGTGCATCACTGAGCAGTGTGGGCCAATAGTACTCGTGATTGAGTATCTTTCTTGCAAGGGATCGTGCCCCTTGATGGCAGCTACCGACTCCCTCATGTTGTTCTTTGAGGGCGTACTGTGCTTCCTCTGGAGTGAGACATCTCAGATAGGGTCTGCCATCGACTATGGTGTATGAGCATTTGTACAGGAGTCCTTCCACGAGAGTATATTTCTCTGCCTTTGTCTGAATCTTCCTTACTTCTTTGCGATCTTCAGGAAGTATTCCCTTGTCGAGGAAATCGACTAGGGGTTTCATCCTACAATCTTCGGAAATTTGGGGTGTGATGGCCATGAGCTCCAACTCTTCCTCCTCGACGCTCAACTTGAGTAGGACCTCAATGAGGACCGTTCGGTCAAGCTTATCGAGAGATGAGGAAGCTAACTTGGAAAGGGCATCTGCTTGCCTATTTTGCTTGCGAGGAATACGAGTGACATTAGCTTATTTGAATGTCGTTAGGAGTTTCCTCATTTGTGACAAGTACTTGGCCATGCGGTCGCCCCTGGCTTCATACTCGCCTTGGACATGGTTGGTGACAAACTGGGAGTCGCTAAACATCTCAATTCTTTAGGCGCCTGCTTCTCGTGCTAACCGGAGACCAGCAATCAGTGCTTCATATTCTGCTTCATTGTTGGACACAATAAAATTGAGGCGCAATTAATATTGGAGTGTGAACTTATCGGACCCAAACAAAATAATTCATGCTCTGCTTCCTTCGAGGCAAGATGAACAGTTTACATACACTTTCCAAAGTGGGAGGGTTTCTTCTTCCTCGGGGAGTCGGTGATGGTGGTTTTCACAATAAACTCGTTCTAAGGCCTGGGGCTTGATGGCCATTCTCGGTCGGTAGCTGATGTTGTGTTGACTCAGTTCAATTGACCACTTCATCAATCTTCCAGAACTTTCAGGATTGAGGAGCACTTGCTTGAGCGGCTAATCAGTAAGGACACATGGAAAGTGCTTACAAATAGGGGCGAAGTTTTTAAGCTGCTGGGACCAGTACATAGGCCATCTTTTCTATTTTTGAGGAACGGAGTTCTGCATTATAGAGTACCTTGCTCACATAGTAGATTGGTTTCTGAACCCTGTCTTCTTCTCTGACTAGGATGGCACTAAGAGTCTGGTCGGAGGTGGCTAAGTAGAGGTAAAGGATTTCACTTAGCTCGGGCTTACTTAGGGTTGGCGAGGTATGCTTTGAGTTGTTCGAAAACGGTCTGTTGTTCTTCTCCCCGCTCAAAATCTTTCGCGGCCTGTAGAACTTTGAAAATGGCAAACATTTCTCCCCAAATTTATAGAGGAATCGGCCGATGGCGGCCGATGGTGACCAAGCAGCCGGTTATTTTTTGCACTTCCTTGACCGTAATCGGGGGAGACATGTTGCGAATTTTCTGTATTTTCTCAGAATTGGCTTCGATTCCCCTTTGACTAACCATAAAGCCCAAAAATTTACCAGAGGATACTCCGAAAGCACATTTGGTAGGATTCAGACGCATGTTATGCTTGCGCAATTCTTCTAATGCTTCTTGGAGGTCGGTGATGTGGTCTTCCTTTTGAAGGCTTTTGACTAACATATCATCTACGTAGATTTCCATGTTCTTACCGATTTGTCTCTTGAAGACCTTATTTACCAGACGTTGATAGGTAGCACCGGTGTTTTTCAGGCCAAAAGGCATAACTCGATAGCAGTACAGACCCTGATCTGTGATGAAGGACATCTTTGGAGTGTCAGGTGGAAACATTGATCTGATTATACCCAGAAAATGCATCCATGAAAGTTAGGAGCTCCTGACCCGATGTGGCATCGATCATTACGTCTATGCTAGGGATAGAGAATGGTTCTTTCGGACAAGCCTTGTTAAGATCTGTAAAATCTACGCACATTCTTCAATTACCTTTAGCTTTTTGAATCATCACCACGTTTTTCAACCACTCTGGGTAGTTAACTTCTTGGATGAAGTGTGCAGCTAGGTGTTTTTCGACTTCTTCTTTGACAGCTTGGATCTTAGCTGAAGCAAATTTGCGGTGTCGTTACTGAACGGGATTGGCATCCAGACTCACGCTAAGATGATGCATGATCAGGTCTCCGAAAATTCTTGGCATATCGGCTGCGGTCCAGGCGAACAAGTCTTGATTTTGTCTTATACAGATGTTGAGACGCTCCTTGAGCTGGAGAGAAAGGGTCTTGCTGAGACGAAAACTCTTGCTCTGATCCTCTTGGAAAAAATGGATCTCTTCTAATTCATCCATGGGCTCTAAGTTTGCACAATTTCTTTCTAGCGGGGGCTCGATGGTATCAAGTGGAAGAATTGAGCACCCTATGGTGGCAGTGTAACATGCTTGTGCTGCCTGTTGGTTTCACACTACCTGGCCTACGCCTACTATTGTTGGAAACTTCATTTTCATGTGAAATGCAGAAGCGACCGCATGGTAAGCGGCTAGGCCTGGGCTGCCAAATATTGCGTTGTATACGGCTTTGATGTTGACTACCAGGAAGTCAAGCACCACTGTCCGAGTTGTTGGGGCTTTTCTTGTCGTCACGTCGAGTGTGATTATTCCTTTGACATGGATGGGTACACCTACGAAGTCGTGAAGTGTGTAACCGAATGGCTTGATTTGATCTTGTGAGAGCTTCAGAGCATTGAATATGGCCATGAAGAAGATGTTTACGAAACTGCCGTCATCAATGAGGATACGTCATACCTCATAATTTTTTAGGCATAAATTGATAACTAGTGCATCGCAATGAGGCATTTTGATGCCCTCGAGATCTTTATCGGAGAAGGACATAGAGAAGCCCGAATTCTTTGCAGGTGGAGCGTTATGTATTGAATTAAATTCCTTCACGAAGGCTTTTCGGGAGGAGTTGAAATCTCCCCCCATAGGCCCTCCATGAATGGTATATAGAATGGCCATGTGTTCGGAGTCTCATGATTCAGAGGGTCTCTCTGGATGCTTATTAGCCCCTCGTGGTGGAGGGGTTTCGGTGTTATTGTTTTGTTGTACAAATTGAGAGAGATAGCCTCAGCGAATCAGGTCTTCAATTTCTTCTTTGAGGGCCCGGTAATTTTCAGTAGTATGTTTATGGCCTCTGTGAAATGCGCACCCCAGGCCCATGTCTCTTCTCTTGTTGGTCGTTGTTATTTTGGAAGGAGGGTGGACTATCCCATCCTTTCAAATTCCATGAGGATGGTAGACCCATTTGTGTCTAAGGGAGTGAATTTGTCGAAGCGGGGTGTTGGAGGAGGACGACAATGACCTGCACCATTTTTTTGGAACTTCTTGGGCATTTCCTCTCTTGCATTCTTCCATTTGTTCCGGGAAGGTGATTCTTTCTTGGCTTGTGGATTGAGAGCTTCCTCTAACCTGAAGTATTTATCACTTCTTTCTAGGAGCTCAGGGAAATCTCTAGGAGGCTTTTTCGCAAGAGAAGCTTTTAGTTCTTTATGCATGACATTGTGGTGAAAAGCTCCAGCCTCCACTGAAGAGTCCAAGGAGGAATTCGACCTTAATTCGGATGTAAAGTGTTTGACGAATTTTTTCAGTAGTTCTCCAGCTCTTAGCTTCAGTTCTAGCAGGGTAGCACTTGTTTTTTTAGTTTTGTGGCTGGTAACAGAGTGCGCTGTGAAAAGCTCCTTGAGCTAGTTGAAGGAGAATATTGACTCTGAAGTAAGGAGGGAATATCATTCCCTTGCTGATCCTTTCTGTGTCGCGGGGAATGTTTGACACATGAGCGTATTGGCGGCGTTGTAGACCATCATGAGGGTCTTGAAACTATCAATATGGTCAGTCGAGTCTGATTCCCCATCATATGATTCGAATTATGGAGCTTTGAACTCCTTTGGGATTTGTGCATCGAGGAAGGTTTTGCTGAAAAGTGATTGATTAGGGCAGTAGGCTCTGCTCGAGCGGTTTCCCTCATTCTTCATTTGCTCAAAACGATCTTCTACCTCTCGGATACGACGAAGGACTTGGTCGTCCTTCCCCTTGGATCCAATTGAGTTAGCGGATCCTTCTTTGGGGGGCTGGCCAAGATCTTGACTACCTTGGATAGCTCGGAGGTTGTCGAGCTTGAACTTATCCTATTCGGCCCTAGTGACTGGGGCATCTTTCCCTTTATTCTGCTCAAGAAGCTTTCGGCTCTTGCAAGTCGGGCTTTTTATTGCGGTGTGCCCACTATGAGAGGAGGACTGCCTTGACCTTTCTCTTGGAGAGTTACTTCTTCGGTTTTCCTGACGTTCTGAGCAGAAGGCCTCAGTTCGAGCGCGCCTCTCATCCAAGCGGATTCGTAGATCAGTTCCTTATTCCTGGCACTAATTATTTGGCAGAGATCTCTAGATGTTCGGGGACCTCGCGAGGTTATTGAATCGGTTGAAGCATTATGGACTGAGACACGGTCGTACTAAGGATGTTGTTCATGATGGTTTTGTTGGGAGCCCCCTGGTTCCTCTCTATTGGCAGGAGCTTGACTAGGCTGCCGTGGCGACTGTTAAGGAGGAATCAGATCTTTCATAGGAGGAGCTGGTTGACAAAGAGTTGGTGCGACGGCTTGAGGCCGCCGCTCTGCCTCTTAATCTTGGTGGCATGATGGTAAGTTTAATTTATGTAGTTCCCATAGACGGTGCCAATCTGTTGCTGCTTATTTTGGTGTGGGAGGTAACAGATAGTGAGTTCTTATTTTATGTAAACTACTAAAAATTTGACATTTGACTTTTGCCATGAAATCCTGAGATTGAATCTGGATCATTGATTGAACACTATGATTTGGATCTGACAGTTGCTGATGCGGCCGATGGACCTGCAAAATGCCTGAAACACAGGGGGTTAGCCCCGTCGACAAACCTTCCGATGCTCAAGTCAGAACCAGATAGAGAAAGAGAGTTTAAGAGAGAAACTGTTGATTACCTTCTGGCTGAAGAGGAGGGGGAGTATTTATAGGCCTGAGAAATAGTTTAGGAGATTGAGATGTATCCGTTAGATCGATATGAATTCCTTATCTCCTTTATGTTTCTCCCCCTCAAGAGACAAGCTTTCTTGTTAGGGGATAAGAGATTTGACTCCTAGCCTTAATGGGCTGGATGTCTCTCCTAGTGGGCCTAATCTGTCACTTTTTATGAGCTTGAAAGAAGACCATGTCTTGTAGAGGAGCTTGGAGAGGGTCCGAACCTGTTAAGGAGGCCCGTTACGATTAATCTGCCTGTAGAAACTTTGAAATTTGTGCTGGAATCATACAGCCCTGGTTTGATTTTTACCATTATCAACTTGTATGTTGTGTTTTACAAGTAGATGCAAAAGTTCTATAATAAATATCATTTAAATTATCTATTACGTACTCAAATTTAACTATAAATGCATTGTGATCATAAAAAACATCTTGCACCATACAATAAAACAACTCAATCAAATTCTTCGTACCTTCTAATTTGATTCGAGGATTCATTACACTTACAAAAAAACAACATAAGAAGAGGATGAACAAAAATTTAGTGTAAGTGGAAGAAACAATCTCTCCAATGTAAGGATCATGCATCATTTCTTGAAAAGTTATCATCAGACTAACTATTGAAAGAAAAATATCACTAGAAGTAGAACCATAAGATTTTGAAATTTTCAGGTTCGAGTTCTTAAACGGTTGCAAAAATTTTAACAAGCTTTCAGCAAAAAACAAAGAGTAATAATTCATTTTAAAGTTTTCATTGCTTTTGGCAATGCAAAATTTATTTTAAACTGATTTGTATTTAGTAACAACAGGTTGTAAGCAGAATTACAACGGTGTTTAACATCTTTAAGAAATTTTCTAAAATGTACTCCCATAAGATTACATCATTATCTAAAGATAGAAGATTATGACCACTCAAATATATGAAATTGGCATAATCTCTTATTGCAATCGTATATGGTTCGACAATCTTTAATACATCTTGCCCACAAAAATTAACGATATCACATGCACATCAAACAAGAAATATTTCAGGCAATGGAGGAACAAGCTCTTCAATTAATGTGGAAATCGTCATATTATTGTTGGAGGCATTACCAAAACTAATAGAAATTTTTATCACAAATATGATAATTAGTGCATGCTTGTATGATATTTGATGCAATAGCTGCACCATTATAGGGATACATCAAATATCGAACTGATATGATCCTCTTTTTCAGAATCTAGTCATTGTCGATCCAATGACACATTACGCACATCATTGGCACATCATGAAAACATTTCCAACCATCGGCGGTAACTGAAACCTTACAAGTTAAAGTATAAAAATTAACAATTAGAAAATCTTTAAGAACATGATAGATTTTTATTGCAATTGGACTTTATTGTGTTTCTATCAATTCATTTGTAATGGGGGTTTAGAGCGATTTAGTTAAAGGTCTCTAGGTTTCCACAGTCGGAATAGGAAAATGGTAACTCATCCTTAATAACAAGTCTAGCCATTTCCCTATGAATGAGATCATGATTGTAGCTATAGCTATCTACATGACCGGTCTTAGGGTTGATCTTTTGTTAGGTTAGATTATTTTGGAATTGGTTCGGGTGTGATCTCTTCAAGTGTCTCTAAAGTGTACCCATTCCAGCACCCGTTTTCAACTTGTAAGCAGTTTGACATTGTTACAGACCTTTACACCCTGTTTTGGAATGGACTGAGATGAGATAAATGTAAAATATTGGTTGACTTCGGAAGTTACTCCTTTGTTTCGGGAAGAAGAGGTTTGTGGTTGCTCGGTGTCTTGTGTTTGGGTTTCTTCACTAGAATTTCATCATTGTGTGAGTGTGTGTGGAAAGTAGGGAATATTATCAAAATCTCTAATAGTATTGGTCTTGTAACGCCCCGAATTCTAAATAAGACCGAATTCGAAGTTCCACAGGATCTTTACACTTCACTTCGTACCATTTTACAAGGAAATCTGAACTTTTTATCATACATTAGAGTCCTTTACATTTATTTACACAGCGGAATATAAAATAAAGTACAACAATGAAAAATTATACAATTGCAACATCTTTAACAATTAAATAAATCAACACTAGCATATCAACTTTATATCTTCATGAAAATCCAACTCCTGCATATAAAACTGTGGGCACGTCAGTTGCTTACAACCGATGATAAATGTTATACACGGCCATCCTCTCTATGCCGGAAATATAATGATCTCAATACTTTAACAAACCACAAACTTGAATGTAAATAAAGTGTTAAATGTGTCTACTCTATACATGTAAGTGTATGCAATGCCTTAATGCCTAATGCAGACATTTTATACTAAGATGACACTAATGCATACTTTTTCAGATTCTATACATCTCATACTACATAGGTCCGAGGGCGAACACCTATGTACTCCACATTAAAAGGTTCGATCCCTCACCATGACAACTACCTAGTAATAAAGCAAGGTTTAAATCATTCCACGAGTACGGATCCCAGACCCGGAGTCCACCGCCCGACTGTTATAACAAACTCCTCATCGTGCGAATCATCCCGCAAGTGCCCCTCTAGCCCCGGTATACGTATATACATTGGAGTACGGCAAACTATCCGCCCGGACTACGCATAGTCCCGGATTTTAAATAAAAGCTCGTCTCCCACGAAGCAACCACAGTCCCGGAATCCTCTGCTCGACTGGGTCTATAGTTCCGAAATCCTCCTCCCGATTATATAGAGTGCTCCACTTATGTTTGCCCAGGTTTACTACATCTTCTTCTAAGTGCCTAGTTCTTAAGTTCAAGAAATGAATAAATTATTATACTTAGAGTTAGTCCTACCCCCTACCGGACTTAATCACAAATACCGAGATAGCTCCATGGCCATATCTCAAAATTATAACTCAATTCTTTTATTTCAACAATGCCGGTACCCGAGGTCTTACGAATCTCTAGATCATAACCTTTCATGTACAAGAATCCACGGGTACTCATACCCTTCAATAATCATGTATTAAACTCAATGTATTCTTATCTTCAACTTATTCACAAATTAATCAATGTCTTATCTTAACATTACTCATGATTCATTTATTCATTTACAATTCAAAATAAAATAATATTTCTTTTCATGAACATAGATTCATCCACTTTAAGTCTCATTAGCAATTTTAAGCTTATATAATATATCTCAAAACACATCAAGTATTTCTCAAATCAAATAGTGTATAATCTCTTCATGAGAAATCCATAACATGGCAATTATTTTTCTCTTCTTCTCAAAATAAAAGTCATATTCACAAAAAAATAATTTTGTAGTCAATTACTCATCTTCTATCTCAATTCCCCTTTTTATTTCTCAAAATATACATGAAAATTTCTAAAACTATTTTTAATAAATTCTATATCATTTATAGGAATTCTAGAAATTTTCCCCAAATTTTATTCCCATTAAAACTCCTTCAAAAATATTTAAAATGTCAAAATAAATAAAAGTGGCCAATGGGTTTCGAACCCATGCTCAGCCGCAAGCTACAGTAAGCACCCAAATCCACTCCGCTAGCCATATAGTCCATGTAGACTTTGTGTTATAAAGGTGATTCGAGACCCACATATACAGTGCCTCTCTGTTTGTAGTGTAAATTAAAACCAAAACAAAAAAAAGTGGGATTGTTAGGATTCGAATTTGAAACCCCAAATCACAGGAGCGCTACAGTAACAATCTTAAAGCTCAGCCGATAACCAGTAAGTCCAACCCCAGTCAATGTTATGGAATTAGAATGCTAAACTTTTGTTCATACTGTACTGTATTTAATTGATTTCACACAAAACTCAAACATATGATCGATCTAATCTTTTTAATGGACTGAAATTATCTCATTTATACTGAATTTACTTGAAATTAGTAATTCACGAATTTCCAAACTTATATTTTATACATTTTATCTATATTCCAAATTATCTCCTTCTCTTTTATGAACATGAATTGTATTTCTTCATTTAATCAAAATAGCAAATTTTGTATTTCTTACAAACAATTTAAATGAATCTATGTGTACCAAATTATCTTTACAAAAATTCATTTTTTTAAAACACAAGGGGAAATCTCAATCATTTCTCATACAATTTTATATTTCTACATTTGTAAATTAGCATGCATGTTGGTTCATGGCAAAAATACTCATTATTTTTTTTTCTCATTTATACTAACATGATGACAATTTGTTTCTTAATCATAACAAAATTTACTACTATGTATAGCTCATACAAAAGCATGGATTTGTTTTACAATTATCACATCAAATTTAATATATACTACTCATTAATCGTTTCTAGCATTCATGTCTCATATTTTAGAATGCATAAGATTGCCCACATCACATCAATTTGATCTACATTACTAATGTCATATTCTAGCATGCTCAACCTATGAATTAGAAAGCACAAAGGCCATCCACCTCTTATGAAGAATTTGTAACAAGGAGATGAGACACCACTCCTAGATCCAACAAGCCAACTCCTAGTCCTTCTCCTCCTAGCAAGAGCACTCCAACAAGCAACAAGAACACTCTAGCTCTCTTTCTTTTTCCTCTCTTTATTTTGGTTATTTTGGTGTGAAATGAGAAGAAACAACAAGGGTATTTATAGAACAAAGTGAAGGGCTAAATTGCAAATTTCTCCACCTAATAACTTCTCACTTAAATCTCCACCTCTTCACTATCCCTAACCCCCACCTCTTCACTATCCTAACCCCCATAACCCCCAACCCTTCCTCTTCAAAACCGGCCAACTCTCTCACCCTATGCACGTGGTGCACTAGTGCACACACACACACACACAAAATTTAATACAATTCCTATAGTTCTAAAATGTGTATTAAAAGTTGTTACATGCCATGTGTGAGTCCATGCACAACTAAAAAATAGATTTAATTAATGGGCTTGTCTTGTGGGCTTTCTTTTTAATTAATTAATTAATTAGTCTAGTGGGCTAGAATCCATTCTTAGGGCCATGGGTTTAATAAAAGGCTAAATAAATGACTCTTGCATGCTAAAATAGTAAATGAGAGTAAGAAAAATAAAGATGGAAAAATTAGCACGTGCATCATACGTGCAAAAATTGAAAAAATGCTTTTTTAATTAAAATAAAAATTCGGGATGCTACAGGTCTCAAGTTTTGGAACAATAGGAGTGCATGATGTGTTGGTGGATTTTTGTGCACTTTGGCTACGACCGCTATGTGATCATGATGATGCCATTAGTGATTAGTGTATAAAAATTATAAATTTGAATAATTGATATGAGAAAAAAGTATATAAAAAATTAATAAGCTATAAATTAACAACTAATAAATATTAATTGAACTTTAAAAATGATACCGCACTTCAAGAATTGCAAGAGTAGATAACTAGTTTGAAACTTGAGACTTGAGAGAGCTGGGATTTGAAATTTGTGAAAGGTTCTTGATTGTTTCTTCACTTGATTACTTCATTCTTCCACAAACTGGAAGAGAATCTCACTAGATTCAGACTTGAGATTTGAGGGAGTTGAGACTAATTTGGAATGAATTGTTAGAAACTTGAGAGAATTGTTTAGAATGAATTGAGAGTTGTAAGTTTTGATATAAAGAAAATTGTATAGAAGGGGTGGCTACTTATAGAATTTCATAATTTTCAATTTCCTATTTTACCTTAAAAATAGCCTTTTTGTAGCCATTATGGGGGTAGATAGGTAATATAAGAAAAAAAATAAAAAACAAAAAACAAAAACGTAAATCCAATGTTCAGCCCAGCCGGGCCAACGTTCGGCCTACGCTGGCTGAATCGGATCGGTCTGGTTCGGTTCAAGACCAAGTGGGCCTGGTCTTTATGCGGTCCTGGTCAAACCGGGCTAATTTGGCCATTTTTTACCTGAATCGGGCGACTCATTTTTAGCGGGCCTGTATCGCCTAACAGCAATTCGGTTCAGGCTGAAGCCCATTTTGGGCAGGTCCAGGTGTGTCGCATGCCAGACCGGTCTTGTTGCCAACCCTATGCTCATGGCACGTGATGCGCATGTGCACGCGTCCGACACGCGGCTCGATCACGGGGAGGACGTGGCCCGGGCACGCATTTTCCACGTGCCTGAGCGTGAGCCTATTTTATCACATGTTTTGGATCTACTTTTGGATAGTTCTTTCACGCATTTTGTATGAGGTTTACACGCAGTTTTGTGGCCTTATAAATCTCCAACTCCCTCCCCTTCACTTCTCTCCACACTTCACTTCTACCTAGTTTCCTTCTCTAAGTTTTTGACTTCGGTGAGTGTTCTGGCTTGCTATCTTCGTCTTTGAGTTTTCGCAAGCATATATTTTTTTAATTTAAGAAATCTATGTCCAGGTTCATTCAAACGGCTCCGCCTCTTCTTCAGGTAGTGACGGGGTTAAAGTGCTCCCTACTCGTTAGAATCGTTTATTTAGCAGGGAGAAAGAGAAGGGGAGTTCGTGTCTTCAGCCGCCTTTATGTTGGAGAGCATGAGGACAGAGAGGGACAATATCTTTTGCTGAGCTCACCCTCCTCAGGTTCCTCTTCTCCTACACAAGTACTCCGAAGACATGGAGGATCTGGTATGGTATGGCATATGGTACTACAAGCCAAAGCTCCAACCCACTTATGAAGCCTCCCAGATCGAAATAATCCTCACGAAGGATAACCTTTGCCTGATCAGAGCTGCTTTTGGAATCCCGTCAGGTTTGAATTGCTCTTGCCAGGCCCCAGGATAAGGGCTTGCACAGAGATGTTTGCATAATACTGTGTCTTTTCATTCGACGCCTTCCACTCTAGCCTGCATTTTCCTATGCACCTGTTCATAAAGAAGTTTTTAAATTTGTAACGCCCCTGCCCCTAGCTCAGACAATTTATACAATTTAGAATAAAAATTATATATAGTATAGTACAACTGCCCACCACAAGTTGTCTCTCAAAAGGTGGTTAACTGGATTGGTGACTCTTGATCATAGGCTATTATATTTATATATTATTTAATTAGGTTTTCTTACCGATATGGGATCAATTTCCTATACACTTTACCTCTTTTCCGGATGAAGTACACAGCACAAGGATGAAGGTGGGCCCCCTGGATGGCCACGTCACTAGCCTTTGACCGTAGTCAAAGGCCTTAACCAACAGCATACAAGGCTGTATGCAACCCGTGGAACCCCCACCATTTCATACCATTTTATTTATACAACATATTTACCAAACCATATTATATTAGCCAACTATCATCTTTTCAACATATATATATATATATATATATATATATATATATATATATATATATATATATATATATAAAATTTACTTTTTGAAAACTACGGGGTGTCACATACACCCCCCTTTCAGAAATCAGCGTCCTCGCTGAGTACGGGCATGCACAATCTAGTGCAGGATCTCCTTTCTAGCCGATGTGGAGTGGAGTACCCTGATTCTGCTAGCTGCACCGTATCCCGATTCTACGGGTGGTCCACTATTTCAGGCTGCCACCTCACTCCCTCTCAGGCATACCCGACGTACATCTACTAGCTCCATCTCAAACATGCATCTCACCCACTCTTACCCACACTCAGTGTCAAAAGTCGGCTCTGATACAATTTGTAATGCCCATGCCCTTAGCTCAGACAATTTATACAATTTAGAATACAAATTATATATAGTATTATACAACTGCCCACCACAGGCTGCCTCTCAAAAGATGGTTACCCGGATTGGTGACTCTTGATCATAGGCTATTATATTTATATATTATTTAATTAGGTTTTCTTACCGATATGGGATCAATTTCCTATACACTTTGCCTTTTTTCCAGATGAAGTACACAGCACAAGGATGAAGGTGGGCCCCTTGGATGGCCATGTCAGCTAGCCTTTGACCGTAGTCAAAGGCCTCAACCAACAGCATACAAGGCTGTATGCAACCCGTGGGACCCCCACCATTTCATACAATTTCATTTATACAACATATTTACCAAACCATATTATATCAGCCAACTATCATCTTTTCAATAAATAAATATATATATATATATATATATATATATATATATATATATATATATATATATATATATATACTTTTTGAAAACTACGGGGTGTTACAAAATTGGTATCATCAAAGCCTGATGCGGTTCATGCCAAACAGGTGGAGTCATTTTACGGGCTTTGTCTTGCAGTGCCAAACGGTGGGCGCTGAACCGAGTCTGAAGATTTGGAGGAGAAACTTTACCCTCTATAAGAAGAGACTGGAGGGATTTTGGGACTATCATTATCCTCGTCCTGAGAGAGGTGTTATAGAGAATTCGGATTCGATCAAGTTCTAGAAGAATAAGTTCTCTGTTGTATGTAGTCCCAAGCCGTGGGGGTTCCCCACTAGATGGAGAGAAGATGTTTCCAAGAGGGTGGAGGTCGATCTGAAGGTGAGTGAGGAAGAGTTGGGCTTGAGTGATGCCCTCATCGGTATGGAGAGCTGAAGTGGAGAGAGGTGACAGAGGAGGTGCTCTTCAAAGGAGGGCTGAGTCTGATGGACCCTAGTATGACATTAGCTTTGTTCTTACCTAGCTCTTAGTCTTTCTTGTTCTTCTTTTATTTTTTTTATCTATCCTTTCTTGTTCTTTTTGCAAAATTAGAAGGCATGGAGTTCAAAAGCCTCCTCGTAGCTTACACTGGACTACATAATATATGGTCAAAGGATAGGAAGAGAAAAATGACCACGAGCAAGCCGACATCCTTAAGGGCGTTAAAGAGTTCTAGGGCATCCACGCCGGTCATGGCTTTGGGGGGCATCAAGCTCAACCTTTGGGGGTTCTACCTTGAGCGTGCTCCTTGATGGTGTGCTCCCTTCCCTGATCCCTATCGCCAATTGGGTCATCTCGGAGGAGGATAAGATGACCTATACACCCGAATGGAACATCAAAAGGTGTGACGCCATCCTTGGAGTTTCGGTGGGTTGCCTTCAGGTAGCGAAGATTCTTCCTAATCAGCGGGATTGGGTGGTTCTCTCTAATACCCCCAATGGAATTCTCTCTCCTCGAACTCGCCTGAGTCATTTTAGTGGTATGTATTTTTATTAATAGTGTTTTTTTCTTTGCTCTTTCAGTTGTTTTTGAGTTTTGGCATTTTTTCTTCCCTGCATGTCTCTTGCCATACCGGTAAATTGATCGAGGAGATCAAGTTGGAAGAGAAACGGTGGATGGAGAAGGCTGCCCGGGAGACAACCGAGAAGAATAAAATTGCCAAGGAGTTTGCGGTGGAGAAGAGTCGAGAGAGAGCTTATCTTGATGAAATCGCTTGCCTTAAGGAAGAGTTAGAGAGGTCAGAGAAGGAGGCTACAATGGAGAAGGTGGACTCTGAGACAAAGGCCCACCTTGATGATGTAATGGAGCGGTCATATGCCAAGGCCATCGCAGGTGTGGCTGAGCATGTCCTTGGCTTTGTTGGGCAGGAATATCACGTTGAGTTGCAAACCGCCAAGCCATTGACCAAGGAAGATGATGAAGAGGAGGGCGACAGCGAGGAGGAGGCTTTGGAGAAGCCACGGGGGGTTGAGGTGGAGAGCACGAAGGAGGACCCCCTGATTTTCCTCTTTTTGTTTTTTATTTTTGTAATTGCCGAACTATGGACTGGCCACCGCAATGTATCACCATTGGAATCAATGAAAGAAAGTTCCTTCATGTGGCCAATACATGGAAAGGAAATTGATGTGTGTTTTTTTCTTTTGTGAGTAAGGACTTCGAATGTGTTAGCAAGTTTTTGGGAGCATCTCTAAGGAAGAGTTTGACTCTGAACTTATTGTTTAGAGTTAGCAAGTTTTGGGAACATCTTTAGGGAAGAGCTAGACTGCAAACTTGCTATTTAGAGATAGCATGTTTTCGGAGCAACTCTATGCAAGAGCTGGACTCCTAACTTTTTATTTGAAACTTGGGAGGCGGTATAAGAATTTTTGGAATTAAAATGCTGAATTTTATTAGAAAATAAATCTAAGTGGCTGCCTTAATGGCAAGCCTTTGTGGTTTTGTAAGGATCGACCTTATTACAAATTTAAAGCCTACTGCTAGTGGATGGTGTTAAGCACCTTTATGGAACTTCATCAGATGCTCGACATTCCAAGTCCTTCATATCTTTTTGCCCCCCGGGTCTTCAAGTCGCTAGGCTTCTGGGTGGATGACTTTGTAGACCTTGTATGATCCTTCCCAGCTTGGAGTGAGCTTTCCCTTCTTGTGTGGGTCAGAGATATTTAGCTTTCGTAGGATGAGGTCTCCTTCTTTGTGGTTTGTTGGGTTGAAACTTCTTATTGTAGAATTTCTTTACCCTTTGCTAATAGATATGTCTTCGTATGGCAGACTTGTCGCGAACTTCTTCAATGAGATCGATGTTTTCCTGGATGTTCTTCATTGTAGGAGATGAAGCGATGGGAAGGTAGCCCTACCTATAAGGGAATCAGTGCTTCAAAACCGAAAGTGAGGTTGAAGGGGGACTCTCCTGTTGGGGTTCTTTTCATGGTCCTGTAGGACCAGAGCATAGTCGGGACCTCTTCGAGCCATAACCTCTTAGGAGCTTCATCAAGCCTCTTCTTGAGGCCATCACGGATCTGTCGGTTAACATTTTCAGCTTGACCATTTGTCTGGTGGTAAGAGATGGAGGAGAAACATTGTTCAATCCTCATATCGATGCAGAATTTGTGGAATTTCTTAGTGGTGAATTGTGTTCCATTGTGTTCCATTCTAATGTATCTATTACGGTCCATTTTGTGAAATAGTCGATAGCTACCACTAAAAAGTTCCTTCGTATAGTTGCGGGGGGAAATGACACAAGTAAGTCGATTCCCCACATGGTGAAGGTGATCGGGCTTGACATGTAGCTAAGGTCAGCTTGAGAACCTCTGGTAGGAAATGCACTGGCGGACGTATTCTTGGGCATCATCGAGGAGCAAGGGCCAATAATACCCCTGATTAAGTACTTTTCGAGCGAGGGACATCGCGCCCATGTGGTCTCTGCTGATTCCTTCATGTACTTCTCTAAGAGCATACTTGGCCTCCTCAGGAGAGAGACATCACAATTAAGGTATGCCATTTATGAGAGTGTAAGAGCATTTGTACATGACTCCTTCGACAATTATGTTCATTTATGCTCTTACCCAGATCTTTCTTGCTTCTTTGGGATCAGTTGGAAGGATTCCCTTGTCGAGAAATTCGAACAAGGGTTTCATCCAACTGTCTCATGGTGCCCGAGGAGTGATGAACATGAGCTCCAAAGCTTCCTCTACGATGCTCAGCTTGAGTAGGACCTCAATAAGAACAGTGTGTTCGAGTCCAAGGAAAAGGAGGTTAGCTTGGAGAGGACGTTTGCTTTCCCATTTTCCTCGTGGAGGATGCGAGCAACTTCTACCTCTTTGAATGTTGCTAGTGGTTTCTTCACGCAAGCTAAGTACCTTATCGTGCAATCATCCCAGACTTCATAGTCTCCTCGGATTTGATCACTACCAGGTGGGAGTCACTGAACACCTTGACCTTTTTGTCACCCACCTTCCGAGCTAAAAGGAGTTCGGTGATCAGTGCCTTATATTCGGCCTCGTTATTTGATGCATGGAAGTTGAGGCAAAGCGAGTACTGGAGAATGAACTCGTCTGGACGGAGTAAGATGAACCATCCCTGCTCCCTTCAATGCAGGAGGAGCTATCGATGTAGACCCTCCAGGTGGGAGGACCCTAGTCCTCCTTGAGGGTATCAGGGATGGTGCTCTGTACAATAATTTTGGCTAAGGCTTGGAACTTGAAAGTTTTCCTAAGGCGGTAGTTGATGTCATGCTAGCTCAACTCGATCGACCACTTCAGAGTCCCCCCGAGTTCTCTGACTTGTGAAGCACTTGCTTGAGGGGTTGGTTGGTGAGAACCAAGATGGAGTGTGCTCGGAAGTAAGGGCGAAGCTTTCGAGCGGCTGTGACCAGGGCATATGCCATTTTATCCATATTAGAGTAATGGAGCTTCATGAAACACTTTGCTCACATAGTAGATCGACTTCTGGACCCAGTCTTTTTCTCTAACCAATACGGCAATAAGGGTTAGATCTAAAGTGGCCAAATAGAAGTAGAGCACCTCTCCAAGCTCGGGCTTGCTTAGGAATGGAAGATTTGTGAGGTATTCCTTGAGTTGCTCAAAGGCTTCTTGCTGCACTCTCCCCACTTAAAGCCCTTTGACCCGTGAAGAGTTTTGAAGAAATGGAGGAACTTCTCCCTAGAATTAGAGAGGAGGCGACCGATGGCGGCGAGGTGCTCTATGAGTTTTTGGACTTCTTTGATGCTGGAGGGGGAGACACGTCAAGTATTGTCCGGATCTTCTCTGGGTTGGCTTCTATTCCTCTCTGGCTAACCATGAATCCCAAAAACTTTTTCGAGGAGACCCCAAAGGAGCACTTCGAGGGGTTTAACCTCATGTTGTGTTTTCATAGAACTTCAAAAGCTACTTGGATATCAGCAGCATGGTCTTTTTTCTTGAGGCTCTTTATGAGCATATCTTCTACATAGACTTCTATGTTTCAATTGAACTTTCCTTTGAAGAATTCGTTTACTAGGCACTGGTAGGTGGCTCCAATGTTCTTCAGCCCATGACCCGATAGAAGTAGAGACCTTGGTCGGTGATGAAGGATGTCTTCAGGAATATCGGGAGAGAACATTCAGATCTAATTGTATCCTGAGAATGCATCCACGGAACTGAGGAGACTGTGTCTGGACTTGGCATTGATAAAGGCATCAATGCTAGGGAGAGGAAATGTGTCCTTCTCACATGCTTTATTTAAGTCAGTAATGTCAGTGCAAATCCTCCACTTTCTATTTGCTTTATGTACCATGATTACGTTGGCTAGATACTCAGGATAGCTGACTTTTTGAATGGGGTGGGCAACTAGGAGTTTTCTAACCTCTTCCTAGACTGTTTGTTGCATATCGAGGGCAAACTTGCGGTAATTTTGTGGGACTGGCTTGACATCGGGATTGATGATAAGATGGTGCATAATCAATTCTTTTGAGATGCCAGGCATGTCGGCAGTAGTCCAAGCTAATAAGTCCTAGTTCTCCCTAATGCATATAAGAATTTGTTCCTTGACTTGGTGGAAGAGAACTTTGCTTACTTGAAAACACTTGGTCTGATCTTCTATAGAGAAGTGGATCTCTTCTAGTTCATCCACGGACTCAGAGTTAACCTGACTCCTCTCTTGAGGGAGTTCTATGGTGTCGAGAGGGATGATCGAGCCCTCCATTGTGGCCATATAACATGCCCGAGCTGCTTCTTGGCTTCCCGTAACTTCTCCTACCCCTGCTGATGTGGGGAAGTCCATTTTCATATGGAAGACCGAAGCTACGATGTGAAGAGTTGCGAGTTCGGGACAACTGAGAATGGCATTGTAGGCGGCTTTCACAATAATAACCATGAAGTCATTGGCCTTGGTTCGGGAGCTGGGGCTTTTCTGTAGTCACGTCAAGGGTGACAACTCCTTCAATCTGGACGGAGCCCCGAAGAACACCCATGGAGGGTGTACCCGGCAGGTTTAAGATGGTCCTTGGAGGGTGTGAGGCCCTCGAAAGCTTCTAAGAAGAGGTTGTTCACCTAGCTATCATAGTCTACCAAGATGTGGTGCACTTCTTGGTTTGCCATGCAGAGGCTTATTATGTGTGTCACAATGGGGTGTTTGAACACCTTCCATATCTTTGTCTGAGACAGTTACTAGAACTTCCAAGCTTTTGGTAGGAGAAAAGTTGTGCATTGAGTTTACTTCTCAGACGAACGCCTTTTAGGAGGAGCAAGACTCTCCACCCATATTCCCTCTGTAGATGGAGTGGAAAATTATCATGTGCTCCGAGTCTTGGGACTCAGCTTCTTTCTATGCACATTGTTAGCTCCCCAATCTTTCTAGGTGTACTTGGAGAGGTAGCCTCGGTGAATCAGAGCTTCAATCTCCTTTTTGAGGGCTCAACAATCATTGGTGTTATGGCCATGGTCCATATGAAAATGATACCATGGGCCTGATTCGTTCTTTTTTCTGGCATGTTCATCCTAAGAGGAGGGCAGAGTAGCCCGCCTTATTCGATCTCATAAGGACTGTTGATATACTCGCACTAAGAGGAGCAAACTTATCGAAGTGAGGGACTGTAGGAGGATGACATTGACCGAAATCATTCTTCTAAGACTTCTTGAGTCCCTCTTTGTTTGTACTCTTCCATTTGTTACCGGATGAGAGCTCCCTTTAGTCATAGGGACGGAGGGCCACTTCAGCTTGGATATACTTCTCACTTTGCAGTGGGAGTTCAGCAAAGTCCCAATGAGGCTTCTTGGCAAGAGATGCTTTGATGTCGTCGTGGCTGACGTTGTATCTGAAGACGGTAGCCACTATTGCTGAGTTAACGGCTGGGATGGACCTAGATTCGGCTGTGAAGTGCCTGATGAAGTCCTTGAGGGTCTCCCCATATCTTTTCCTTAACTCGAACAGGGAAGCGCTCGTCTTCTCGATCTTGCAACTGTTGATGAAGTAGGTGAGGAAGAGTTCTTCCAGCTGACTGAAGGAGAAGATATACCCGAAAGAAAGACATGAGTATCATTCCTGTGTTGGTCCCTATAGGGTTGCAGGGAATGTTCTGCAGAGGAGCGCGTCGGAGGCTCGTTGGACCGTCATGAGAGTTTTAAAACTCTTGATGTGATCTGTTGGGTCGGATTCAGTGTTGTATGGCTCAAAGGCTAGCATTTTAAAGTTCTCTGGAATGAGGGCTTCAAGAATCAACCTGGAGAAATGAGGTCGGATGGGGCGGTAACCTCTGCCCTGGCGATCCTCCTCTTGATCAATCTGAGCAAGGTGGTATTCAATTTCTTGGAGGCAACAAGTTGATCCGCGAGACTCTTCTTCTTGCACAACTCTACGATGGTGATCGCTTGTCTAGGCAACATGGAGGGCTTTGAGAACTTGATCTTTGAATTCGCGGAACTCAGCTTGGGTGATGGGTGCCTCCTATTCTTTGTTGTTCTTGGTGACGGTGACCATCGGGACTTCTCTTAGTGGGGGGAAGGACTTATCTTGCTCCCTTGGTGTTCTGAGCGAGGGACTCCAACACGCTTTTCATCTAAGCGCATGCAAAGGTCCGTCCCATTCTGTCGGGAGTTGATGATGTTACGGAGATCTGACTGTACATGGGGAATCACAGGAGGCTCCGTTGAAGGAGAGGTTGTGTGGACCGACCCTCGGTTCTCGATCAGACGAGGGTCAGGACGGTAGATTTGGGCCTGCCGCTGCAGCCATGCTGGGGGCAGATTGCGACGGTGGGCGAAGAGGTTGTAACCACTACAAAAGAAACTCGATTTAGCGGCGAATATTCCCCGGCGTTTTGCTAGTAGCGCCGGGGTAGGTAGCGAATAGGAATGGGGCGCCAGATGGGATGGTTATACACCGGCGGTCGAATTAAAACGCCGGTGAATCCGAGTATTCACCGGCGTTTTATTTTAAAACGCCGATGAAGTGTATTATTCACCGGCGTGTCTAGTTAAAACGCCGGTGAAAAGCTGCGATAAATCCCATCTACCCTAACCTTTCGCTCGCCATTTTCCCAAACCCCAAAAATGTAAAGAAAAAGAGGGCGCTTCGTTTTCCCTCCTTCCTCGCTCTACTTCCCGCGCGTTTGCCTCCGCCGCTTCGTCCTCTTCGACAGCCTTCGACCTTTCATCATCGTCCCTTCTTCCCTTCGCCATTTTTGATTTCCCTCCTCCCTATCCCGATTTGGAGGTGAATCGGCGATCGGAAACGACCGTGTCGCCCCGCTCTCTCTCTATCTCCTCCCCCCCCCCCCCCCCCCCCGCGCTCGTCGCCCCACTCTCTCTCTCTCTCTCTTCGGTATCATCTCTTGATTTCCCTTATTTTTGAAACTTAGCATGTTTTTTCTGATAGATGCATCTTGATTTCCTTAACAAGAATGGTTTAGTTGGGATGAAGAATTAATAGAAAAATATATGCTTAGGTACTGGAAATTTTCATGTTCTTTTACTGTTAATGAAGCTGATTTCATGCATCTGATTGTCTTCTTGGCATGTTTTTTTGATATAAAATGGGTTCACTGTGAACTGAGGATGCTATAGCTACGTATGCCAAAATGGTCCGGATATGCACAACAATTGGGTTTTAGATTTAGTTGGGCTGAAGAATTAGTAGAGCAACATATATGCTCAGATAATGAAAATTTTCATTTCAAGATACTGTTAAAGTAACCTGCAGATTGCCCTCTTTGGCATGATTTTTTAACCAAAAATGGGTTCACTTCCAAACTAAGTATGTTGCTAGAATTTTCATCTTCTTTTACTGTTAATGAAGCTTATTTCATGCATCTGATTGTCTTCTTGGCATGGTTTTTTGATATTAAATGGGTTCACTGGGAACTGAGGATGCTATAGCTATGTATGCCAAAATGGTCCGAATATGCACAACAATTGGGTTTTAGATTTAGTTGGGCTCAAGAATTAGTGGAGCAACATATAAGCTCAGATAATGGAAATTGGGTTTTAAGGTACTGTTAAAGTAACCTGATTGCCCTCTTTAGCATGATTTTTTAACCAAAAATGGGTTCACTTCCAAACTGTAAATGCTACTAGAATTTTCATCTTCTTTTACTGTTAAAGAAGCTTATTCCATGCATCTGATTGTCATCTTGGCATGTTTTTTTAACCAAAATGGGTTCACTGTGAACTGAGGATGCTATAGCTACGTATGCCAAAATCCTCCGGATATGCTGAACAATTGGGTTTTAGATTTAGTTGGGCTAAAGAATTAGTAGAGCAACATATATGCTCAGATAATGGAAATTTTCATTTCAAGGAACTGTTAAAGTAACCTGCAGATTGCCCTCTTTGGCATGATTTTTTAACAAAAAATGGGTTCACTTCCAAACTAAGTATGCTGCTAGAATTTTCATCTTCTTTTACTGTTAATGAAGCTTATTTCATGCATCTGATTGCCTTCTTGGCATGTTTTTTTGATATTAAATGGGTTCACTGTGAACTGAGGATGCTATAGCTGTATGCCAAAATCCTCTGGATATGCACCACAATTGGGTTTTAGATTTAGTTGGGCTCAAGAATTAGTAGAGCAACATATAAGCTCAGACAATGGAAATTTTCATTTTAAGATACTGTTAAAGTAACCTGATTGCCCTCTTTGGCATGATTTTTTAACCAAAAATGGGTTCACTTCCAAACTAAGTATGCTGCTAGCATAGGCCTCATCTTCTTTCACTGTTAATTAAGCTAATTTTATGCATCTGATTGTCTTCTTGGCATGTGTTTTTGATATTAAATGGGTTCACTGTGAACTGAGGATGCTATAGCTACGTACGCCAAAATCCTCCGGATATGCACAACAATTGGGTTGTAGATTTAGTTGGGCTAAAGAATTGGTAGAGCAACATATAAGCTAAGATAATGGAAATTTTCATTTTAAGGTATTGTTAAAGTAACCTGCAGATTGCCATCTTTGGCATGATTTTTTAACCAAAAATGGGTTCACTTCCAAACTGAGTATGCTGCTAGAATATTCATGTTCTTTTACTGTTAATGAAGCTTATTTCATGCATCTGATTGTCATCTTGGCATGTTTTTTAACCAAAATGGGTTCACTGTGAACTGAGGATGCTATAGCTACGTATGCCAAAATCCTCCGGATATGCACAAAAATTTAATACACCGGTTTAATTATCTTCCTATTTTCTACTGGTTGGTGTTATTTACATTAAACTATGCTTAGTATCATTTGAACCAAACTATCATTGTAATTTAATTTGTTACAAATCTCATTTTTTAAATTTTTTTATAATTATGTTGGTTTGTTAATCCTACTAAAGTACAAATTTTATGACAGTTATTATAAACATGTTATTAATTAAATTTGCATCTCTAAAGAAGTTATTGAATCCTTGACAGGTACAACATGCCGAGGCGTGGAAAGAGGATAAATATAAATGATGGCAACGAGAGCCATGGGGATGAGCAGCCACTACATAATAGTGGCAGTCAAACAGATCAGGGTGAGGGTAGCACGCCGCCCACTGTCAAAAAACATCGTGGGCGGACTAAGATGACGAATGTATGGAGGCTTCAGAATGACGAAAGGATCGAGGTGGAGGCGAACGGTGTCGGGCAACCGGTTGGCGATAACGCCAGCAAATTTTCTTCCTTCATTAGGGTTATAGCAAGGAACCCCCGGATACTTCCTTTGTCATACGAGAGTTGGCCGAAGGTGCCAACCACGACAAAGGCCACTGCTATTACGACAATCAAGGTATTTCTCATCTTAAATACATAATTGGTCGGCGCAAATATATTATTGAAATATGTATTTTTAGTGATGGGTAATAAATTTTGCAGCAATACTTCTCGTTCGCCGACTGGAGGGACCACAAGAGTGACTTGAAGGCGAAGTTTTATGACAAAGAACTTTCAGAGGAGGAGAATGCAATGAATGTGCCAGAAAATGTGGAGCCTTCAGATTGGCAATTTCTTGTGCACTACTGGAGTTCGGCGATCGGTCAGGTATTTACATTAAACACACAAAAATCTAATGAGTATATGGTTGTATGGCTACTGTAATCAAATTTTCTGCTAACTTCATTGTGGCATGTACAGAAAAGGGCGGAGGTGGGAGTTGCCAGTCGGTCAAAGCAGCTAGTGTTGCACACCGCTGGTACACAGAGCTTCGCTCTGGTTCGGGAAGAATTGGTAGGCGCAATAGTATTGAACATTTTTTACTTACAGTTATTTGTTTATAACCATTTCATCTTACTAATATATAGGCAGAAGATTTGGGGGGTCCTACGGAGTTTGGTAACATTGATTTTTTCGATGCCACCCACAAATCGAAGGATGGGACGTATGCGAGCCCTGAGGCAGCACAGATTCTGGTAATTTGTGAACTAATATCTAATGAGTAGTCGAAATCTCATCTGCTTTTAACTCTGATTGTTATGTCCTTTTACAGACTAACGCTCGGAAAAGGTATGATGAAATCTCCTCTGCCTCAGATTCTGACCCTACGGCGGCACGCACAGATTGGCGTACCCGGCAGAGAGTTGCCTTGACCGATGTTAGGGGAAAGGAGAGGCATGGACGTGTCCGTGGTATGGGCCTAGGACCAACCCCCTCGCGGCTATTCGGACAGAGTGAGTCTAGTTCAAGTGCCAATCGGGATGAGGAGATGACTTCCTTAAAGGCACAAGTTGCACTCCTCCAAGAACAAATGGCCAGTTTAATAGGGCAGCAATCCCATGTCCCACCCTCGGTAAGTATTTAAATTGGTATTTTTAAAGAGATTATGGTCTTGAATGCATGAAAGACACGTGCTAGTGTTTGTGAGTCTGCATTGTGGCTGTCGTCTATAAGTATTTCGTCTATGTTTCTTAAGTGGGCTGTGATTAGAAAGAAAGGGCTGGAGTGGAGATCTGGAAACCCAAATTGTAGAACCCCGTATTTTCAAATATTATTTTAATTATTTGAAAATAAATTTTAAATGATTTTGAGTATTTGATAAATATTTTCTAAAAGATTTATCTTTTGAACACGTGCAAAACACGTGCAAATGACTTTTGAGAAGTTTGAAAAATTAAGTTTTCTTTATGAAAAATCATTATATATTATTTGAGAATTATTTAATATTTTTCCAGATTTTTCTGAAATTTATTATGCCTATTTGCAATTTTTGAGAAAAGAAGGACTTATTTGCAAAATTGACATTTTGAGGGTTAGAGTGCAAAATGTATTTGCTGGACATTCCGATCAGCACTTGTTGAGGTTTAAAAATATATTTTTCTATTATATCCTAATTTAAATGATATTTGGTTTAACTTTCAAGAAAAGGATTATATATGTGAGATGTACTTTTGGAAAGGATTATTTTGTAAAGTGGGAATAAAACCCTAATATTCTATCCGGCATATATAAGAGAAATTCTCTTTCAGCCGTCATTGTAAAAGAATACAGATTTTTGGTGATTTGGATTTTGAAGAACAAAGGAGGATTCTTGGATCTAGCAAGGAGGAGCTTTTGTGGATCTTTTCTTCAAATCAAAGGTGAGTGGATTGTTTTGTTTGTTTTGTTTTGCTTTGCTTTGTTTTGTTTGTCTTGATTGATGAATGACGTAAGATCTTGTTATGCTTGTTTGTGTTCATTATGTCATTATTTTGTTAGTCTCATTGTATGTATGATATGGATCTATTAGTTGATATGGAGGATGAGAACTCTTAATGATATTTAGATCATGTATGAGAAATATCAAGATTTGTCGAGGAAATGTGGAATTATGAGATCGTATTGTTGGGAGACATATTAAGAATTTATTGTGTTATGATCAGATAATAAACATCTGGATCTCATGATTGTAGTTCAGATTTTATGATAGTGTGGTGAAAGAAGGTTGATGAGAAAAACCCTAATAGAAAGATTAAGAGTTTGGATCATGAGGATATGAGATGTGAGTATTTGATTGATTGAATAATGTATCCATGATAGAGATATTTGAGAGTTGTTCATTTGCCTGGATACAAATTAATTTTTGGGATCGTTGGATCTTTGGAAAAACTCCAGTTTAGTTTTGTGTTCAGACCTATCTTTTGGGAATCTGTAGCCGATAGCCGACTGTCTTGCGAAGCAGTCGACTGGTACGAGCCTACTGTGTATTTTTGAGTCTTGAGATTTGTTCGGGACAGTCGACCTAGACTGAGGTCAGTCGACTGATCCTCTGTTTGTGATTTTGTTCAGTCCTTTCGGGACAGTCGACCTATGACCCTTCAGTCGACTCAAATACTTAGATTATTTTGATGAGGACTATTTGAATTTGTCTCGGGGCAGTCGACTGATGACTTGTCAAGTCGACTGATTATGCCTTAGTTTATTTTTGAGAAATGTTGGATTATGTCCTCTGGACAGTCGACTGATCTGATATGCAGTCGACTGATCCTGAAGGATCTTTGTATTTGATTTGAGATATTTTGTTTAGTGTTTGATGTTGAGATGTTCCGTTAAGAACATGATTTTGAGATATTTTGTTGAGCCACTTGTTTAGTGGAAATTTGTTCAGATATTTGTTTTTGAGTCTCTAGAGGTATGTGACCCTAGTATACCGGTGTTTGTTCAGTTATTTGTTGAGGCCCATTGAGGCACATTTTCAGTAATCAGATTTTTAGTCCGGTAGGGTACACTACTCTAGGAGATTTGTTCAGTAACCCAAATTGATAAGGACAGGCATTAGTAGTGTCATGACGAATGAGAACATGAGTTATGCACCTCAGTATGGCTTTTGATGTAGGATTTTAATCTCCTGAATTATCCAAGTAATTAACTTGTGATGTGTGATTTATCTCCGGAATTATCCAGGTAGTTAACCTGAGATGTGAGGTACTTCTCCGGAATTATCCAAGTAATTATCTTGAGATGTGGGATTGACCTACGGAATGATCGGAGTCGAGGCGACACTTTTGGGGTATTATTGTGGTGATGAGTCTATGTTTAGATGTGGGATGATCTCCTGAATTATCCAGGAAAAATACCTGTGATGTGGGATCAATCTCCGGAATGATCAAGCATGGGCAAATTATCATAGTTTATCTTCATCTCTTAGTAGTCATCGTTGTCAGCATGTAGTCATGATGTTTTCTTGAATCACTTTTATGCATTCGGATTTCCTGTTTTTACACACTTGGCTTTTGGATTTGATATCACCCATTACTCTTTTATTGTTACTTCATACTTTAGTATTTGAGTATTATTTGTTGGATGTTATTATTTCAGTTCATTTATGATGTTTTGTCTGATTTGTCACCACTCACACCATTTATGGCTGACCCCGTAGTTTTGGGGTTAGGGTTCAACTCTAGCCTCACTTGTTGCAGGTCATTGCTTAGTTGGAGGATGAATGCTTGAGTGGGCAATTTGAGATTATTGGATTATTTAGTGTTGGTGTAAAATTGTTAAGATATATCTGAATCATTATTGAGTTGTAAATAAAAGATCAATTTGTGTTGAGATGTTTAGATTTCCGCTGTAATTGTAAAATTTGTTGTAATAAGAGAAAGAAAAATTTTAGTGGTGTTGTTGGTGTTTATTGTTGTATTGAAGTGGATTGCTGGGATTTCGCCACTTATTTTCTAAGCTCTCATATTAGAAATTTGGGGCGCTACACAAATAGAGACATCTCGTTTATTATAATCTATACTTATTGTTGGACCAATCCCCTCTTGCTGTTGTTGCTGATGTCTCTATGTGTCTGTGTGTTGAAGGGAAAGAAGGGATGAGAGAGAGATGAGGAAAATGCCGCTATGTTAGCCTGGTGTATCCTCATTCTCTACCATCCCTCTTTCTGGCTCCATATATGGCTTATATATTAAATTGGTTTCCTTCCACGATGACAGTCCGTAATACTACACTTGATATGAGCCATGTTCATAGCTGCACCCTATTGCATACTCACAAACAACTAATACGTGTCGTTCATGCATTGTATGACCAACCCTACTTTGGCACATAACATGCCTAGATGACATTGTATGACCTGCTAATAAGGTTTGTTCAGCCGCGTTGTTGTACTGATTTGGAGGATTTTGGTATGCTAGCAGCATACTTAGTTTCACAGTGAACCCATTTTTTGTTACAAAATCATGCCAAAGATGGCAATCTGCAGGTTACTTTAACAGTACCTGAGCTTATATGTTGTTCTACTAATTCTTGAGCCCAACTAAATCTAATTTTCTTAAGTGGGCTGTGATTAGAAAGAAAGGGCTGGAGTGGAGATCTGGAAACCCAAATAGAGACATCTCGTTTATTATAATCTATACTTATTGTTGGACCAATCCCCTCTTGTTGTTGTTGCTGATGTCTCTATGTGTCCGTGTGTTGAAGGGAAAGAAGGGATGAGAGAGAGATGAGGAAAATGCCGCTATGTTAGCCTGGTGTATCCTCATTCTCTACCATCCCTCTTTCTGGCTCCATATATGACTTATATATTAAATTGGTTTCCTTCCACGATGACAATCCGTAATACTACACTTGATATGAGCCCTGTTCATAGCTGCACTAAATCTAATACCCAATTGTTGTGCATATCCGGAGGATTTTGGCATACGTACCTATAGCATCCTCAGTTCACAATGAACCCATTTTGTTAAAAAAACATGCCAAGATGACAATCAGATGCATGAGATAAGCTTCATTAACAGTAAAAGAAGATGAGGATGGCAATCATGCCAAAGATGGCACTCAGGTTACTTTAAAAGTATCTTAAAATGAAAATTTCCATTATCTGAGCATATATGTTTCTTTAACAGTGATTGTGACCAATTGTTCTTAATTGGGCTGTGATTAGAAAGAGATGAGTTGGAGTGGAGATCTAGAAACCCATATAGAGACATCTTGTTCTTAATAATTTATTATTATTGTTGTTCTTGTCGATCTTGCTGTTGTTGCTGATGTCTCTATGTGTCCGTGTGTTGAAGGGAAAGAAGGGATGAGAGAGAGATGAGGAAAATGCCGCTATGTTAGCCTGGTGTATCCTCATTCTCTACCATTCCTCTTTCTGGCTTCTATATTTGGTTTCCTTCCACGATGACAATTCCATAAAACTACACTTGATATGAGCCCTATTCGTCATTTTCGATTTCCCTCCTCCGCTCTCTCTCTCGCTCTCTTCGGTATCATCTCTTGATTTCCCTTATTTTCCAAACTTAGCATGTTTTTTCAGATAGATGCATCTTGATTTCCTTAACATGAATGGTTTAGTTGGGATGAAGAATTAGTAGAAAAATATATGCTTAGATACTGGAAATTTTCATGGTCTTTTACTGTTAATGAAGCTGATTTCATGCATCTGATTGTCTTCTTGGCATGTTTTTTTGATATTAAATGGGTTCACTGTGAACTGAGGATGGTATAGCTGTATGCCAAAATCCTCCGGATATGCACAACAATTGGGTTTTAGATTTAGTTGGGATGAAGAATTAGTAGAGCAACATATATGCTCAGATAATGGAAATTTTTATTCCAAGATACTGTTAAAGTAACCTGCAGATTGCCCTCTTTGGCATGATTTTTTAACCAAAAATGGGTTCACTTCCAAAGTAAGTATGCTGCTAGAATTTTCATCTTCTTTTACTGTTAAAGAAGCTTATTCCATGCATCTGATTGTCATCTTGGCATGGTTTTTTGATATTAAATGGGTTCACTGTGAACTGAGGATGCTATAGCTGTATGCCAAAATCCTCCGGATATGCACAACAATGGGTTTTAAATTTAGTTGGGATGAAGAATTGATAGAGCAACATACATGCACAGATAATGGAAATTTTCATTTTAAGGTACTGTTAAAGTTACCTGATTGCCATCTTTGGCATGATTTTTTAACCAGAAATGGGATCACTTCCAAACTGAGTATGCTGCTAGCATCCCCATCTTCTTTCACTGTTAATGAAGCTCATTTCATGCATCTGATTGTCTTCTTGGCATGTTTTTTTTTATATTAAATGGGTTTACTGTGAACTGAGGCTGCTATAGCTACGTATGCCAAAATCCTCCGGATATGCACAACAATTGGGTTTTAGATTTAGTTGGGATGAAGAATTGATAGAGCAACATACATATAAGCTCAGATAATGGAAATTTTCATTTTATGGTACCGTTAAAGTAACCTGCAGATTGCCCTCTTTGGCATGTTTTTTTAACCAAAAATGGGTTCACTACCAAACTGAGTATGATGCACTGTTAATGAAGCTGATTTCATACATCTGATTGTCTTCTTGGCATGTTTTTTTTGATATTAAATGGGTTTACTGTGAACTGAGGCTGCTATAGCTACGTATGCCAAAATCGTCCGGATATGCACAACAATTGTGTTTTAGATTTAGTTGGGCACAAGAATTGATAGAGCAACATATAATTAAGCTCAGTTAATGGAAATTTTCATTTTAAGGTACTGTTAAAGTAACCTGCAGATTGCCCTCTTTGGCATGATTTTTTAACCAAAAATGGGTTCACTACCAAACTGAGTATGCTTCTAGCATAGGCCTCATCTTCTTTCACTGTTAATGAAGCTGATTTCATGCATCTGATTGTCTTCTTGGCATGTGTTTTTGATATTAAATGGGTTCACTGTGAACTGAGGATGCTATAGCTACGTACGCCAAAAGGTCCGGATATGCACAACAATTGGGTTTTAGATTTAGTTGGGCACAAGAATTAGTGGAGCAACATATAATTAAGCTCAGTTAATGGAAATTTTCATTTTAAGGTACTGTTAAAGTAACCTGTAGATTGCCATCTTTGGCATGATTTTTTAACCAGAAATGGGATCACTTCCAAACTGAGTATTCTGCTAGCATAGGCCTCATCTTCTTTCACTGTTAATGAAGCTCATTTCATGCATCTGATTGTCTTCTTTGCATGTTTTTTTTTTATATTAAATGGGTTTACTGTGAACTGAGGCTGCTATAGCTACGTATGCCAAAATCGTCCGGATATGCACAACAATTGTGTTTTAGATTTA